>CM077671.1:292602853-293202853 GCA_039707655.1 Elymus sibiricus | reverse complement strand
TGCCTCTGGACAAATCCTTCGAATATAGCTCAAGGCAACCATTAGTCCATAGGGATTGTCATCAATTACCAAAACCACATATGGAGAAATATGCTCTAACAATCTCCCCCATTTTGGTAATGGAGGACAATCACTTTCAAGAGAGTTTATTATACGGAAATAAGCACAACCAAGCACACACATGCAAAGCAATAATGCATGGGTATGAGATGCAAATGCTTAAGCAACAAAAGCAAAACTCTCTTAACTTTTCCAAACTAAACTCTCTAAACTTCTCCCCCATTGGCATCGATTGCCAAAATGGACGAAAAGTTTAGAAAACCAATATAATAGGTGTTCCTCCAAAAGGTGTGTATTTCTCAAAATATGAGTGCAAAGAAATACACATATCCAATGATAAGTAGTTGGAGGAAAAGAAACTTTATTGAGGACCCAAAGATTGCAAAAAGGATCGTATGGCACAAAGACATACAAAAGAGTGAAGCAAGCAATCAAAAGATACCAATTGGAACAAACAATCACATGGACCTACGAGCCACATGAATAAAAGATATTATGATATGGGCAAGAGAGTGTTTTAGAGAAACTAGAGAAGCTCCCCATGATTTGTGCACGATTTTTTTAATCTCGATATAAGTGCACAAAATAGGATCATCACTCCCCCAAAATCAATAAAAACACACAAAAAGTGCAAGCAAGTGGATAAGACAATAAGCATAGTACTTGCACCAGACATATGGTTGAGCAACATGTAGAAGAGGGAACTTAAGAGTAGGCTCAGCCAAAATGATGTGTGTGAGTCATGGAAAAGCACTTGAGAAGACTAATATAAGGATGAGCATTAAGCATCAACATAGTCTTGATGAAATGAGACACAAAGTGCAAGACATATCCTTCCCACACACACACGGTACTAGAAAATGGGTTCACATGCTTACTAATAAACAAATTAAAAACCAAAGCTTGTGACAACCCATGGTGAAGATAGGAAATAATAGCCTTGTCAAGAGGGGGGATACCAATTGAAATGGCAAACCCACGTCAAGACAAGCATGAGGAAAAATAATCTTCACCAGCAATGAGAGCATCAAGATGCAAGGAGATAAGATGTGCATTCAAGACAAATCCTTTCAGGAAACCACCAAGGAAATAAAAAAGGGAATGTAACGGTGGAAGTGAAAGAAAAGAGGATATCAACTAGAGATGTAACTTCTCTCATGTGTATAAGATTCTAGGTGGAAGAAAATCATGATGGTATATATCCACAAAGAAGGATGTACACACGAAATAGTTACAAGAAGGAACGAACAAGATGTTGGGGAACGTTGCATGGGAAACAAAATTTTTCCTACGCACACGCAAGACCTATCCATGGTGATGAGCATCTACGAGAGGGAGAGTGGATCTACATACCCTTGTAGATCGCTAAGCGGGAAGCGTTAACAAACGCGGTTGATGTAGTCGAACGTCTTCGCGATCCAAATAGCTAGCCGTCCCGCGATCCAATCACGATCCGTCCCGATCTAGCGCCGAATGGACGGCACCTCCGCGTTCAGCACACGTACAGTTCGATGACGATCTCTGCCTTCTTGATCCAGCAAGAGGGGGCGGAGAGGTAGATGAGATCTCCAGCAGCACGATGGCGTGGTGGTGGTGATGGTGGAGTTATCCCGGCAGGGCTTCGCCTAAGCACTACCGGAATCTATTTGGTGGAGGAACTAGAGAATAGAGAACTAGCACGTGGCCGTGGGTTTTGGGGCTCTATTCCTCTAGTATATATAGGAGGGAGAGGGAGGAGCAAGCCTCCCTAGGGTTTCCCCTAGGGGTCAGACGAACCAGGGCAAGGAGGAGTCCAATCCACTTCCTACTAGGAAGTGGATTCATATTAGGAAGGAGTCCTATTCCTTCCTATCTCCACCTTTTTTCCTCTTGGGCATATGGGCCCTTATGGGGTCGGTTCCCCAGACCATTAGGGGCTGGTGCGCCACCTTTTGGGCCCATGTGCCCCCCCGGGGTGGGTGGGCCCCGGAACCCATTCGTCACTCCCGGTACACTATCGAAAATACCCGAAACTTTTCCCGAACCCAAATACCACTTTCCTACATATAAATCTTTACCTCCGGACCATTCCGGAGCTCCTCGTGACGTCCAGGATCTCATCTGGGACTCCGAACAACCTTCGGTTACCAACACATATATCTCAATACTACCGAAACGTCACCGAACGTTAAGTGTGCAGACCCTGCGGGTTCGAGAACTATGTAGACATGATCGAGACACCTCTATGGTCAATAACCAATAGTGGGACCTGGATGCCCATATTGGTTCCTACATATTCTACGAAGATCTTTATCGGTTGAACCTCTATGTCAAGGATTCAGTTAATCCCGTATGATGTTCCCTTTGTTCTTCGGTATGTTACTTGCCCGAGATTCGATCGTCGGTATCCCTATACCTAGTTCAATCTCGTTATCGGCAAGTCTCTTTACTCATTCCGTAATACAATATCCCGTGGCTAACTATTTAGTCACTTTGCTTGCAAGGCTCATTGTGATGTTGTATTATCGAGTGGGCCCTGAGATACCTCTTCGTCATACGGAGTAACAAATCCCAGTCTCGATCCATGCCCACTCAACAAACACCGTCGGAGATACCTGTAGAGCATCTTTATAGTCACCCAGTTACGTTGCGACGTTTGATACACACAAGGTATTCCTTCGGTGTCAGTGAGTTACATGATCTCATGGTCATAGGAACAGATACTTGACATGCAGAAAACTATAGCAATAAACTGACACGATCATATGCTTCGTTCATAGTTTGGGTCTTGTCCATCATATCATTCTGCTAATGATGTGATCCCATTATCAAACGACATCTCATGTCTATGGCTAGGAAACCTTAACCATCTTTGATCAACGAGCTAGTCTTGTAGAGGCTTACTAGGGACACTTTGTTGTCTTGTATCCACACATGTATTTGAGTTTCCAATCAATACAATTATAGCCTGGATAATAAACAATTATCATGAACAAGGAAATATAATAATAACCATTTTATTATTGCCTCTAGGGCATATTTCCAACAGTCTCCCAGTTGCACTAGAGTCAATAATCTAGCTCACATCGCTATGTGATTTACATTGTTTATGAATCTAACACCCAATGAGTTCTGGGGTTTGATAATGTTTTGCATGTGAGAGAGGTTTTAGTCAACGGTCTGCAACATTCAGATCCGTGTGTTCTTTGCAAATCTATATGTCATACTGCAGATGCTACCACGCTCCACTTGGAGCTATTCCAAATGGCTGCTCCACTATACGTATCCAGATTGCTACTCAGAGTCATCCGGATTGGTGTCAAAGCTTGCATCGACGTAACCCTTTACGACGAACTCTTTATCACCTCCATAATCGAGAAACATTTCCTTAGTCCTCTAGTTACTAAGGATAATTTTGACTGCTGTTCCAGTGATCCACTCCTGGACCACTCTTGTACCCCTTGACAGACTCATGGCAAGGCACGCACCAGGTGCGGTACACAGCATGGCATACTATACAGAGCCTATGGATAAGGCATAGGGGACGACCTTCGTCCTTTCTCTTTCTTCTGCCGTAGTCGAGCTTTGAGTCTCACTCAACTCCACACCTTATAAATCAGGCAAGAACTCTTTCTTTGACTGATCCATTTTGAACTCTTTCAAAATCTTGTCAAGGTATGTACTCATTGAAAGTCTCATCAGACATCTTGATCTATTTCTATAGATCCTGATGCCCAATATTTAAGTAGCTTCATTTCAGGTCTTCCTTTGAAAAATTCCTTTCAAACAACCCTTTATGCTTTCCAGAAATTCTACATCATTTCCGATCAACAATATGTCATCCACATATACTTATCAAAAATTCTATAGTGCTCCCACTCACTTTTTTGTAAATACAAGTTTCTCATAAACTTTGTATAGACCCAAAAACTTTGATCACCTCATCAAAGCGTATATTCCAACTCCGAGATGCTTGCTCCAGTCCATAGAAGGATCGCTGGATCTTGCATACATTTTAGCATCCTTAGGACTGACAAAACTTTCCGGTTGTATCACATACAACCTTTCCTCAAGGAAACCGTTAAGGAAACGATGTTTTGACATCCACCTGCCAGATTTCATAATCGAAAAATGCAGCAACTGCTAACATAATTCTAATAGACTTTTAGCATCGCTACGGGTGAGAAAGTCTCATCGTAGTCAACTTCTTGAACTTGTCGGAAACTTCTTTGTGACAAGTCGAGCTTTATAAATGGTGACATTTACCATCGGCGTCTGTCTTCTTCTTAAAGGTCCATTTGTACTCAACGGCCTGCCGTTTGGGCAAGTCTACCAAAGTCCATACTTGGTTTTCATACATGGATCCTATCTCGGATTTCATGGCTCCTAGTCATTTGTTGGAATCCGGGCCCACCATCGCTTCTTCATAGTTCGTAGGCTCATCGTTGTCTAACAACATGATTTTTAAGACAGGATTGACGTACCACTCAGGGCAGTACGTGTCTACGAGGTTCGGTAGTAACTTGATCCGAAGTTTCATGATCATCATCATTAGCTTCCTCTTCAATTTGGTGTAGGCGCCGCATAAACATCTTTCTGCGCCGTGCTACCATCCAACTGAAGTGACGGTTCAATAACCTCATCAAGTTCTACTTTCCTCCCACTCAATTCTTTTGAGAGAAACTCTTTCTCGAGAAAGGACCCGTTTTAGCAACAAACACTTTGCGCTTGGATCTGAGATAGAAGGTATACCCAACTGTTACCTTAGGGTATTCTATGAAGATGCATTTGTCCACTTTGGGTTCGAGCTCATCAGGTTGAAACCTTTTTCACATAAGCGTCGCAGCCCCAAACATTAAGAAATGACAGCTTAGGTTTCTGCCAAACCATAATTCATATGGTGTCATCTCAACGGATTTAGATGGTGCCCTATTAAAGTGAATGTAGTTGTTTCTAATGCATAACCCAAAAACGATAGTGGCAAATCGATAAGAGACGTCATAGTACACACCATATCCAATAGAGCACGACTACGATGTTCGGACACACCATCACACTATGGTGTTCCAGGTGGCGTGAGTTGTGAAACAACTTCCACATTGTCTTGAGTTGTATACCAAACTCGTAACTCAGATATTTACCTCCATGATCATATCGTAGACATTTTATCTTCTTGTTACGATGATCTCAAACTTCACTCTGAATTTGTTTGAACTTCTCAAACGTTTCAGACTTGTGTTCCATTAAGTAAATATCCCCATATCTACTCAAATCATCAGTGAAGGTAAGAAAATAGCGATATCCACCGCACGCTTCAACACTCATTGGACCGCATACATCAACATGTATCATTTCCAATAAGTCACTTGCCCGCTCCATCAAGCCGGAAAACGGGGTTTTAGTCATCTTGCCCATGAGGCATGGTTCGCATGTCTCAACCGATTCGAAATCGAGTGACTCCAAAGATCCATCAGCATGGAGTTTCTGCATGCGCTTTATACCAATATGACCTTGGCGGTAGTGCCACAAGTATGTGGTACTATCATTATTAACTTTGCATCTTTTGGCATCAATATTATGAACATGTGTATCACTATGATCGAGATTCAATAAACCATTCACATTGGGTGCATGACCATTGAAGGTATTATTCATGTAAACAGAATAACCGTTATTCTCTGACTTAAATGAATAACCGTATTGCAATAAACACGATCTAATCACGTTTATGCTTAACACAAACACCAAATAACATTTATTTAGGTTCATCACTAATCCCGAAGGTAGAGAGAGCATGCGATGGTGATCACATCAACCTTGGAAACACTTCCAACACACATCGTCACCTCACCCTTAGCTAGTCTCCGTTTATTCCATAGCTTTTATTTCGAGTTACCAACATTTAGCAACTGGACCGGTATCTAATACCCAGGTGCTACTAGGAGTACTAGTAAGGTACACATGAATAAAACGTATATCAAATATACTTCTGTTGACGTTGTCAGTCTTCTTATCTACCAAGTATCTAGGGTTGTTCCGCTTCAGCGACCGCTCTCCTCATAATAGAAGCACTTAGTCTCGGGTTTGGGTTCAACCTTGGGTTTCTTCACTGGAGCAGCAACTGGCTTGCCATCCATGAACTTTCCCTCCTTGCCCTTCCCTTCTTGAAACTAGTGGTTTTACTAACCATCAACACTTGATGCTCCTTCTTGATTTCTACCTTCGCGGTGTCAAACCTCGCGAATAGCTCAGGGATTATTATTTCCATCCCTGGCATTTCATAGTTCATCACGAAGCTCTAGTAGCTTTGTGGTAGTAACTTGGAGAACTATATCAACCACTATCTTATCTGGAAGATCAACTCCCACTCGATTCAAGCGATTGTAGCACCCAGACAATCTGAGCACATGCTCACCGATTGAGCTAGTCTCCTTCATCTTGCAGGCAAAGAATCTTGTTGGAGGTCTCATACCTCTCAACACGGGCACGAGCCTGAGATCCCAATTTCAGCTCTTAGAACATCTCATATGTTCCGTGACGTTCAAAACATTTTGGAGCCTCAATTCTAAGCCGTAATGCATGACGCACTGAACTATCAAGTAGTCATCAGAACATGCCTGTCAGATGTTCACAACATCTACAGACGACGCTTGAGGGGGTGGCGCACCGAGCGGTGCATTAAGGACATAAGCCTTCTGTGCAGCAATGAGGACAATCCTCAGATCATGGACCCAGTCCGCATTATTGCCACCATCATCTTTCAATTCTATTTTCTCTAGGAACATATAAAAACAGGGGAGCTACAGCGCGAGCTATTGATCTACAACATAATTTGTAAAGTCACTTTGACTATGTTCATGATAATGAGTTCAATTAATCATATTACTTAAGAACTCCCACTCAAATCAACATCCCTCAGGTTGTCTAAGTGTGACATGATCCATATCCACCAACCCAAGTCCGATCATCACGTGAGATGAGGTGGTTTCAATGGTGAACATCTACATGTTGATCATATCTTCTATATGACTCATGTTCGACCTTTCAGTCTCTTGTGTTCCGAGGCCATGTCTGTACATGCTAGGCTTGTCAAGTTTAACCCGAGTGTTCCGCATGTGCAACACTGGCTTGCACCATTTGTATGCGAACGTAGAGTCTATCACACCCGATCATCACGTGGTGTCTCGAAACGACAAACTTTCGCAACGGTGCACACTCGGGGAGAACACAATTTTATCTTGAAATTTTAGTGAGGGATCACCTTATAATTCTACCGTCGTCCTAAGCAAAACAAGGTGCATAAAAGGATTAACATCACATGCAAATCATAAGTGACATGATATGGCCATGAACTTGTGCTTTTGATCTCCATCTCCAAAGCACCGGCATGATCTCCATTGTCACCGGCATGACACCATGATCTCCATCATCTTGATCTCCATCAACGTGTCGCCATGAGGTTGTCGCGCCAACTGTTTCTTCTACGACTATTGCTAACTCATAGCGATAAAGTAAAGCAAAAACGGCGAAAATAAATTAAAGACAACCCTATGGCTCCTGCCGGTTGCCGTACTCATCGACATGCAAGTCGTGATATTCTATACAAAACATGATCATCTCATACATCACATATATCTCATCATGTAATTGGCCATATCACATCACAACATACCCTGCAAAAACAAGTTAGACGTCCTCTAATTGTTGTTGCATGTTTTACGTGGCTGCTACGGGTATCTAGCAAGAACGATTCTTACCTACGCAAAAAACCACAACGGTGATACACAAATTGCTATTCAACCTTCTCAAGGACCGCCTTTGTCGAATCCGATCCAACTAGAGTGGGAGAGACAAACACCCGCCAGCCATCTTTAAGCAACAAAGTCACATGTCAATTGATGGAACCGGTCTCTCGTAAGCGTACGAGTAAGGTTGGTCCGGGCCGCTTCATCCCACAATACCGCTGAATCAAGAAAAGACCAAGGGAGGAAGCAATCTGAGCATCAACGCCCACAAACTCCTTTGTGTTCTACTCGTGATCTCATCTACGCATAGACCTAGCTCTGATACCACTGTTGGGGAACGTTGCATGGGAAACAAAAACATTCCTACGCACACGCAAGACCTATCCATGGTGATGAGCATCTATGAGAGGGAGAGTGGATCTACATACCCTTGTAGATCACTAAGCGGGAAGCGTTAAGAAACGCGGTTGATGTAGTCGAACGTCTTCGCGATCCAAATCGCTAGCCGTCCCGTGATCCAATCACAATCCGTCCCGATCTAGCGCCGAACGGACGGCACCTCTGCGTTCAGCACACGTACAGCTCGATGACGATCTCCGCCTTCTTGATCCAGCAAGAGGGGGCGGAGAGGTAGATGAGATCTCTAGCAGCACGACGGCGTGGTGGTGGTGATGGTGGAGTTATCCCGGCAGGGCTTCGCCTAAGCACTACCGGAATCTATTTGGTGTAGGAACTAGAGAATAGAGAACTAGCACGTGACCGTGGGTTTTGGGGCTCTATTCCTCTAGTATATATAGGAGGGAGAGGGAGGAGCAAGCCTCCCTAGGGTTTCCCCTAGGGGTCGGCCGAACCAGGGCAAGGAGGAGTCCAATCCACTTCCTACTAGGAAGTGGATTCATATTAGGAAGGAGTCCTATTCCTTCCTATCTCCACCTTTTTTCCTCTTGGGCATATGGGCCCTTATGTGGTCGGTTCCCCAGCCCATTAGGGGCTGGTGCGCCACCTATTGGGCTCATGTGGCCCCCCGGGTGGGTGCGCCCCACCCGGTGGACCCTGGAACCCATTCGTCACTCCCGGTACACTATCGAAAATACCCGAAACTTTTCCGGAACCCAAATACCACTTTCCTATATATAAATCTTCACCTCCGGACCATTCCGGAGCTCCTCGTGACATCCAGGATCTCATCCGGGACTCCAAACAACCTTCGGTTACCAACACATATATCTCAATACTACCGAAACGTCACCGAACGTTAAGTGTGCAGACCCTGCGGGTTCGAGAACTATGTAGAAATGACCGAGACACCTATACGGTCAATAACCAATAGCGGGACATGGATGCCCATATTGGTTCCTACATATTCTACGAAGATCTTTATCGGTTGAACCTCTATGTCAAGGATTCAGTTAATCCCGTATGATGTTCCCTTTGTTCTTCGGTATGTTACTTGCCCGACATTCGATCGTCGGTATCTCTATACCTAGTTGAATCTCGTTATCGGCAAGTCTCTTTACTCGTTCCATAATACAATATCCCGTGTCTAACTCTTTAGTCACTTTGCTTGCAAGGCTCATTGTGATGTTGTATTACCGAGTGGGCCCTGAGATATCTCTCCGTCATACGGAGTAACAAATCCCAGTCTCGATCCATGCCCACTCAACAGACACCCTCGGAGATACTTGTAGAGCATATTTATAGTCACCCAGTTACGTTGCGACATTTGATACGCACAAGGTATTCCTCCGGTGTCAGTGAGTTACATGATCTCATGGTCATAGGAACAGATACTTGACATGCAGAAAACTATAGCAATAAACTGACACGATCATATGCTACGTTCATCGTTTGGGTCTTGTCCATCACATCATTCTCCTAATGATGTGATCCCGTTATCAAATAATATCTCATGTCAATGGTTAGGAAACCTTAACCATCTTTGATCAACGAGCTAGTCTTGTAGAGGCTTACTAGGGACACTTTGTTGTCTATGTATCCACACATGTATTTGAGTTTCCAATCAATACAATTATAGCATGGATAATAAATGATTATCATGAACAAGGAAATATAATAATAACCATTTTATTATTGCCTCTAGGGCATATTTCCAACACAAGATATCCAAAAGGAAGTCATAAATATACCAATAAGATATTTGCTTGAAAGCATATCACATGGCCTAATATTTTCTTATTGTACATAAATGAACTTCCAGCACACGAACATCAAAGACATCACAACTAGCAACAAGAGATCATGAGAAAGGAAACAAGTACCACAAGAATGAATCAAGAAATTCATGCCATGATGCAACCTACAAAAGGTTGAATGCAACAAATGTATGCATGAACTAGATACTTGTTACCGAGATAGCGTTGGATTGATGTAGTAGATAATGGTTCATCGATCATCCTATCTTGGATCAAATAACCACATGGTGTCAACACCTTCCTTGTAAGTGAGCCGAGCATCCAATGCATCTCCAATTGTTCCTAGAACAACAACACAAACAAAATGGTACCCAAACTCATCGGGACACAAGTATTAGAGAACCAACAATACATAGGACAAACTCCGCATAACTATGTGCATATAGGTATGAAATTGAATTTCATGCACACTTTAGCCAATTTATGACATGGTGGAGTTTCCCCTATATATTGGGTCAAAGAAAGAAAGCATGCCAAAGAAAGTACATATAGTAGATATGCATGCTCAAGGCTTTTAAGAATCAAATCAACACATAGTTGATAAGATTCCAAAAGACAAGGTATCAAGTGAGCATAAGATACCAAACGAAAAATTATCACCTGAAGGATACCAATTAAAAGACATCAAGGAATGAGATATCCATCGACACATGCCAATAAAAGGAAACAAGATACCAATTGAAGGAAAACAAGCAAGAGGTATCAAGTTCCCCAAGGAGAGCTAGGTTCCAAACAAACCAAGCCCTCGGGAAATTTTCATGATGGCACATATCACCATAAAGAAAAGGCTTGCCTTCCACCAACACACACTTGACAGGGATCAAAAGATTGATAAACACATAACGAGAGTGTTCTAAAGAAAATAGGATAGCTCCCCCAAGAGATGAGCACTATAGAGAATTTGTATTTGAATACAACATGCACAAGATGGGATCAACACTTTCCCTATATCCATAGAAACACTAGACTTGTTCAAAAAGTTCCACAAGAGGAAAGGAAGACAAACGGATAAACAAAATCCACTGTAAATATGATTAGCAATTTCTACCACATAAAAGAATACCAATTGTCAAAGGAAAAGAAGTATTTGGAAGAAATTCCATTGGTAGATTGCAAAGATACCCAACATCATCTTCACACCAAAATCATAAGCAAATGAAACTTGTAGAGCTAACATGCCACCTAGGAACAAGATAATTTACAATATCAACTATAAGTGGCAATACCTCAATTGTACACATTTTCTAGGCTTGTAATATGCACATAGCATATTACTCCCGCATAATGTGATAACCCAAAAATAATTAACAAGTGGAAAATGAAATTCAACAAGAGATAATTAATGGACCATTTAGAATTTGAATTTCTCATGGGAATACATACCACATAGAGACTAGATAATCTTGTAATATCAATACTAAGTGGTATTCCTCATGTACACACATTTGTAGGATTGTGAAGTACACAAAGCACATCACTCCCCCAAAATGGGAGAATCCATTAACTTCTCAAAAGAGCCAACTAAGATACAAACAAAATGCAAAAAGGCTCAACACAAGACTCACACATACATGATGTGCAACCCACCATACATACTTGATTACTCAAGATAAACAGATAGGAAGCACAACATATATAAACACATGCAAGGTTCAAAACCACAACATGCAAAGGGGCAAGTAACTAACAATGTATTCAATTTAAGTATAAGTTACCGCAAGGAGGAACATTGGTTATAAGATAGAAACTTGACGATCCAAATGACTTGGCTTGAGACAATATGAATGATGAAGACCCCTTAGTTCTTGATAATGTATCCAAGTCTCCAATGCCCTCCAACAACACTTATTGATCAATTTTGAGCTTGTTGGTCCCCAACCAAGTTGGGTCCTAAGAGGTTAGTCACAATAGGCTTGGCTACCCAAATGGTTCTTTTCTTGACACCACTTTGAGTACCAACAAACTTGGCAAACACATTGCCAACCTTATCCTTCCCAAGAGAATAGATATCATCAATAATAATTGGGATGGATAAGTTACCATTCGTGCATGAAGAAGCAAAGTGACACTTCTCACGACATAAGTAGTGAGAACCCACAAGTATAGGGGATCGCTGATACGTCTCCAACGTATCTATAATTTTTTCTTGTTCCATGCTGTTATATTATCATTCTTGGATGTTTTACAATCATTTTATAGAAACTTTATATCATTTTTTGGGACTAACCTATTGACATAGTGCCAAAGTGCCAGTTGATGTTTTTGCTTGTTTTTTTACTTCGCAGAATATCAGCACCAAATGGAGACCAATCGCGATGAAACTTTTTGGAGATTTTTTTTGGGCCAGAAGACATCCAGTGGGCCAAAGAAGTGCCAGAGGGGAGGGTCGAGGAGATCACAACCCACCAGGGCATGCCAGAGGCCCCAGGCGCGCCCTGATGGGTTGTGCCCTCCTCGGGACCCCTCTCCATTGTCTCTGACGCCTATAAATTCCCAAATATTCCAGAAACACTATAGGAGTCGACGAAAAACACATCCAGCCGCCGCAAGTTCCAGAGCCTCGAGATCCAATCTAACACCATCACGGAGGGGTTCATCATCCTCATTGGTGCCTCTTCGATGATGCGTGAGTAGTCCACCATAGACCTACGGGTCCATAGGCAGTAGCTAGTTCCCCTCTCTCTCTTTTGATTCTCAATACAATGGTCTTTTGGAGATCTATTTAATGTAAACTTTTGCGGTGTGTTTGTTGGGATCAGATGAATTTTGGGTTCATGATCAGTTTCTATCCATGAACAGTATTTGAGTCTTCTTTGATCTCTTATATGCATGATTACTTATAGCCTCATATTTCTTCTTCGAATCTTTGGTTTAGTTAGGCCAACTAGATCAATTTTTCTTGCCATGGGAAGAGGTCCTTTGTGATGGGTTCGATCTTGCGGTGTCCTCTCCCAGTGACAGAAGGGGGCAGCGAGGCACGCATGTATAGTTTCTATTAAGGATAACAAGATGGGGTCTATTCCTACATGAATAGATCTTGTCTACATCATGTAATCGTTCTTATTGCATTACTTCATTTTTCCATGAACTTAATACACTAGATGCATGCTGGATAGCGGTCGATGTGTGGAGTAATAGTAGTAGATGCAGTCAGGAGTCGGTCTACTTATCTTGGACATGATGCCTATATAATGATCATCGCCTTGGATATCGTCATGATTATTTGATCTTCTATCAATTGCCCAACAGTAATTTGTTCACCCACCGTGTGCTATACTCATGAGAGAAGCCACTAGTGAAACCTACGGCCCCCAGGTCTACTTTTCCAACATATTGCTTTCCGATCTATCTTTTTTCCGCTTTTGTTTTCAGATCTATTAGTCCAAAAACCCAAAAATACCTTGCTGCACTTTTTATTTGCTCTTTTTATTTTGTGTTCTTGAGAGATCTATCTCTCCAATCTATCACTACCTAATCTATCTTTCTACCGTAGAGAGATTGATAACCTCTCTTTCGCGTCGGGTTGCATGTATTTGTTCTTTGTGTGCAGGTGCTGTTTATCAGGTGGTGGTGATCCTCCTACTGGTTCGATACCTTGGTTTCATAACTGAGGGAAATACTTACCGTAGCTGTGCTGCATCATCCCTTCCTCTTTGGGGAAATACCGCCGTAGTCTCAAGCCACGTCAAAGGAATTTCTGGCACCGTTGCCGGGAAGGAAGCGGTCTCTTCTACGTGCCAATCTCTGGCGCCGAGGAGACACCATCATCATCTACCAGGTTCCTAACCACAAATCTCATCTCCTTGCAATTACATTATTTTCCATTTGCCTCTCCTTTTCCTCTCCCCCACTTCACAAAAATTAGCCATTTTATTCGCCCTCTTTTGGTTCGCCTTTTTCTCGCCGGATCTCTTTTTCTTTGCTTGTGTTGCCATGTGCCTTCTATTTGCTTTCATCTTCGCTTGCTATAAATCTATTGATATGGATCCTCATCCACTTGCTAATCTTTTCAAAAGGCCAAATTATGATGAACCAATTGCTAGTGAGTTGAGTGCACTTGATTATCTCTATGAAGTTTTGTTTGAAATTCATGAATCTGAAATTTTTGATGAAGTGATTTATAAGTTGATTCATGATAGTTCCTTGAATGATGAGCATGATTGCAATGTTGCTAGTATGAATTCTCTAAATATCCATGATGCCAATGATATGCAAAGCCACAAGCTTGGGGATGCTATGTTTGATGAAGATGATATTTCTAGCCCCCCAAGTTTTGATGAGCAAATTTATTATGATGATTGCATGCCTCCTATTTATGATGATGGTGATGACATGTATGCTATAATGAGTAATGATAACCATGAAACTTATCATCATGGTTTTAATTTGCAATATGGTTATGTCAATCAAGTGTCTCATGATAGTTATTTTGTTAAGTTTGCTCCCACTACCATGGATGATAAGGAATTTGCTTATGTGGAGAGTAATGAAAATTCTATGCTTGTCCATCATGAAAAGAATGATTTATGTGATAGTTATATCATTGAATTCATTCATGATGCTACTGAAATTTATTATGAGGGAGGAACATATGCTTGTAGGAATTGCAATAATATCAAGTTTCCTCTTTATGTGTTCAAAGTTTTGAAGTTATGCTTGTTTTGCCTTCCTATGCTAGTTGATTCTTGTTCCCATAAATTGTTTGCTCACAAAATCCCTATGCATAAGAAGTGGGTTAGACTTAATTTTTTTTGTCATGAGATTCATGATGCTCTCTTGCATATTTCAATTACTAGTTTTTATGTGATCATCATTGAAATCATCATGCCTAGCTAGGGGCGTAAAACGATAGCGCTTGTTGGGAGGCAACCCAATGAATAAATTTATTTTCATCCTTTTCTTTATGTTTTTGAGTGTTGACACAATTATGCCACTGTTATGATTGTGTTTTTATGTTTTATTTAGTGTTTGTGCCAAGTAAAGCCTTTAGGATGATTCATAAGATGAGTAGAAACAATGCTGAATCTGAAACAGAAACTTTGCCTCCAGTGTGCAAATTATCATTTTTTACTGGAACGTGATATTGAGCTTAAATTTCAACACAGTATCTCTGTACAAATTATTTACGTTGTCCTAATTTTTCAGAATTATTAGAGTTACAGAAGTATGGTTAGAGTACAGATTACTACAGACTGTTCTGTTTAAGACAGATTCTGTTTTCGTTGCATTGTGTGCTTGTTTTGATGAATCTATGGGTTGTATTGAAGGGTATAAGCCATGGTAAAGTTAAAATACAGTAGTTATAATGTAATAATAAAATTTTAATGGGTTTGCAACATTACTTAAAGTAGTGATTTGCTTTATTATACTAACGGATCTCACAAAGATTTTGTTGAGTTTTGTGTGATTGAAGTTTTCAAGTTTTGGGTGAGATCACGATGGATGAAGGAATAAGGAGTGAAAAGAGCCTAAGCTTGGGGATGCTACAGCACCCCCAAGATATATCCAAAGAGAAACAAGCAACTAAGCTTGGGGATGCCCCGAGTGGCATCCCCTCTTTCTTCTAACAACCATCGGTATTTTACTTGGAGCTATATTTTTATTCGTCACATATCATGAGTTTTGCTTGGAGCATCTTGTATAATTTGAGTCTTTGCTTGCTTTGCTTTTTAGTATTTCACTTGTATCCTTGCTGGACACACCTATTTGATAGAGCCAAAATTATGCTATGATTTGTTAAAATTGCTCTATATGCTTCACTTAAACTTTTTGAGCTATAGAATTGCTCTAGTGCTTCACTTATATCTTTTTGAGCACGGTGTGCTTGGAAACTTTTGAAGGAGCACTCTCATGCTTCACTTAGATTAATTTGAGAGTTAGTAAATTTTGAAGAAAGACTCTCATGCTTAACTTAGATTAATTTGAGAGTTAGTAAATTTTGAAGAAATCCTCTCATGCTTCACTTATACTATTTTGAGAGATGAAATCTCTATGCTCATGTTCTTCACTTAAATTTGTGTGAGCTTGTCAAAAGAAATGGAAATATATGAAACTAGTCCCAAAGTGATAGATCTCCAAGGAGGATATAATAAAAACTTTCATGAAGATCATTGGACAAATTAAACTTGATTCCTTGTAATAGTTTTGAGACATGATGATAGTAATATGTGAGTCATGTTAGTGAGTAATTATGCTTTAGTAGGAATATTGGTGTTAAGGTTTGTGATTCCCTATGCATGCACGAAATTCAATAGTTATGCAATGAAATTACATCCTACTTATGGTGCATTATTTGGTGTTAGTTATGCGCAATGATCGCTTATGTGAATTTTCGTTTCTTGGTTGGTTGCTTCTCAATCTATTTGCTAGCCTCCACTTGTACTAAGTAGAAATACTACTTGTGCATCCAAAATCCTTAGAACCAGTTTTGATTTATGAGTCCACCATACCTACCTATATGCGATATTTCCATGTCGTTCTAAGCAAATTTTTATGTGCCATCTCTACTTTTCAAAATAAATTTCCTTTTTGTGTGCTCGTACCGCTCATGAAATGGGGTAGGGGGTGTCCAATATTTTTCCATGCTAGATGTGTTATTCTAAAGATGAGTGTTTATTCACTTTTCATTGCACGAGAGTACGGCGGTAATAGGGATGCCCAGTCCCGAAATGAAAAAAAGAAAAAAAAATACTTTATGTTTTCAAATAATAAATTCCTTGGAAAGTGTTGGTATGGAAGGCAACCGTGGATACGGCCAGCCATGGATTGTGAAAGAATGGTGGAAAAAGGAATAAACTTTTTTTTTTCTGGGAACCGCCTATGATATATCTAGCATGGAAAATATTGTGAACTACTTTGTCGTTTTCGTTGATAGGAAAGGCATGCCACCCAAAATATTTTTCTCTCTCAATTTAAACTTTGAGCTCTGGCACCTCTACAAATCCCTACTTCCCTCTGCGAAGGGCCTATCTATTTACTTTATGCAATTTTTATTTTTTACTTTGAGTCTCCATCTTCTCTTATAAAGAGCCAACTAGGGGGCACTATGATCGTACTTGAGCATTGGGTGTAGCTAATATTTGAGTGTGTTTCATGAATGGATCAATGATTGAGCATGATGGGCTAGGGATAACTTTCTTTAGGTTGATATTTCGAAAGACATGGTTGCTTGTTGGCATGCTTGAGTATTGAAGTCATTATGTCAAAACTAGACTATTGCTTTGAATCATCTAAGGTCCAAATGTCCATGCTACAAAGAAAAGAATATGAGATGAACATGTTAGGCAGCATTCCACATCAAAAATTCTGTTTTTATCATTTACCTACTCGAGGACGAGTAGGAATTAAGCTTGGGGATGCTGATACGTCTCCAACGTATCTATAATTTTTGCTTGTTCACAACTGTTATATTATCATTCTTGGATGTTTTACAATCATTTTATAGCAACTTTATATCATTTTTTGGGACTAACCTATTGACATAGTGCCAAAGTGCCAGTTGTTGTTTTTGCTTGTTTTTTTACTTCGCAGAATATCAGTACCAAACGGAGTCCAATTGCGATGAAACTTTTTCGAGATTTTTATGGGCCAGAAGACATCCATTGGGCCAAAGAAGTGCCAGAGAGGAGGGTCGAGGAGACCACAATCCACCAGGGCGTGCCAGAGGCCCCAGGCTCGCCCTGATGGGTTGTGCCCTCCTCGGGACCCCTCTCCACCGCCTCTGATGCCTATAAATTCCCAAATATTCTAGAAACCCTAGAGGAGTCGACAAAAAACACATCCAACCACTGCAAGTTCCAGAGCCTCGAGATCCAATCTAACACCATCACGGAGGGGTTCATCATCCTCATTGGTGCCTCTCCGATGATGCGTGAGTAGTCCAACATAGACCTACCGGTCCGTAGGCAGTAGCTAGATGGCCTCCTCTCTCTCTCTCTCTCTCTCTCTCTCTCTCTCTCTCTCTCTCTCTTGATTCTCAATACAATCATCTCTTGGAGATCTATTTGATGTAAACTTTTGCGGTGTGTTTGTTGGGATCCGATGAATTTTGAGTTCATGATCAGTTTCTATCCATGAATATTATTTGAGTCTTCTTTGATCTCTTATATGCATGATTACTTATAGCCTCGTATTTCTTCTTCGAATCTTTGGTTTAGTTAGGCCAACTAGATCGATTTTTCTTGCCATGGGAAGAGGTGCTTTGTGATGGGTTCGATCTTGCGGTGTCCTCTCCCAGTGACAGAAGGGGCAGCGAGGCACGCATGTATCGTTGCTAAGGATAATAAGATGGGGTCTATTCCTACATGAATAAATCTTGTCTACATCATGTCGTCGTTCTTATTGCATTACTCCGTTTTTCCTTGAACTTAATACACTAGATGCATGCTGGATAGCGGTCGATGTGTGGAGTAATAGTAGTAGATGCAGGCAGGAGTCGGTCTACTTATCTTGGATGTGATGCCGATATAATGATTATCGCCTTGGATATCGTCATGATTATTTGATCTTCTATCAATTGCCCAACAGTAATTTGTTCACCCACCATGTGCTATACTCATGAGAGAAGCCACTAGTGAAACCTACGGCCCCCGGGGTCTACTTTTCCAAAATATTGCTTTCCGATCTATCTTTTTGCCACTTTTGTTTTCAGATCTATTATTCCAAAAACCCAAAAATACCTTGCTGCACTTTTTATTTGCTCTTTTTATTTTGTGTTCTTGAGAGATCTATCTCTCCAATCTATCACTACCTAATCTATCTTTTTACCGTAGAGAGATTGACAACCTCTCTTTCGCGTCGGGTTGCAAGTATTTGTTCTTTGTGTGCAGGTGCTGTTTATTAGGTGGTGGTGATCCTCCTACTGGTTCGATACCTTGGTTTCATAACTGAGGGAAATACTTACCCTCACTGTGCTGCATCATCCCTTCCTCTTTGGGGAAATACCGACACATTCTCAAACCACGTCAATCGCGACAATCTTCACGGGTAGTATTTCACCCTAATTTATTGATTCGACACAAGGGGAGCCAAAGAATATTTTTTGGCCTTGACAGTTGAGTTGTCAATTCAACCGCATCTGGGATATCTCTCTGCAACAAAGGTTTAGTAGCACGGCAAATAGTAGTAGCAAAAGTAACAGTAGTAGTGATAGCAGCAATTTTGTAGCAGTTGTGACAGTATTAGTAGCAATAGTAACCTAGCAAGATTCAGTATAAGTAAAGCGTAGGCACATGGATCGGTGATGGATAATGATTTGGATGACATCAATCATGTAACAGTCACACTAGGGCGAGACAGAACTAGCTCCAATTCATCAATATAATGTAGGCATGTATTCCGTATATAGTCATACGTGCTTGCGATAAGAACTTGCATGACATCTTTTGTCCTACCCTCTCGTGGCAGCGGGGTCCTATTGGAAACTAAGGGATATTAAGGCCTCCTTTTAATAGAGAACCGGAACAAAGCATTAACACATGGTGAATACATGAACTCCTCAAACTACGACAATCACCAGAAAGAATCCCAATTAATGTCACCTTGGGGTATGCGGATCAAGACATGTATAGGTGCATAAAACTTGCAAGATAGGATCCAAGTCAATCTTATCTTGCAAGATAGGATCAATACACATAACAGAAAATAACAAAATATAATGACGATCCAAGCAAAGCACATATTATGTGACAAATAAAAATATAGCTCTAAGTAAGATATACCGATAATGTTGAAGACGAAAGAGTCCCCAAGCTTATACGCTTGAGTCTTCCTTGAATATTACCTTGGTGGTGCCTTGGGCATCGCCAAGCTTAGGTTCTTGTCACTCCTTATTCTCCTCATATCGGTGTCTCACCCAAAACTTGAAAACTTCATTCACACAAAACTTAACGGAACTTCGTGAGATGGGTTAGTATAATAAAGATAGATCATTCACTTAGGTAATGTCAAGACAAGATTCATAATTGTTCCCACATTATACCTACTGTATTATACCATTCACATAATTTATATATATGAATATAAGTCATGGGAACACTAAAACAAGCAAACTATGCATGCAAAACAGAATCTGTCAAAAACAGAACAATCTGTGAAGATCTGTGGTATAACCATACTTCCTTGTCTCGAAAAATTCTGAAAAATTAGGACAACCTGAAGAATTTTTATATGAAGACGGTGTAAAAATTTCAGATCATTATCACACTCCAGTAAAAAAATGAAAATTCCTGTACTGGAGTCAAAAGTTTGTGTTTTGGTTCAGCCTCAATTCTACTCATCTTGTGAGTCATCCCAAAGGCTTTACTTGGCACTTTATTGAAATAAAAGCACAAAACATTATTACTACAGTATCTTAATCATGTGAAAACATCAAAACATAAAGTATAAGTGTTGGTTGTCTCCCAACAAGCGCTTTTCTTTAAAGCCTTTTAGCTAGGCATGATGATTTCAATGATGCTCACGTAAAAAGTAGTAATTGGAACATGCAAGAGAGCATCGTGAATCACATGACAAGAACATTTAAGTCTCACCCACTTCCTATGCATAGGGATTTTTTGAGCAAACAATTTATGGGAGCAAGAATCAACTACCATAGGAAGGCAAAACAAGCATAACTTCAAAACTTTGAACACATAGAGAGGAAACTTGATATTATTGCAATTCCTACAAGCATATGTTCCTCCCTCATAATAAATTTCAGTAGCATCATGAAGGAATTCAATAATATAACTATCACATAAAGCATTCTTTTCATGATCTACAAGCATAGAAAATTTATTACTCTCCACATAAGCATATTTCTTCTCATTCATAATAGTGGGAGCAAACTCAACAAAATAACTATCATGAGATATTTGAGTGGCATAATCCAATTGAAAACTAAAATAATGATGACAAGTTTCATGGTTATCATTATTATTTATAGCATACATGTCATCATCATAATCATCATAGATAGGAGGCATGCCATCATCATAATAAATTTGCTCAACAAAACTTGGGGGACTAAAAATATCATCTTCATCAAACATAGCATCCCCAAGCTTGTGGCTTTGCATATCATTAGCATCATGAATATTCAGAGAATTCATACTAGCAACATTGCAATCATGCTCATCATTCAAGGAATTCTCATTAAGTATTTTCATAATTTCTTCCTCTACCAATTGAGCACAATTTTCTGAATCCTTACTTTCACGAAAGACATTATAAAGACGATACAAATGATGCAACCTAAACTCCATTTTTTTGTAGTTTTCTTCTATAAAACCAAACTAGTGAAAAACAAGAAACTAAAAGTTTTAATTGCAAGATCTAAAGATATACCTTCAAGCACTCACCTCCCCGGCAACGGCGCCGGAAAAGAGCTTGATGTCTACTACGCAACTTTATTCTTGTAGACTTTGTTGGGCCTCCAAGTGCAGAGTTTTGTAGGACAGTAACAATTTTCCCTCAAGTGGATGACCTAAGGTTTATCAATCCGTGGGAGGTGTAGGATGAAGATGGTCTCTCTCAAACAACCCTGCAATCAAATACAAGAAATCTCTTGTGTCCCCAACACACCCAATACAATGGCAAATTGTATAGGTGCACTAGTTCGGCGAAGAGATGGTGATACAAGTGCAATATGGATGATAGATATAGGTTTTTGTAATCTGAAAATATAAAAACAGCAAGGTAACAAATAGTAAACAGCGAGCAAAATGGTATATTAATGCTTGGAAACAAGGTCTAGGGTCCGTACTTTCGCTAGTGCAATCTCTCAACAATGCTAATATAATTGGATCACATAACCATCCCTCAACGTGCAACGAAGAATCACTCCAAAGTTCTTATCTAGCGGAGAACATAAGAAGAAATTGTTTGTAGGGTACGAAACCACCTTAAAGTTATTCTTTCCGATCGATCTATCCAAGAGTTCGTACTAAGATAACACCAAGTTATCCTTTCCGATCGATCTATCTAAGAGTTCGTACTAGCCCCAGTGCAGGCGCCTGCTATACAAACGGTTTTTAACCCCTTTCCGTGACGTAGTTTCAAACCGTCGCCTTGCATGTGTGGGCGATAGGGGGGGGGGTCTATCGCACACGATGCAAAAAACCCGTTGGCGATGCCTGCTCCCGGTCACACACGATAGGCAAAATTATGTCGTGTGCGATTGGAAGGACTATCACAAACAGGTATTTAGGATAAATCGTGTGAGATGTGCATACCATCCCACACAGTGAATCCCAAACATGCGTTTCCGTTCATATTGTACATCACACACAATTTTCTGCTTAACACCATCTGTGTTAGGGGTGGCCATCACGCACGGTGCCTAGAAGAAACTGTTTGGCATAGGGCTGTCCATCACACACACGTTTTATGTGAAAACATTTGCGAATGGGTTTTCTAACACACATAGTTTGCGCCCGAAAATCGTGTGTGATTGTTCACTGATCCAACACGCCAATTTTCCAGCAAGCGTGTGGGTTTGTTGAGGTCATCGCTGACGGTGTTCTATGACAAACCGTCTGCAATATCAAACCCCAATAATCAGGCTAATTGCTCTATTATTTATAATCCAGCTAGTAAACAAATTGATACTTCAGATCAAGCACACAATATATTTTATTTAGTATTACGACAACCAGGATTTCATAATTGAAATACATCAGAGTACAACATCATATAGGCATATACTACCTACCTACCCAATTACACGATAGGACCGAGTTTCACATGCAACATCTAAAACCTTTGGAAAATAGCATCATATACGGTAAATAGACAGATGAATCTCGTCTAGAAAATTGTTGAAGCGGAAGGCAAATATTGAGCCTTCACTGATGTCAAAGGTTCTTGCAACTTTATGCCAGTGCCAGTGGATGGTTGCCCGCCCATCCTTCATCCTCTTGAGGAAGACTTCAAGATTATACCATGGGTGCTGTATGAATACCTTCCTCGCCTCTTGACCATACAGGTGGTTTGAGACGTACTCATCGATGAACTGCTTTGGAAAGGACTGGAAACAAAGATATGCATAAATTTCGTTTCTAAAAATTGAAATGTCACAAAGGGAAAAAAGACAAGGTAAAATAGATAGTACCATCCTATAGTTCACTGATGTCTTCTTCATTGTGCAGACAAACATCTTGTTGTTTTTCTTCGCAAGTTTCTTTATCTTAACAATCTTTCTGAGTTTCTTGATTTGACTGATATTCATGAACACATCATTTCCCCACATGCAAAATGGGTTGAACAGTGGGTCTAAACCTCTTACGGCAGGATCTACATGTGCAAGACCAAATTATTGTTAGAAATCTAAATATTAGAATGGTTCCTGCAATTGCACAATAATGTGCTATTAGCCAAAGGATCATGAAAGTGCAAACCTCGATGGTAAACCTCAGTGTCTCCCATTGTTCCCCCTGTAACGTGTTTAAGAACAGATATTGATCAGTAAAATCTGTTAATGAAAGATAAACGCATTGCATATCCAACATATGAATTCAAGCCACATGGAAAAGACAAGCGTGCTAAGAACTATGAAATATAGCAATTGTAGGTTTCACGTGCATAACAAAACAAAATTGTACCAACAATAATTGAACATGACATTGCAGATGATCACCAAAACAACTGAACCAAACAGTTAACTGAGCATCACATTGCACAATACAACATAGTAGTAGAAGGTCAGATTGCATAGTAGCATTACATTGCATATTTCACTATAGTTTCTTAAGGAAAGGCAGGAGCAGCACATGCAGCAGGTAAAACAAACATGCGTAACAGGGGTAGCTAGCTGAACACAGGTGATTAGTAATTAAGCTTAAAAACAAGATATTCCTCGTCGTTGGAGATATCGATAACGATGGGCTTGGACAAGGGCGAGGCCTCCACATCGTGGGTGCCCTCCTCGTAGTGGTGAGATGCCTCAGCCTGTCCGGGCACCAACCTGCCTGCTATGGAGTTGAGGAAAGAACGGGCACGCTGAGAAAACAACACGGAGTCGTCGTCGAAGGCAACAGCGGAGCCCTGGAGAAAACACAATGAGCTGTTGTTCAAAGCAGCCAACCGCGTGGCGGCGTCCGCGCGCGAGGCGTCGATGGTGGCCTCGACGTCTAGATGCTGCTCCAAGATCTGGGGGTCAGCACGCATGGCAGCCATCGGGGACTCATCCGCGCGTGCGGTCGCGATTTGCTTCTCCGCTGCCAGGTGCTCCTTGAGATCCTGGCTATACTGCGTGCACTATGTCTTTCGGCGGTGATTATGTGGGGGGGGGGGTGGGCCGGTGATTTTGGTGGAATGTGTCGTGCCGGCAGTCGGGCCATGTGGAATGGAGGAGGAGGGTGTGGAGGGGGGAGGGGGTATGGGGAAGGTTTGGATTACCTGACAATGACTAGATGGATGAGGCCGAGCAGCAGGAAGGAGCGTCGCCGGCGAGGAGGCGGTGTTGCAAGCAAGCAGTGAAGGTTTGAACTTAGGAAATGAAGGGGGGAGCAGGGGGAATGGGAAATGTGGCTTTTGGTTGGTACGAGGGGCGGGGGAGGTAGATATTTGCGCGGCAGCCCAAAATTTCGTTCGGTGCGGTGAAAAAGTAGCGCGCACAGTCACATCGGACACAGTACCTTTACCATAACTGTGTGCGA
This sequence comes from Elymus sibiricus, assembly GCA_039707655.1. Classification (NCBI taxonomy): domain Eukaryota; kingdom Viridiplantae; phylum Streptophyta; class Magnoliopsida; order Poales; family Poaceae; genus Elymus; species Elymus sibiricus. The sequence goes on along the minus strand of CM077671.1, from coordinate 293,178,220 downwards.
TATTTAACAACACAAACGTATGCTATAGTTTATCCCGTGTGTGATGAGACTGAACGTGGAAATTTTGGTCTCGAATCTTCCGACGTAAGATATCGGATAGTACATTGCACACGGTACTTGCATTTCATGTTCATTTGGAAGAGAAATGGGGATACGGCGGAAAATTTTGGTCCGAATTTCCCTCGTTACATTGGTCATTGCTTAGTTTAACAACACTTGCAAATTTGAGTAGTACTACACAAAAGAGCCTACAGCACTGCCCGCACTTACTTAATCGAGCAACTAATAAACATTAGTTAATTGACTTAAACATTACTCTAACAAAACACCATCGCTCTAGACAGAGACTAATATTCCGCCTGGCATTCGTCGATCTCCGCCATCTCCTCGATGACCAGCTCCCGCTCGACGAACTACGGGGAAAGGTCATCCATCGCCACATACTCCAGGATCTCGCAGTCTTCATCCACCATCTCTTTTGATAAGGCCGCCATGAGTCGGGTGTGGGTGGCCTTGCTCCGGGCATGGACGGCCACAATCTTGGCTAGGGAGGCTGCCGACGAACGGACGCCTGCTTGAGTACACTCAGCGATTACCAACTCAACGGAGGTGGGTTGTCGACTGGTGTCGGAGAAGGCAGATGTGATTTGTGCAGCGACCGACACGAGATGGGTGTGGGCGGCCTCGAGATGGGACTGGGCGTCCGCCATCAGGGCTACGGCGACCGCTGAGTAACTGACAACTGATGTGCCATTCTCGCCATTTGCTATCCCTGTCGCGGTTGTTGCTGCCGCCCTCTCAGCTACAGCAGCTGCCCTTTCGGTTGCTGCAGCTGCTCTATCAGAGGTAGCGGCCACGTTCAAGCATGTTGAGAGCGCACTCATGGCTGATGCGGCCGCGCTCGGGCCGGAGTTGGTTGCCGAAGTTTCCCTCACGACGGGGATCCACGTCCCCATCTTTCACCGGCGACGATTGAAAAGTAAAATGGTCTGAGGAGTCAGTGCGGTAAACTGGCCGGCGGTGTACTGCAGCCGACGAAGCTTCCAGTCTAAGCCATGCATTACGAGGATTGGCCCAAAATATTTTGTACTGCATCACACACGATTCATGAACGTCAACTGTTTGTGAAAGACTTAATTTGCAAAATGTTTTTAAAACAAAAAATGAGGTTAATTCGACAAAGGACGGTGTTTGGATTGCAATAAGATTTATGTGCAGTGAACACTGACCAATAGCTGTGTCGTGCTAAAATATGGAATTATTCGGGGTCTATTTGTCATTTTTATAAATTAATTGAGTTTTCTAGACATTTAATGTGTATAATTCAAATTTGAATTATTGTCCCAATGTCCGTGGATCAAAATGGGATGAAAAATCATATTAATGTCCATGGCTTCATCTTTAGGTCACGGGCAATAAATGAGAATGAACTTCAAACATCTCGGAATCTTGGCTCGGCCACAAACGTTGAGAAATTTGGTTTTAAAATTACTATAAATCCAAAACGCGTCAAAAATTCTAAAAACTTGGCATGTTGTCATGACATGGCACATATGTGCCATGGTAAAAAAATTGTACAACATGGGACAATTTTAGCCACAAGTCCCTTACAAAGCAGAGCTTCTCACTTCAATCTTTGAGGTCCCGATAAGGAAAACGTCACCTTACGTAGGCAAAACGACATCCGCTCATCTTCTCGCCATGAACTTTTGTTAGAGGCAACTCGCACCACTAAGAGTGTCTTGCTAAAATATGGAATTATTCAGGGTTCTTTTCTCATTTTCATACGTTAATTGAGTTCTCTAGGCATATATACAATGTGGATAATTAAAATTTGAACTAAAATCACAAGGTCCGATGCATCAAAATGGGTTGAAAAATCATATAAGTGTCCATGGCTACTTCGGGCCCCATGCAAGATATTGGAATGGATTTCAAACATCTTGGGGTCTTGGCTCGGCCACATACATTGAGAAACTTGGTTTTACATTCATGTATAAATCAAAAACTCGTCAGAAATTCAAGAACTTGGCATGGTGTCATGGCATGGCTCATATGTGTCCTGATGATAAATTGTCCGATTTGGGACAAGTTTTGGCACAAGACCTTACAAACCTCAGCTACTCACGGGAAGCTAGCTTTTTTGGTTTCGATAAGGAATGCGTCACCTTATGTGGTCGAATCGACATCCGCTGCCTCTTCTCGTCTTGAACTATATATTTCTAGAGGCAACATATACCAAAATGAGTGTTGTTCCAAAATATGAAAGTATACATTGTTCGTTTGGGCTTTTTATACATTAATTGACTTTTATATGCATTATTTAACGTGCATATTTCAAATTTGAACTACAGTCACAAGGTACGGTGCATCAAAATGGGTTGAAAACTATATAAGCGTACATGCATCTTTAGGATCCCATGCAATATATGGGAATGAATTTCAAACATCTCGCGGTCTTGGCTCGGCCATACAAACATTGAGAAACACGAGTTTTAAATCATGTGTAAATCAAAAACTAGTCAGAAAAGTCATGAAACTTGGCATGGTGTCATAACATGCATGGCTCATATGTGCCCTGGTAAAAGAATGTCCAATTTGGGACAAGTTTTGGCAAAAGCCCCGCACAAACCAAAGATTAATTATCACGTGAAGCTTTGTTGTTTCGATATAAAATGTGTCACCTTATGTGGGCGAATCGACATTCGCTGCCTCTTCTCGTCTTGAACTATTTCTATAGGCAACATATACCAAAATGAGAGTGTCGTGCCAAAATATGAAATTATACATGGTTCGTTTGGCCTTTTTATACATTATTTGACTTTTATATGCATTATTTAACGTGCATAATTCAAATCCGAACTACAATCAGAAGGTCCGGTGCATCAAAATGGGTTGAAAAGCATATTAGTGTGCCTGTATCTTTAGGTCCCATGCAAGACATGTGAATGAATTTCAAACATCTCGGGGTCTTGGCTCGGCCACAGAAACATTGAGAAACTATAGTGTTTTAAATCATGTAAATCAAAAACTCGCCAGGAGATTCATGAAACTTGGCATGGTTTCATGAACATGGCACATAAACGCGTCACAACATTTTGTTTTCCTATCTGAGACTCATTTTTTAATATATATTTTCTTTTAGAGCCAACATTGAGAATATTAGTTAAATTATAGTAAATCTAGAACTCACAAAAAATTCAAGAAATTTGGCATGGCGTCATTATATAGCAAAAATATGTTGTGGTATTTTTCGTGTCATTAATAGCAAACAAAAGCTTTTTGGAACAAAGAACTGTCACGTTTCCACGCAAACGGTTGCATTATTTTCAAACTGTTGGCATTCTACTGCCCTTTACGTGCTGCCAAGCGTCACACTCTTTTATTGGCTAGGGCTTAGGAGGTGCCGTGCGAGCAGCTGCTCGAGTTGAAAGGAGGCGTGTGAGCTGGCATCCGCCGCACAGGCTCACCGGGAGGCGTGCGGGCAGTACGCCGAAGACTCACCGGGAATCGAGCCCTTTGACCTCCGTATCCGCCCTCCTCGCTTCCAACCTGTCCAACAATGGCACCCGAGCCGCTGTTTAATAGGCGGCTTTACTGCCCACTCACTCACAATCCTCCATATATCTTCGCCTCACATTCCCCTCCATCTTCACACCTCCATGGCGACCTATGCCATGCTGCAGAAGGATCATATGCCACTAGTCTTCTGGTTTGATGAAGTTGACACCGAGCCGGAAGAGATAGAACATGAAGACAAATGGAATGCCATGGACATGGCCCTGGAAGAGCTGCATGCCGCAGCGGATGCTGCCCCGACGCACTCGCCATCAACCATCACCGCGCCCGCGCCGGCACCCATCGCGCCCGTGCCCATGCGCGCGCCTGCACCCATCACGGCCCCCTCAACGGATTGGGACGCCGCCGTCAACAACTTTCTCGCAGCGCCGCTAGTCGCCGCCCCCCGGCCCCGCGCCCGTAGATCGCGCGACGACCGTCTCTTTGATTGTGAAGTCCATAACATTCTGGTCTCGGTTAAAGAACTGTACAACTGCGCCCCGGAGCACGAGAACGCCACCGCAGGAGGCCGCCGCCGCCGCAACTAGTTTTCTTTATATTGTATCTCGATTGTATGAATGTAATGTGAAAGCTTGACTGAATGAAATCTATGGTTTGATAAACTAAGTATTTATCTCTGAATTCACGTAGCAAATAAAAAACCATCATAGTTTAATCTGAATGAACACACGTCACAAACGGTTCAGGTTGAATACCCGTTTGAAGATCGACAACTATCTTTCCTTCGCGCGTAAGCCAAGTCAAAATGTTGGCGCGAAGGATTGGTCCAATGCGTCATCACAAACGTTTCTCGAATATGATCCATGTGCCTAGTACAGACTATCCGGGAAGATTTGCATCTATCATACTGGGTAAATTGCCATGTGTCAAATCGGAAACATTGGCATCTGTCGATCTAGTAACACTGGCATTTGTCAACATTTTAGCACTGGCATTTGGCAAGTATTGCAGAAACAAAATCACAATTAGGGCGTAATTTTGCAACTGAAATTCACTTTAAACATGGATTTCATTCATACATTAAGCACTGGTCTTTGTACAATACAATTCAACTCGACAGCTGAAACGAACAAACTTTTCCCCAATTGTTGCCAACCACGTACTGAATTAGCTAGTTCAACTATATACTAGCTAATTAAAGTACGTGGTACAGTTCAACCATATCTATAGTTAGATGAAGTGAACAAAATAGCCCCTAAATACTAGTACTACAGAGGGGCTTTGTACTACTTCCAGCAGAATCGAGCGCACTCAGTAAGAGCAAGTGGAGGAGGAGCCTGCCAACGAGTTGGCGGAGACATGTCCATTGACTGCCAGTGCTGTCCTCCGACGCTCAAGACGTCCCTCCTCGAAGTGACAGGACTCTGCGTAGATCTCTGCATTCCGCGCCGCCATTGCGGCTTCTCCTCCGGCCACGGCGTTGGTGAGCTTCTTCGCGTGCGTGACCTGGCGCTCCACCTCCTTCTCTAGGAAGTAGATGTAGCATGCAAGGGTTGAGACGCAGAAGCCCGGCGGCGGGCGTTTGGCGGACTCCACCTCCCGCATTCGGGCCTTGGTGGCGGTGCGGGTTATGACCCCGTAGCCTGACGGCGGGGTCATGGCAAAGACGGACGACGGTGGGGTGGCGGCCCCGGCGGCGGAAGGCGTGGTGGCGGCCACAGCGGCCACCGGCAGCAGCTGCCTTCAGGCAGCGGTGGTGGAGCGTGTAGTTGGTGGCGTGCGCACACCCACCAGGGACGCCACGTGCACTACACGCTTCAGAGGACTGCCGCGCTGACGCGGTGAAGCCTCCCAGCTGGAGCTGTCCTCTGGCGGTGTGGCTGGGCGACGACGAACAGCCGGTGCCATTGGCGATTGGGGGAGAAGCAAACTAGACAAGCTACGGGGAGGGGGGGGGATGAAGGCAATGTGGTGTTGCCGGCCGTGAGGGTTTATATAGCAGGCCGGTAAGCATTGGGGATTTCACCGAGCATGGCAGGAAGCTAGAGCCATAGGACAGTTTTGTGCGCGGGAACCTGCGCGGTTCTGAGCGGGAACGGGATCATCGAGCGAGCGTGTGGCCAAAACCCAAAAGCGGTGCCAAAGCGTGCACTGGAATAATCGGGCGGCAATGCGGTGACGAGACGTCAGAGAGGAGGACGGACTGATGTGAGGCACACGCGTCAAAATAATAAAACGTCTGCGATATTAATACTGGCAAACGGCACTTCTCAACGTAGCATGTGTAATGATCTCATCCATCGCTGACAATTACTTGGCAGCAACCGTCTACCCACACCACACACAGCTTGTCAGTATGAATCGTCTTTGTTATTTCTGGTGTTCACACACGATCCTCATTACTCACCTGTTTGCTATATATCGCACACACCGTGTTATGCCGAGTCGTTTGTGTTCTACTGTATCAGCGCACACAGTTTATCCGAGTGAACTGTATGCCGTACTTCGCACACGTATGTAGTTTTGGTAACCGTTTCTGTTATCTTCTCTAATCACAAACGGTTCATAAGAACAAACTATCTGCTATAGATGGAACGCACAACTACTTTCTGAATCGTATTTGATGGATCCACCTTCGCACACAGTTCGTGCCATTAGCAACGGAGCTTGCACTATACCGTTTGCGATTCATGCATCACACACAGTTTCGTCAAAGGGTCTCTGATTAATGTGTCGTGCTTGGACCATTCTGTAGTAGTGTAGAATAACACCATATGATACGCATCAACCAACTCTAATGTCACCTAGATACTCCAATTTCACCACAAGTTTCCATGAGTTAATTATACGATGCGCATCAAACAATTTCAGATTCATAATACTCAATCCAACACAAAGAACCTCAAAGACTACCCCAAGATTTCTATCGGAGAAAGTAGGACAAGAACGTGTATCAACCCCTATGCATAGATTACCCCAATGTCACCGCGGGAATCCGCAAGTTGAGTACCAAAACATATATCAAGTGAATCAATAGAACACCCCATTGTCACCATGGGTATCCATATGCAAGACATATATCAAGTGTTCTCAAATCCAATATTCAATCCAACATAATGATATCTCAAAGGGAAAGATTCAATTCATCACAACAAGATAGTAAGGGAAACACACCATATGATCCAACTATATTAACAAAGCCCGTGATACATCAAGATCATGACATCTCAAGAACACGAGAGAGAGAGATTGAACACATAGCTACTGGTACATACCCTCAGCCCCGAGGGTGGACTACTCCCTCCTCGTCATGGCCTCCGCCGGGATGATGAAGATGGCCACCGGAGACGATCTACCCTCTCCGGCAGGGTACTGGAACGCCTCCAGATTGGTTTTTCGTTAATACAGAGAGTTGCGGCGGTGGAGCAGAGAGTCTAGGGTTATTTCTGATGGTTTCTATATTTATAGGATTTTTTGGTGTTGGTTTCACGCGAAGGTGGGCCACGAGGTGGGCGCGATACACCAGGGCGCGCCGGGGGGTCCTGGCGTGCCCTGGTGGGTTGTGCCCACCTCATGGCTCTTCTGGCCCTCCCATGAAGCGTCTAGTGCCTCTTTTGTTCCAAAAATAATCGTCAAAAAGTTTCGGGCGATTCCGAGAACTTTCATTTTCTGCACAAAAACAACACCACGGTAGTTCTGCCGAAAACAACGTCAGTCCAGGTTAGTTCTAAATAAATCATATAAAGTGCATCAAAACCATATAAAAGTATTGTAAACATAGGTGAATATGTCATGAATACTTCATAAATTATCGATACATTGGAGACGTATCAGTCTTCTCCTTTTAAGGACTTCAACAAAAAGAAAAGAATTTCAGAGAAACGCACAGAAATATTTTTGGAGTTTTTGTTTTTCTCAAGCAAACAAATAAACTAAAGGAAAAAAATAAGAACGAGAAAAACTATTTACACGGGAAAGCTCCCAACATGCAAAGGATATCTTTTTGGGTTTTATTTTTAGTACTAAGATAATTAAGCGGGAAAGAAAACTAAAAAGAAGCGGAAATATTTTTGGGTTTTCCAAAAAATTTCAAACACACAAGAAGAAAGCGGAACAATAAAACTAATATGGATATACAATGAAAGAGGATGAACGGCAACAATTTATATGAAGTGTGTGAACATGAATGTAATGTCGGTGAGAAATACGTACTCCCCCAACTTAGGCGTTTGCCCAGTTTGGTGATCACCACTGATAATCTAGAAAATGGTTGAAATGATAGCTTGTGGAGGTGTTCCTGGCCGCCTCCTCTGCTAAACGAGTAGCCTCCACTATAGCTTTGTATTCCCGCACCTCTTCCTCAAGAACATAGTAATGCTGTCGAGCCTGAAAATCAAAGAGGGCAGGTGCAGGCAAAGTGACAGACACAGGCGTATATTTTCCAAATATTAAATTATACTCATAACCCCTAGTGTGGTTTACAATAAACTCATGATAACACATAGCTTCAAAGTCTAAATATCTTTCAGGCAAGATAGGATCATTAGGTTGAGGCGACACTCCCAGTTTCGCAGCTACACGGGAGGCATAAATTTCTTCATACAAATCACGATTGCTAGAGTTAGAATTCAACCTTCGGGCAACAATTGCACCAAGATTATAGTGTTGTTCACAATTATCTACGAGGAAATCTGTGAGGCTGGTATTATAAATGAATCGATCAAATTCATCCTTAATGCTTGCACCTATCATGAAGTCTTCACTTGGGTATCGACATGATTTGGCGTCCGCCATAACTATTTGGTTGTCTCGATGTTCAATGTAAGCTTGTCGTACTGAGTTCCCACTAGATGACTCACCCGAGGTGAGTCTCCTTGAGGAGCTCCTCCTAAAGAAACTCATCTTTCCGAGCACAAATTTCTGAAATTTTTGAGCCACAAATTCATGTCAATAAAACTTTGCAAGATTGATAGCAACTACTCTTATGGATGCCTAGAGGCCATATCAAGCATTCATACTACTTGGAACTAAAATAATTCAACATGCAAGCCCATTTTCTGTAGCACCAAGTGAAGCACATTTTGCAAAATATAAACCACTAAAACAAAAACTAATTGGAGGAGTGGAGGAGTCACATACCAAGGAACAATTCCTCAAAATAGTTTCGGAAACGGAGTTCTGAGCAAAGAGATCGAAAATTTCAGCTTGTAGGGGAAGAACATGGGAGAGAGATGGATAGGAAATTTTTGCTGGACGTAGGAGAAAGAGTGGGCTGAAGGGATAAGGCAGGGGGCCTCTGTGGGCCCCAGAAGCCATCAGGGCGTGACCCAGGGGGGCCGTGCCATGTTGGCTTGTGCCCCACAGGTGTAGTTCCCTGCTGTAATTTTTATGCCAAAAATTCTTATTTATTCCCGAAAAATTCATGTTAAAATTTTGTGGCAATCTGAGACCTTTTATTTTCGGGCATTTTTCTACGCACGGGAAAAACAGAAAAATGGAAAATCATGCTAATTTTATTTAATATAAACTGAAAATAACAGAGGATAAACTTTTGATACAGAGAGTTATGAATACTAAATTCATGAATCACATGCCTTCCGAAAAAGATCCATTAATAAGGTTGATCAAGTCTTATTAACAACCGTTTCCGGTTAACAAGCAACCGAAGAATTTTCGTATATCACTACGTTACCTCAATAGGGATTTGCATCTCCCCAACAATAAGATTATAATATTTCTTCTTGACATTAGGTAGAGGAATTACAAAACTTCCAATGATAACTGTGGGAGTAGGCTCAATGACATTAATATTATTAACCAAAGTTTGCTTCTTTGGGAAATGAATGATATGTTGCTTGCCATTGACATGAAAGGTAACCTTGCCTTTATTGCAATCAATAACAACCCCTGCAGTATTTAGAAAGGGTCTACCAAGGATGATCGACATATTGTTGTCCTCGGGCCTATCAAGAATAAAAAAGTATGTCAAGATAGTAACATTTGCAACCTCAACAGGAACGTCCTTGCAAATTCCAATAGGTAAAGCAGTGGATTTGTCAGCCATTTGCAAAGATATCTTAGTACGTGTAAGCTTACTCAAATCAAGTCTTTTATAAAGGGAGAAAGGCATACCACTAACACCGACCCCTAAATCAAATAAAGCAGTTTTAACATAGTTTCTTTTAATAGAGCAATGTATTGTGAGTATGCCAGGATATCCTAGCTTATTAGGTATTCCTCCATCAAAAGAATAATTAGCAAGCATTGTAGCAATTTTAGTTTCATGTATTTTTCTTTTGTTGGTAATAATATCTTTCATATACTTAGCATACGGGGGCATTTTCAGTACATCAGTCAAACGAGTACGCAAAAGGACATGTCTAAGCAAGGCGCTCAAAATCTTCATAGTTCTTACTCTTAGAAGCCTTACGAGGGAATGGCATGGGTTTTTAAACCCCTGGCTCTCTTTCATTCCCGTGTTTTCTAGCAACAAAGTCTCTCTTATCATAACGTTTATTTTTAGGAGGTGGGTTATCAAGATCCTCGGCAGGTTCTATTTCTACATCGTTATCATGTTCTTTATTACTATCTGGTGGAGCATCTACTTGCACAGTATTATCATCATCCTCCTTTTCATGATCACTAGGTGCATGTTCACTACCAGACTGGGTTTCAACATCAGAAATAGAAACATCATTATGGTTTTCAGTAGATGTTTTTGTAACAGGTTCACTAGGAGCATGCAAGTTCCTATCATTTTTCGTTTCTTTTTCTTATTAGAGGAACTAGGTGCATCAACATTAATTCTCTATGAATCCTGTTCTATTCTTTTAGGATGACCTTCCGGATAGAGAGGTTCTTGGGTCATACGACCTCCCCTAGTCATCACTCTAACAACATGATCATTCATATTAGTATTTATTTCAGCAAGCAAATCATTTTGTGACTTAGCAACTTGGTCTAGTTGGGTGTGAACCATAGAAGCATTGTCGGCGTTCTGGGAACGGGGGTACCCAGACCTGCCAGCCTGCGGCCCAGGGCGTGGCCCACTTCGACAGCCAAGCACGGCCCAGCGCGGCCTCAGTCAAGACAAGACCCTCGCGAGAGCCCCACACTCGCGAGGGAGACGGCGCCAAGACCCTCAGAGGAAAGAGGCCTCCCCAGGCCCCCTCCTGAGCGGTGGAGATCTCTGTGCAATGCTCAGCCTCGGGAGGTCAAGGGTGACGCAAGCCGGGCCAGGCGGGCGCCAGTGCGCCAGAGGAGACAGTTTCCTCTTTGGTGCAAAGGGGGCAGGGGCGCTCGCAGGCTTATAAAGCACCCCCAAAGGTTTCCATTCCAGTGCAACGAGACCAAGACCACGAGGTCCGCAGGACGGACGTCATCACCGAGCCCACCTCTGCATCACCACCGGCTACTTTGCAGGCGAAGACCAACTTTTGTCAGGATAAGGGTGTACTCCTTGTCCCCCTTCGAATTTGGCCGTTGTGGGATCCCTTCCCGCCATTGCGACAAGGGAAGAGGACCCGGGTCGCTATAAATAGAAGCTAGGCTGCTCTGTAGGAGGGGAGACCACCCGAGCGCCCTCGCGAGGCAACTCACCACTGTACTAATTCATCCACAAACCTCCCCGCGAGGCAATCCACCAAAGGCAGGAGTAGGGTTTTACGCTTCGCAGCGGCCGAACCTGGGTAAATCCTCGTGTGCTAATCTCTTCCCCCCTCGATTGTTTGAGTTCATCGGGCTAGGGTATCGAGCTGCGAGCTTGAGGGCGAAGCTGGTGGAGATCTTCGCGCACGCCCCTGAGTTCGAACCTCTTTGGGTTTTGCGGAGCCCGAAATCCGACATTTGGCGTGCCAGGTAGGGGGCATGTCAGAGTCTTCAGCAAGCTTCGCCTCTTCTTCACCCCGTCGTGTCGATGGCCGACGCCCAACAAGCTCCCTTCGGCACCGACGGATCCGCCTTCGCCAACGTCGCCGGTGGCGTCCAAGACGCACGCCCCGACAGCTCGGTGCTGGGCGGTCGTTACCAAGGCAGCATCGTCGTCTCCACCACCGTCGCTGCTCGTTCCGGACAGGCGCGCGGCGGGCGAGCGGTGCCCACGGGACCGACATCGCCCTGTACCCACGTGGGAGACCTCAACGCGCATGACGCGCTCCTGATGGCGAGTGAGATGCTTCGTCATCGCCCGACGCACGGGGGCTTCGACGCCTGGGCCGACCACATCGCCAAGTTGGTCACCGTCGCGAGGAGGGCCTGGGTTCCGCACCCCTCTCTCGACAACCAACGCTGGGCGCCGGGGGCTCGCTCACCGTGCCTCTCACCTCATCTGCAGATGGCGTGCCAACCCCATGACCGGGCGAGACCGGGCAGGGCCCGCCGCACGCCGTGCTCCTTCTCCTCCGGATCCCGGTGACTGGCTTCGGGGCGCCGTCCGGCCCCGCTGGTGGAGCCTTCGAAGGTGGTGACGGGGCGCCCCGCGCGCGCCTCAACGCGTGCACTCATGCCCCGGTGGATCATCGACAGCCTGGATCGTCTCAGCGGGAGTGCGCCAACTGGCGCAGGGACCAGGCGGCTCAGGCTTCTGGGCAAGCAGGTAACCTGGGAGGCAACCCACGTCAAGACACGCGCGACCGACCCAACGGCGATGGCAGAGGTAAGCAACTTCGGGCGGAGGCTCGCCATAGGAGGGTCTGTGGGCCACGCGCCCAGGACGGCATCGCCTTGCCGCCCAGGGAGGCTGCCCATGGGACGCACGGGGACGATTCAGGAGGAAGCCAATGCCTTTACACAGAGGCCTATGTTCCGAGCTATGTTGTACCTGCGGATGGAGCGGTGGATCACGCGCCCCCCGCGGGCGCCAGCTTCCTCCCAGAGTAGGGAGATGTCCCGGATGTCCCCTCCAAGCCGGGCTTGGGGGCTTCCACGGAGGGGGCACCAGGCCAGGTTGGTGCAAGCGGGAGGGGGCGTCCCGGGATGCACGGGGGCACGGCGCAGCCACCGCCCTCGCGAGCGAGCAACACACAGCCGAGCCCCCCGGGACATAGGAGCAACTGCTTGGGGGAATCGGCAGGATACGAGCAGCGTGGGCCACCCACGGCAACGGGGGCGCCGGCGTGGCCCTCAGGAGGAAGGGCCTCGGGAGGTCCTCAGGTCCCGGTCTGGCCGGCGCCTCACGAGGCGGCTTCACCGACACAACACCCCTATGGCTGCGCTGGGTGCATTGTACTCATGTTTGGGCCGCGGGAGCCCAATCCCGCAGCTATGCGGGGAACAATGCACTCAGGTTTGGGCTATAGAGGCGTGCAACCGCGCAGAAATGCGCGGGATGGCTCTTAACTGAGTTGGGAGAACCCGGGCCGTGCGCCTGGGGGCTTGCCCAGCTATCTTCGGCCATGACACTCTCACATAATAATGAGTGGGTTGTATACGCCCGGAGCCCCCCGAGGACGCGGAGGGGTTCCATCCCATGCCCAAGTGGAAGCCCCATGCTCCGCGCTGGCGGACAATACTGTCCTCCAATGACTATGCCCACGCAACGTGGATGCCCTACGCTCCGCGCTGGGGGAAGAGGAAGGCGAAGACTAGCCTAGGTGCCGGACGCGGCTATTGCTTGCTTCTTTTTCTATTCGGATTGCCACTCTTTGAAGTGAAACTTGAATATTTCGTAACTCTATTTAAAAAGGGGTGGGAATTTTTCTCTCTTTGCGATTCCTTTTTCTGGTCTTGAAGTCTCGTTTTCTGAAATCGACACCTGTCGATATTTCCCCGGGCCCCATTGCCTCAGAAGCATCCATCTTCTAGCGATCAACCCTCGCTCGGGGGCTTCGGCTACGGCCCGGCCCGTCAACATGGAGCCTCGGGGGGCTAAGGCACATCCTGAGACAAGAACCGACAAAAGGTATGGGAGCCGCTCGATCGTCTAGGGGGACTCCTGAGCAACGCGCCTTAGGAGCCACACTGGTCACGTAGCCCCTCGCCCCTTGGTCTCGTCCTGGCGATCCGGACGCCCCAACGGCGGTCGAGGTATGCGCGGGATTGGGCTCCGCCGACGTAGAGTGCCGCTTGAGTGTCAAGGGGGGGTTCCTAAGCAACGCGCCTCAGGAGCCTCACCCATCGCGTAGCTTCTCACCCCTTGGTCTCTTCTTGGTGATCCGGACGCCCCAACGGTGGCCGAGGCCTCGCCCCTTTGGTCTTGTCCTGGTGATCCGGACACCCCAACAGCGGTCGAGGCATGCTCAGGATTGGGCCCCGCCGACGCAGAGTGCCGAAAGGGCTCCCGAACCATTCCGCTCACAAGGAAGAATCCCTCCCTGGTGGGATCCTCAAGTTCCCTGGACACCCCAGCTGCACCTCGCGACGCACGAGCTCGACACGACCCGCCAAGCTAAGTACGCCAAACAGAGCAGGAACTTTCTGATCAGATGATAGCCTGAATACAGGGTATGAGACAGGAGCGCTAACGTGAGAATGCAGGCGCTACGGTTTACTACGTGCCCCCGTCAGGCTTCTTGTGGCTCCAGATACAGGGAAGGGCAACGCAAGGGAAGGAATCCGGCCTCTCTAGATGACGTCGCTAAGACCCCGGCCTTAGGGGCGGCGTGCTCCTCCCAAGGAGGGATTGCCTCGCGTGGCCCCAACAGACCGCCATCGCCGGGCATAGTGCGACACCCCCGCGGACCTCTCAAGGGACGCCGGGCCGCACCGACGATGACGCAAAGCTTCGTGCAAGAGACGAAGTCGCGTCACACAAGACAAGCAGCCGACGATTTAAGAAAAGGGAGGAGGAAGACGAAGGTAAAACACGAAAGTTTAACGCCCTCAGGGGCCGGGTGTTTCTTGACATGACAGGAACCAGAGAAAGAAAACAGGGGAAGCCTAGGTGGAGGAGCCGCTGTCGCCATCCAGACCATCACCCGCCACGGCGTCGGAGTCGTCACCCTCGTCGGAGGAAGGCGTTTGGACGAACCATTCCACCAGGGACTCCACGTGCGGGCGCACCTCGTCCCTGAGGGGCCTCTGGAGCTCCTCAGGCATCGGCTCCATGACGCGGGGGAGATCAAGCCCCGGGACGTGGCGACGCAGGTTGGAGAAGACGCGTGTCAGCGCGATGTCCAGGAGGTCACGCGCGCTAGACACGTTGTCCTCGTCTACACGGGAGACGCTGGTCTCCAGCGCCTCCACCACCTTGCCGAAGAAGTTGAGGTAGCCTCCGTCGCCGTGCGCACACGGCAGCGGGGGGGCTTCCCCGACGAACCGGCTCACCACACCAACCGCGCAGTGGGCGATATCCAGGTACTGCTTGGCGCGCTGCGCCTCCAGCATCTTCGCGTGCGCCGCCTCGTCCTGGGCGGCCTGCACGGCGTCGGCAGCCCCCTTAATCTGGGTCTGGAGGGACGCCAGCTCCGCCTGGGCCTCCGCCTCGCCCCTGAGCGTGGCCTGGAGGGCAGCCTCGGCGTCCGCCAGCTGGACCCTCAGCGCGTCCGCTTCCTCCTGGAGCTCGTCGAGCTTGCGCCTCTTGGGCGCGGGCGCCCTGGGAGGAGGGAACAATCAGGTTCGGCGTGTTGGGCGCGATTGCAAGTGAAGGGGGCGGGTGACGGAACGCTTACTCATCGATGATGGCCCAGCGCCGGCGAGCTTGAGCCGGCCTCGAAGGCCCCCCACCTCTGCCTCCAGAGGCCGATGGTGGAGCCGGAGACCCCGTGTGCTTCCCCACACCCACTGCACTCCCCCCGGATGGCATGGAAGAACAAGGGAGAGAGGAGGATGAGGAAGATATCTTGGAAGGATGGGAAGCGAGAGGGCGCGTCAGGATGGCAAGACCCCCCGGGCGGGGCGGGTTTATAGGCACAACCGCTGCCCATGGGGCATCGTGGGGAGTAGAGGCACCGTGCACTCCTCGGGCGCCACGTGCCAGACTCGGTCGGCGTGCTACCCTGCCTCATGTCGCTTCATCTGCCCCCATCGGGTCACATCCACGTGGCCCGAGGGGGGGGACACAAGGAGACAGCCGCATTCAAGGAAGGGCAATGATGGTCGGCGCGGTGCGCAGGCTTCGCGTCAGTTTAACTCGGGGCGGTTCCCGACGTCTCCGGGGAGCTGAGACGCCCGTGTCTCGTTATGCGCCACGCGCCAGGTTGGGCCCGCAGGCAATTGGGGCCCGCGAGGCTCGGGACGGCTTCTTCGGCTTCGCCCCGAAGCCAACCCAAGCGCGCCTTGGGCCCGGGGGCTGCTATCGGCGTTCTGGGAATGGGGGTACCCAGACCTGCCAGCCTGTGGCCCAGGGCATGGCCCACTTCGACAGCCAAGCACGGCCCAGCGTAGCCTCACTCAAGACAAGGCCCTCGCGAGAGCCCCGCACTCGCGATGGAGACGGCGCCAAGACCCTTAGAGGGAAGAGGCCTCCCTAGCCCCCCTCCTGAGCGGCGGAGATCTCTATGCAATGCTCGGCCTCGGGAGGTTAAGGGTGACGCAAGCCGGGCCAGGCAGGTGCCAGCGCGCCAGAGGAGACAGTTTCCTCTTTGGTGCAAAGAGGGCAGGGGCGCTCGCAGGCTCCCAAAGCACCCCCAAATGTTTCCATTCCGGTGCAATGAGACCAAAACCAGGAGCTCTGCAGGACGGACGTCATCACCGAGCCCACCTCTGCATCACCACCGGCTACTTTGCAGGCGAAGACCACCTTTCGTCAGGATAAGGGTGTACTCCTTGTCCCCCTTCGAATTTGGCCGTTGTGGCATCCCTTCCCGCCATTGCGACAAGGGAAGAGGACCCGAGTCGCTATAAATAGAGGCTAGGCTCCTCTGTAGGAGGGGAGACCACCCGAGCGCCCTCGCGAGGCAACTCACCACTGTACTAGTTCATCCACAAACCTCCCCGCGAGGCAATCCACCAAAGGCAGGAGTAGGGTTTTACGCTTCGCAGCGGGCCGAACCTGGGTAAATCCTCGTGTGCTAATCTCTTCCCCCCTCGATTGTGTGAGTTCATCGGGCTAGGCTATCGAGCTGCGAGCTTGAGGGCGAAGCTGGTGGAGATCTTCACGCACGCCCCTGAGTTCGAACCTCTTTGGGTTTTGCGGAGCGCGAAATCCGACAAGCATGTTTACCTAGACCTTTTACATCATTACCAATTCTAAACATCAAGTTACTTAAGCAGTCTATCATCATGGCATTACGTCCCAATTGATCCTTAACATAGTTATTGAAGTGTTCTTGCTTAACAACGTAATTGTCATATTCATCCATGCATTGTTCAAGAGTCTTAGTGTAAGGTATATCATTTTCACTAAAGGAACGGAGAGAGTTTACCTCTACTACATGTGTCGGGGTATCAAGTCCATGTATTTCTTCAATAGGTGGTAGTTTCTTGATATCCTCAATTTTAATACCTTTCTCCTTCATAGATCTTTTTTCTTCTTGCATATCTTCAGGATTGAGGAATAGAATGCCTCTCTTCTTTTGAATAGGTTCCGGAGGTGGTTCAGGAAGTGTCCAATCATCGGCATTCTGCAATATGTTATTCAATAATTCTTCTGCTCTACTGATAGTTCTTTCCTTGAAAACACAACCAGATCAACTAGCTAGGAAGTCCCTAGAAGCATCGGTTAGTCCATTATAAAAGATATCAAGAATTTCATTTTTCTTAAGAGGACAATCATGGAAAACCCTAAGTAACCGGAGAAGCCTCCCCCAAGCTTGAGGGATATTCTCTTCTTCAATTTGCACAAAGTTAAATATTTCCTGTAAGGCAGCTTGTTTCTTATGAGCAGGAAAAAAATTCAGAGAAAAATAATGGAGCATACAACCAGGTGCAAGAGAAAGGAACCATTCCTTGGCCTCACCTTTTCGCGAGAAAGGAAAAAGCTTAAGGATAGAATAGTAGCGTATCTTTTCATCATTGGTAAACAGAGCAGCAATATCATTTAATTTCATAAGGTGTTCGACAACAGTTTCATTCTCATAACCATGGAAAGGATCAGACTCTACTATAGGAATTAACTCAGGGTCCACAGAGAACTCATAATCCTTATCAGTAACAAATATAGGATAAGTAGCAAATTTGGGATCATATTTCATTTTCTCCATCATAGATTTTTCTTTTAGTTTGCATAACAGTTTCTTCAAGTCATCTCTATTTTCACAAGCAAAGAAATCACTAGTTGTTTCCTTATCCATTACATAACCTTCAGGTACATGAGGCAATTCATATCTATTAGGAGAGCGAGGTGTAACCGGTGATTCATAGTCCTCATCAGTTTCAACATTTTCAAGTTCTCTAGCTTTAGCAATATGAGCATCAAGTAATTCATTCAGTGGCACAGTTTTAGTTTCAACATGTATAGCAATAGTATCATCATTAATTTCAGAAGTAGCATCATCAAGTTCATGTGACATATTAGGACGATCAACATGCCATGGTGTAACAAGCTGGTTCAAAACAGCAGGTGAATCAAAAGTGGAGCTAGATGGCAGCTCCTTACCTCCTCTCGTGCGAGAGGGGACGATCTTAGTTCGATTATCTTTCAGATTCTTCATAGTGGCAATTGGATATCCTCAAGTTAACACAATAAATAGAGTTATGCTCCCCGGTAACGGCGCCAGAAAAAGGTCTTGATAACCCACAAGTATAGGGGATCGCGACAGTCTTCACGGGTAGTATTTCACCCTAATTTATTGATTCGACACAAGGGGAGCCAAAGAATATTTATTGGCCTTGACAGTTGAGTTGTCAATTCAACCACACCTGGGATATCTCTCTATAGCAAAGGTTTAGTAGCACGGCAAATAGTAGTAGCAAAAGTAACAGTAGTATGACAGCAGCAATTTTGTAGCAGTTGTGATAGTAGCAGTAGCAATAGTAACTTAGCAAGATTCAGTATAAGTAAAGAGTAGGCACGTGGATCGGTGAGGGATAATGATTTGGATGACATCAATCATGTAACAGTTACACACTAGGGCGACACGGAACTAGCTCAAATTCATCAATATAATGTAGGCATGTATTCCGTATATAGTCATACGTGCTTGCGATAAGAACTTGCATGACATCTTTTGTCCTACCCTCCAGTGGCAGCGGGGTCCTATTGGAAACTAAGGGATATTCAGGTCTCCTTTTAATAGAGAACCGGAACAAAGCATTAACACATGGTGAATACATGAACTCCTCAAACTATGGCAATCGCCGGAAAGAATCCCAATTATTGTCACCTTGGGGTATGCGGATCAAGACACGTAATAGGTCCATACAACTTGCAAGATAGGATCCAAATCAATCTTATTTCAGAGAAAATATAATATGTTCGGATCTAAAATCATGGCACTCGGGCCCTAGTGACAAGCATTAAGCATAGCAAAGTCATAGCAACATCAATCTCAGAACATAGTGGAAACTAGGGATCAAGCCCTATCAAACTTAACTCGATTACATGATCAATCTCATCCAATCCCACCACCGTCCAGCAAGCCTACAAAGGAATTACTCACTCCCGGTGGTGAGTGATACTTGTGATCTGCGTTGGGTTTTCCGCGAGGAGGAACAGGTAGTTGCAGCACAAGGTGGGTAATTATTTCCCTCAGTGATGAAACCAAGTTTATCGAACCAATAGGAATATCACTTCTCAACCGTCTTCAGCGACTGCACACAAAAGAACAAACAACTTGCACCCAACGCGGGCAAGAGGGTTGTCAATCCCCTTGATATCATTATTTGCAAGCAAATGAGTTGTGTAGATAATTGTTGATAAATATAAATTGAAAAATAAAATAAAAGGTAAATAAAGGCAGCAAGGTAGCAATTGCGTTTGTGAATATATAAGTGAATAGACCCGGGGGCCATAGTGTTCTCTAGCGGCATCTCTCAAGTAGGCAACGTACGGAGGGTAACAAATTACTGTTGGGCAATTGACAGAAAAGTGGATAGTTATGTGATATTCACGGCAATGATCATGTCTATATAGGCATCACGTCCATAAGCAAATAGGCCGACTCCTGCCTGCACCTATTACTATTACTCCACCCATCGATCGCTATCCAGCACGCATCTAGAGTATTAATTAAAACAGAGTAATGCTTGGATAAAAATGACATGATGTAGACAAAGTAAACTCAATTAATATGAATAAACCCCATAATTTTATCCTTAGTAGCAGCAACACAAAGACGCATCTTCTCCCTTTCTGTCACTGGGATATAGAAACTCGTCAGGTTGAACCTACTACAACACACTACTCCCACCGAAGAAATATCAATGTACTTGGCCAAAGCACATCAATAAATCGGAGAGCATTACGAAGATATAATGATCATGCAATTAAGAGACAATATATATCAGAGGTATCTCAAATACTCTTCATGAAAAATCTAAACATAAACCCACAATTCATCGGATCCCAACAAACACACCGCACAATAGGATTACATCGGATGGATCAAAGCGAAGATGCGATGATCATTGTATTGAAGATCATATGAGAGAGAGATAGCCATCTAGGTACTAGCTATGGACCCGTAGGTCTATGGTGAACTACTCACACATCATCAGGAGGGCAGCAATTTTGATGGAGAGGCCCTCCATGATCGATCCCCCCTCGGGCAGGGTGCCGGAACGGAGCTCCAAATGGGACCACAGCGGAACAGAGACTTGCGGCGGCGGAAAAGGGTTTTCAAGGCTCTCCTGAGGGTTTCCAGGATTAATAAGAATTTATAGGCCGGAGAACGAGGTCGGGAAAGCCACAGGGGGCCCACAAGCTATCAGGGCGCGGCCCACTTGGGTCACGCCCTGTTGGCTTGTGGAGCCTCCCTGAGGCTCCCGGCTATCCTCCGAGGCTTGTTGGTCTTGTTTTAGTCCAGAAAAAACCGTCAAAAAGTTTCGTGGCAATTCGACTTCGTTTGGTAAAGGAAATCTGCAAAGTAAAAAAACACGTAGAAAACAACAACTGGCACTTGGCATTGGGTCAATAGGTTAGTGCTCGAAAATATTATAAATTGGTAAATAATGACCCAAAAAGTATCTAAGAATGATAATATATCAGCATGGAACAATAAAAAATTATAGATATGTTGGAGACGTATCAGTGAGCATCATGGCGGTGTTGATGGAGAAGGGTTGGTGATGACGACGGCGACGATTTCCCCACTCCGGAGCCCCAAACGGACTCCAGATCAGTCCTCCAGATGAAGAACAGGAGGTGGCGGCGGCTTCGTCTCGTGAAACGCGATGCAAACTTGTCTCTGATTTTTCTCTCAGAAGATGTGATTTTATAGGACTGGAATCAGGGTCGGAGGGGCCACGTGGGCCGCACAAGCCATCAGGGCGCGGCCTAGGGGAGGCCCTGTTGGCTTGTGCCCAAGTGGCCTCCCTCCTGCAGGTCTTTGCTCCATAACTCATGATAATTCCCAGAAAAAATCCACAAAAAGTTTCGTCAAATTCCGAGAACTTTTATTTCTGCACAAAAAATAACACCAAGGTAGTTCTGCTTAAAACAATGCCAGTCTGGTTTAGTTCCATTCAAATCATGCAAATTAGAGGTCAAAACGGAGCAAAAGTGTTTGGAAAAGTAGATACGTTGGAGACATATCAAGTAGCAACATCTACCCTTTACTTTCTTCTCAATTGATTTCTCAACTTGAGGAGCGGTTACTTGGGTCTTTTTGGGAAGAGGTCTTTCTCCAACTTGTGGTTGAGCATGAGATTGAACTTGTGTCCACTTCCCTTGTTGCTTGTGACTATGGGGCTTCTTCTTTAATGGGCAAGATCTAACATGGTGCCCTTCAATTTTGCACTTGAAGCAAATTATCTTGGCCAAATTCTTGAATTGTTCTTGGCCCTTCTTCTTGTAGCTTTTGGACTTCTTCTTCTTATTGGAGTTGAATCCAAGTCCACCCTTGTAATTGGGAGATTTTTGCACAATCAATATGTTGTTGAGTGTGGACTTCCCTTCATAACTCTTTTCCAAGTCTTTCTTCAAAGAAGTGACTTGGGCCTTGAGCTCTTTGATTTACTCTACATGGTTAGTATCAACACTAGTACTAGAGAAAGTATAAGCTTCATCGTTAGAGCAACAAGGCAAGGAAAGTAATTCATCACAAGATGTAGCAACATTATGAGTAGATGAATTACGAGGACTAGCACATGGCAATAAAGCATTTCGACTAGATGTAGTGCTAATGTCCACATGAGGCTCACTAGGTGTTACCTTAGTAGTACTAGCCTCATGAGCTATTTTTAGCACATTATGCGATACTAGAAGATCACCATGAGAGCTATAAAGCTTTTCATGACTTTCTTCCAATTTCCAATAATTGCTAGATAGCAACTCAAGTTGATCCCTTAGCTCAACATTCTCCTTTAATATGGATGCTTCACAAGAAATAGAGTTAGTAGCACAAGCATCATCATTAACAACAAGAGGAGAAGGCAACTTGGAAAGCTCTTTCAAATATGAAGCTTCAAGTTGTGCATGAGACTTGATGAGTTCGATGAGTGAGCTCTTAATGACCTTAGAACCATTTTCGAGGTGCTCAAAGTCCTCAAGGAGTTTAGCATGTGCAACTTCAAGCTTATCGTTTTTAGTTCTAAAATCATTAGCCACCTTGAGAGCTGTATCATGGGATTCCTTTAATCTAGATAATTCTAGAGCAAAGGTCTCCTCAAGATATTCCTTGGTGGTTTGTTCATTTCAAGAGCTTGAGATAGCTCCACGATCTCATTAGCGTAATCACGCTCATGACCTTCCATTTTATCAATGGTGGCCTCATGCTCCTCGAGATGATCTTCCAACTCCTCAATATATTTCTTGCCCTCAATGGAAATAGACATAATTTCCATGAAGTTGGAACGAGCAATTTTATTCTTATGAAGAGCTTTAAAAATCATTTATCCCTTATTTTTTAAGGAAGCAATATTATCACACTCTTCATCATTATCCTCATCCTCATTATCATCAACATCATCATCATGAGATATATTGGGATTCAAAGTAGGAGATACCTTTGAAGCCTTAGCCATAAGGCAAAAGTGAGAAGTAATAGATGATGATGTAGGATCCCTTGAAGCACCATTCAAAACCACATCTTGTTCCATGGAGTGTTGGGTTTCCTCTACATTGTTTGCACAATAACTCGAGAAAATCGATGCATTTTTATCATGACAACAAGACATAGCAAGCATATCATCATGAGATTTAGTCAAGAAATTTCTACATGATATGCAAGGACTATTAACACAAGCATGTGAAACATTTAGAGTGCTCGAAGTGTTAAAGTCCAAAGATGAAGCATTGCAATAAGATAGTGATGAAGAATCATCAACAATAAGCCCACTATCATCATTACAATGATCACCACTACTCACCATATCATTACCTTGTGGCAATCCACATGTAGGTGAAGTAGATGATGTTGAGAAGACAACACGACCGGAGGTGGAGGGAGAGCAATCATCCCTACAAATCTTGGACACACCATATTTATCTTGAAGCTTTGTCCACAACTCATGAGCATCCCGAAATGGCATGAGTTGAAAAATAACTACATTACTCAAAGCATCAAAAAGCACATTAGAAGCTTGAGCATTGAGATAAGAGTTTTTCTCATCCTCTAAAGATATGTTTTGAGAATCCTTTGGAGAATAAAAACACATATCTACAATTCACTCTAAATTTGGGTCCATGAACCTGAGATTAAGCATGTGAATTACCCAAATATCAAAATTTGTGCCATCGAAACTAAGAGTGTGAGACAATCCTAAACCCCTAGAAGAAATCCTTACTCTCTAGGCGGTAAGGCCTAATAATGATGTGAATAGGCGCTTTAAAATAATTATGGTTTAGGCTTGAACAAATGCGGAATAAAGCTGGCGTTTAATATGTCAAGCACAAAACCTAAAACAACTAGGCTCACCTATGTGCACCAACAACTTATGCTAAGGAAGATAAACAACTGACTGGTAGCAAGATATATAGCATGAAACAATATGGCTATCACAAAGTAAAGTGCATAAGTAAAGGGCTCGGGTAAGAGATAACCAAGGCACGCGAAGGCGACGATATATCCCGAAGTTCACACCCTTGCGGATGCTAATCTCCGTTTGGAGCGATGTGGAGGCCCAATGCTCCCCAAGATGCCACTAAGGCCACCGCAATCTCCTCACACCATTGCACAATGAAAGATGTCGTGATTCCACTAAGGGACCCTTGAGGGCGGTCACCGAATCCATACAAATGGCAACCCTTGGGGGCAGTCACCGGAACCCGTACACTTTGGCAACCCTTGGGGGCGGTCATCGGTACCCGTACAAATGGCTCGGGGAAATATCCACAACCAAATTGGAGACCCCGACGCTTGCCCGGAGCTTTACACCACAATATTGAGCTCCGAGGCACCACCAACCGTCTAGGACGCTGAGGCACCCAAGAGGAACAAGCTCTAGGGTGCTCAAACACCCAAGAGTAATAAGCTTCTCAAACTTCACTTCCACGTATCACCATGGAGAACTCAAAGCTATGCACCAAATGCATTGGCAAGGACACACGGAGTGCCCAAGTTCTCTCCCAAATCCCACCACAACAACTAATGCTATGGAAGAAAATGAGAGGAAGAACGAAGAAGAACATGAAGAAATCCAAGATCTAGATCCAAGGGGTTCCCCTCACATAGAGGATAAAGTGATCGGTGGAAATGTGGATCTAGATCTCCTCTCTCTTTTCCCTGAAGAACCAGCAAGAATCATTGGAGGGATTGAGAGTTAGCAAGCTCGAAGAAGGTCAATAATGGGGGAAGAACACGAGCTCAAGAGATAGAAACCATTGGGGAAGAAGACCCACTTAAATAGGCCTCCCAAAATCCAACTGTTATGCACTCAACCCGTGCATAAGCGGTAGTACTGCTCAGGTGAGCGGTACTACGGAAGTATCAAACCAAAGCGTGCAACAGAGAGACTCCAGGAGGCGGTAGTGCCGCCAGGCGGTACTACCGCTCCCACCAGTGGTACTACCGCCCAACTACCGTTCTACTACCGCTCCAAGGAATGCACAAACCAAAGAGTAAATATAAGAAGAAGTAGCAGCGGTAGTACACAGCGAAAGTACCGCCCAAGCGGTACTACCGTGGTACCAAGCGGTTCTACCGCCTAATCAGAGAAAAATAGCTCCGGCACTAGAACTGCCATAACATCGCATATGAGCTCCGAATAGAGCATACTCAAGCTTGTTGGTTATCTTAAGAAGAGGCAGTATAGCAATGCCAATGATATAGAGATGTGAAACCTCTAAAATGAAGAATTGACAAGAACTCCAACATCAAAAACAACATAGAAGATGCATATGGACTCCGTTTTCAATCAACTCGAGCTTGTCATGAAGATGACCATAAGCTCTAAAACCCACAAAGAGAAAAGCCCAACGAGAACCAAGAAAGATGATGATGCCAATAATGTAATGGTTTGAGCTCTCAATGAATGATACGATCAAGCTACTCACTTGAGATCCCCCCTTGGTAGTACGGCTATCGATCCTATAAACCGGTCTCCCAATTACCACCATGAGACCGGTAAAATAGAAAACCCTATCAAGGTCAAACCTATACCTTGCACATAGTCCACTTGAGCTAGATGATGATGATCTTGTCCTCCTCAAGATGGACCACCTTTCTTGATTGCGCAGGCTTGATGAAGATTAGCAGATTGCTCCCCCATACTCCACTATGGGTGAGCCACTCTTCGGCACATCTTCACATGTCCATTGTCGCCACAATGGACTGCACCGTTGTTGACGGAGCCATAGCAGGCGGCGGACTGCAGCGGCGCGAGGTGGGAACTGCACGCGGCAGAGGCAGAACGAAGTTGACCCGGTGAACTCACCTTGATCCGCGACCACCTCTGGCCATCGCCCGTCTGGGCTTTAGGTGCAGGTGCGCGACAGTTGTCGGCTCTATGGCCGGGGACCGGTCGTCGCGGGGGCCTTGTCCCGGCGGATCCGGCGACGGTTGGTCAGAGGCGGCCCAATCTGGTGGTGGACCCGCGGCGCCCGAGGTGCTCGCGCGTAGATGGCAGGCATGGCGGCGGCGGCGGCCGGATCTGGTGTCGGGCGGTCGCGCGTCGTGCAGGAGTTGACCGGCGGGAGCAGGCGCCGCAAGGCTGCGCTCGTTGGGTGGCGCGGCGGGGAGGGTGGCGTCGGCTGGGAGCTGTGGAGGAGGGCCTGGTGCCGCGTGAAGCCAGGGGTCATGGCAGCCGTCTGCACTGGAGAAGGAAGATGGGGCGTCGACCCGATCCATCTGAGGGAGCTCCACGGTGGGCCGGAGGCCGGGGTGGCGTTGTACGGTGGACGGCAGGCCGGGGGCGGCGCCTTTTTGCGGTGGGCACTCTGGTGCGGGGGGCGGGCGGCGCCGTACGGTGGACGGGGGTAGGCGGCGCCGGGGTGGTAGCCGGGGGTGGGCGGGCGATGGCCGGAGGGAGGCGGGGAGGGGTGGTGGCTGGGACTCACGGACGGCGACCCTTTTGTGACCCGCCATGGCGGCGCAGGAGGTTGGAGCGGAGGTAGTGGAGGCGAGGCGTCGCGTGGGCGGGGGGGGGGTGCGATCGGCGCCGAGGAGGTGGTGCGGGGGCGTCGGGTGCTCTGGCAAGAGGTAGGGGAGGACGGCGGCTGTTGGCGGCCCGGATCCACCGCGGGGAGGTGTGCTTGGAGGTAAAACGAGGGAAGGAGGTGGGTCTGGAGTGGGTGGATGCTGGTAGAGAGGTTGGGGGTGGGTGGGGAAGAAGGTGGGTGGGGTGGGGGCTTTTTTCTATTTCCCGTGGTTCGGTTTGGGGATTTTTGCAGTGTCAAACTGTTGTCAAAATAAGACGTTTTGATGTTAGAATAAGCTCTTAAGGGGTGATGTCAAAATAGACCCACGTTATATATATATATATATATATATATATATATATATATAACGTGGATGTCGCCTAGAGGGGGGGTGAATAGGCGCTTTAAAATAATTACGGTTTAGGTTTGAACAAATGCGGAATAAAACTAGCGTTTGATATGTCAAGCACAAAACCTAAAACAACTAGGCTCACCTACGTGTACCAACAACTTATGCTAAGCAAGATAGACAACTGCGTGATAGCAAGATATATAGCATTAAACAATATGGCTATCACAAAGTAAAGTGCATAAGTAAAGGGCTCGGGTAAGAGATAACCAAGGCATCCAGAGACGATGATATATCCCAAAGTTCACACCCTTGCGGATGCTAATCTCCGTTTGGAGCGGTGTGGAGACACAATGCTCCCCAAGATGCCACTAAGGCCACTGTAATCTCCTCACGCCCTCGCACAATGCAAGATGCCGTGATTCCACTAAGGGGCCCTTGAGGGCGGTCACCGAACCCGTATAAATGGCAACCCTTGGGGGCGGTCACCGAAACCCGTACACTTTGGCAACCCTTGGTGGTGGTCACCGATACCCGTACAAATTGCTCGGGGCAATCTTCACAACCTAATTGGAGACCCCGACGCTTGCCCGGAGCTTTACACCACAATGATTGAGCTCCGAGGCACCACCAACCGTCTAAGGTGCCAAGGCACCCAAGAGGAAGAGGCTCTAGGGTGATCAAACACCCAAGAGTAATAAGCTTCTCAAACTTCACTTCCACGTATCACCATGGAGAACTCAAACCTATGCACCAAATGCAATGGCAAGGGCATCCGGAGTGCCCAAGTCCTTCTCCCCCAAATCCCACCGCAACAACTAATGCCATGAAATAAAATGAGAGGAAGAACGAAGAAGAACACGAAGAACTCCAAGATCTAGATCCAAGGGGTTCCCCTCACATAGAGGAGAAAGTGATTGGTGGAAATGTGGATCTAGATCTCCTCTCTCTTTTCCCTCAAGAACTAGCAAGAATCATTGATGGGATTGAGAGTTAGCAAGCTCGAAGAAGCGTCAACAATGGGGGAAGAACATGAGCTCAAGAGATAGAAACCATTGGGGAAGAAGATCCACTTAAATAGGCCTCCCAAAATCCAACCATTATGCACTGAGCCCGTGCATAAGCGGTATTACCGCTCAGGTGAGCGGTACTTCCACTGGTACGGAAGTATCAAAGCAAAGCGTGCAACAGAGAGACTCCATGAGGCGGTATTGCTGCTAGGCGGTACTACTGTTCCCACCAGCGGTACTACACAACAGAGCGGTACTACACAACAGAGCGGTACTACCGCCCAACTGTTGTTCTACTACCGCTCGAAGGAATGCACAAACCAGAGAGCAAATATAAGCGGAAGTAGTAGCGGTAGTACACAGCAGAAGTACCGCCCAAGTGGTACTACCATGGTACCGAGCGGTACTACCGCGTGATCAGAGAAAAACAGCTCCGGCACTAAAACTGCCATAACATCACATACGAGCTCCGAATAGAGCAAACTCAAGCTTGTTGTATAGCAGACGACAAGTACTATCCAAACAACGATTGGTTATCTTAAGAAGAGGCAGTATAGCAATGCCTATGATATAGAGATGTGAAACCTCTATCAATGAAGAACCGGCAAAAACTCGAACATCAAAAACATCATAGAAGATGCATATGGACTCCGTTTTAGATGAACTCGAGCTTGTCATGAAGATGACCATAAGCTCTAAAACCCACAAAGAGAAAGGACCAACAAGAACCAAGAAAGATGATGATGCCAAGAATGCAATGGTTTGAGTTCTCAATGAATGATACGATCAAGCTACTCAGTTGAGAGCCCCCCTTGATAGTACGGCTATCGATCCTATAACCCGATCTCCCAATTACCACCATGAGACCGGTAAAATAGAAAACCCTATCAAGGTCAAACCTATACCTTGCACATAGTCCACTTGAGCTAGATGATGACGATCTTGTCCTCCTCAAGATGGACCACCTTTCTTGATTGCACCGGCTCGATGGACCACAATGGACGTCAAGCCTCAAGCATGATCTCTTCGTCATGCTTCACTTGAACTTGCACACCGCAACCTTGATGACGATCACCACTTGATGTCATCCTCCATGGGTTGTATGGGATCTTCCTCTTGATGCGAGCCCATGGAAATATACCTAACCTCACAAAGAACTCTCACGTAGACCATGGGTTAGTACACAAGGCATAATGGACAATGCTTACCATACCATGGGATCACTTGATCCCTCTCGGTACATCTTGTACGCTTTGTTTGTTGATCAACTTGATTCACTCTTTAACTTAGTCTTGATCAACCTTGAATCTTATCTTCTCTCTTCATAAAGATGATGTCTTGAAGGTAAACATGAATGCTCACACAATCTTCATCTTCAAGACGTGCTTGCAATAAGCTCAACTCTCACATGACCAATCTATGGATAAATCCTTGAAAACCACCTTGGTCACCATATAAACTCCTTGAAACCAACAGATGGACTTCAAGAAGTGCCTCTGGACAAATCCTTCGAATATAGCTCAAGGCAACCATTAGTCCATAGGGATTGTCATCAATTACCAAAACCACATATGGAGAAATATGCTCTAACTATATATATAGGACTATTCTGTTACTAGTAATAGAATAATATTTTGTTACTATCGGGCCCTATATAGAGTGCGCCTTTTAGAAACTAAGGAACCAACTTCCCGCCGCAATGCATCGCCCTCACATTTCGCTGCCCCCGCTTCCCGCCGCCCCTGCCTCTCACCTCTCACCACCGCGCGCCGCCAGCACGTGCCACCGTCGCCTCTCACCTCTCGCCACCGCGCGGTGCCCCCGCATCCCGCCGCCGCGCGCGGCCACCATGTGCCGCCCCCACTTCCCTTCGTCGCATGTCGCCCTAGCATCCCGCCACCGCGCTAGCCTTGCATCCCACTTGCTGTCATCTCCACATCAGTTCGATCTGGACACTTAGGGCAGTTCGAGTCACAAAACGAGAGAAGTCCAAAACATCGTTACAAAAAATGAGTTCAAAAAAAAGCACGCAACATTTTGTTTAAAAAAATTATCATTCAACTCAACGATATAAACCATGCAAGTTCGGGGACGATGATACCATACGGCCATCAGTTAAAGTACTTTTTTTCAGAACCAATAAAAATTACTCTATGAAAAATACCTGAGTACAAACACACACATAGATCAGTACGAGTACTCTATTTTTCGGACAGAAAAACAGCACGATAGGCCTCACCGTATTCAAAATTACTCTTAAACGATTGTGAATTTGAGAAAATGTTTAACATAACTTAGTTTTGCAATTTTTATAGCTTTCCAATGGTATATTATTTGGCCCATTTCAACAAACTTTAAAAAAAATCACGTTTGAAACCAACTTTGACCATGTTCGAATTTGAATTTAAGCCGTAAGGAATTAGAAAAAAAATTAGATACAAAAATATGCAAATTTTCCATAGCTTTCCAACGCCGTATCATTTGTATCAATCTAAAAAATCGTTTGCAAAAAATCGCAAAAATACCCTTCGCCCAGAATTTCACTGTTTTTCAAATTACTTTTAAATCATATAGAATTAGAAAAACTATTCGATACATGGAAGATGCGGATTTTCACCATATTTCCAACGCCATCTCATTTGTTCAATTCGGACAAACCGTTCGAAAACTGAGTCGAAAATATGATTCGGGTTTTCGAATTAAAAAAAACGATTTTTTCAAAACTGCTCTTAAACCATGAGGATTTTGCAAAAATGTCTTATATGAATTTAATGAAGATGTCAAGAGGTTTCCAACGATATATTACACGCCCAGTTTCGACGATTTTTTTTGCAATTCGTCAGTTCGAGAAAACGAAAGCATCAGTCCAACCGCTCGAATTTGTCAGTTCAACAATTGTAACAGAATAATATTATTTTACGCGAAACAGAATAGCTCCCATGTATATATATTCTAACAACACCCCTTAAAAGTCTTATTCTAACATCAACCTCTTGTTCTGACAACACTTCTGTACTGACTATTCAACCAAACCGGACGACCCGGTTACAAGAAACAAAACCTTCTCCTCCCCAATCCAACCCCTCATGACCACTTTCACATCGCACCTTCCCCAATCCCCACATCGTGGCCACCACTCCCTTCCCTCCCCACCTTCTTCCCTGCTAATGCCCGGCTGGCGTGCCAGCCACCACCGTCGCCCCTGCTGCCTTCCTCCCTCGCTGACCCTGAGCTTCCCTTCCCTTTCCCCCACCTCCGCCCACCCCCGCCTTCCGCCGCGAGGCGCCGCGGCCTTCCGCGGATTGCGCCGCCCCAACCACCTTCTACCGTGCCGCCGCGTCGTCGGTGGATCAAGCCCCGGCTCCTGGGCCAGATTCGGCGCGCCCCGGCTCCGCCGCACTGCTTCCGGCGTCGTCCAGCCTCCACAAACCCCATCCAGCACCTCGTCCCGCCGGATCCGCCATGGACACCATGCAGTTCGCGGGTGATGGCTTGATCCCTACCTCATGCACCAGATCCATCGACCACGGGCCACGGGCGCGGCCATCAGCATCGAATCCGGCCACTGCAGGCGCTGCCGCCGGCGTCCTGCTTCCCTGAGCTCAACCCTGTCGGCATTGCCTCCTCACCACCTCGCGCGACTGATCAATGGCATGCTTCCCCTTGTTGCGCATGGAGCCAAGCTTGAACCGCGTCAGATCCGGCGACCCGAGGCACGAATCCATCGATTCGGCACCGGATCTGGTGACCGGTGTGCTCGCTGTGGGCGGAGGAGCACCTCGACCACCATCTCTCCCTCACCTTCTACGACGACGGTTGCCATGCCGCTCGATCGCATCCACCTTCTGTCTCATCTCCAGCGCCACGAATCCCTCTCTCTCTCTTTCTCTCTGCATAGAATGCTCTCCTGCCGCCCCTCACTTCCCGTGCAGTTCGCTGGGGCAACCCGTCAAGTGCACTGCAGCTAGCTGGATGGTGGACTGCGGGAGGTGCGGTGCGGCTGACGCACTGTTGAAGTTCATATTTTTTCCTTTTTTGCTTTTTCAGATCCTAACTGGGTACAAACACTACAGTTTGCGTGAGTCGCCAGTGCAATGCGGCTGGGTGTCTAATGTTGGTTTTTTGTTGTTGATTTTTCATGTTTTCAAAGACTATTGTAAAAATGTTGAAAAACACAAAAAAAATGGGTGCTAGTCCTCAGTCCACACTGGCACTGTAAAATGAAGTTCGGATGCGCAACTATTGTTGCTCGGATGCACACCTGTGGTGTTCGGATGCGCATCTAAATGCAGTTCCAGGATAGGCTCGACCATGTGCTGTTCGGCCGGTGTATGCAGTTTGTTTCTCTAGTTTGATGTTGTACAGTTTGCGTGTGTGTTTAGATGTGCGGGGCAGCATGTTTAAAAACTCTGGTGTGTTTTGGTGCACTTCCTTAGTCTCCCATCTACACTACCGATGTCTTGACAAAAAAAGTAATTCACTCCAATTTGTGTAGCAGCTCATTGCCCCTGCATGAAGTGCAATTTGTTTAGTGTGTTTCAAAATTCAGTCGACTACATCAACACCAGCAGTGCGTTTGGTCCTCGGATGTGGTTCACTTTTGAGAGTGATGTTGTTCACTTGCGCCCAACATATGAAAGTGCGGAAAATTTAGCGAAAAAAAATAATAATGCGGTTCACTTTGATACATGTCGCGGTTCACTTGCCCTTATCTCTGTAGTCCACTCTCGTTCATAAAAAAGTTAAAAAAAATGACAAAAACTCGTCTGAGAAAATTTATGTCTGATAAAAGAAATTATGTAGTTCGCTTGCCCGTTCGATGCAGTGCGGTCTTCAGTCTGAAGCAGTGCGTTCTTTTGTCTGATGCGGTTCACGCGTCGATTTTGGTGTCGTGAAAAACAGAGTGTGCGCATTTCGGTAATTTCAAAACTGCTCTTAAACCGGAAGGAATTAGAGAGAGTGTTCTACATGAAAAAGTTGCACCTCGTCGATATCTTTCCAATGCCGTATCATTTGCATCATTCCGACGAGCGGTTTGAAAACAATTCATGAAAATACGCTCACTGCCACTCGTGGGCAGCTGCACCATTTTCAAAATTTATTTAAAACCGTGAGGTATCTCAACAAATTCCCAACATATGAAAGTTGCGCCTATTCCATAGCTTTTCAATGCCGTATCACACACCTCGTTCTGATAAACGGTTAAAATATAGCTGCGAAAACCGTACCGAAAAAATCGGAAATTTTGAAAACAGAATTCTACCATTTGGTAAGTTTGAAATTCCTTTTAAACCATAAGGAATTAGAGAGAGAGAGAGTATTCTACATGAAAAAGTTACGCCTCGACGATATATTTCCAATGCCGTATTATTTGATTCCTTCCGACGAGCGGTTTAGAAAAAACGCGAAAATACTCTCGCTGCCACTCGTCGGGCGTCTACCGTTTTCGAAACCGCTCTTAAACCACGAGAAATCTCGAAAAGTGTTCAACATGGAGAAGTTGTGCATTTTCTGTAGCTATCCAACGGCATATAATATGCCTCGTTCCGACAAACGGTTTTGAAACTGGATCGAAAATGGTGCCAAAAACGCATGTAGTTTTTCTACTGACATTGCAGTGTACTTTGGCTCGCAGTGCAGTTCTTTTAGCTTCCGTAGGAGGTTCAGAAGTGTTGTCAGAATAGTTATTCTGCACCCAATGTCAGAATAGACGGCCTCTCTCTCTCTCTCTCTATATATATATATATATATATATATATATATCATGAATTTCAGCTGAGTTTTGGATTTACTTTAATTTAAAAATGAATATTTTCAATGTGTGCGTCCGAGCTGTCTAAAACCCAAGATTTTCAATGTTTTTGGCGACGCCAAGATGTTTGAGATTTCTTACCATTTATTCCATGGGGACTAAGCATGAACCCCATTTTATGGCACGTATGATTTCCCTTATGAATTCCTAGGAACTCAATTGATGTATAATTTTTTCGAATTATATATGAACTTTTTCTAATTTTAACACAGAGTCATATGTCCCGTGTTTACTACATAAAAATAGTTTGACGCGCCTCGAAGTGGAGGGCGTTTGGTGCTGGACCGGGGGGGGGGGTCGTTCCGGCACACTTCGTGGTATGAGCCTCTGTGTGTGGGATTGCCCGTTTGGTGAGGCAATTGCCACACCAAAGTATCAAAGTCGTGCATTGAATATTTAAAACACGACACAACACTAACGTCTTACATATTTTTGGGACACATACGCATGTGGTGGTGGTCATCCCTCGGACAATCCCTCGTGTGTTATTAGTGACGCGCACATTCCTGGACCCACGTGGTTTATCACTTCGAACCTCAAGGAGAGGGGTTTGACCAAGGTGGATTCATTTTGGTCGGTGTTGCCGTAGATCATGGTGAGATTCCACACCAAAGTTTGACGCGTACGTACTCATGACTCCCTCCCTGCTGCTCAAAGTTGAGGGGGTGGGAGGAGAGATGTTGCACGTAGTTAACTTTAGTGTGGGGAGACTTTCCAATTTGTGAAACAAGCATCGTATCAAAGTCGTGCAGTGGGCATTTTGACACCAAAAAACACACCTATACATATGCTTGGGTGACATATAACTGGTGGTGGTCCTCAGTGGCTTCCTCACATGGATGGTCTTCGGTGACGCGTCCATGTATGGGGCCCATGTGCTCAAGCACTTGTGACCTATTAATGTTTTGACCAAGGTGGATCCTTTTCAGTATGTGTTACGATATGCCAAGACAAATGTTTGAGCTCTGACGTGGCATGAGACTGCGTCGGTATTTCCCCAAAGAGGAAGGGATGATGCAGCACAACGACGGTAAGTATTTCCCTGAGTTATGAAACCAAGGTTATCGAACCAGTAGGAGGATCACCACCATCCAATAAGCAACACCTGCACACAAATAACAAATACTTGCAACCCGACGCGAAAGAGAGGTTGTCAATCTCTCTACGGTAAAAATATAGATTAGCTAGTGATAGATAGGAGAGATAGATCTCTCAAGAACACAAAATAAAGAGAGCAAATAAAAATGCAGCAATATATTTTTGGGTTTTTGGTATAGTAGATCTGGAAACAAAGAGGCAAAAAGATAGATCGGAAAGCAATATGTTGGAAAAGTAGACCCGAGGGCCGTATGATTCACTAGTGGCTTCTCTCATGAGTATAGCACACGGTGGGTGAACAAATTACTGTTGGGCAATTGATAGAAGATCAAATAATCATGACGATATCCAAGGCGATGATCACTATATAGGCATCACGTCCAAGATAAGTAGACCGACTCCTGCCTTCATCTACCACTATTACTCCACACATCGACCGCTATCCAGCATGGATCTAGTGTATTAAGTTCATGGAAAAATGGAGTAATGCAATAAGAACGATGACATGATGTAGACAAGATCTATTCATGTAGGAATAGACCCCATCTTGTTATCCTTAATGGCAACGATACATGCGTGCCTTGTTGCCCCTTCTGTCACTGGGAAAGGACACCGCAAGATCGAACCCATCACAAAGCACCTCTTCCCATGGCAAGAAAAATCGATCTAGTTGGCCTAACTAAACCAAAGATTCGAAGAAGAAATACGAGGCTCTAAGTAATCATGCATATACGAGATCAAAGAAGACTCAAATAATATTCATGGATAGAAACTGATCATGAACTCAAAATTCATCAGATCCCAACAAACACGCCGAAAAAGTTTACATCAAATAGATCTCCAAGAGACCATTGGTATTGAGAATCAAAAGAAAGAGAGGAAGCCATCTAGCTACTACCTACGGACCCGTAGGTCTATGGGACTACTCACGCATCATCGGAGAGGCACCTATGAAGAAGATGAAGCCCTCCGTGATGGTGTTTAGATTTGACATCGAGGTTCTGGAACTTGTGGCGGCTGGAATTGTGTTTCGTCGACTCCCCTAGGGTTTTTTGAATATTTGGGAATTTATAGGCGTCAGAGGCGGTGGAGGGGGGCCCCGTGGAGGGCACAACCCACCAGGGCGCGCCGGGGGCCCCTGGCGCGCCCATGTGGGTTGTGGCCTCCACAGCCCACCTCTCTGTTACTTCTTTGGCCCACTGGGTGTCTTCTAGTCCAGAAAAAATCTCCAAAAAGTTTTGCCGCGATTGGACTCCGTTTGGTACTGATATTCTGCGAAGTAAAAAACAAGCAACAACAACAACTAGCACTTTGGCACTATGTCAATAGGTTAGTCCCATAAAATGATATAAAGTTGTTATAAAATGATTGTAAAACATCCAAGAATCATAATATAACAGCATGGAACAAGCAAAAATTATAGATACGTTGGAGACGTATCAGCATCCCCAAGCTTAATTCCTACTCGTCCTCGAGTAGGTAAATAATAAAAACATAATTTTTGATGTGGAATGCTGCCTAACATGTTCATCTCATATTCTTTTCTTTTGTATAGCATGGACATTTGGACTTGTAGATGATTCAAAGCAATATTCTAGTTTTGACATAATGACTTCAATACTCAAGCATGCCAACAAGCAACCATGTCTTTCAAAATATCAACACTAAAGAAAGTTATCCCTAGCCCATCATGCTCAATCATTGATCCATTCATGAAACACACTCAAATATTAACTATACCCAATGCTCAAGTACGATCATAGTGCCCCCTAGTTGGTGCTTTATAAGAGAAGATGGAGACTCAAGTAAAAATAAAAAAATGCATAAAGTAAATAGATAGGCCCTTCGTAGAGGGAAGTAGGGATTTGTAGAGGTGCCAGAGCTCAAGGTTTTTAAATTGGGAGAGAAAAATATTTTGGGTGGCATGCCTTTCCTGTCAACGAAAATGACAAAGTCGTTCACAATACTTTCCATGCTAGATATATCATAGGCGGTTCCCAAACAGAAAATAAAGTTTATAACTTTTTCCACCAATACTTTCACATTCCATGGCGGGTCGTATCCACGGTTGCCTTCCATACCAACACTTTCCAAGGAATTTATTATTTCACAACATAAAGTAAATATTTTTTTTTCTTTTTCATTTCGGGAATGGGCATCCCTATTACCGTCGCACTCTCGTGCAATGACAAGTGAATAAATTAACACTCATCTTTAGAATAACACATCTAGCATGGAAAAATATTGGACACTCCCCACCGTTTCATGAGCGCTACGAGCACACAAAAGAGAAGTTTATTTTGAAAATTAGAGATGGCACATACGAATTTGCTTGGAACGGCATGGAAATGCCACATATAGGTAGGTATGGTGGACTCATAAGGCAAAACTTGGTTTAAGGATTTTGGATGCACAAGTAGTATTTCTACTTAGTAAAAATGGAGGCTAGCAAATAGATTGAGAAGCAACCAAACCAAGAAACGAAAATTCACATAAGCGAGCTTTGAGCATAACTAACACCGAAAAATG
Organism: Elymus sibiricus; assembly: GCA_039707655.1. NCBI lineage: Eukaryota > Viridiplantae > Streptophyta > Magnoliopsida > Poales > Poaceae > Elymus > Elymus sibiricus. Next base: position 293,141,351 of record CM077671.1, on the reverse strand, counting down.
CACCACAAGTAGGATGTAATTTCATTGCATAACTATTGACTTTCGTGCATGCATAGGGAATCACAAACCTTAACACCAATATTCTTACTAAAGCATAATTACTCACTAACATGACTCACATATTACTATCATCATGTTTCAAAACTATTACAAGGAATCAAGTTTAATTTGTCCAATGATCTTCATGAAAGATTTTATTATATCCTCCTTGGATATCTATCACTTTGGGACTAGTTTTATATATTGCCATTGCTTTTTGACTAGCTCAAACAAATCTAAGTGAAGCACATGAGCATAAAGTTTTCATCTCTCAAAAAGGTATAAGTGAAAAATGAGAGGATTTCTTCAAAATTTACTAACTCTCAAATTAATCTAAGTGAAGCATGAGAGTATTTCTACAAATATTTCCAAGCACACCATGCTAAAAAAGATATAAGTGAAGCACTAGAGCAATTCTATAGCTCAAAAAGTTTAAGTGAAGCATAGAGAGCAATTCTAACAAATCATAGCATAATTTTGGCTCTCCCAAATAGGTGTGTCCAGCATGGATACAAGTGACAAACTAACAAGCAAAGCAAGCAAAGATACAAGACGCTCCAAGCAAAACTCATGATATGTGACGAATAAAAATATAGCTCCAAGTAAAATACCGATGGTCGTTAGAAGAAAGAGGGGATGCCACTCGGGGGCATCACCAAGCTTAGTTGCTTGTTCCTCTTTGGATATATCTTGGGGGTGCTGTAGAATCCCCAAGCTTAGGATCTTATTACTCCTTATTCCTTCATCCATCGTGATGTCACCCAAAACTTGAAAACTTCAATCACACAAAACTCAACAAAATCTTCGTGAGATCCGTTAGTATACTAAAGCAAATCACTACTTTAGGTGCTGTTGCAAACCCATTCATATTTTGTTATTGCATTATACCTACTGTATTGTAACTTTACCATGGCTCATACCCTTCAATATAACTCATAGATTTATCAAAACAAGCACACAATGCAACGAAAACAGAATCTGTCTTAAACAGAACAGTCTGTAGTAATCTGTACTCTAACCATACTTTTGTAACTCTAAAAATTCTGAAAAATTAGGACAATGCAAATAATTTGTATAGCAACACTGTGTTAAAATTTCAGCACAAGATCACATTCCAGAAAAAAATGAAAAGTCAAATACTGGACGCAAACTTTCCGTTTCAGATTCAGCATCGCTTCTACTCATCTTATGAATCATCCTAAAGGCTCTACTTGGCACAAACACTAAATAAACCATAAAAACACAATAATAACATAGGCATAATTATTTCAACACTCAAAAACAAAAAGGAAAAAGAAAAAATAAATTTATACATTGGGTTGCCTCCCAACAAGCGCTATCGTTTTACGCCCCTAGCTAGGCATAACGCATAGATTCAAGTATTGTCATCTTTGGTTTTGGATCCATAGGATGCCCTCATGATTGATTCATATGGTGGCTTAATTCTTGTTCTAGGTAACTGTTCCATACCCTTTCTTAGTGGAAATTTAAATCGAATATTGCCTTCTTTCATATCAATCACGGCACCTATAGTGCGTAAAAACGGTCTACCAAGTATAATGGGACAAGACGGATTGCAATCAATATCAAGAACAATAAAATCTATGGTCACATATTTCCTATTTTCAAGAATAAGAACATCATTAATTCTTCCCAAAGGCTTTTTAATAGTAGAATCCGCAAAGTGCAAATAAAGAGAACATTCTTCAATATTGGTGAGACCAAGCACATCACATAGAGATTTCGGAATCGTGGAAACACTAGCACCCAAATCACATAAAGCAAAGCACTCATAATTTTTAATATTGACCTTAATGGTAGGTTCCCAGTCATCATGTAATTTTCTAGGAATAGAAATCTCCAACTCTAACTTTTCTTCAAAAGATTTCATCATAGCATCAACGATATGTTTAGTAAAAGCTTTATTTTGCTCATAAGCATGGGGTGAATTCAACATGGATTGCAGCAAAGAAATATGTTAAATCAAAGAGAAACTATCATAATTAAAGTCTTTGCAATCCAAAATAGTGGGCACATCACTAGTTAAAGTTTTGACCTCTTCAAACCCACTTTTATCAATTTTTTCATGAAGATTTTCACCCTCCAAATTATTGGGACGCCTTCTAGCTAAAGTTGACTCTACTTCAGTCCCTTTATCATTAATATTAATATTACTAAACAAGGAATCAATAGTAGAAACACGAAGCACTTTAAGATCTTCATCTTTTTTATGAAGGCAATCACTAGAAAATGATTTTTCTAAGATTTCTCTTTTAGCTCTAAGCATAGCGGTTCTTTTCTTACTTTCATCCATGGAGACATATAAAGCTTTAATCTTAGGCACAAAAGCTTTCAACTTGAGATTTACAACATCATGAGAAATTCTATCAATGCTTCTAAATATATCATCAATCATAATCAACTTTTCTTCTATCGTATTATTGAAAGCCTTTTGCGCATTGATAAATTCTTTAATATTACTCTCAAGATCAGAGGTGTTCCTATTATTATTGTAAGAGGAATTACCATAATTATTAGAGGAATTTCCAGGAAAAAGCCTAGGATTAAAATTACCTCTATAAGCATTGTTATTGAAATTGTTTCGCGAGACAAAGTTCACATCTATGGAATCACTATTTTGCTCAATCAAGGTAGACAAAGGAACATCATTAAGATCAATATGAGCATTTTTACTAGCAACCAATTTCATCAAAGCATCAACCTTATCACTCAAAGTACTAATTTCTTCAACTGAATTAACTTTTTTACTAGTAGGTGCTCTTTCGGTATGCCATTGTGAATAATTTGCCATGATATTATCTAGCAATTTAGTAGCTTCACCCAAAGTAATTTCCATAAAAGTACCACCCACGGCGGAATCTAAAAGATTTCTAGAGACAAAATTCAACCCCGCATAAAAAAATTGTATGATCATCCAAAGATTTAAACCATGAGTAGGACAATTTCTTAGCATCAATTTCATTCTTTCCCAAGATTGTGCAACATGTTCATGCTCAACTTGCTTCAAATTCATGATTTGTGTCCTAAGGGAAATGATTTTCGCGGGCGGAAAAATACTTAGTGATAAAAGCATCCTTGCACTTATTCCAAGAATAAATACTATTGCGAGGCAAAGAGGAAAACCAATTTTTTGCATGATCCCGCAAGGAAAAAGGAAATAATTTCAACTTCACTATATCATTGTCCACATCTTTTTTATTTTGCATATCACACAATTCTACGAATGTGTTTAGATGGGACACGGCATCCTCATTAGGAGTACCGGCAAGTTGATCTTTCATGACAAGATTCAACAAAGAGGCATTAATATCACAAGACTCCGCACTAGTGGCGGGAGGAGCAATAGGAGTACTAATAAAATCATTATTATTAGTATTGGAAAAATCACACAACTTGGTGTTTTCTTGAGTCATCGTGACTACGCAAACAAGATTGCAAGCAAGGAAGTGATCCGGCGAGAAAAATGCAAAGGAAAAAGAGGGCGAATAAAACGGCAAATTGGTGAAGTGGGGGAGAGGAAAACGAGAGGAAAATGGCAAATAATGTAATTGCAAGGAGATGAGATTTGTGATTAGGAACCTGGTAGATGATGATGGAGTCTCCTCGGCGCCTGAGATTGGCACGTAGAAGAGACCGCTTCCTCCCCGGCAACTGCGCCAGAAATTCCTTTGACGTGGCTTGAGACTTCGTCGGTATTTCCCAAAAGAGGAAGGGATGATGCAGCACAGCGACGGTAAGTATTTCCCTCAGTTATGAAACCAAGATTATCAAACCAGTAGCAGGATCACCACCACCTAATAAGCAGCACCTGCACACAAATAACAAATACTTGCACCCAGACGCGAAAGAGAGGTTGTCAATCTCTCTACGGTAAAAAGATAGATTAGGTAGTGATAGATAGGAGAGATAGATCTCTCAAGAGCACAAAATAAAGAGAGCAAATAAAAAGTGCAGCAATATATTTTTGGATTTTTGGTATAGTTGATCTAGAAACAAAGAGGCAAAAAGATAGATCGGAAAGCAATATGTTGGAAAAGTAGACCCGGGGGCCGTAGGATTCACTAGTGGCTTCTCTCATGAGTATAGCACACGGTGGGTGAAAAAATTACTATTGGGCAAATGATAGAAGATCAAATAATCATGACGATATCCAAGGCGATGATCATTATATAGGCATCACATCCAAGATAAGTAGACCGACTCCTGCCTTCATCTACCACTATTACTCCACACATTGACCGCTATCCAGCATGCATCTAGTGTATTAAGTTCATGAAAAAATGGAGTAATACAATAAGAACGATGAAATGATGTAGACAAGATCTATTCATGTAGGTATAGACCCCATCTTGTTATCCTTAATGGCAACGATACATGCGTGCCTTGCTGCCCCTTCTGTCACTAGCAAAGGACACCGCAAGATCGAACCCATCACAAAGCACCTCTTCCCATGGCAAGAAAAATCGATCTAGTTGGCCTAACTAAACCAAAGATTCGAAGAAGAAATACGAGGCTATAAGTAATCATGCATATAAGAGATCAAAGAAGACTCAAATAATATTCATGGATAGAAACTGATCATGAACTCAAAATTCATCGGATCCCAACAAACACACCGCAAAAGTTTACATAAAATAGATCTCCAAGAGACCATTGTATTGAGAATCAAAAGAGAGAGAGGAAGCCATCTATAGGTCTATGGTGGACTACTCACGCATCATCGGAGAGGCACCTATGAAGAAGATGAACCCCTCCGTGATGGTGTTTAGATTGGATCTCGAGGTTCTGGAACTTGCGGCGGCTGGAATTGTGTTTCGTCGACTCCCCTAGGGTTTTCTGAATATTTGGGAATTTATAGGCGTCAGAGGTGGTGGAGGGGGGCCCCGTGGAGGGCACAACCCACCAGGGCGCGCCGGTGCCCCCCTGGCGCACCCATGTGGGTTGTGGCCTCCACAGCCCACCTCTCTGGTACTTCTTTGGCCCACTGGGTGTCTTCTGGTCCAGAAAAAATCTCCAAAAAGTTTCGCCGCGATTGGACTCTGTTTGGTACTGATATTCTGCGAAGTAAAAAACAAGCAAAAACAGCAACTGGCACTTTGGCACTATGTCAATAGGTTAGTCCCAAAAAATGATATAAAGTTGTTATAAAATGATTGTAAAACATCCAAGAATGATAATATAACGGCATGGAACGAGCAAAATTTATAGATACGTTGGAGACGTATCAAGCTCATGCATACCCATGAACCCATGAACTCATCCCACAGTCTCGAAATGGGGGGCATATATATACTATACGCGTTGTGTGATCCTTCGTAAGCAGGTGACATTGAAGTTTTCCATTGGGTACGAATTAAACAATGACTTAATTACATATATACATATATATTTCTATGCCTCATGCAGTCGTTGTTTTTTGTCAAACACCCTCTCATGTGGTTATCGGCGTCACACCCAACCATGCTCACGTGGTACGTCACTTTACCCGGCGTTAGTAGAGAGATATTAATTTGAATAAGGTGGAATCTTCTTGTTAGTATGTTAATGTACGTAGTTGACATGCATTGAGATTCCTGACAAAAATTCGAACGCATGCGTACACACTGAATCGCTCCCACCGGCTCGAAGTGTGGGTGGGGCATACTATGGGTCGTGAACCTCCGTATGGGGGACATTCTCGTTTGCGAGACACATGTGACAAAAGTTGTGTGTTTGGTATTTGAAAACAACGCACAACGCTTTCATACATATATATGTGTGTTTGGGGCCACATGCATGCGTTGATGTTGTCTCTCCCTCGTGTGGTTATGGACGACATGCCAATTTGTGGGCCCGCATGGCGTGTCACTTAAACCGACGCATATGTGCTACGTGTTAATTGAACCAAGGTGGATATAGTCTTCTCGGTATTTGTTATGATATATTAATGGTGAGATTCCAGACCAAAGTTTGAGCGCATACACACACACGCACGCACACACACACACACTAATATATATATATATATATATATATATATATATAGACACACACACACACACACACACATAGATGCACCGTCGACCCTCCCAATTAAACTAACGCATAATACGGGTCGTTTACCTGTGTACATGTACTTTCTGCTTTGCGAGGATGTATGTGTGCATGTGTGACATCAAAGTTGTATATATTTGGTATTTAAACATCCCACACCACATTCATAATTACACCCTCTAGATATTTTGAAGTGGAAATGATGTGTTGTTATGGACGACACCATCTATGTGCCCACGTGGCATGTCACTTTAGTTGTCATCAAGAGGGTAGTATACTATATATACATCACGTATATGTGGCCTCTCGATCGATGGCTCGAAGTCGATGGGGGAGGGGTAATTTGACCAAGCTATCTAGGTCTTAGTATGTGTTACGATATAGCTAGGTCGTGCTGATATATAGATGCCTTCCCGGTGGCTCAAAGCGTTTGTTCGTGGGGTGAGGGTGGGGGGCGGTGGGGACAAAACCTTCGCGAAGTCAAGTAATGTCCGAGTCGTGAGAGAGGCATGTGCCACATCAAAAATTTATGCATATGGTATTGAAATATCACACCACCTTAGTTACTTGGGCCACACGCAGGTGGTTGCGGTCTCACCCACCTCGTGAAGTTTTCGAGACGCGCCCTGATGCTTGTAATCTGCGTTGGGTTTTCCGTGAAGAGGAACGGGTGATGTAGCACAATGCGGGTAAGTATTTCCCTTAGTTAAGAACCAAGGTTTATCGAACCAATAGGAATATCGGTAATCAACCATCTTGAGCGCCCGCACACAAAAGAGCACACATTTGCACCCAACGCGGCAAGAGGGTTGTCAATCCCCTTGATCTCGTTATTTGCGAGTAAATGAAATGTGTAGATAATTGTAAATTGCAAAATAAAATAAAATAAAGTAAATGGAAGCAAGGTATTGAAAGCGTTTGTAAACTTATAAGTGGATAGACCCGGGGGCGTAGTTTTCTCTAGTGGCATCTCTCATGTAGTAGGCATACGGTGGGTAAACAAATTACTGTTGGGCAATTGATAGAAGTGCGGATAGTTATGCAATCTTCATTCACGGCAGTGATCATGTACATATAGGCATCACGTCCATAAGCAAATAGGCCGACTCCTGCCTGCACCTATTACAATTCCTCCACCCATCGACCACTATCCAGCATGCATCTAGAGTATTAAGTAAAACAGAGTAATACTTGGAGAACGATGACATGATGTAGACAAAGAGAATTCAATTAATATGAACTAACCCCATCATTTTATCCTTAGTGGCAGCAATACAAAAGCGTGTCTTGTCCCTTTCTGTCACTGGGATGTAGTGCACCGCCAGATTGAACCCACTACAACGCACCCCTTGATACGTCTCCAACGTATCTATAATTTTTGCTTGTTCCATGCTGTTATATTATCATTCTTGGATGTTTTACAATCATTTTGTAATAACTTTATATCATTTTTTGGGACTAACCTATTGACATAGTGTGAAAGTGCCAGTTGCTATTTTTGCTTGTTTTTTACTTCGCAGAATATCAGTACCAAACAGAATCCAATTGCGACGAAACTTTTTGGAGATTTTTTCTGGACCAGAAGACACCCAGTGGGCCAAAGAAGAGCCAGGAACGTGGGCTATGGAGAGCACAACCCACCAGGGCGTGCCAGGGGGCCCCCGGCGCGCCCTGATGGGTTGTGCCCTCCACGGGGCCCCTCTCCACCGCCTCTGATGCCTATAAATTCCTAAATATTCCGAAAACCCTAGGGGAGTTAACGAAAGACAATTCCAGCCGCCGCAAGTTCCAGAACCGCGAGATCCAATCTAAACACCATCACGGAGGGGTTCATCTTCTTCATAGGTGCCTCTCCGATGATGCGTGAGTAGTCCACCATAGACCTATAGGTCCGTAGGCAGTAGCTAGATGGCTTCCTCTCTCTCTCTCATATGATTCTCAATACAATGGTCTCTTGGAGATCTATTTGATGAAAACTTTTGCGGTGGGTTTGTCGGGATCCGATGAATTTTGAGTTCATGATCAATTTCTATCCATGAATATTATTTGAGTCTTCTTTGATCTCTTATATGCATGATTACTTATAGCCTCGTATTTCTTCTTTGAATCTTTGGTTTAGTTAGGCCAACTAGATCGATTTTTCTTGCCATGGGAAGAGGTGCTTTGTGATGGGTTCGATCTTGCGGTGTCCTTTCCCAGTGACAAACAAGGCACGCATGTATCATTGCCATTAAGGATAACAAGATGGGGTCTATTCCTATATGAATAGATCTTGTCTACATCATGTCATCATTCTTATTGCATCACTCCATTTTTCCATGAACTTAATACACTAGATGCATGCTAGATAGCAGTCGATGTGTGGAGTAATAGTGGTAGATGCAGGCAGGAGTCGGTCTACTTATCTTGGACGTGATGCCTATATAATGATCATCGCCTTGGATATCGTCATGATTATTTGATCTTCTATCAATTGCCCAACTGTAATTTGTTCACCCACCGTGTGCTATACTCATGAGAGAAGCAACTAGTGAATCCTACGCCCCCGGGTCTACTTTTCCAACATATTGCTTTCCGATCTATCTTTTTGCCTCTTTGTTTTCAGATCTACTAAACCAAAAATACAAAAACATATTGCTGCACTTTTTATTTTCTCTTCTTATTTTGTGTTCTTGAGAGATCTATCACTACCTAATCTATCTTTTTACCGTAGAGAGATTGACAACCTCTCTTTCGCGTCGGGTGGCAAGTATTTGTTATTTGTGGGCAGGTGCTACTTATTGGGTGGTGGTGATCCTCCTACTGGTTTGATAACCTTGGTTTCATAACTGAGGGAAATACTTACCGTCGTTGTGCTGCATCATCCCTTCCTCTTTGGGGAAATACCGACGTAGTCTGAAGCCACGTCAAAGGAATTTCTGGCGGTGTTGCCGGGGAGGAAGCGGTCTCTTCTACGTGCCTAACTCAGGCGCCGAGGACACTCCATCATCATCTACCAGGTTCCTAATCACAAATCTCATCTCCTTGCAATTACATTATTTGCCATTTGCCTCTCGTTTTCCTCTCCCCCACTTCACCAATTTGTCGTTTTATTCACCCTCTGTTTTTCGTTTGCCTTTTTCTCGCCGGATCTATTGCCTTGTCGTTATGGCTAGTTCTTCCTTTATTGCGTGTACTCCCGATAATGAGGTTCTTAATTTTAAGCAAAGGGGAGGGGAGAACCTAAAATATGCTTGGTATAGGATTTGCAATGCTCATAATAGATCTATCCATAAGCAATCTACCGTTGTTCTTCTTCGCAGCTTTTATGTGGGCATCACTACTTGGTATAGATTTGTCCTTGATACGATTACCGTTGGGAATTTCTTGATGTGTCCATCTTTGGATGCTTTTAATGCTATGTGGAGTTTAGTGGGATCACCACCTCTTATGATCAATGAAACAACTTTAACTCTCGAACATGTTATGGAGAGATTAGATGCTATTGAAAAGAAGATGATTACCCAATAACATCTTGAAAGTTTGGATAAGAAAATGCATAATCTTGCTAATAAAATTGGGTCTAAGGTGGGAGATGCTTTTAAATTGCTTAAGGAATAAGAAACTGTAGTTAACGAAAGGGTAGAAGAGAGCCCTTACCGGATTGATAAGTTGGAGGAGATTTTTAGTAATTTGGGTTCGGCTTTTTCTTCTATCAAAACTATTGAAAAAACTCCCGTAAAAATTAGCAAAACCACGCAAGTCACTAAGAACAAAGTTGCTACACCTAGTGGTCACATGGGGGATCTTAAAATGATTAGTATTCATGCCGACTTTGTTGAAATCATAAGAGACCCTATTTACAAGAATGATTTTTTGGTTTTCATCCTAGGAGTGTTGTCATCGAGAATATGCATGCTAAATCCTTGAAGAAATCTAGTTGTGTGATTGAAGAATTGAAAATCAAAGATGACAATACTTGAATTTATGCGTTATGCCTAGCTAGGGGCGTAAAACGATAGCGCTTGTTGGGAGGCAACCCAATGAATAAATTTATTTTTGCTTTTTCCTTTATGTTTTTGAGTGTTGACACAATTATGCCTCTGTTATAATTGCGTTTTTATGGTTTATTTAGTGTTTGTGCCAAGTAGAGCCTTTTGGATGATTCATAAGATGAGTAGAAGCGATGCTGAATCTAAAACAGAAACTTTGCGTCCAATATTTGAATTTTCATTTTTTTCTGGAATGTGATCTTGAGCTGAAACTTTAACACAGTGTTGCTATACAAATTCTTTACGTTGTCCTAATTTTTCAGAATTCTTAGAGTTACCAAAACTAGTCCCAAAGTGATAGATATCCAAGGAGGATATAATAAAAACTTTCATGAAGATCATTAGGCAAATTAAACTTGATTCCTTGTAATAGTTTTGAAACATGATGATAGTAATATGTGAGTCATGTTAGTGAGTAATTATTCTTTAGTAGGAATATTGGTGTTAAGGTTTGTGATTCCCTATGGAAGTACGAAAGTCAATAGTTATGCAATGAAATTACATCCTACTTGTGGTGCATTATTCGGTGTTAGTCATGCTCAATTCTCACTTATGTGAATTTTCGTTTCTTGGTTTGGTTGCTTCTTAATCTATTTGCTATCCTCCACTTGTACTAAGTAGAAATACTACTTGTGCATCCAAAATCCATAAACCAAGTTTTGCCTTATGAGTCCAGCATACCTACCTATATGCGGTATTTCCGTGCCGTTCCAAGCAAATTTGTATGTGCCATCTCTAACATTTCAAAATAAATTTTCTCTTTTGTGTGCTCGTACCGCTCATGAAATGGTGGGGAGTGTCCAATATTTTTCCATGCTAGATGTGTTATTCTCAAGATGAGTGTTTATTCACTTGTCATTGCACGAGAGTGCGGCGGTAATAGGGATGCCCATTCCCAAAATGAAAAAGAAAAAATATTTACTTTATGTTGTCAAATAATAAATTCCTTGGAAAGTATTGGTATGGAAGGCAACCGTGGATACGACCCGCCATGGAATGTGAAAGTTTGGTGGAAAAAGGAATAAACTTTATTTTCTGTTTGGGAACCGCCTATGATATATCTAGCATGGAAAGTATTGTGAGCTACTTTGTCGTTTTCGTTGACAGGAACAGCATGCCACCCAACTTTTTTCTCTCTCAATTTAAAACATTGAGCTCTGGCACCTCTACAAATCCCTACTTCCCTCTGCGAAGGGCCTATCTATTTACTTTATGCAATTTTTATTTTTACTTTGAGTCTCCATCTTCTCTTATTAAGCACCAACTAGGGGGCACTATGATCATACTTGAGCATTGGGTATAGCTAATATTTGAGTGTGTTTCATGAATGGATCAATGATTGAGCATGATGGGCTAGGGATAAATTTCTTTAGTGTTGATATTTTGAAAGACATGGTTGCTTGTTGGCATGCTTTAGTATTGAAGTCATTATGTTAAAACTAGACTATTGCTTCGAATCATTTACAAGTCCAAATGTCCATGCTATACAAAACAAAAGAATATGATGAACATGTTAGGCAACATTCCACATCAAAAATTCTGTTTTTATCATTTACCTACTCGAGGACGAGTAGGAATTAAGCTTGGGGATGCTGATATGTCTCCAACGTATCTATAATCTGTGCTTGTTCCATGCTGTTATATTATCATTCTTGGATCTTTTACAATCATTTTATAACAACTTTATATCATTTTTTGGGACTAACCTATTGACATAGTGCCAATTGCTGTTTTGCTTGTTTTTTTACTTCACAGAATATCAGTACCAAACGGAGTCCAATCTCGACGAAACTTTTTGGAGATTTTTTCTGGACCAGAAGACACCCAGTGGGCCAAAGAAGAGCCAGCAAGGGGGCTGTGGAGAGCACAACCCACCAGGGCGCCAGGGGGCCCCCGGCGCGCCCTGATGGGTTGTGCCCTCCACAGGGCCCCTCTCCACCGCCTCTGATGCCTATAAATTCCCAAATATTCCGAAAACCCTAGGGGAGTCGACGAAACATAATTCCAGCCGCCGCAAGTTCCAGAACCGCGAGATCCAATCTAAACACCATCATGGAGGGGTTCATCTTCTTCATAGGTGCCTCTCCGATGATGCATGAGTAGTCCACCATAGACCTACGGGTCCGTAGGCAGTAGATAGATGGCTTCCTCTCTCTCTCATATGATTCTCAATACAATGGTCTCTTGGAGATTTATTTGATGTAAACTTTTGCGGTGTGTTTGTTGGGATCCGATGAATTTTGAGTTCATGATTAGTTTCTATCCATGAATATTATTTGAGTCTTCTTTGATCTCTTATATGCATGATTACTTATAGCCTTGTATTTCTTCTTCGAATCTTTGGTTTAGTTAGGCCAACTAGATCGATTTTTCTTGCCATGGGAAGAGGTGCTTTGTGATGGGTTCGATCTTGCGGTGTCCTTTCCCAGTGACAGAAGGGGCAGCAAGGCACGCATGTATCGTTGCCATTAAGGATAACAAGATGGGGTCTATTCCTACATGAATAGATCTTGTCTACATCATGTCATCATTCTTATTGCATTACTCCATTTTTCAATGAACTTAATACACTAGATGCAAACTGGATAGCGGTCGATGTGTGGAGTAATAGTGGTAGATGCAGGAGGGAGTCGGTCTACTTATCTTGGACGTGATGCCTATATAATGATCATCGCCTTGGATATCGTCATGATTATTTGATCTTCTATCAATTGCCCAACAGTAATTTGTTCACCCACCGTGTGCTATACTCATGAGAGAAGCCACTAGTGAATCCTACGGCCCCCGGGTCTACTTTTCCAACATTTTGCTTTCCGATCTATCTTTTAGCCTCTTTGTTTTCAGATCTACTAATCCAAAAATACAAAAACATATTGCTGCACTTTTTATTTGCTCTTCTTATTTTGTGTTCTTGAGAGATCTATCTCTCCTATCTATCACTACCTAATCTATCTTTTTACCGTAGAGAGATTGACAACCTCTCTTTCGCGTCGGGTTGCAAGTATTTGTTATTTGTGTGTAGGTGCTGCTTATTGGGTGGTGGTGATCCTCCTACTGGTTCAATAACCTTGGTTTCATAACTGAGGGAAATACTTACCGTCACTGTGTTGCATCATCCCTTCCTCTTTGGGGAAATACCGATGCAGTCTCAAGCCATGTCACCCCTCTCACTGAAGAAATATCAATCTAGTTCGCCAAACTATCTCAATAGATCGGAGAGATTTATGAAGCTATAATGATCATGCAAATAAGAATCATAATAATCAGAGGTGACTCAAATAGTTTTCATGAATAATCTGAACTTAAACCCACAATTCATCGGATCCCAACAAACACACCGCACAAAAGGATTACATCGAATAGATCAAAGCGAAGATGGGATGATCATTGTATTGAAGATCAAGAGAGAGAGAGAGAGATAGCCATCTAGATACTAACTATGGACCCGTAGGTCTGTGCTGAACTACTCACAACTCATCATGTAGGCAGCAAGGATGATGTAGAGCCCCTCCGTGATCGATTCCCCCTCCGGCACATCGTCGGAAAAGGTCGCCAGATGGGACGCGGCGGAACAGAGACTTGCGGCAGCAGAAAAAGTGTTTCGGGAGCTCCCTTAGGGTTTTTGGAATATTTGAGAATTTATAGGCCAGTAGGGGTGCGAGAGGACAGCCGAGGGGGCCACGACCCAACAGGGCGCGACCTGGCCCCCTAGCGCACCCTGTTGGCTCGTGGTGCCCTCGTGCAGCCTCTCGTCTCCTCCCGAATCTTCCAGGTCTTCTTTTGGCCCAAAAAAAATCATATTAAAGTTTCGTGGCATTTGGACTTCGTTTGGTATGGTAAACCAGAAAAGCAAAAAAAATGCAGAAAACAACAACTCACAATGGGCACTAGATCAATAGGTTGGTACTCAAAAATAATATTAATTGGTAAATAAACACCCAAAAATTATCCTAGAATGATAATATAATGGCATGGACCAATCAAAAATTATAGATACGTTGGAGACATATCAGCATCCCCAAGCTTAATTCCTGCTCGTCCTCGAGTAGGTAAATGATAAAAACAAGAATTTTTGATGTGACATGCTACCCAACATGTAATGTGTTATTGGTTTGTTCATTGAGAAACGATGAATTAATAAACATCAACATAGTAATATTTATAAACATAAGAAACATAATCACCAGGTTTCAAAGTATACGATCCAAAAAGAATGTTCACCCCCTATTCATTTTATCATATTAGAATAGCATGCTCCGTCTTCACCACATAAATACAAATGTCAAGAACCACGATGTCAAGTCAGGCAATTGGATCGTACTTTTTAACGCGCTTCCGCTTTTTATTACTTGCGCAGTTAATGAGCGTGAACCATGGATATAGCATAAAGGTGGAATAGAATACGGTGGTAGGTTTCAAAGGGGTGAAAAGTGGAGAAGAAAGTCTCGCATCAACTAGGCGTATCAACGGGCTATGGAGATGCCCATCAATAGATATAAATGCGAGGAGTAGAGATTGCCATGCAACAGATGCACTAGAGCTATAAGTGTATGAAAGCTCAACGGAAGCTAAGTGGGTGTGCATCCAACTTGCTTGTTCATGAAGACCTCGGGCATTTGAGGAAGCCCGTCATCGGAATATACAAGCCAAGTTCTATAATGAAAAATTCCCACTAGCATATGGAAGTGATAAACATGAGACTCTCTATATGAAGAACATGGTGCCACTTTGAGGCACAAGTGTGGAATAAGAGGTAGTAGCACCGTCCCTTCTCTCTTTTCTCTCATTTATTTATTTTTTCTTTTTCTTTTTTCCCTTTTTTCTTTTTCTCTCTCTTTTTTCTTTCCTTTCCTTTTTCTTTTATTTTTCGTCTGGAGTCTCATCCCGACTTGTGGGGGAATCATTGTCACCATCATCCTTTCCTCACTGAGACAGCGCCCTAATAATGATGATCATCACACTTTTATTTACTTACAACTCAACATGAGAAACTGTATGACTCTATATGAATGTCTCTGGCAGTGTACCAGGATGTGCAATGATCAATCGTAACATGTATGATATTAATGATGAACGGTGGCTTTGCCACAAATACTATGTCAGCTTATATGATCATGCAAAGCAATATGACAATGGAAGTACAAGTCATATGATGTGATGGTGAAAGTTGCATGGCAATATATCCCGGAATGACTATGGAAATGCCATGATAGGTAGGTATGATGGCTGTTTTTAGGAAGATATAATGAGGCTTATGTGCAACAGAGCGTATCATGTCACGGGGTTTGGATGCACCTGCGAAAGCTGCACCAATCCTCAAAGTGAGAATGGGCAATGCACGGTACTGAAGAGGCTAGCAAATATGTGGAGGTGAGTGTGCGTATATCCATGGATTCACATTAGTCATGAAGAACTCACATACTTATTGCAAGATTTTATTAGCTCTCTCGAAGCAAAGCACTACTCGCATGCCTAGGGAGGAGGTTGGTAGGAATTAACCACCGCGTGCCCCCGTCCTAAACAACACTAGGATTTCAACGAGGAATAAGTATGCTCACACATCATCACCATGCTATAAAAATATTTGGATGAACAGCAAGATAACAACCTCTAATTCATGATACCTTTATTAACCAATGATCATGCACTCATGCTTTTTCACATTACCACATTAATATCATTAACCATGATTTCTCTTTTATGTGCTACATGTGGTTTTGATTATGCACTCATTCAATACCTATAATTTTTGGACTTGTCTTGTGACGCATGAAAATTACCGTCGCTATTCATTAACTCTCAAACAAATATAAGTGAAGAACGAGAGTGCAATTATATCTATAAAATCTATACGCCACCGTGCTCTAAAATATATAAGTGAAGTAGTAGAGCAAGTGCCAAGCTCAAAAGATATAAGTGAAGCACATAGAGTATTCTAATAAATTATGATGATATTGTGTCTCTCTCAAGTGGGTGTGTGCAGAAAAAAATGATTGTGGGAAACTGAAACAAAAGGAAAACTAAAGCAAATGACGCTCCAAACAAAACTCATATCATGTGATGAATAAAAATATAGCTCCAAGTGACATACCGATGGATTGAGACGAAAGAGGAGATGCCTTCCGGGACATCCCCAAGCTTAGACGCTTGAGTCTTTCAAGAATATTACCTTGGGGTGCTTTGGGCATCCCCAAGCTTAGTCTCTTTCTGCTCCTTATTCCTTCGTCCATCGTGATAACACCCAAAACTTGAAAACTTCAGCACACAAAACTCAACAGAAAACTCGTGAGATCGGTTAGTATAATAAACATATCTAATACTTTAGGTATTGTTATAAATTGATTAATATTTTATTATTGCATAAGGTACTGTATTATAACTTCTCCATGATTTATATTGCCCAATATAATCCATTGCATCATCAAAACAAGCAAAACATGCAAGCAAAAACTGAATCTGTCTAAAACAGAACAGTCTGTAAAGATCTGTAGAGAAACTACACTTATCTATCTCTAAAAATTCTGAAGAATTAGGACAACCTGGGGAATTCGTATAAAAATACTCTGTAAAAATTTCAGGAATTTAACATGCTCCAGAGGAGAACCAAAAATTCTGCACTGGAGGTGAAAGTTTCTGTTTTTGCACAGCATCAATTATATTCATCATGCAAATTATCCCAAAGGCTTTACTTGGCACGAACACTAATTAAAACATAAAAACACAATTATTACAGAGGAAACAATCATGTTATGACACACAAACAGAAAGTAAAACAAGAAAAATAAGATAACTATTGGGTTGCCTCCCAATTAGCGCTATTGTTTTACGCCCCTAGCTAGGCATAACGTGTATGATCAAGTGTTGTCATCTTTGACCTCAAGCTCCTCAATAACACAACCATGATTCTTAGGAACAATAGGAGGCTTGAAAATAGGGTCCTTTATTAGTTTTATAAAGTTGCACACTAATAATTTTGAGATCTTCGTTCCTTTTGGTAGTAGGGGTACTAATGCTCTTGGAAACATATATGAACTTGGGACCTTTATTTCGAGAAGTACTAGCATTAGCTTTTGAGGGTGTGAAAGTGGAGCCTACTTTATCAATGACTTCCTCCATTTTATCAATCCTATTCAAGCTTTGTTCTACCCTCTCATCAATAATTGTATCCTTCTCCTTTACAGTTTTCAAAGTCATTCCTACCCTTACCCAAATTGAGTGATATGGTTATGAAGCTTTTTATCTAACTCCTCAATTTTTCATTAGTAGTCATTTTCTTTTCAACAGCATCAAGCCTTTGCATAACATGTTCCATGGTAAAAATAGTTTCATTAATAATAAGAGGAGGTGATCGAACCAAATTTTCTATGGCCTTAAACGCATCCGAAGTGTGACTCATTAAGAAATTACCACCGGTGATTGTATCAAGCACAAATCTATACCAAGTAGTAATCCCAACATAGAAATTGCAAAGCAAGATGCTAGGAGATTGCTTATGAATTGATTTATTTTGAGCATTATTAAATTCTATGCCATGCATCTTTCAAACTTTCTCCTCCCCTTTGTTTAAAATTGAGTACCTCATTATTGGGAGAAGAGGGAACAAAATAAGAACTAGCCATAGCGACAAGCGACAAGTAAACTAGTGACAAGCAAAGATAAATATTTTTGTATTTTTGATTTTTATAATGCAAGCTAAATATAACAGCAAATAAAAATAAGAACAAGTGAATGATAATTTCAGTGAAGTTACTTGTACATGATGATGATATTCCCCGGCAATGGTGCCAGAAATCCTTCCTGATTCTTGTGATATGCATTGGGTTTTCCGTGAAGAAGAACGGGAGATGTATGACAATGCGGGTAAGTATTTCCCTCAGTTAAGAACCAAGGTTTATCAAACCAATAGGAATATCAGTCATCAACCGTCTTTAGCGGTTGCACACAAAAGAGCACACACTTGCACCCAACGCGGCCAGAGGGTTGTCAATCCCCTTGATCTCGTTATTTGCAAGTAAATGAGATGCGCAGATAATTGTAGATAATTGTAAGTTGCAAAATAAAATATAATAAGGTAAATGGCAATAAGGTATTGAAAGCGTTTGTAAACTTATAACTGGATAGACCCGGGGGCCATAGTTTTCTCTAGTGGCATCTCTCATGTAGTAGGCATACGATATGTAAACAAATTATTGTTGGTCAATTGATAGAAGAGTGGACAGTTATGCAATCTTCATTCATGGCAACGATAATGTATATATAGGCATCATGTCCATAAGAAAATAGGCCGACTCCTGCCTGCACCTATTACTATTACTCCACCCATCGACCGCTATCCAACATGCATCTAGAGTATTAAGTAAAACAGGGTAATGCTTGGAGAACGATGACATGATGTAGAGAAAGAGAATTCAATTAATATGAACTAACCCCATCATTTTATCCTTAGTGGTAGCAATACAAAGGCGTGTCTTGTCCCTTTCTGTCACTGGGATATAGAGCACCACCAGATTGAACCCACTACAACGCACCCCTCTCACTAAAGAAATATAAATCTAGTTGGCCAAACTATCTCAATAGACCAGAGAGATTTATGAAGCTATAATGATCATGCAAATAAGAATCATAATAATCAGAGGTGACTCAAATACTTTTCATTAATAATCTTAACATAAACCCACAATTCACCGGATCCCAACAAACACACCACACAAAAGGATTACATCGAATAGATCAAAGCGAAGATGTGATGATCATTGTATTGAAGATCAAGAGAGAGAGAGGGAGAGATAGCCATCTAGATACTAACTACGGACCTGTAGGTCCGTGGTGAACTACTCACAACTCATAAAGGAGGCAGCAATGATGATGTAGAGCCCCTCCGTGATCGATTCCCCTTCCGGCAGATCGTCGAAAAAGGTCGCCAGATGGGTATGCGGCCGAATAGAGACTTGCAGCGGCGGAAAAAGTGTTTCGGGAGCTCCCTTAGGGTTTTTGGAATATTTGAGAATTTATAGGCCAGGGAGGTGTACGAGAGGGCAGCCGAGGGGGCCACGACCCAACAAGGCGCGGCCTGGCCCCCTGGCGCGCCCTGTTGGCTCGTGGTGCCCTCATGCAACCTCTCGTATCCTCCCAAAGCTTTCAGGTCTTCTTTTGGTCCTGAAAAAATCATATTAAAGTTTCGTGGCATTTGGACTTCGTTTGATATGGTAAACCTGAAAAGCAAAAAAATTGCAGAAAATAACAATTGGCACTGGCACTAGGTCAATAGGTTAGTACTAAAAAATAATATTAATTGGTAAATAAACACCCAAAAAGTATCCTAGAATGATAATATAATTGCATGGAAAAATAAAAAATTATAGATACGTTCGAGACGTATCATGCCCATCTATGGGCCCACACAGTGTATACCTCCCACATAAATCACATGGGGGTGGTGATCATGATGTATTCCTATTGGTTTTGTGTTATGGTTGGGTGATATTGGAGACCTATTTTGCATACGTTCATATATTGTACCTATCATTCCCTCCCGACGACTCAAAGTGGGGGCGCACAGACCAACAATACCGTGCGCTCTGCGAGACATGTGTGTCACATGGAAGTTGTGCATTCCATTTGAACATCACAACAACCTTTCCATACATACATTTGGTCCACATGCATGTGTGTTTGTGCACTGAACCTAGCTTTCTCACGTTTATTTTCCAATGTTGCTAGTCTTTTTTTGAAACTTAAATAGCAGACGAGCTGAAGGAGACAACTGCATGTGATTGTGGAGCCAGTAGACATGGTTCCCGCGTTCTAACCGTGTGCCATGCCCGTGTACAGTCTACCTTTGCACCAACCCTGCCAAGAGAAATCTTAAAAATAGCTACCCGCCTTGATCAATTTAAAAATTGGTGGTTTCGCGGGTTTTTGTTTTATAATTGCACACAAGTATTATGTTTGGGTCATGTGCGATGTTTGTTCCTCCCGCGCCACTTTAAACCTTTCATATAAATTTCAGTTGTCTCGGCTTTTCACTCCCTCAAAGTAATATTTACTAGTGGCCGCGGTATTTCCCCAAACACCACCTAGGCCCCTCCTATACCCCCAACCCCCCCCCACCCACACACACAACTCCTCCCTCGCTCAAACCCTAGCTAGCTCGCCGCCGCTGCCCCCGCCCCGCTTCCACAGTCAACATCTCATGCTCTCCCCATGCAGGTTACCAACCCATCTCCGTACCCTCGCCGCCCTGAATTTCTTAGATGGTGCCCACTAAACACCCCGTCCTCACAGATCCCATCCCCCATCACAGACCGTCACAGCCTAATCCCAGCTATGCTTCCAGGGGAGCACAAGGAGCGAATGTCCAAATGGAGGTATATCGTGGCCTGGACGCTGGACGATGGCGAGGTGGCCACCGAGGTCACCGGGGAAGCTGACTACAATGACGAGGTGACTGCCGAGGCCGCCGGGGAAGGTGCCTACGGTGACGAGGTGGCCTCTGGTGAATCTGACGACGTCAAGGCTGTAAGATAGCGGGTTCCCGTATGGATCCATATCGACGAAGACGGCTACGACATCGAGCTCGTCGACAGTGACGGCTTGACGTGGGCTATCTCACAGGTTAAGTAGCCCACCGACAACCCCTCGGGTTCAACCCCCATCGACCTCATGCAAGGCCCAGCCGCTGATCTCCTCTGCTTTGCTCTCAAGAATTAGCCTTCCTTCATCGCCATGGAGCCTCTTTTGTCATTTCTGAAGTACACGTTCTATGGCGGAGGATCGACATCGTCAGCTGACAAGTTAGACCTCATCGACTACGCTGACAAGGGCACCATATCTGTCTCTTCCAAGGGGAAAGAGCCCATCCGTGATAGGGACGACACTCTGCAGCCATGGTCTTCCAAGGCGAAGGAGCCCATCTGCGACATCAGGGAGGGCACACTGCATCCATGTTCTTCCAAGGGGAAGTGGCACATATGCGACAATAGGGAGAACACCCAGAATTCGTATTCTTCTGATGGGAAGGAGCCCATTTGTGACAGGTGAGGAAGCCCATGTCATGTGTTTAATTATTTCACTCATGCTAAATGTATGGACTGTGCAGTTGAATTTCATCAATACCTGTTTCAACAGTAGTATGTGGTTCCTATTAAACCTGGTGTAGTTAACACGTCCATTGTTTATTTCAGTTCTATCACACGTGATGTTCAGTTATACAATTTGATATTTAAGCACCAGCTACGTTCTATGCAATTTCAACATTACACTATTAATGCCTATTTTTGGTAGCTATTAAGCCTGTTGTAGTGAGCACATGTCTTGTTTAACTGTTTTTCCTTGCTCGGTTGTTTGTGGTGGGCATATGTCCAGATTCAATTGCTATATAGTATGCCTTGTTTATTTCAGTTATTCACGTTGTGAAGTTCTATATGTGCAAGTATGTACTTTCCAGTTCTATTTCATCATACCAGTTTCAATAGCCATATGTGGTTCCTGTTAAGCCTGGTGTAGTTAACACCCCCACTGTTTATTTCAGTTTTTTTACAATGTGATGTTCAGTTACACAATTTGATGTTTAAGCACCAATGCCCACCCCCCGCCCGCCCCCATCATTTTAGCTCAAGCTCCGCCACTGGGTTGGAGTACTAGATATTCTCCCCAGCTACGTTCTATGCAATTTCAACAGTACCATTATGAATTACTATATTTGGTTGATGTTAAGCATGTTGTAGTGAGCGTCACTTTTTTCAAAAGGAAGGGGTTAAGCATGTTGTAGTGAGCGTATTCCTTTCCATTTTTATGTAACAATAACTAGTGTGCTTCCTTTGAATGACTATATTTTGTTGTTGATAAATGTTAAGCCTAATGCAGTTAACACACCTCTCCACTTCTTATTTGCTTAGCTACCGTGCTTAAACCTACACACTGAAGCTATCATTTTGTGATCATGTTTTTTACCATGCATATATTTGGTTGATGTTTAGCCTGTCGTACTTAACATGCCTTTCGATGTACTTACCCAGGACAATGTTGGGAACGGCTGTTGTTTTCCATCGAGGTTAGTTTCATCACATGGCTTATATATACTCCCTCCACCCCATAGTATAAGATGTTAATACATCAAATATGTGAGTATTTTGGATGTAATAAGATCTTATATACTGGGACATGGAATACTCTACTACGTCATTGTGCAATTTCAGTTTACCATCTAATACTAACTTGTTGCTTGTAGGTACATATGTCATTGGTAAAGATCCGCGTGTCGACCCTTTTTGTGTATGGGGCAATGAGATATTCATGAACCAGCATAAAGTGAGGAAGCTTATAAAGATTGTTAATAAAATGGGACAAAATATGCAAATTAAACTATTTCTTTACACCTTATCCAAGACAATAGTGAACGGCAAGAACTCTCTACCCTTCTTTTACTGTCCATAATGAGCTGTTAGCTTCCAAATTTACAATGTCTGAATCTTTTTTGTTTGTAGTGGTTCCCAAAGCTGTTTACACAAGATTACCTCTCAAGGTACACGATTAGTGGACATGCAAATGTTGAAGCATATCTACCAGGCCACAATGACTATCTAGATGTCTTCATCAATACAGAGAAGGATGGACGGTCCACCATCACAAGGGGATGGCCTCGAATGGTGCGTGCATTCTGCATGGAGGAGGACACAATATGGGCATTCCGCTTCACCATGTACAGCTCCCAGAATGTATTTTGCCTCTTTCTTTACCGTAATTAATATACGTATGCAACCGAGGTTCATCATTCATTATTTGGTCCTCATGCAATTATTATTTCTTGATGTAATTATTGAACATATGTACCTGTCAATGGAATAATGCATTGGTTGTTGAACCTATATCTATATAAGATGGATATGAAAAATGTTATAGACTCTTTCAAATTCAAATTATGTAGAATTTTAAATTGCGGCGATTAAATTAACGGAAAAATATGCTCTGCAGGTCATTACACCGCATACGGTTTATAAAGCAGAACGTGTGTGATATACCTCATGATTCGACACGTTTCAGAAAGAGAAACCATGTGCGACAACGCACACAATCGTCGTCTGAAAACCGTGTGTGATGTTAGACAATATCAGAAACGGTTAAACTGACCTAAATGTTTGTGATGGTACCCTTATCATACACGGTTTATAATGTTTCACTTTTTGTTATGTCGTATGCATCCTACGCGATTATGACAGTTCGACCGTCTGGGAATCTTGGTATATCGCAAACGATGTCGTAGGACAAAATGTGTGTGATAGTCTCCTAATCATACACGGGTTATAGTTATGAACTTTTTGTGATGCAGCGCACATCGTAAACGGTGCACCACAGAGTAGCGCGCGCGATGGTAATGCAATCTCACATGAGTAGCAAAGATGGGCTGTATGGAAATATGACATATCTCAAATGGTTGTCGGATAACTCTTGTTTGTGATCGGTGCACACATCCCATACACTTAGTTTTGTGAAACGTTTGCCTTCATAGGTCACCATCGCCGATGATTTTTTCGTGTCGTGTGGGATGGACCCCCCCCTATCGCCCACACAGGCTAGGCGATGGTTTAAATCTACATTGCGAAAAAGGGTTAAAAACTGTTTGTATAGAACGTCACTGCACCAGTGCTTAAACAACCTGAGGCATGTTGATTTGAGTCGGAGTTTATTAGTAATTTTGATTAATTGAACTAATTATCATGAACACAGTCTAAAGTGTCTTTGCAAATTAGGGTGTAGATCAATAGCTCACGTTATAGCTCCCCTGGATTTTAATACGTTCCTAGAGAAAGACTAAGTTGAAAGATAGTGTAAGCAATTATGCGGACTGGGTCCATAATCTGAGGATTGTCCACACTGCTGCACAGAAGGCTTATGTCCTTGATGCACCACTCGGTGTGCCAACCCCTCAAACGTTGTTTGTGTATGTTCTTTTTAGGGTTTAGGGCGCAAAGGGTTTAGGGTTTAGGGGTTATGCACTGACTAGATAGCGTATGTTGTGAACGTCTGGCAGACACGTTCTGATGACTACTTGATAGTTTAGTGCACCATGCTTTACGGCTTAGAATTGGGGCTCCAAAGACGTTTTGAACGCCATAGAGCATCTAAGATGTTCCAAGAGCTGAAATTGGTATTTCAAGCTCGTGCCCGTGTTGAGAGGTATGAGACCTCTCACAAGTTCTTTGGCTGCAAGATGGAGGAGAATAGCTCAGTCAGTGAGCACATGCTGAGAATGTCTGGGTGCTACAATCGCTTGAATCAAGTGGGAGTTTATCTTCCAGATAAGATAGTGATTGACAGGGTTCTCCAGTCACTGTCACCAAGCAACTAGAGCTTTGTGATGAACTATAACATGCAAGGGATGGAGAAGATGATCCCTGAGCTATTCGCAATGCTTAAGGCCGCAGAGGTAGAAATCAAGAAGGAGCATCAAGTGTTGATGGTTACCAAGACCACTAGTTTCAAGAAGGGTAAGGGAAATAAGGGAAACTTCAAGAATGGCAAAACAGTTGTCGCTCCAGTGAAGAAACCCAAGGTTGGACCTGAACCCAAGACTAAGTCCTTCTATTGTAAGGGGAACGGTCACTGGATGCTGAACTTCCCCAAGTAGTTGGCATATAAGAAGGATCGCAATGTCAACAAAAGTATATTTGATATACATGTTATTGATGTGTACCTTACTAGTACTCGTAGTAGCGCCTAGGTATTAGATACCGATTTAGTTGCTAATATTGGTAACTCGAAACAAAAGCTGCGGAATAAACGGAGACTAGTTAAGTGCGAGGTGACGATGTGTGTTGGAAGTGATTCCAAGGTTGATGTGATCACCGTCGCACGCTCCCTCTACCTTCGGGACTAGTGTTGAACCTAAATAGATGTTATTTGGTGTCTGAGTTGAGCATGAATATGATTAGATCGTGTTTATTGCAATACGATAATTCATTTAAGTCAGAGAATAATGGTTGTTCCGTTTACATGAATAATACCTTCTATGGTCATGCACCCAATGTGTATGGTTTACTGAATCTCGATCGTAGTGATACACATGTTCATAATATTGATGCCAAAAGATGCAAAGTTAATAATGATAGTACCACATACTTGTGACACTGTCGCTAAAGGACATATTGGTGTAAAGCGCATGAAGAAACTCCATGATGATGGATCTTTGGACTCACTCGATTTTGAATCGCTTGAGACATGCGGACCATGCCTCATGGGCAAGATGACTAAGACCCCGTTTTTAGGTACGATGGAGCAGGCAAGTAACTTATTGGAAACAATACATGTTGATGTATGGGGTCCAATGAGTGTTGAAGTGTGCGGTTACCTTCACAGATGACTTGAGTAGATATTGGGATATTTACTTAATGAAACACAAGTCTGAAACGTTTGAAGAGTTCAAACAATTTTAGAGTGAAGTTGAAAATCATCGTAACAAGAAGATAAAATGTCTACGATGTGATCATGGTGGTGAATATCTGAGTTACGAGTTTGGTATGCATTTAAGACAATGTGGAATTGTTTCACAGCTCATGCCACCTGGAACACCACAGCGTAATGGTGTGTCTGAACGTCGTAATCGTACTATGTTGGACATGGTGCGGTCTATGACGTCTTTTACTAATTTGCCACTATCGCTTTGGGATTATGCATTAGATACAATATCATTCACTTTAAATAGGGCACCATCTAAATCCGTTGAGACAACACCGTATGAATTATGGTTTGGCAAGAAACCTAAGTTGTCGTTTCCCAAAGTTTGGGGCTGCGACGCTTATGTCAAGAGGCTTTAGCCTGATAAGGTCGAACCCAAAGCGGAGAAGTGCGTCTTTATAGGATACCCTAAGGAAACAAATGGGTATATGATACGTCTCTGTCGTATCTACTTTTCCTCACGCTTTTGCTCTTGTTTTGGACTCTAATTTGCATGATTTGAATGAAACTAACCCGGACTGACGTTGTTTTCATCAGAACTACCATGTTGTTATTTTTGTGCAGAAATAAAAGTTCTCGGAACTAGACGAAACTTTTTGGAGATTTATTTTACAATAAATAAAAATTACTGGAGCCAAGAACCACCGGAGGGGGTGCCCTAGTTGGGCACGATACACCAGGGCGCGCCACCTCTCCAAGCGTGCCCTGGTGGGTTGTGCCCACCTCGGGGCCCCACTGACCCTAATTCCAATGCTATAAAATCCTATTTTCGGAGGAAAAAATCAGAGAGAAAGTTTCATCGCGTTTTACGATACGGAGCCGCCGCCACATCCCGTTCTTCCTCGGGAGGCCAGATCTGGAGCCCGTTTGGGGTTCCCGAGAGGGGAATCTTCGGTCTTCATCATCATCAACCCTTCTCCATCGCCAATTACATGATGCTCCCCACCGGGAGTGAGTAATTCCTTCGTAGGCTTGCTGGTCGGTGAGGAGTTGGATGAGATTCATCATGTAATCGAGTTAGTTTTGTTAGGGCTTGATCCCTAGTATCCACTATGTTCTGAGATTGATGTTGCTATGACTTTGACATGCTTAATGCTTGTCACTTGGGCCCGAGTGCCATGATTTTAGATCTGAACCGTTTATGTTATCACCATTATATCTATGTTCTTGATCCGATCTTGCTAGTCATATGCACCTACTATGTGTTATGATCCGTAAACCCCGGAGTGACAATAGTCGGGATACTTTCCGGTGATGACTGTAGTTTGAGAAGTTCATGTATTCACTATGTGTTAATGCTTTGTTCCAGTTCTCTATTAAAAGGAGTGCTTAATATCCATTAGTTTCCTTATGGACCCCGCTGCCACGGGAGGGTAGGACAAAAGATGTCATGCAAGTTCTTTTCCATAAGCATGTATGACTATTTACGGAATACAAGCCTACATTACATTTATGAACTGGAGATAGTTCTGTGTCGCCCTAGGTTATGACTGTTATATGATGAATATCATCCAACGAGTTCACCAATCCAGTGCCTACGAGTTTTCCACATATTGTTCTTGCTAAGTTACTATTGCTACTGCTACTGTTACACTTGCTACAAAACCATTGCTATCACTATTACCGTTACTGTTACTGTTACTACTGCTATCAAAACTATCATACTACTATGCTACTGATAACTCTGCTGCAGATATTTAATCTCCAGGTGTGGCTGAGACCTTTTTCTAGCGCCGTTGCCGGGGAGCATGGCTATATTTGTTGAGTCACTTGGGATTTATATCAATGTTTTTTTGAACCGTGAATGACTGTAGGAGAGTATCCTACAGTCATTTATATTAAGTAACGGGGGGGGTTAACAAGAGTACATTCAGATTACAGGGGGGGTAGGAAGCGAGAAGGAGCACTAACTAGCTAAGAGTTAGTAAGAGAGTCAAAAAGTCTATGGGGGGTCGTAAATTTTGTCCATATGGGCAGGGGGTGAGAGCCCGAGCTTATCTAGAAGTCTCCCTTTTGTGTTCAGCGGATACCAGCAGCAAAGGATGCAATGAAGTCATGCAAACCCTCCTTGGATCTGTGCTTCAAAGCACCGAAGTCCTTTTTAAACCTCCTCAGCCAGGATGCGCGGGAAGGCGGTATGTGTTCAAAAATCAGACCGTTTCTCTCTTTCCATATGGACCAGGCCGACACTATAAAAATTTCCATGAACATGGGCCGGGTCCAGTTACTCTTCCCACTCGTCAGCCATTCAAATCTTCCATCTCCCGCGCCCCAGTACAGCTGCAGGTCAGACCATCTGTCCTTCGAGAACGGACACGTAAAAAACAGATGTTCTTGTGTCTCTTCTTGCCGATCTTGGCAGAGGACGCAATCGTGCGCGTGGGGGCCTCGCCCATCAACCACAAAGTGTCTGCGGCGCAGCATGTTTTTTGTATTGAGACGGTCCACGAGCAGCAACCATGCGAAGACTTTCAGTTTCATCGTACATTTGGACTTCCATGTCCATTTAAAGGAGTCATGCACCGAGATATCTCTGAAGCAATACTGGTAGAACTTGGACGATGTGTATTTGCCTCCCCAGTCGTATACCCAGATATCATTTTGAGTGTTTATAATCTGCACTTCAGCAGTTTCAACCTGCATCTGGCGGACCTCCGTGAACACCTGTGGCGACAGTGGTAGATGGAAATTGTCCCCGGGTGAACTTGCCAGCAGGAGTTCATGAGAAGACACATCTTCATCGACCGCGAACGAGAAAGCCCTCGGATAGCGCTCGGATAAAACTTGATCACACCAACAGTCCTTCCAAAACAGGGTTGTTAGGCCGTTGCCCACATTGACCCGTGTCACACCCCTGTATATTGGCATCAATTGGGTCAGATCTCGCCACCAAAATGACCCACAGGGTCCGGCTGCATGAGGAATGGAATTTGTATAATATGTTTCCCATATGAGGTTGACCCAGGGCACATTTCGCCTGTTATAAAACTTGTCCAAGAACTTCAGCAACAGTCCTGTGTTCAGAGCCTTTGTATCAATGATCCCCAGTCCCCCTTTCAATTTTGGTTTGCATACCATGTCCCAAGCCGCCAGTGAGTTCGAAGTGGTCCCTTGCTTGGTTTTCTTTCTCCATAGACAGAGGCGCCTGAGCTTGTCCAAGTGTGCAAGTATTTTTGGTGGTATTCTAATTGTGCACATGGCGTATATGGCGATTGACGTGAGTGCTGTGTCAACCAGGGTGAGTCTGGCACCATAGGAGGCCATGCAAAGAGTGGACGACAGTTTCCGCTCAACTCTACAGACCATCGGCATTAGGTCTGTCACTGTAGGTTTGGTGGTACCCATTGGCAGGCCGAGATATGTGAACGGCATCGAGCCTACTGTGCATTGAAAGATGGCTGACAGTCTCTCTGTTTTCGCTTGCGAGAGGTTGATTGGCACTATGGTTGATTTTTGGAAGTTAATCTTCAGCCCAACTGACTCAACATAATCCAACAGAATTTCTTTCATCACCTCAGCCTGTCTCTCGCAGGCTTTCATGACAATGATAGTGTCATCCGCGTACTGGATAACCGGGAATTTGGAACTGTCTCTTGCAGGGATGGGGGTTGTTATCAGCTGTCGCTGCATCGCATCATTAATCGTTGCCTGGAGTAGGTCAGCCACAAGAACAAAGATGAGCGGGGACAGCGGGTCTCCTTGTCTCACTCCCGTCAAACACTGGAATTGCCGACCAGGCACTCCATTCAGAAGTACCGAAGATTTCCCGGATTTGAAGATACATTTCATCCAAGAAATCCACTTGTCATTGAAACCCATTGCGCTCATAATCTCAATCATTGAGGAATGCTGGATGGTGTCAAAAGCTTTGGAGAAATCCAACTTCAAAATAAAACTTTTCTGTCCTGAGGACTGGCATTGGTGGATATATTCGAATGCCCAGGCTAGGCAGTCCTGTATGGTTCTCCCTTTGAGGAATCCATATTGGTTTTGATGAATTATGTTCAGAATGACCAGTTGCAACCGGTTTGCTAACACTTTTGTAATGATTTTGAGGCAGCAATTAAGTAAAGTGATAGGTTTGAAATCATTCGGACTACTTGGCGAATTGATCTTGGGGATGAGGGTTATATACCCATAGTTGATACTTTCAATATCAAGATTACCACTGTAAAAATCATCACAAAGCTGATAAACATCATTTTTAATAGTATCCCAGCAGGCCTTAATGAATTATCCCGAGAATCCATCCGGACCTGGCGCTCTGTCTGCTGGCATTTTCCTTACCACTTCATCAATCTCTGATCGCGTGAATGGTATAGTGAGACATTCGAGGTCAACAGACTTTATGATCGATGACAGATTGAATTTCTGATTTGGAGGACGGAGACACCCCAATCTATCTTTGAAAGCAGTGTATAGGATTGCTTCTTTTCCAGCATGATCTTGTATTTCCTCCCCATCTCGATTTTTCAAAGCTGTAATCGAGTTGTTACGGTATCTTTCAGTAGCCATCCTGTGGAAAAATTTAGTATTTTCATCACCAAATTTTATGATCCTGATTGTGCATCTATCTTTCCAGTATTGGTTTTGGTAGGCAAGAAGTTTCAGAGCGTGTTTCTTGAGGATAGTCCTGAAGTTTCTCTCGGGTACAGTCAGCTGTCTGAAGTTTTCTATTGTGTCTAGTTCACTTATCGCCTTCTCAGTATTTTTCAGCAGGATTTTCAGCCTCGACAGTCCCTTACTCCATTTCTTAAGTGTATATCTGAGCCTTTTCATTTTGTGACAGATTCTTGCAGCACTGTTGGTTAAGTAACAAGGTTTGTCCCAGCATTGTTTAACCACCTCTTGAAATCCATGGTGCTTAATCCAGAACGATTCAAACCTAAAGACCTTGCTTTGTGGGATCTTGGTCTGGATGTTGATCATGCATGGCATATGATCGGATGTCACTTTGGCAATAGCTTGAGCTTTAGTGTTTGGGAAAGAGGTCGTCCAGTGGTTAGATGTGAAAAACCAGTCAAGTTTCTCTAGGAGAGGATCAGATTGCATGTTACTCCATGTGTATTTTCTCCCCTTGATTGGGATTTCAATAAGACATTGTTCCCTGATAAATTCATTAAACTTGAGCATATCATTGTGATCCCCACCTGGTTTATTACGATCATCTGGTGAGCGAATGTAGTTGAAGTCGCCCAATAGCAACCAATCTTCAGTCTGTGGTATATGCAAGTCAAACAACCAGTTTGTATAGATAGCCCGATCTTGTCCATCACACGGCCCATATATATTTACTAGATTCCAGCTGTCTCCTGATTGCTTGGACACAAAGTTTATAATGTGTGTGAAAAATTCATAATATATAACAGTGCCAGCAAAGACCGAACTATTCCACAATGTAATTATACCACCAGAAGCACCTCTCGAGGGGACAAAAGCATACTTATCAAATTTCTGCGGGCAGAAGGTCTTAATAAAAGCAAGATCAAAAGACGTTCGTTTGGTTTCTTGCAAGCAAATAACATCACAACCACTAGACTCAATGCAGTTACGGATAGCTAATAATTTCTTGCTAGAGTTCATGCCACGCACATTCCAGGACAGTACATTCCAATGCTTGGTTGTCATTCTGCAGCTGATTCAACACTTGCAGTGTCCTCCTCCAGCTCCTCCGATTGAAGGATTGCTTCAGACAGCTCCGCTGCATCTACTCCGCATAGGTGCACTCCAATGTGCTGTATGGTGGTGATGGGTGTGTGTGCTGGCACCTTCTTCATCTCCATTCGGGGGTCGGCGCTATCATCCATCAAATCTTCGGAGGCAGAGTTGTTGGCTGCTGGAACAACGCGAGCTTTAACCCTGGACTTGTAAGCACGCCGATCAGAGGGTTGGGGCACACGGAAACCATCATATTTGTTGGAGCGATCACTACGGCGAAGTTGGGTAGTATCAAGGTGAACCTGACCCTTTCCCTTTCCCTTACGGCCACGAGAAAGAGTAGAGCTAGTCGCCTCACTTGAATCAATGTACTCACAGGTAGGCAACACTTGAGTGGGCATCTCCACAGCATGTACTATTTCAGAGATTGTGCTGTCGACAATAGGCTGATGCTCCATCTGACCCTCACTAGATTCAGAGAAAGGTTCAGCGTGCCCAGCAAGCATGTTCAGATTATTGTCAGTCACAGTATCATGGTGAAGTGTAATAGCAGTCTCCTCAGAAATTTCTTCAATAACCACAGAGCTATGAGGACCAAGTCCAATGGCCAGATCCATATTAGCAGTAACATTTTCAGCAGAAGAAAATCCAAAGGCCTGACGCCATGGACCATAAGTAGCAGCAAGCTGAGATAAAATCTGGAACTGCGTTATTGAGGAGTATATTGTTTGCAGAAATTGGGTTGAGAAAAATATAGTGAAAAAGTTTTCCCCAATCTGAAATTCAGCTTGTATACCGCTACTCACAAAGCTAACCTGTGCAGTCACAACCTGATGAGTTGTATCTGTATCCCCATCTGTAGAGGCAGGGGTGTAGGGCATATGTCCCATGAGAGAAAGCACAGGTGATTCAGTAGAACTAGAATCAGTTCTATCGGAGATGGAGTCATTCCACGCCAAACCTGTTGAGTTTCTTACAGGTGATTCAGTAGAAATAGAATCAGTTCTATCAGTAGAACTAGAATCAGGTTCCGTCAAGTCAGTAGGGCCTCTATGGTCTCGTTTGATTCGCCAGATGAATTTACTAGTTTGGTCGATAGTTTCCAAATTTTGAGATTTCTTTCTCCAAACTAGCTTCATAGGTTTCTTAGCCCGCCAAGTCCCAATGGACAGAGAGTTTTCCTTCTTCTTCTTCAGATTAGTACAGGACCAACTCAGATGTCCCAGCTCTGAACATAATCTGCAGCGAAAACCAATAGTGCAGTCTTTTTTCACATGGCCCAAGCCCAGGCATTTAGAACAAATATGAGATGGGCTACAATGGGCCACCACATTACCATGATCGTGGCCCCGACCCACAGCACAGACGCAGTACATGCGTGTACATCGAAAACAAGCAATACCTGGGCAGTTATTTTGAGAGTGACCCAATCGGAAACAAATCGGGCACCGACCGGATAGACAGATGCTCCTTGATTCCAGCGTCGTCATAACCAGCTTGTCTCAAATCAAGAATATGATATAATAAATTGTCATTAAGAGAATCCCAATAAGCAGAGTGATAATTATGGCCCAAAAATTGCGTAGCAGTTACCAACTTTGGGTCAGAAGGAATCTTGGTCGAGAAACTACCAAACTGAATCATACCATGCACCAAGCTGCAAGAAACAGAGGAATTCAGCGCAGAGACTTTAGATTCATGTGAAGAGGGTCTGGCCTTGTAGAATAGTTCTGTTGGGTGCCTTGATGATGAGCATGACGTCTCACTACTGATTTTATTCATCATGTCTGTTGACGGAGGGACAAAACCAAATTTCTTAAGTTCATGAGCAGAAGAACAGTCCCTGGACGCCCCAAGTTCAAGGACACGGAGGTTTGGATTAACGGCCATAGGCTTTCTAGCAGACAATTCAGTCAATTCATCGTCAACATGCCAACCTATTTCATAATTCACCAAGCGATCCTTATAAAGCTGGAAGTGAAAGATAAAGTCCGGCCAAATACGATCCTTTAATCCATATATGAAATGACCAACATTGTTGGAAGCCACAGAGAAACGAAAGGATCTTGAACTCATTTGAGTCACATGAAAGCCATGGCGATCTCCCCCAATGCAACATTGCAATGCAACACCCACAGATTCCACCGAAAGAGCAAACGAGGCCGAGGAGAAAGAGACTACTAAAAAGAATTCCTTGGTAGATAAGGATGGAGAGAAATGTACCGAGGATCCAAATTTGCGACGCACCTGTTCCGCGACCGCAAGGCCGGGAGAGAAATCCCAGTGAAGAAGTCCTTCCATTGGATTCAAGCCTAGAGATCACCATGATTGGGGTGGCTGGTGGGTGGGTGGGAGAGAGGTGGGAGGAGGCATGATGTGGGTCTAATGGGAATGAA
Source organism: Elymus sibiricus (assembly GCA_039707655.1). Classification (NCBI taxonomy): domain Eukaryota; kingdom Viridiplantae; phylum Streptophyta; class Magnoliopsida; order Poales; family Poaceae; genus Elymus; species Elymus sibiricus. The sequence continues at coordinate 293,107,720 of CM077671.1, read as the reverse complement.
TTTCGGACCGGATTTATATCAATTGATCACTATGAAGAATATAACTCCGCCTATGTTGTCTCAACATAGCCGGTACCAAGCCAGGGGAAAGGAGGAGGGTTGTGATAGGCTTGGGGAGCCAACGTCAAAACTCAGCCACTCTTATGGAGATGAAACCCAAAAGATTTTCATTGGGGCGTAACCCTCTCAGCGACGCGCCACATCGGAACCCTGGTGTCGTGGAAAAGGGGCAAGGGCCGGGCCGTCATGCCCCAGGTGGCGCGCCGTATCTTGATCTGGATACGGTGGCAAGTGAGCGAGGATCGGGTAGTCGCATCCTTAGTGGCGCGCTACATCGGAGTTGAGATGGATGTGTGGCCACACAAGGAAGGACCGAATCCGGAATGATGATATACGAGATAGAGTTGGGGTAGCGCCAATTGAAGAGAAGCTTGTCCAACATCGTCTGAGATGGTTTGGACATATTCAGCGCAGGCCTCCAGAAGCCCCAGTACATAGTGGACGGCTAAAGCGTGCTGATAATGTTAAAAGAGGCCGGGGTAGACCGAACTTGACATGGGAAGAGTCCGTAAATAGTGATCTGAAGGATTGGAGCATCACCAAAGAACTAGCCATGGACAGGGGTGCGTGGAAGCTTGCTATCCATGTGCCAGAACCATGAGTTGGTCGCGAGATCTTATGGGTTTCACCTCTAGCCTACCCCAACTTGTTTGGGACTAAAGGCTTTGTTGTGGTTGTTGTTGATCACTATGAAGAATATGAAGGATCCAAAGACCAATATTTTTCCCTCTAAGATGAGGGGAGGTAAGGAATTGCCATCTAGCTCTACACTAGATTCACCTTCGGTTATGAGTAAGTTTGCAACACCACCACATGCTATTAATCCTGATATGTCGCAAGTTATTGATGATACTACTTCTGCTATGAATGATGCTTATGATGATGCTAGTACCATGCTTGATGATAATGTGCCACTAGGTGAATTTTTTGATGAACAATGTAGCGATCCGACCCGAAACGGTCAAATCTCCGGTGTTTCCGTACCATCCTAAGATCATGCTGGTACACACGCGGTACATCAATGTATATATCAAAGGGAAATCACACAGCTTTATTAATCGAAATCTCATATCGAGTCCTTTATTACAATAAAGATTACAATAAAGTGGCTGAAGGCCAACTCATGAGATAAACTAATCCAAAACTTGCGGAAGCTTCAAAGGTAGTTGAGTCCATCTGACTCCAAGGGCATCTCACCGAGCGTAGAGCGTATCCTCACTCCTGGTCGGAAAGTACTCTGCAACATGATATGTTGCAGCCGTGTAGGTTAGCATATTTGAATATGCCGGCAAGTCACAAAAGAGAGGAGTATAAAATAATTACTACATTGTTGGTTGATTAATGAGAAGGTTCCACCAACCTTTACTCATACCCAAGTTATCAATAATACCCACATCATTATAATTATTTGTGTTGAGAGTTCCAGATAGTTTCAGTTCCTTTGGCTCAAGTTGTCCATGACCGTGGACACGGCTAATCGATTAGGTCTGGTACTCTGCAGAGTTTTGCACACGTTCCCCACAAGATTTGATCGCCTCCGTTGAAGTCCTCGCACATCAGGGTGTTTGAGAACCGGATGATCAAAACAGGGTGTTCCAAAGGGTTCCTCTGAGCCTCTGTCGGTGCCCATCCATTTCCTACCGTTCTTCTACATCTGCTAGCACCACCCGTCCAGAGTCGCCACGATGTCCAACCCAACCAGAGCCCATAATGGCTTTGGGCTGTGCAGGTAAGCCTCTGGTCTTGAAGTATCCATCCGTCTCTTCGTGCCTGGGTGGAACTTTCCGCGTGAATACTGGCACTTCTCCAGCAACACCTAGGCTACCACTGGGTCCTCCAGGGTGTCGTTCAACCGTCTTCCACCCAGAGATGTATTGCATCCTGAGGTCTTGAAAAATTTCTTGAAGTCTTGGGGTCTTAGTCATGAATTAATTCTCACAACTCTCATGATAAACACTCAACCATACCCCGTCTACTAAAAGCATAGCAAATTAAAATAACGTTTCCCGGGGCAAAGTGACAAGGGTTTATGGGGTGTCGACCACATGATACTACTTCAAGAACCAAATTTCCAAGTACCTACTTTGCATGCAATGGTGGAGAAGGTAGAACTAAAGCAATAAAACAATTGGTAAAACATGATCAATGTGAACTTGCCTTGCTGACGATCTTCGAACTCGAGTGACTCTAAATAGCAAGCCTCGCACTCCGAATGATCTAACGAATAAAACAATACACACAATAAGCATAACCATATCACAACAATACATAACAGCAAGTAAAACTAATAATACTAAAACAATTCAATAATGCAAACAAAGAAAACAAAACCAAGGAAAACAAAGATTCATCCAAAACTCCATTGCAAAGCTTCTTCTAAAGTAAAAAGACTATAAATAATTTTCTGCATCTAATATTTTTTTAATAGAAAGAAAATTAAAGTTTTAATAGAATAACAGAAAGGAAATTTACTACAAATTACTAAGCAAAAAATAATCGATTGAAAAGGTTTTATAAAACAAAAGTTATGGCCTAATTAAAATAGACCTTGAATCTGTCCAGATCGAAAATTTATAAAAACAAAAATTACTTTTATTAGTCCTCTGAATAGGTATAACATATAGAAATCAGTAGCAAAAAGAAACACGCAAAAATCAATTTTTAAATAAAAGTTATACCTAAATTAGTGATTTATACTAATCTGTTGGAACTCGTAATTTAAAAGTTCAAAAAATATTTTTCGTTGGTTTCTCTGGAAAGACGGGATTTTTGTGAATTCGTAGCAAAAAGAATCACTAAAAACGGAGTTGTAAAACTAAAGATACAAAAAAAAAACACATCTAATCTTGAAAACGGGATTTTCTGAAAAACGCTATATTGTGGCCGTTCGCGACTAGGGCGTCATGTGGCCGGATAGGGTTGGCTGGGTCATGTTCGCTGTGGAGATTAAGAAGTGAACTATCTCTACTTAACCTTTTGAGAAGGGGCATCTAATAAATAAATAAAAACCGCGAGCCGGTTCGATATAAACCGGACTAACCGAACAAAAACCGATCTAATCTAATAACCCGTAACGTTTCGATGTAAAAAAAACTAGCTAACTGGGAGAGTACGAACGCTTGCAGAGTACGAACGCTTACAGAGAAGGACTCGACGTGGCCACGCAAGAGGGTGGCCATGGGGCGGTGGCTCCGGCAATCAACGGCGCCGGTGAGGTTGTCCAACGTATGCGGGACGTCGGGGGCGACCGATTTTTGCTAAAGGTGGATGTTGGGGGTGACGGAGACGAGCGGGGCGTCGAGATGAACTCCGCGAACCACGGCGGCGTTGCGAGGTCGATGCGGTGGCTCCGACGCTTCCTGGACGTCCATACCATGTCAAAAAGATTCACAATGATGAGGGATAGTAGACTAAGGAAGGAGGGGCTTAGGTGATGCTTACACGCGTCGGAATCGACCGGTGAACTGCCTCGGTTCCGGCGAGATCCAAACGAAGATGGCGAGAGGTGGAGGTGGTTTTGGCGTGGGGTTTTTGGGGGATCGGTCGAGGAGGTCAAGGGCTATTTGTAGGACACGAAACGTGGGCAAGGGGAAGCCTAGAGAATCGAATCCCGGAGACCACGGACTCGGATGGCATGGCGAAAAAATCTCTCTGTTTCTTTCCTTCCGTGAAGAAGAAGAAGACCTCGTGGGGTCCAGGTGCCAGGGAGAGAGAGGTGGTACGAGAGACAGAGAAGGAAACGAGGGAGAGAGAGGGAATCGGGAGAGGTGGCGGCGGCCTCGCTCCCTGGATCGGTGGGAGTGGATCCCTCCACGTTCGTTAGCGCTAGGGTTAGCGCTGGCTGTGCCAGCCTGGCTTGGCCAGCGATTGGTTTTTTTTTTGCAGAATCAAAACGGAGAAAGAAAAATCAATACGAAACATAAATATACGGTATTATATATCAAAACGATCGGAAAAATAAATCGTATAACGTGAACATTTTTTGGACGCAAAATAAAAACTTTATAAAAAATATTTTTTTGAATTTCCAAATAAAATCAAATTTGACTTTCAAATAAATTGGCACTATTTTCTCCTGACTTTTGGGGTGTCATGTTACTCCTCTCATACTCTTTGGTCAAGGTATTTTGTCAGGGATTTGAAAATAGAACAAAAAATCAAATGCCATTGAAATGAAATCAAATTCAAAATAAAAATTCAATTGTCACATCCATTTCACTCAAAATGCATAGATGCATAACTATAATTGTAAAACATTCCAACTTGAAAATTTGGGATGTTACAAACCTACCCACCTTAAGATGAATCTCGCCCTCGAGATTCGGGTTGGCTAGAAAATAGGTGTGGGTGGTCTCGACGAAGATCTTCTTCTCGTTCCCACGTGGCTTTTTCCTCGGTGTGGTGACTCCACATAACCTTGCAAAACTTGATGATCTTGCTACGAGTAACTCTGTTGGCAGTCTCGAGAATTCTGACGGGCTTCTCCTCATACGTCAGATCACTGTCAAGCTGTATGGCCTCTAGGGGCACTGCGTCTCTCAAAGGAATATCGGCCATCTCAGCATGGCATTTCTTCAGTTGGGAAACATGGAAGACATCATGAACTCCAGACAACCCTTCCGGCAATTCCAGCTTGTATGCAACTTCACCTCTACGTTCAAGAATTTTGTAGGGGCCTATGAATCTGGGTGCTAACTTTCCTTTAACACCAAACCTCTTGATTCCTCGAAGTGGGGACACACGGAGATATGCTCGGTCTCCCACTTCGTATGTAACCTCCTTGCATTTGCTATCAGCATAGCTCTTCTGTCTGGACTGGGCTATCTTGAGTCGGCCACGAATCAGCTTGACCTTCTCTTCAGAATCTCGGATAAGATCGGGACCAAAAAGTTTTCAGTCTCCAACACCATCCCACATAAATGGTGTTCTGCACCTCCTTCCGTATAAAGCTTCGAAAGGGGCCATCTTCAGACTGGTCTGATAACTGTTCTTGTATGAGAACTCTGCATAAGGTAGGTTATCGTCCCAGCTAGACCCATAGTCTAGCGCACAAGCTCTCAACATGTCCTCCAGAATCTGGTTGACTCTCTCGGTTTGTCCATCTGTCTGGGGATGAAAAGATGTACTGAACTCCAGTCTCGTACCCAAAGTTTCATGTAACTGCTGCCAAAACTTTGAGGTAAATTGTGTTCCTCTATCTGACACGATACTCCTCGGAACTCCATGTAGACACACGATCCTGGTCATATATATCTTGGCTAACTTAGCACTGGTATAGGTGGTCTTCACTGGAATGAAATGAGCCACCTTGGTCAAGCGATCGACCACTACCCAGATGGAATCATAACCTGAACGGGTCCTGGGTAATCCTGTGATGAAATCCATACCAAGCTTCTCCCATTTCCACTCGGGTATCGGTAAAGGTTGAAGTAATCCAGCTGGCTTCTGAAGTTCTGCCTTTACTCGCTGACAAACATCGCATACTGCAACATGCTCGGCAATATCCTTCTTCATACCTGTCCACTAGAAACTTTCCTTCAGGTCAAGATACATCTTGGTGTTGCCTGGGTGTATCGAGTACGGTGAATCGTGGGCTTCTTGAAGTATCAACTTCCGGAGATCTCGGTCATTGGGCACATAGATACGGTCCTCAAACCATAGAGTCCCTTGTTCATCCTCACGAAAGCCTTTAGCTTTCCCATCCTTCATTCTCTGCTTTATCTCAGTTATTTCCTTGTCCAACTTCTACGCTTCACGGATTCTTCGGGTCAAAGTGGACTGAATCTCCAGTGTGGCGACATATCCTCTCGGAACTATCTCCAATTTGAGCTCTCTGAGATCGTCGGCTAACTCCTGGGGTAATCCTCCCGCTATGAGTGTGTTCACATAACTTTTATGACTCAAAGCATCTGCTACAACGTTTGCCTTCCCTGGATGATAATGTAATCTCATGTCATAGTCCTTGATCAACTCTAGCCATCTCCTCTGTCTGAGGTTCAACTCCTTCTGCATGAAGATATACTCCAGGCTCTTGTGATCAGTGTAAATACCACAACTATTTCCGATAAGGAAATGTCTCCAGGTCTTGAGTGCGTGCACTACGGCTGCTAAATCCAAATCATGGGTGGCATAGTTCAACTCATGAGGTTGTAGCTGTCTGGATGCATAGGCTACAACTTGTCCTTCTTGCATGAGTACTCCTCCAAGTCCTTGACGTGAAGCGTCACAATATACCTGGAAGTCCTTCCGAATGTTCGGTAAAATCAACACTGGGGCTGTAACCAAACGTTTCTTCAGCTCCTAGAAAGTGGCCTCACATTCCTCGGTCCAAATGTACTTGGACTCCTTCAATAACTCTGTCATGGGCTTGGCAATCTTCGAGAAATTCTCGATAAACCTCCGGTAATATCCGGCAAGTCCGAGAAAACTGCGGATCTCCTTAACTGATGTGGGTGACTTCTACTCGGTGACTGTTGCAACCTTAGCGGGATCCACCGCTATTCCATCTCCAGAAATAATGTGTCCAAGAAATCTGACTTCCTTCAACCAAAATTCACATTTGTTGAACTTGGCATATAACTGACGCTCTCTGAGCTTCTCCAGAACTAAACGCAAGTGTTCCTCTTGTTCTTCCTCGCTCTTGGAGAATATCAATATATTATCGATGAACACCACGACAAACTTGTCCAGATATTCCATAAATACCTTGTTCATCATACTCATAAAATAGGCAGGAGCATTAGTCAAACCAAAGGACATGACTGTATACTCATATAGACCATACCTTGTGGTGAAGGCTGTTTTGGGTATATCCAGTTCACGAATTTTCAACTGATGATACCCTCATCGAAGATCGATCTAGGAGAAAACTTTGGCTCCCACTAGCTGATCAAACAAATCGTTTATCATCGGCAGAGGGTACTTGTTCTTGATAGTCACCTCATTCAATGCACGATAATCAACTACCATTCTCAAGGTCTTATCCTTCTTCTCTACCAAGAGAACTGGGGCTCCCCAAGGTGATGAGCTTGGGCGAATATACCCTTTGTCCAATAACTCCTTGATCTGCTTCTTGATCTCTTCTAGATCATTAGCGGGCATCCGATAGGGTCTCTTGGATATTGGGGCTGTCCCTGGCAATAACTCGATCAGGAACTCAATCTCTCTATCCTGTGGCATGCCTGGTAATTCCTCTGGAAATACATCAGGGAAGTCTTGTACAACCGGCACTTCCTCCTGAACAACTCCTGTGAGGGAATTCACCCGAGTACTCTTCGGTGTGTGCCGGGATACATACTTAATCCTCCTCTGCTCGGGGGTGGTGAGCAAAATAGACTTATTGGCACAATCAAGGTTTCCTTCATACTTGGTCATCCAATCCATGCCTAGGATTACATCCAATCCCTATGACTCTAAGACGATAAGGTCGGTGGGAAATACATGGTTTCCAATGTTGAGGTTCAAGGCGTGGCATCCTATCCCTGCCGTCATCGTGCCTCCTGGGGAACTGACCTTAATGGGCTGACTAAGGATTCTAGTGGGCAAACCGTACTTTTCCACAACTACCCTTGATATGAATGAATGAGTTGCACCAGAATCAAAAAGTACCAATACTGGACGTGAATGCAATAAAAACTTACCAACCACAGTCTCAGGTTGATCATAGATCTCCTCCACATCAATGTGGTTCACCTGAGCATGGGGAAAAGGGTTGGGCTTCTTTGCTAATGAGTTGCCATTGCCGTTGCCGTTTCCATTCCCCTGCTTTTTCTGGGTACACTCGGTGGCATAGTGCCCTGTCTTCTGGCACTCGAAGCAAGTGATATGGCTCAGATCCTTCTGAGTTGGAGCGGGATGGTGCTGACTGCCATTGCCATTTCCATTGCCATTCTTGAAGTTGCCATTGTTGGGACGATTATTCCCATTTCCTCCATGGTTGTGGCCTCCATGGTTGTGCACGGCATGAGTGTGTCCTCCATACTTACCGGTCCCTGATCCGGTATTCCCTGAGTACGGGGAGTAGTGGGGCTTCTGCTGAGCTCTAGAGTAAGACTTCGCCTGTCCATATTTCCTCTTGCGGCTCTCAATTTGGTGCTGCTTACCATCCAAGATGAGGGCCTTGTCTACTAGCTCCTGGTAGTTGTTGAAAGTAGCCACCATCAGCTGCATGCTCAACTCATCGTTGAGTCCCTCCAGGAATTTCTCCTGTTTGGCCGCATCATCAACCACATCTCCTAGTGCATAGCGAGCCAACATGCTGAAGTCATCCACATGCTGGGCCACAGAACGATTCCCCTGGCGTAAGTTGAGGAACTCACGCTTCTTCAGACTCATGGCTCCAGCTGAGACATGAGCGGTGCGGAAAGCCAGCTTGAACTGCTCCCATGTCACACCGACAATGGGGTATGTGGTGGTGTAATTCATCCACCATGAAGCTGCTGGGCCTTCAAGTTGATGTGCGGCAAAACGCACTTTCTCAGCCTCAGTGCATCTAGCAGTGATAAGTTCCCTCTCCATCTTGCGGATCCAGTCATCTGCCACAATGGGCTCAGTGCTGCTGGAGAAGGTCGGTGGATTCAGCCTCAGAAAACGAGTCAGATTGTCGGCCTGGGGTGGAGGGTTGTTGTTGTTGTTGTTGGCCTGGTTCTGTATCAGCATCTGCATAAGTGCATTCTGCATCTGGATCAGCTGGGTGAGCTCCGGGGGAAAGTTGATGGTAGGGTCACGTCTCGGAGGCATCTGGTGTTTTGGAGGGATGAGAAATTAGAATAGAACAAGGGTCTAAGAGAAAATTCACTACCCATATGCAATGCAACAAACACCAACACACCAAACATTCATTCATTTAACTCAAAAGGTTCACACTCGAGATACAAGTCTCATGATAAAACTAAACATCGGCCTATGCTTTAACGAGAAAATAAAAGATACATGGCGGTCAAGACTAAAGTCCTCCTCAAAACTCCATGGTGGTGCGTCCTCCTCCGGTGGTGCTCTCCTCATAGTCGTCCTCGTTGCTGATCAAGGGGGCATCGTCACCTACAAGGTGAAGGTTTTCTCCCATGTCCAGTTGCTCCTCTAGATTTGCAACGAGAGTCTTCAGGTTCTTGATCCTCTCTAGGAAGTCCTTCACTTCATCTTCGTGCTCGTAGTGGGCTTCTCGTGCTGCATCTTCAAGTTCAAGTTCATGGATCTTCAGCTGCTTGATCGTCTTTGTGTCTTTGCGTACACGGAGCTCTAGGGTCCTGATGTGTGTCTCCAATGTTTGGACATAAGCACGAATGGGGTCTTCAGTCTCGGTGCTTATGATTTCTCCATATGCACCTCTGCGGCAGACCATGCTGAGGCTTGGCGAAATGGGACAGCCTCTGTATTCCTACTGGATACGTCTGAGGGCACGGTGAATCGCCATGTCCCTGCCGAGAGTCTAGCTGGGTGCAACAAAATAGAAGTTGATTGGCTCTGTGCAATTTCCAAAGCTCCTTCCGGGGATGTGCACCTCAATCCTGTAGCGAGCGTTTGCTGGGAAAGACATGATGGCAATCCCAGTGATGGTTGGCAGAGCAATCCTTATGTCCTTGGCGATCTACACCAGCTCTTTGACGAATGGCATGGTTGCGTCCGGCTGGCAAAACTCCGTGAACAAAACTGGGTGGAAGGTGGCCATCTAGAAATGTTGGAAAATCGGAGAGAAGTCAGAAATGAGCAGATGAGAATATAGGAATTTTAAAGACATAAGTAAAAATGGTTTTCTTCCTAAGGCTTTTCCAATCCTAGAGGTTACGTCCTACAGTCAGCATGTGCTCTGATACCATATGTGTTGCGACCCGACCCGAAACAGTCGAATCTCCGGTGTTTCCGTACCATCCCAAGATCATGCTGGTACACACGCGGTACATCAATGTATATATCAAAGGGAAATCACACAGCTTTATTAATCAAAATCTCATATCGAGTCCTTTATTACAATAAAGTGGCTGAAGGCCAACTCATGAGATAAACAAATCCAAAACTTGCGGAAGCATCAAAGGTAGTTGAGTCCATCTGACTCCAAGGGCATCTCACCGAGCGTAGAGCGTATCCTCACTCCTGGTCAGAAAAGTACTCTGCAACATGATACGTTGCAGCCATGTAGGTCAGCATATTTGAATATGCCGACAAGTCACAAAAGAGAGGGGTGAAAATATCATCTATTCTATATGCATATAAGGCAGGTGGGGCTGTAAGTTTAAGTTTAGCGTAAAGCCAATTTTTTTCCTACAACAAGAGAGGGGGCAAAGCAAAAATAATTACTACATTGTTGGTTGATTAACGAGAAGGTTCCACCAACCTTTTCTCAGACCCAAGTTATCAATAATACCCACATCATTATAATTATTTGTGTTGAGAGTTCCAGATAGTTTCAGTTCCTTTGGCTCAAGTTGTCCATGACCGTGGACACGGCTAATCGATTAGGTCTGGTACTCTGCAGAGTTTTGCACACGTTCCCCACAAGACTTGATTGCCTCCATTGAAGTCCTCGCACTTCAGGGTGTTTGAGAACCGGATGATCAAAACAGGGTCTTCGAAAGGGTTCCTCTGAGCCACTGCCGGTGCCCATCCATTTCCTACCGTTCTTCTACATCTGCTAGAACCGCCCATCCAGAGTCGCCACGATGTCCAACCCAACCAGAGCCCATAATGGCTTGTGGCTATGCAGGTAAGCCTCGGGTCTTGAAGTATCCATCCATCTCTTCGTGCCTGGGTGGAACTTTCCGCGTGATTACTGGCACTTCTCCATCAACACCTAGGCTACCACTGGGTCCTCTAGGGTGCCGTTCAACCATCTTCCACCCAGAGTTGTATTGCATCATGAGGTCTTGAAAAGTTTCTTGAAGTCTTGGGGTCTTAGTCATGAATTAATTCTGACAACTCTCATGATAAACACTCAACCATACCCCGTCTACTAAAAGCATAGCAAATTAAAATAACGTTTCCTGGGGCAAAGTGACAAGGGTTTATGGGGTGTCTACCACATGATACTACTTCAAGATCCAAATTTCCAAGTACCTACTTTGCATGCAATGGTGGAGAAGGTAGAACTAATGCAATAAAACAATTGGTAAAACATGATCAATGTGAACTTGCCTTGCTGACAATCTTCGAACTCGAGTGACTCTAAATAGCAAGCCTCGCACTCCGGATGATCTAACGAATCAAACAATACACACAATAAGCATAACCATATCACAATAATACATAACCGCAAGTAAAACTAATAATACTAAAACAATTCAATAATGCAAACAAAGAAAACAAAACCAAGGAAAACAAAGATTCATCCAAAACTCCATTGCAAAGCTTTTTCTAAAGTAAAACGACTATAAATAGTTTTCTGCATCTAATATTTTTCTAACAGAGAGAAAATTAAAGTTTTAATAGAAGAACAGAAAGGAAATTTACTACAAATTTCTAAGCAGAAAGAATCGATTGAAAAGGTTTTATAAAATAAAAGTTATGGCCTAACTAAACAAGACCTTGAATCTGTCCAGATCAAAAATTTATAAAAACAAAAATTACTTTTATTAGTCCTCTGAATAGGTATAACATATAGAAATCAGTAGCAAAAAGAAACACTCCAAAATCAATTTTTAAATAAAAGTTATACCTATTTAGTGATTTATACTAATCTGTTGGAACTCGTATTTAAAAGTTCAAAAAATATTTTTCGTTGGTTTCTCTGGAAAGACGGGATTTTTGTGAATTCGTAGCAAAACGAATCACTAAAACGGAGTTATAAACTAAAGATACAAAAAAACACATCTAATCTGAAAAACTGGATTTTCTGAAAAGTGCTATATTGTGGCCGTTCGCGACTAGGGCGTCATGTGGCCGAATAGGGTTGGCTGGTCATGTTCGCTGCGGAGATTAAGAAGTGAACGATCTCTACTTAACCTTTTGAGAAGGAGCATCTAATAAATACATAAAAACCGCGAGCCGCTTCGATCTAAACCGGACTAACTGAACAAAAACCGATCTAATCTAATAACCCGTAACGTTTCGATCTAAAAAAAACTAGCTAACGGGGAGAGTACGAACGCTTACAGAGAAGGACTCGGCGTGGGCAGGGAAGAGGGTGGCGATGGGGCGGTGGCTCCAGCGATCGACGGCGTCGGTGAGGTTGTCCAACGGATGCGGGATGTCAGGGGCGACCGATTTTAGCTGAAGGTGGATGTTGGGGGTGACGGAGACGAGCGGGGCGTCAAGATGTACTCCGTGAACTACAGCGGCGTTGCGAGGTCGATGCGGTGGCTCTGACGCTTCCTGGACGTCCATACCATGTCAAAAAGATTCACAATGATGAGGGATAGTAGACTACGGAAGGAGGGGCTTAGGTGATGCTTACACGCGTCGGAATCGACTGGTGAACTGCCTCGGTTCCGGCGAGATCCAAACGAAGATGGCGAGAGGTGGAGGTGGTTTTGGCGTGGGTTTTTTGGGGGGATCGGTCGAGGAGGTCAAGGGCTATTTGTAGGACACAAAACATGGGCAAGGGGAAGCATAGAGAATCAAATCCCGGAGACCACGGACTCGGATGGCATGGCGAAAAAATCTCTCTGTTTCTTTCCTTCCGTGAAGAAGAAGAAGACTTGGTGGGGTCCACGTGCCAGGGACAGAGAGGTGGTACGAGAGACAGAGAAGGAAACGAGGGAGAGAGAGGGAATCGGGAGAGGTGGCGGTGGCCTCGCTCCCTGGATCGATGGGAGCTGATCCCTCCACGTTCGTTAGCGCTAGGGTTAGTGCTGGCTGGGCCAGCCTGGCCTGGCGAGCGATTGTTTTTTTTGCAGAATCAAAACGGAGAAAGAAAAATAAATACGAAATATAAATATACGGTATTATATATCATAACGATCGGAAAAATAAATTTTATAAAGTGAACTTTTTTTGGACGCAAAATAAAAACTTTATAAAAAATTATTTTTTTCAATTTACGAATAAAATCAAATTTGACTTTCAAATAAATTGGCACTATTTTCTCCTAACTTTTGGGGTGTCATGTTACCTCCTCTCATACTCTTTGGTCAAGGTATTTTGTCAGGGATTTGAAAATAGAAAAAAAATCAAATGCCATTGAAATGAAATCAAATTCAAAATAAAAATTCAATTGTCACATCCATTTCACTCAAAATGCATAGATGCATAACTATAATTGTAAAACATTCAAATTTGAAAATTTGGGATGTTACAAACAAATTGCTAGAGATAAAGAGAATGAAATTATAGAAACTGACGAGATTACTAAAACTAATGAAGTCTTTGAAACTGAGAACTATGAAACACCGATTAGACCTAGCTCTCCTAGATTTGAAATGCCTAAGATACCTGAGGGTTATGTTATGGATGAGGAGATAACTAGATAAATCCTTCCTTGTAAGGATAGAGATGATTTTAAGAAATTGCTACACAACTATAAGGAAAAGACTTTGAATGCTAGGATGAAATGTGATCCTAAGTTTTCTACCTCACCTATCTTTGTTACCGATACGGATTATGAATTCTCTGTCGACCCAGAGTTAATTACTTTGGTTGAATCTGATCCTTTCCATGTCTATGAAACTGAAACTGTAGTGGCACATCTTACTAAACTGAATGATATAGCCACCCTCTTTGCTCATGATGAGAAGATTCGCTATTACTATATTCTCAAATTATTTCCGTTCTCATTAAAGGGTGATGCTAAGATATGGTACAATACTCTTGCTCCTGGTTGTGTGCGTAGTCCCCATGATCTGATTTACTACTTCTCTGAAAAATATTTTCCTGCTCATAAGAAACAAGCTGCCTTACAGAAAATATTTAACTTTGTGCAAATTGAAGAAGAGAGTCTCCCACAAGCTTGGGGGAGGCTTCTCTAATTGCTTAATGCTTTGCCTGATCACCCTCTTAAGAAAAATGAAGTACTTGATATCTTCTATAATGGACTAACTGATGCTTCTAGGGACTTCCTAGATAGTTTTGCTGGTTGTGTTTTTAGGGAATGAATTGTTGAACAAGCTGAGGAACTATTGAATAATATATTGAAGAATTATGATGATTGGACTCTTCCTGAACCACCACTTAAACCCACTCCGAAGAAGAGGGGTATCTTATTTCTCAGTCCGGAAGATATGCAAGAGGCAAAGAAATGTATGAAGGAAAAAGGTATTAAAGCTGAGGATGTTAAGAATTTACCACCTATTGAATAAATACATGGCCTGGATACACCACAGCCTCCACAGGTGGTAGAGGTAAATTCTTTATTAAAGTTTGATGAAAGTGATATCCCTTACAATAAACATCCTAGTCAATGCTTATATGAGTTTGATAACTACATTATGAAACAACATCACTTCAATGCAAATGTTCTGAAACAATTGAAATATAATTTTGATATGATTGCTCGCTTGAGTGACTTGTTATTTAGAATCAGTAATGATGTTAGAGATATAGGAAAACATGCCTCTATGGTTCAAACCCAGTTAGAACGAAACTCAATCTTGTAATGAACATTCACCTACTGATAATGAAAATGATAATGATAATGTTCATGAAGACACTCAACAGAACAATTGTAAAGAACCAGATAATGATGTTGAAATAGAGCCTGCTATTGACCTTGATAACCCACAACCTAAAAATAAACGATATGATAAAAGAGACGTTGTGGCTAGAAAACATGGTAAAGAAAGAGAACCATGGGTTCAGAAACCCATGCCCTTTCCACCTAAACCATCTAAGAAAAAGGATGATGAAGAATTTGAACGCTTTGCTGAAATGATTAGGCCAGTCTTTTTGCGTACCCGCTTAACTGATATCCTAAAGATGGTCCCTTATGCAAAATACATGAAAGACATCATCACTAATAAAAGAAAGATACCTGAAGCTGAAATCTCCACCATGCTTGCTAATTATTCTTTTAAGGATGGAGTACCTAAAAAACATGGAGACCTGGGAATACCAACTATACCTTGCTCCATTAAAAGAAATTATGTCAAAACTGCTTTGTGTGATTTGGGAGCTGGTGTTAGTGTTATGCCTTTCTCCTTATGTAAAAGACTTGATTTGAATAAACTCACACCTACTGAAATATCATCACAAATGGCTGACAAATCAACTGCCATACCTATCGGTATTTGTGAGGATGTGCCTGTTGTTGTTGCAAATATTACTATCTTAACAGACTTTGTTATTCTTGAGATGCCCGAGGACGACAACATGTCGATTATCCTTGGTAGACCCTTTTTGAATACTGCAGGGGCTGTTATTGATTGCAATAAAAGCAAAGTCACTTTTCAAATCGATGGTAATGAGCATACGGTGCACTTTCCGAAGAAACAATTCCAAGTGAATGGTATAAATGTTATTGAAGAATCTCCGACAATCACTATTGGAAATTTTCAATTACCTCTACCTACTGCCAAAAAGAAATATGACATACTTATTGTTGGGGATATGCATATCCCCATTGAGGTAACTTCGTGTTTTACGAAAGTTCTTCGGTTTCATGCTAATTGGAAGTGGTTGTTAATAAGACTTGATCAACCTTATTAATAGATCATTTTTGAGAGGTATGAAGTTGATGAATCTTGTAGGCACAACCTGCTACTCCCACCTTTTGTTTTTATTCTACTTAGTCAAATAAAATAAAATGCCATGTTTATCCTGTTTTCTGTTTTCTCCGTGCAATAAAAAATGACCCAAAAATAAAAGTTCTCAGAATGTCCTGAAAATTTGATACGATTTTTTCTGAATATTTCTGAATTTCTGGTGCAAATAACATCAGAGGGGGGTGCACCTAGTGCCCACAAGACACCAGGGCGCGCCAGCAACCCCACGCGCGCCCTAGTGGGTTGTGGCCCCCACGTGGCCCCCCTCACTTATCCCTTTAGCCCATGTCATCTCCTACCTCCAGAAAAAATCACCTTTCTCTCACTCCCGTGTTCTTGCTCACAAACCCGCGGATTTCGATCTCTTTGCTCGAAGCTCCGTTTCTGAAACTGTTTTGGAGGATTGCTACTTGGTATGTGACTCCTCCATTGCTCCAATTAGTTTTTGATTTACTGGGTTATTTTTAGAATAATTAGCTACTCTTGGTGCTGATGTAGATAAGCTTGCATGTTGAATTCTTAGAGTTCTAAGTAGTTTGAATGCTTAATATAGCCTATATGCATCCATAGGAGTAGTTGCTATCAATCTTACGAAGTTTTGTTGACAAAAATTTTGTGGACTAAAATTTCCAGAAATTTAATTATAGGAATAAGATGGATTTCTTTAGGAAGTTTTCCTCCAAGAAGAATGCTAAAGGAGTCATTGGGGAATCATCGGACAATGACCTCCACACTCCGAGAACGGCGGAGGTGCGGCCGTGCGAATGGCCGCATGATGCCTTCATGGAGGAGGCCGGGTTCCATCAAGAGTTTGCCCAATTCGTTGCAAATGCCGGGCTGACCGATTTCCTCGCAGCTAAGTGTGACCAGTACCACATCCTTACAAATTCCTTTGTGCAAAGTTTTCATTTTCTGAGTAGGAATAATCCTCCTGAGGTGCAGTTTAAGTTATATGCTGAAACTCACAAGATACCGCTCGTTCACTTTTGTGACATATGCTTGATTCCTTCTGATGCACTACTAGGGAAAAGCCTAGCAGTAGCGCGGGTCTTAGGTGTATCAGTAGCGCGGGTACCCGCGGTACTGATACGGCGCTACAGCTAACTTGTATCAGTAGCGCGTGTTGAAATGCGCTACTGCTATACATCGGTAGGAGTAGCGAGCTTCACCAGGACGCGTTGCTGTTAATAGCTGTAGCGCTCTACAGTAAGACGCGCTACTGCTAAGTGCACGCTGCTGCTAACTTTACTCCCCTCGCTACTGCTAGTTTTGTTAGTTTCTGATTTTTTTTCTACATATTTGTTTTGTATTTGTACAGGCTTTATACAATAATCTCTAGCATATCATACACATACAAATGTAATAATAGCATACACATACAAATAGTCTCATCAAATCATGTCATCATCATAATCATCATCCAACACAAAGTGGTCTCTCGTCATCATCTCGAAAATAGCGATACAAGTCTCGAATACTTGCAACTACATCGTCATCCATCTAAACAATGATATACACAAGAAGAGCTATCACTATGAGTGAGAGCGAAACTATGCAGTACAGGAGGCGGTTATGAGTCCTCTCTCGCGCTAGCGTGAACCTCAAGTAACTAGCTTCTGCTTCTTGTCTGCTTTTGAAGCCTTTATGGCTGGCGCCCGAGAACTCATCCACTTGCGCCTGACACTCGTGCCACTCGTCGTACACTCCCGGAACCTTCCCTATGTACACGACATTGTTGGGTAATGTAGCAGAAAACAAAAAAAATTCGACCTACGCACCAGCCCAGGACCACTATGGAGACTGCATACAAGGTTTGATCTTTTTCGTTACCGACTTGTAGCGCAGCGGAAGTAGAGTCGATGACGATCGGCGGTGCAGATCCCCGCAGCTAGGATTTACAACCTCCCAACCGCGAGGATGTATACCCTCATCTTCCCCTCGGACAGCCCTCCGGGAGGCGGTCGGACAATCCCCCGGACGGTGACGCGGACAGCCCTTCGGGAGGACCTTCGAAACCCGGACGGTCACACGGACAGCCCTTCGGGAGAACCTTAAAAACTCGGACGGTCACACGGACATCCCTTCAGGAGGCACTCTCGAACTAAGACCGAAACTACGATCTCTCTACAGAGTTGCACACATACGATGTCATCTATCCGGCAGGGCTTCGCCGTCCAGAACTAGTTCCTGCCGGAACCCAGACAGCCTTTTGGCTCTACGAAACTATTTCGCTGGGAGGGAGAGAGAAGCCAGACAAGTCTATGGCATGTGTATGAGAGCAAGGATCATATTTGGGTAGCCCCCTCACCTCCTATTTATAGGAAAACCAAGGGGTAGTGTGCCTCCACAAATTACCAAAAACCCCCATGCAAAAGGGTTCACATGAGGGTGTTATGGACAAAATGGGGTGCCATGTGGAGCTCCAAGGAGCCCCACCCATCTTGGCCGGCCACACCCTTGGGGGCCCCCCATGAGGGGCTTCCTTGGCCCCCAAGGCCTTCTAGAAGCCTTTTGGGAAATATCCCAAAAGGTGGTTTTCCATAAATATCCAAAAAACACTTTCACTATTCACGACGACATTTTTCAGCGTTTGTTCGAACTGAAAATATTTATGTTGGCTTAGAACATTTCCAGTACCCACTAAAATAATTTTCAATGCGTTCCGGAACAATTCCGGATTTGTGATTTTCATCTGCGAAAAGCATCTGAAGTGGTTCCGGCAGCTCCGGAACATTTTCGGTTTTTCTTCTGGAAAATTCCCAGAAGTTTCCAGAATGATTCTGGCACCCTCCAAGAATTATCAGGCATGTGCCAAAACCAATTTGACTTAATGGTATCCCCTGAAACAACTTTTCAGTTTTACCGAAACTGTTCTGGTGTTCTCTCTGCGGAACTGTTCCGCTGTCCGAAACTTTTCCGATGATTTTCTCTCAGACTCCCTGTCTAGTATTCAGCAGATAGATGACCCTTAAGCGTGTGACCCTATAGGTTCGGTGAAGTATAGACATGACCCGGAACCCCTTCCGATCAATGATCAACATTGGAGCCGTGGACACCCATATTGACCCCTATACCCACACGAATGAATATTCGAGCGAACCTCCAGTTGCCGTGTGCTATTCCTGTTGCTTCGCGATATGTTACAAATACCCGAGGTGAGACATATTGGCGTCCCCGTGGATCAACAACTTGTCCACTATGCCAGTTACGTCGTTACCAGTATTGTTCTCTTTTCTCGTTACCGTGTTCCGGCATCCCCGTGATCAAATCACAAAGTGTCTGGCTAGACGATGATGGATACCGTAACACCAAGAGGGCCCAGAGATATCTCTCCATCGTCGGAGGAGCAAATCCCAATCTTGATCTATCAAGTTACTTGACATACTTTCCCATGAACCCGTAGGCCGCCGTAATAGCCATCCAGTTATGGATGACGTTTAACAAACCCCAAAGTTCATGAATCAACCATGAAGAAACTTGATACTCTCATGGTCTGAGGAATCATGCAAACGTTAACCATCTCTGTGTTATTAACCATTTAACTTGTGACGAATGTATCTCATAGCATAACATCAATTCGGGTCGATTGAACACAAATGTTCTTCTAACATTGTGCCCTCAAAGTTGCTGGCATAGACATGCCCATGATCAGGAAAACAGAACCATCATGCAACACTTGAGCTTGTCTTAGAGGCCAGACTAGGAATACATTTTACCGTTTATTATTCCACACGTGCATATGAGTCTTCCTCCAAGCCTCGTGGTTATTGTAGACTCGAGAACCATAGCAGTTATAGAATGGAACATAAACCTAATTATGAATAGGGAGATAATCAGTAACATTTATTATTGCCTCTAGGGCATATCTCCTACAGACTCCCACTTGCACTAGAGTCAATAATCTAGTTAATGCTAATGCACTTTACACCTGTGGCATACTGGTGTAAAATATGCTACGCATGTGGTATAGCATGATGTTCAATGGATTTGACGACTTCAGCTCTGTGTGTAACTTTGCATATCCTTGCGTTTTCACGCTTTCACAAAATTCATATTTTGTGTGGACTTGGCTTTGCATATGTGTGAATCATTGGTCGAAACCTGATTCCTCAGACTGAGCTATGGAGCAACTATCTGCAATAGTGTCCCATAGACCAAAGCCATCTTGGAACCATACTAAGTTCATGAATGAACTATATGATTCAACAACTTCTTTGTCGCTTCTAAAGCGTCAACATACTTAGCCTTTGTTATAGAATTCGCCACAGTATCTTGTTTGGAACAATTTCCAACTACCGTGCCACCATGTTGTGTATTACACAAAACCTTTAACTTAAATCGAAAATCGCATGGAGCATTGATGAAGACTGTATCGATGTAATTACTTACAACGAGCACTTCATAATCTATGCTTGCGAGAAAACATGTCATCAGTACTGATCTAGTACTCAATGACATCTTTCACTGTTGTCCCATGATCAGTACTTTGATCACTTTGGTATCTATACTCGCAACAACTTTGGAGTATTGGACATATCTGGTTGTTTTTACATACCATGGAATACATGATTAATCCAAACACAAGAGTGTGTGGAATCACCATCATGTATTTTGCTCATCAGTGTATTGGGACACCGAGTCTTGCAAAAACTCTTTCCATGTGACTTCGGCAAGAATCACTCCTTGACGTTTTTCAATGCTAAAAGGTTTTAGCATTTTGTCAATATGTATCTTTGCGCAGCTCCATTAGGTAAATCTATCTCCATAGATCATCATGCCTAATATCAAGGCTATTTAGCCCAAGCACTTCATCGAAAAACTATTTTCAAATGAAGTCCTAATTCGTGTCAAGAAATTTATTTCCAATTAACAATGTGTCAAGCACACAAGGTTTTTAGAAATATTATTATGCTCCCACTTATTTTCTTGAATCACAAGCATCTTCGTTACCCATTGATGAAGTCAAAAACCCTTTTCGACCATTTCATCAAAACACGAAGATTCCAACTCCATTTTGCTCTCTTCTGTCCATTGCTGGATCTCTGAAGTTTGCATACTTACTAGCATCATCTGGACTGACAAAATACCTTGGACTGTAACACATGCAAGTCCTTGGTTACATTTCCATCAGATGGAAATCCTTTTGTCATCCATGTTTCATATCTCATGATTGAAATATGTATTAATTGCTAGTTCAACCCGAACCGACTTTAAGCATCGCTACGGTGAAACAACCTCATCGTAGTCAACTCCTTGAACTTGTTATTTCAACAAGTCGAGCTTTATGGATAAAACATTTTTATCCGTATCAGTTTTTAGTTCCATAAATATTCATTAGACTCTAAGCCTTCTGAAAGGTGTATCAAGATTTTAATCTTGAAACATTTATATGGAAACTATCTCTGATTGTATTGGCATTTAGCCAATTCCGGAGTCAGGGCCCATCACCGCTTCCTTGTGTATCATAGGTATACTGTTGTCCAACAACAATATCTCGTTTGCGCACCTGAGAGGTTTGCACGAGCCTTGCCTACGTGGTTCAGCTGCAAGTTCGACCGAAGTCCATACATTTTATTGTAGAGACTTCCGTATCAGTCGCAGTAGGAAACTCCGGAATCACTTCCAAGGTTCCTTTCCTTTGACCTGATGACGAAGATACTGGTTATCTCGTCGAGTTGCACTGTCCTCCCACTCACCTTTTGTAAGAACTATTCTCTTTAAAAGCATACCGTTTTGTGGCAAAATCCTTTGCCTTGGTATAGTGGTGGGGGAATACCCAATGACTTGGGATAACCTACAAAGCAGCACTTGTCTGATTTGGAATAGGTTTGTAACCTTTTACACAAGCCCCATATTCCAAATGTTAAGAAAAGATATAACATGGTTGGGCGTACCATACCATGACGTCATTTCACCAGACCCGATGGAGCTCTTTTCAGTGTAAAAGCCGCAGTCTCTAAAGCATCACTTTAAAAGGGATAATGGCAAATTTATTTATGTCATCTTTGATCTTACCATGTAATAAATGGTTCGATTACATCTTCATGGACTTTTCACTTGCAGTGGTGTTCCGGGAGGTGCAAGTTATGAAACCCCTTTCACAACTCATCAGACATTCGCTAAACTTGTAACTCAAATATTCCTTTCCACAATCAATTTGCAGAAACATAATTTTCTTTTTACAATAACTTCTACTTCATTTTTGAAAACCTTATGAATGAATTCAAAAGATCCAGACTTACGTCTCAACAAGTAAATATCCATATATCTACTTGAGTCATTTCTGAAGATAGATAAATCCACTACTTGCAACAACATTTATTGGACTACACACATCATAATGTATGATCACCAACATGTTCTTTGCTCGTTCCTTATGGCCTGTGAACGGTATTTCAGTCACTTCACTTTTCAGAGGAAAGTTGCAAGTGTCAGATGATTCAAAATCAAACGACTTCAAAATCCATCATAATGGAATTTTCCATGCGGGTTTCTCCAATGTGATCAAATGCAGTGCCACACTTGTGTGGTATTCTTTTAGTCTTGCGACATTTAGCGTCAGTGTTATGGATGTATCATATTTCCATCAATATTCATAACATACACCCCATCTAGGATGGAAGCATGGCCCTTCATGTTATTCATAATACTGAACAACAATTGTTGTTTTTATGAACAACTCTTTTGCAACAAACATTGTGCAATGGGCTAGAGTGTATGAAACTCTAAAATGAATTATGAAAGTAAACCCAGAGGTAATGTATTATTATCAATATTCATAACACACGTCTCATTCATAATGAAAGTATGGCCCTTATGTTATTCATAACACCGAACATCAAAAGTTCTCTTATGAACAACCTTCTTGCAAGATACCTTATGCAAAGGGCTAGAGTGTGAAACTCTAAATGAATTATGAAAATAAATACATAGGTAATACACCGATGGAAGGTATAGTAACATGTACTATGTTCCCAGCGCGTATCTAAACCTCATTTCCGACAAGTCCTTTAGGCCGTAGTAGTTCTTACATCGAGTTGCAACAGAATGCAATCGAGCGGGTATCTTTGTGATCAATTCACAATACCCAAGAATTAGTGATTAACATGTTTAACCATAATTCCCAAGAACTATATCTTTGACTAGCCTTCTAAACATCAAAAACTTGTATGACATTCATACATGAGCTGGATATTCCAGTCTTCTTTCTTTCTGCCTTCATACTTCTAACAGTTTAACTTTCAGTATTTCTCCTACTATCAGAAGAAGCACCCAACTTAAGAGTGGCGTTAGCCCCGGACTTCCTAGGCGTGAAAAGTTTCACTAACACCCTTCGAACACTTCCTTTCTCTTTAAGTTGTTGTTTTATTCACCTTCATATCATATGACAGGCGTTCTTCTGGATCCCTTTTTTATCAGTACAATGTATAGTAAACAATTTACTAATGTTTTGCAAACAAACATTTCTTTGGATATCTCATATCTTTTAGCCTTTGTCTGTCTCTGAAAATGATTTTCAGATTCCATGAATATGACATAACTATCCAAACTTTCGAAGTTCGGGTCTCATGGAAGCAAACATATTTCACTTGACCGTAACGGAATTTTAGCTTTTGGATCGAAGGACGAGAGTCATATCATCCATAGCATTAGCGGGAGAATACCGAAAGTATGCGATAGGACAAAGTCCTTCTCGGCACTCTTGAGGACAATCCTCATATTACGTTACCAACCGTAAAGTTTTAACCAGATATTTAACAGCTATTCAATTTTAATAGGGAAGGTGGAAACGCGAGCCATTCTTCTACAACTAATATGCAAACCACACTTAGACAAAGTTCATAATTAATTGCACTGAGAATTAAACAAGGTAATTCTACAGTGCGCTCCCACTCAAATCAATATCTCTCATAATTGATTGTGAGCGATTCAAGATCCAAATTACAATTCAACGCCAAGGATGTATCCATCTCAAGTGACGAGAATTGCAATCGGTAGGCCAACTTGCCAATCACATCTCTATGTGACTCTTGTTCATCTTTCGATGGGCGTGTTCCGAGCTCAGGACTTTCAAGCTAGAATGTCAAGACAACCAAGTGATCTCGCTGCGAGGTCTCAACTCACCCGCCTCACACATCCCTAATCGTTCGTACCCATGTATCCATGGCGCACCCCGAAAAGTTAGGTGCCGTGACGGTGCTACACTTGGGAGAACACTAACTACTTGATATTTTTGTGAGAGATCACCCTAATAAAAGCGACTACCGCGCAATCAAAAGGGTGTATCATAAGGGATAAACATCTCAGGCAATTCATAATAGCATGATATGGTATAGCCCTTTCTGACGGAGAAGTCTTGTATTTCTTCGTCTTCGGCATTCGCATCGGTGTTTACCTTCGCGAAGATTGCCACCACCTTGTCGATGCACCAGATAATATTGCTATCTCTATAGCTAATAAAATAAGTGCATTACTTAAGGTTGACATGCAGGTCATTAAAGTGACAATCATATGGCTCCAGCCATCATGCCGAATCATGACACGCAGGTCATGTTAATCAATTTACATCATATAGTCATCTCATACATAATCAAATTATTATGAGCACTGCTATACCACATCATATGCACATGCAAACCATCCTGCAAAACCAAGTTAGACGCCTCTAATCGGTTCATGCAAAATATTATTTTACGTGGCTTCTAAGGTTTCGAAACAAAATGAAGCTACCAACGTCCATCATCAAGCATGATAATCCAAGTTGCTAGATTAACTTGCGGGGTGTATGAAAACACGAGATAATAAAATCTCGAGCCCCATACTAAACTTCGTCATACGCATGACCCCCGTGCAGATAATATCTGCAATGCCCTTTCGTCTGCGAAATTTCATCCTTCTTTTTAACTACGGTGGAATTCAATGAACTGTTAGCACTTCGTTGATCAATCAGGATCGCGGATTGCCAGAACATTGAAACTCCACCATGCTGTTATCAAGATCAGAAATATGCAAATCCGAGGGAAGCAACAAGAACATCGGGTAACAGATTTCATCTGCTACCCGCACAAATAATTTTCAGTAATAGAACTCATCTACTACCTAATTATATTGTGCAACACCCATACATCTCTATGTATTCTAGATCGCAACCTGCATCTACGCATAGCCCGGATCATGATGCCACTGTTGGGTAACGTAGTAGAAAACAAAAAAATTCTGACCTACGCACCAGCCCAGGACCACTATGGAGGCTACATACAAGGTTTGATCTTTTTCGTTACCGACTCGTAGCGCAGCGGAAGTAGAGTCGATGACGATCGGCGGTGCAGATCCCCGTAGCTAGGATTTACAACCTCCCAACCGCGAGGATGTATACCCTCATCTGCCCCTCGGACAGCTCTCCGGGAGGCGGTCGGACAGTCCCTCGGACGGTGACGCGGACAGCCCTTCGGGAGGACCTTCGAAACCCAGACGGTCACACGGACAGCCCTTCGGGAGAACCTTCGAAACTCGGACGGTCACACGGACAGGCCTTCGGGAGGCACTCTCGAACTAAGACCGAAACTACGATCTCTCTACAGAGTTGCACACATACGATGTCATCTATCCGGCAGGGCTTCGCCGTCCAGAACTAGTTCCTGCCAGAACCCAGACAGCCTTTCGGCTCTACAAAACTATTTCGCTGGGAGGGAGAGAGAAGCCAGACAAGTCTATGGCATGTGTATGAGAGCAAGGATCAGATTTAGGCAGCCCCCTCACCTCCTATTTATAGGAAAACCAAGGGGTAGTGTGCCTCCACAAATTACCAAAAAACCCCATGCAAAAGGGTTCACATGAGGGTGTTATGGACAAAATGGGGTGCCATGTGGAGCTACAAGGAGCCCCACCCATCTTGGCCGGACACACCCTTGGGGGGCCCCCATGAGGGGCTTCCTTGGCCCCCAAGGCCTTCAAGAAGCCTTTTGGGAAATATCCCAAAAGGTGGTTTTCCATAAGTATCCAAAAGCACTTTCACTATTCACGACGACATTTTTCAGCGTCTGTTCGAACTGAAAATATTTATGTGGGCTTAGAACATTTCCAGTACCCACTAAAATAATTTTCAATGTGTTTCGGAACAATTCCGGATTAGGTGATTTTCATCTGCGAAAAGCATCTGAAGTGGTTCCGGCAGCTCCGGAACATTTCTGGTTTTTCTTCTGGAAAATTCCCAGAAGTTTCCAGAATGATTCTGGCACCCTCCAAGAATTATCAGGCATGTGCCAAAACCAATTTGACTTAATGGTATCCCCTGAAACAACTTTTCAGTTTTACCAAAACTGTTCCGGTGTTCTCTCTGCGGAACTTTTCCGCTGTCCGAAACTTTTCCGGTGATTTTCTCTCAGACTCCATGTCTAGTATTCAGCAGATAGATGACCCTTAAGCGTGTGACCCTATAGGTTTGGTGAAGTATATACATGACCCGGAACCCCTTCCGATCAATGATCAACATTGGAGCCGTGGACACCCATATTGACCCCTATACCCACACGAATGAATATTCGAGCGAACCTCCAGTTGCCGTGTGCTATTCCTGTTGCTTCGCGATATGTTACAAATACCCGAGGTGAGACATGTTGGCATCCCCGTGGATCAACAAATTGTCCACTATGCCAGTTACCTCGTTACCGGTATTGTTCTCTTTTCTCGTTACCGTGTTCCGGCATCCCCGTGATCAAATCACAAAGTGTCTGGCCAGACGATGATGGATACTGTAACACCAAGAGGGCCCAGAGATATCTCTTCATCGTCGGAGGAGCAAATCCCAATCTTGATCTATCAAGTTACTTGACATACTTTCCCATGAACCCGTAAGCCGCCGTAATAGCCATCCAGTTACGGATGACGTTTAACAAACCCCAAAGTTCATGAATCAACCATGAAGAAACTCGATACTCTCATGGTCTGAGGAATCATGCAAACGTTAACCATCTCTGTGTTATTAACCATTTAACTTGTGAAGAATGTATCTCATAGCATAACATCAATTCAGGTCGATTGAACACAAATGTTCTTCTAACATTGTGCCCTCAAAGCTGCTGGCATAGACATGCCCATGATCAGGAAAACAGAACCATCATGCAACACTTGAGCTAGTCTTAGAGGCCAGACTAGGAATACATTTTACCGTTTATTATTCCACGCGTGCATATGAGTCTTCCTCCGAGCCTCGTGGTTATTGTAGACTCGAGAACCATAGCAGTTATAGCATGGAACATAAACCTAATTATGAACAGGGAGATAATCAATAACATTTATTATTGCCTCTAGGGCATATCTCCTACAGACATAGCACTGCTTCTTCGCCATCAAGGATCTAGGTACCTGTTAGTGATGCATCTTCATAAAGAGAATGTACAATCATATGCAACAAAATATACTTGAGCAACACGAAAAGAAAGGGTTAACAACTAGATGCAACATATAGTAAACATAAATAATCAACGCAGTTTCATCGTACGCAAACTAATTAACTAGAGGTACGCAGGTCATCGTACCCAAACTAACAAAGTAGCATTACACAAGTTCGATAGGGACCGTGGACATCACAAAGTTTCATCGCTACAGAAATTATACAAGTTCAACCGACACATATCATCATCATCGGCATCGTAAATCACTAGAACTTCCATCCTTCCAGATCATCGAGGATGCACCCTAGCTTCTTGAATGACGTGAGGTCCTGACGTTGCATGCCTATGCGAGTTCGGAAGTCAGCTCGCGATATAGGTCTGTGGTGGAACATCCCCTTCTCTTCGACGACTTCTTTCATTATGATCGTCGCAATGTCCCTCTAGATGCGAAAGAAGTCATCTCTAAGTTTATAATCTGCTTCTCCTTGAGATTCTACCCACTTGCGGATATGATCATCATTTCTGGTTGTCATGTGAAGCTTTTGGTGACCCCTTCTGAACTCCATCATGAGATGGAGGAGGTAGAATCCATCGTTCCTACTTTGTCTCGGGACATGGATGCCGCAGAAGTTAGTTTTATGCGAGAAACCCGTCTTGCGGTTCCTTTGTTTCCTGATCTGCAGGTGGCCACCCCTCAAGCTGAAGCCTTGGAGAGCATCATCTAGAATATTCATTACGTGGGTGTAGTCCTTCTTCTCGTAGTTTCTGGTAGGGTCGAAATACACGGCATGGGAGACTCGCGGGTAAAGAACGATAAGGATGGCACGCCCGTTGCTGCGGGGAAAAGAACACCTCAAATTATTCTCCATATGGGAGACTCGCGGGTAAAGAATGATTGAAATGTACGAAAGGGTTGTCCGGCACTGACTTACTTTGGATGATAAGGCAGGAGGACAATTTCCTGGTCCTTATTCTGTACCATGAAGTTTTCGAGGTACTCCCTAGCAGTTTTACGCTCAAAGTCGCCGAGACTCAAGAAGGACTCGTGCATGTAGTATGGATCCGCCACATAGATTTGCGAGACTTCTTCTCTCTTCATGACGAAGCTCATATGTAGCGCAAAAAGGCAGACGATTGTAAAATCGAGTCGCCTTGTCAAAAACATCTCGAAGATATGATCAAACCATAGGAAGAACACCTCCATGGGCCGTGTCGATGTAGCACTTCCCCTCAGGCACACGAGCCGTGTATGTCGGATATCCTGGATCCTTCGAGGCTAGTAGGCTTTTCTCAGTCGACAGCACATGGTCGTGCAGTCTCCTGAGATCCCCTGATATTGCCTCCAACGGTTTCGGCGATAGCATCGGGTCGCCCATGACATGGAACATGGCCGCACCTTTGACGGGTACACACTCTTCAAAATCTGCCGTCTGGCTGCTATGTGCTCTGGCTTGTTTGTAAGCAGCAGAGCCTTTCCCCGCCGGTCTCCTCTCCTTTTTCTTGAGCTGACCTTCCCGACCCTTCCTTAACCCCTGCCCCAGTGTTGTCGGGCTAAGCACTGTACGACCCTCGGCTAGTTGAGCCTGTGTTGAGGCGGCATCTTCAGACATGTCCTATGAGGATTGCATGAAGAGAGACTTCTTGCAATTAACCCTGCTAGGACGTTCCTGCCCGGGCAGATCATCCATCTCATCAGCATGTTGATAGCCCGAGTCATCATATGGCTGACTCATCAATTCTAAGTCATCGTCATAGGCGCCTGTATTGAGGAACCGAAGAGGGTCCTCGTCCATCTCATCATCCATTCTTTGTTCTACGGGGGCGATTACATCAGCCACTATTGGACCCCCTTCCTGCCGCTCTCACCCGGCACTACAGGCGCTAGTAATTCCGTAGGCAGGGTGGTGGTGTTCATACCTTCTTGCTGATGTGTGGTTATTGGTGTGCTCTCGGCCGGCTCCAGACGAAGAAGATTCTTCAGCCATAGCAGCACCCAACCCTTGCAGTTTCCATGCCGCGGCGGGGTCTCGTCGTCCTCTCCCCCTAGCCGTACTGGAGGAGGCAAATCCTCATGCCCCAATTTCACACTCGACAAGGTAACCCTGAAGTGCCCACCGGGCATCGGCTGGCCGTGGAATGTGAGTTCCAAGGGCTTCGTTATCACCGCCTTTCCCATGTCCACCTTCTGGCCTTTGATCAAGTAGAGTACGGTGCACGGGGTTTCGTCAGCCTGCAATGACATGTCTGTGGCGTAAAACATCCGAAAGGCAACAAAAACAGAATATTCTAGATATATGTTGGTGCGACATGTAATTACCGTGAGGGCGTCGAGCTTAGCCAAAGACGAAGGCCCGCCTAGCGCGCCAGAGACTGAGGACGGGCTGCTATGAGCGGGTGCGGGTGCGGGTGTGGGAGCAGGCGCGGTTGCGTGAGCAGGTGATGGTGCGGTTGTGTTATTCACTGAGTTGTGATAAACCACAAGTATAGGGGATCGCAACAGTATTCGAGGGTAGAGTATTCAACCCAAATTTATAGATTCGACACAAGGGGAGCCAAAGAATACTTGAGAGTATTAGCAGTTGAGTTGTCAATTCAACCACACCTGGAGGTTAAATATCTGCAGCAGAGTGATTAGTAGCACAGTAATATGATAGTTTTGATAGCAGTAGCAATAGTAACAGTAGCGGTAACAGTAGTAGCAATAGTTTTGTAGCAGTTGGAACAGCAACAACAACAGAAGTAACTTAGCAAGAACAATAAGTGGAAGGGTCATAGGCACTGGATCGGTAACTCGTTGGATGATATTCATCATATAGCAGTCATAACCTAGGGCGATACAGAACTTGCTCCAGTTCATCAATGTAATGTAGGCATGTATTCCGTAAATAATCATACGTGCTTATGGAAAAGAACTTGCATGACATCTTTTGTCCTACCCTACCGTGGCAGCGGGGTCCATAAGGAAACTAAGGGATATTAAGGCCTCCTTTTAATAGAGAACCGGAACAAAGCATTAACACATGGTGAATACATGAACTCCTCAAACTACGGTCATCACCGCGAAGTATCCCAAATATTGTCACTATGGGGTTGACGGATCACAACACATAATAGGTGCATATGACTAGGCAAGATCGGATCAAGAACATTGATATAGAGATGATAACATAAACAGTTCATATCTGAAATCATGGCACTCGGGCCCTAGTGACAAGCATTAGGCATAGCAAAGTCATAGCAACATCAATCTCAGAACATAATGGATACTAGTGATCAAGCCCTAACAAAACTAACTCGATTACATGATGAATCTCATCCAACTGCTCACCGACCAGCAAGCCTACGAAGGAATTACTCACTCCCGGTGGGGAGCATCATGGAATTGGCGATGGAGAAAGGTTGGTGATGACAAAGACCGAAGATTCCCCTCTCCGGAGCCCCAAACGGGCTCCAGATCTAGCCTCCCGATGAAGAACAGGAGGTGGCGGCGGCTCCGTCTCGTGAAACGCGATAATTCTTTCTCTCCTATTTTTTTCTAGAAAATTAGGAATTTATAGTGGCGGTGATAGGTCAAGTGGGGCCCCGAGGTGGGCAGCCCCCACCAGGGCGCGCCGGGAGGGGGCTAGCGCACCCTGGTGGGTGCTGCGCACCCTGGGCCCCCTCTCCGGTGGTTTCTGGCTCCAGCATTTTTTATATTTTCCAAAATAAATCTTTTATTTCTGTACAAAAACAACACCATGGCAATTCTGCTGAAAACAGCGTTAGTCCGGGTTAGTTCCATTCAAATCATGCAAATTAGAGTCCAAAACAAGGGCAAAAGAGTGACGAAAAGTAGATACGTTGGAGACGTATCAACTCCCCCAAGCTTAAATCTTTGCTTGTCCCCAAGCAATTCAGTTGATAAACTGAAAGTGATAAAGAAAAACTTTTATGAACTCTTTTGTTCTTGTTTACATATATATGCTTAAGTGGTACCCAGGTTTTCAGCAAAGATTATTACTAACCATGTCAACAATAACTCTTAAAAATTATATTTACACATATCAATAACATAAGCAACTAGCGAGCAATAATAATACATCTCAAGCGCCAACATTTTGTCAAAACAATCGTGATACAATATGACAATAGTGGTATCTCGCTCGCCCTTTCTGAGACCGCAAAACATAGATGCAGAGCACCTCCAAAGTTCAAGCAGCGACTAAACATTGTAATTCATGGTAGAAAAGATCCAGTCATGCTGCACCCAACATCAACTATACACAATGCATGAGGATGACAATAGTGCTCTCTGGTCTGGCGCTTATTTGAGAAGGTGATGACTCAACTTAAAAGTAAATAGATAGTCCCTTCGCAGAGGGAAGCATGGATTTGCAGCGGTGCCAGAGCTCAAAGTTTAAAACAGAGATAGATATAATTTTGGGAGGTACACCCTTCCTGTCAATGTCACGACCAAGAGTTATCAATATCTTCCAGGCTAAACAAATTAGCGGCGGTTCCCAAGCGGAAAAAGTAAAGGTTTACTCCCCCTCCACCAACAATCACACTCCACGGCGAGCCGCATCCACGGGTACCGTCCAAACCAACAACATTCCTGGGGGAGTTTTGTTTAATTATTTTTGATTTTAGATTTCGGGACTGGGAATCCCTATTACCGCCCCTCTTGTGTAAGGACAAGTGAATAAACACTCGTCATGAGAATAACCCGCTTAGCATGGAAGATACTGACCGCCCCCTATCGCTCCATGAGCGGTCCAGGAACACAAAACAGATGTTTATTTGAAATTTTAGAGGTGGCACATGCAAATTTACTTTGGAACGGCAGAGTAATACCGCATATAGGTAGATATAGTGGACTCATCTGGCATAACTTGGTTTAAAGGTTTTGATGCACAAGCAGTATTCCCGCTTAGTACAGGCGAAGGCTAGCAGTTAGATTGAGAAGCGGCCAGGTAGAGAGCGAAGACGGTCATGAACATGCATTACATATAATCAACATTGAATACTAGCATGAGTAGGATATGGACACCATGAACATAAATATCATGAAGGCTATGTTGGTTTTGATTCAACTACATGCGCGAACATGTGCCAAGTCAAGCCACTTGAAACATTCAGAGGAGGATACCATATCGTCATACCGCATCACAACCATTTTAATGCATGTTGACACCAAGATAAATCATTATCCACTCCTAGCTACTTAAGCATGGCATGAACAACTATAATCTCAAATGGTCATTGCGAACATGTCTGATCATAATGAGCTGAATCAAGGGATACTAGATTAAACATATTTACAAAAACAAAAAACAAGTTAAGTTCATACCCGCCTTTCTCTGCCACAGTCAATTCATAAAATGTCGTCATTATTGCCTTTCACTTGCATGACCGAATGATAAGAGAATAATAATAGTGCAAGAATGCCGTGGACTAAGCTGGAATCTGCAAACATTTTATTCAAGAGGAGAAGACAAGGTAATAAGGGTTCTTTGTTAGGTAAACGATAATGCAGATGAGAACCACTCAACATTTTCATCGTGGTCTTCTCCTAGGTATGACTCGAGTAAAAGAAAAGAAATTCAGAGAAACACACTGAAATATTTTTGGAGTTTTTGGTTTTTCTTGAAGGAAGCAAATTAAAGAGGAAAAACAAAAATGAGAAAAACTATTTACACGGGATAGCTCCCAACAAACAAAAGAAGAAGCGAGAAATCTTTTTGGGTTTTCTTTTAGTGCAACAATTAAACTAAGCTAGAAAGAAAAGCTAAAAATAAGTAGGAAATGTTTTTGGGATTTCTCAAGGTTTTTCAAACACACAAGAAGAAAGCGAGAAAACAAATCTAACATGGATATTACAATGAAAAAGTATGAACACCGACAACTGGAATGAAATGTGTGAACATGAATGTAGTGTCGGTGGAAATACGTACTCCCCCAAGTTTAGGCTTCTGGCCTAGCTTGGTAATCACCATCCATATGAATAATAATTTGGGCGATGGCTCACCGAGAACCTCGGAGCAGACTCCGCGGCCCTCCGGGCAGCTTCAACCTCCGCGTTGTACTCATAAGCTTCGCTCTCAAGAACATAATATCTTCCCCTAGTGTGAAAATCAAAGAGGGCAGGAGCAGGCAAAACAACAGGCACAACAGTTTTTTCATTAAATCTCAAGTTATAGGTGTAGTTGGTGGCCATACCCGTACGGAACTTATGATGCTTCATAGCATCAAAGTCTAAATACTGAGTGGTTAGGATGGGGTCATTAGGCCAAGGTGAAACATTTAATCTTTCAGCTACACGGGAGGCATAAATTCCTCCGTAAAATTTACCATTAACAGCATTAAGCTATAACCTCCGTGCAACAATTGCACCAAGATTATAATCCTTATTCCCAGTTATGGCAGTTTGTAAGAGGCTCAAATCATGAGCACATAAGGTGCTACAGTCTTGTTTGCCTACAACACATTTGTTGTTAAAGAGCGCAAAATATTGGAGTGATGGAAAATGGATGCTGTTAATTCTCCCTTGTGTAACCCCTCTATCTTTGCCAAAGCAAAGATTTACTAAAAAGGATTCATACTCGGATCTTGTTGGTTCATCGAAGGAACCCTCATATGGAAGTTTGCATGCAGCGCTAAACATTTCTAATGGCATGGTAAAGGAATGATCGTACAGGTTGAATGAAACTCTAGACTCACGAGGAAAATATTTAAATTTCTTTGTGAAGGTTTTCGTGAGTTCGAGGCGTTGGGGGCACTTATCTGCGATGAAGGAAGTAAGCCCTGTGTTGTGGATAAATTGATAAAATTCCTCCTTAATACCTGCACCTTCCATGAACTCGTCGCAAGGCCACACGCATGATTTGGTAGCGGCATCTCGCATCGAGCTTTCGCTTGGTTCAACATAAGACTGTCGAACTAAGCTTCCACTTGATGAGGCTCCCGAGGATCTCCTCCTCGAAGAACTCCTAAAGAATTGCATTTTTATTCCTATAAAAATTCTGAAAAATTTTAGTCCACAAAAATTTTATCAACAAAACTTTGTAAGATTGTTAGCAACTACTCCCAAGCATGCATAGAGGCCATATTGAGCATTCAAACTACTTAGAACTCTAAGAATTCAACATGCAAGCTCATCTACAGCAGCACCAAGAGTAGCTAATTACTCTAAAAATATCCCACTAAAACAAAAACTAATTGGAGCAATGGAGGTGTCACATACCAAGTAGCAATCCCTCCAAACAGTTTCGGAAAAGGAGCTTCAAGCAAAGAGATCGAAATCCGCGGGCTTGAGAGCAAGAACACGAAAATGGTGGCTGTCATGATTTTTTGCTGGAGGTAGGTGACAATGTGGGCTAAAGAGATAAGTGAGGGGGCCTACATGGGGGCCACCACCCAGCAGGGCGCGCCTGGGGGGTGCTGGCGCGCCCTGGTGGGTGTTGCGCACCCTGGGCACTCCCCTCACGTGTTATTTGCACTAAAAATTCATAAATAATTGGAAAAAATTCGTGTTATATTTTCAGGGCATTCTGAGATTTTTTATTTTTGGGTCATTTTTTATTTCACGGAGAAAACAGAAAACAGGATAATCATGGCATTTTATTTTATTTGACTAACGAAAACAGAAAATAGAAGGTTGGAGCAGAAAGTTGTGCTTACTAGATTCATCGACGTCATACCTCTCAAAAATGATTCATTAATAAGGTTGATCAAGTCTAATTAACAACCACTTCCGATTAGCATGAAACCGAAGAACTTTCGTAAAACACTAAGTTACCTCAATGGGGATGTGCATATCCTCTACAATAAGTATATCATATTTCTTTTTGGAAGTAGGTAGAGGTAATTGAAAACTTCCAATAGTGATGGTCGGAGATTCTTCAATAACATTTATACCATTCACTTGAAATTGTTTCTTTGGAAAGTGCACCGTGTGCTCATTACCATTAATATGAAAAGTGACTTTGCTTTTATTGCAATCAATAACAGCCCGTGAAGTATTCAAAAAGGGTCTACCAAGGATAATCGACATGTTGTCGTCCTCGGGCATCTCAACAATAACAAAGACCGTTAAGATAGTAACATTTGCAACAACAACGGGCACATCCTCACAAATACCAATAGGTATGGCTGTTGATTTGTCAGCCATTTGCAATGATATCTCAGTAGGTGTGAGTTTATTCAAATCAAGTGTCTTATATAAGGAGAAAGGCATAACACTAACACCGGCTCCCAAATCACACAAAGCAGTTTTAACATAGTTTCTTTTGATGGAGCAAGGTATAGTTGGTATTCCCGGATCTCCAAGTTTTTTACGTACTCCATCCTTAAAAGAATAATTAGCAAGCATGGTGGAGATTTCAGCTTCAGGTATTTTTCTTTTATTAGTGGTGATGTCTTTCATATACTTTGCATAAGGGGCCATTTTCAAAATATCAGTTAAACGGGTACGCAAAAAGACTGGCCTAATCATTTCAGCAAAGCGCTCAAATTCCTCATCATCCTTTTTCTTAGATGGCTTAGGTGGAAATTGCATGGGTTTCTGAACCCATGGCTCTCTTTCTTTACCATGTTTCCTAGCCACAAAGTCTTTCTTATCATACCATTTGTTTTTAGGTTGTGAGTTATCAAGATCAGGAGCAGGCTCTATTTCAACATCATTATCTGGTTCTCTATCATTACTAGGTTGAGCATCATCGTGAACATCATCATTATCATTTTCATTATCACTAGGTTGATGTTTGTCGGTGTCAAAATCGGCGGATCTCGGGTAGGGGGTCCCGAGCTGTGAGATTAGGATCGATGGGTAACCGGAGACGAAGGAGACGATGTTTACCCAGGTTCGGGCCCTCCTATGGAGGTAAAACCCTACGTCCTGCTCGATTATATTTAACTGTATAGAGATTACAGAGTCGATCTACCTCGAGATCAAGTAGCCAAAACCCTAGACGAGCTTGTATGCCCTCTACAATCTAAACTCCCTGGTTTATATAGACACCGGGGTACCTAGGGTTTACACATGATAAGTCATCAGCCGGATGTAAAGACGCCGATCCTCTCATCTTGACTTGGAGTGCACGTCGCGTCTTCGGAGGTTTCCTTCTAGAATACGGGGTCGCCGCATATCCTGGCCCTCCCTGTGACAACCAGAGAGCGGCCCACCGAGCCGACCTATGAGAGATATGCCGGCGGCCCGAGGACCCCTTAGTCCAGGACTCCCTCAGTAGCCCCCAAACTAGCCCCCAACGCCAGGGGTCATGACACTAGCAGCTTCGAATGATCGGAGTCTCCGGCTTGCGGGGTGAGTTCTTTTCCCCCTTTATGATTGGCTGGCTCCAGTCCGGCCGCCGATGATATGTAATTTTCCAAACATATAGTTATCCGGGCGCCTTAAATCGCTTAACCTCGAAGGCCGAAGCGTTAAAGTATCAACATTATTTCCTGACAACTTTCCTGACGAAGGGTCGTGGTCTATCACGACCGTTGAGTCGGTTACAAAACTCGATTCGCGGTTCGTGGCCGTTTCTCCATTGGCACGTCTTATCAACGTGTAGATCGTGTCCCGTTTATTACGGGATACGCTCAATGCCCTGGGTTATCCCATGCGCGCATAATGGCATGATTATTTTGGGAAGTGGCGAGGCCTGCAGCGCAGTAAAAGGGTGGCTCTTGGTATTACGGCACCCCATAAAAAAGGGAAAAAACCCCAAGGCCTATTCACGCTCCAAATTCGCACCCTTTGCCTCCTCAACCTTCCCAAGCCCCGAGAGTCCAGATCCAGTTCTTCCTCAATCCTTCCTCCGAGTTTGGCCATGGCTGGTTCAGGCTCCATGGGCAAGTGGGAGGTTTCCTCTGTCACCGACAACGACATTCAGGAGCTCAAGCATGCCGGCTACCTCTCCGCCGACATCGCCCACCGTGCTCCATAGGAGCATCAGGTGGTTCCCACTCCGAAGCCAGGCGAGAGGGTGGTGTTCATCCCCCATTTCATCTGGGGACTGGGCTTCCCGCTCCACCCCTTCGTCAGGGGCCTCATGTTCTTTTACGGGTTGGATTTCCATGACCTCCCCCCGAACTCCTTCATGCACATCTCGGCGTTCATCACCGTCTGTGAAGCTTTCCTACGGGTACAGTCGCACTTCGGCCTGTGGCTCAAAGTATTCAATGTCAAGCCAAAGATAGTTGCGGGCGCGTATGCGGATTGTGGAGGGGCGATGATCAGTAAGCTCCCCCGTGTCGAGTGGCCGGACGGCACCTTCATCGATACGGTCAAGATCTGGCAAAAGGAATGGTTCTACATCACCGAACCAAGGAGCGCGGACTGGGCGGCACCTACCGAGTTCAGATCCGGACCCCCCGCGAGGCTAACCTCATGGCTCAAGAAAGACCTTGTCTAGGGGTCGGCCACAGAGGTAAAATTGCTGCAGAAGCGCATCTCCTCGATGATTGAGGCCAAAATCGAGCTGGTCAACGTGATCCAGGTCATGCTCCGCCACCGTCTCCTCCCCTGTCAGCACCGGGCCTCCCCAATGTGGGCTTACCAGCTCGAGGACCCGGCCACTGTGAGCCAATTCTTCCGCACTACCCACGAGAAATTGTGGAAAGCGTTGTTCAAGCCCCAGAAGAGCTGGCCGGCCGAGGAGGAGGACACCGGTCTCGACGCCGAAACCCCTCCTACCAGGGTATGATAAACTTTAATTCTCCGGCTCCGTTTTTTGACAAAGAGCTGAACCCCTTCTCCCTCGTCTTCGCAGAAATGGCTGAGCAAGGCCGAGCAAATCGACTGTCCGGCCCCGCAGCCCGAAGACCCTCAGTCAGATCTATTGACGGAGATGCTTGTCGTGGCGCTGTATTCGGCGCCAGAGAAGAAGGAGAAGAAGAAGAAAGGAAAGAAGAAGGAGGCCCGAGAGGGTCTTCGTCAAAGGGCCCTTCCGGACTCTAAGTCCGAGGAGACCCATGCTTCTTCCACTCACGAGGAAGAGCACGAGGAAGAGCACGAGGAAGAGGGAGAGTGTGGCACCCCGCTCACAACGAAAAGGGCGGCGTCAACGGACGCCGCGGAGTATCTACCTCCTTCGGCCCCGAAGAGGACATGCCGGACAAAGGCAGTCCTGGCCGATGATAACTCGGACTCCGATAAGGAGTCTGAGTCTTTTGAGAGGGTTCCCTAAAGGAACCCAAGGGCGAAGCCCCCAGCCCAGAGGTATGAGTTCGAAGACCCTCTGGATTACCTATATAGAGCTTTTGATGTCTAACGGGCGAACGTCTTTCAATTTGCAGCCCCCCACGCGATCTCCCCTCCGATCAAGTTTCAGACGGGGAGTCTCCGCTCGCCGAACTGGCGGAAAGTGGGACTGCGTCACACCCTACGCCTCCTGAGGTCTCGAAGGAGGCCGTGGAGGTGTTATCGCGCCGGGCTCCTTCTGAGCCGAACACCAGCGGCGGGGGTGATGACGTTATGGCTGAGGTTAATACCTCGGCCGCTGAAGACCAGGAGAAGGAAACTCCCCTGGCAACTGAAGAGGGGGAACGGAGCTTGGCCCAACCCCCTCCGAGGGTATCTCCGGAGCGCTCTACGCCTCCGGAGGTGCCAGCCCAGTCCCCGACCGGAGGGAGGGCTAGCGGGTCAACACCGGTGCCGCCCATGATTGGGTGGCCGGCCACGATGGAGAAAGCTTTATCCGGCTCCTCCATCGCCGAAGATCACCGCGCCCTAATGGGTGCGGTTTTGCAAGGCATTCAGTCCGTTGATAGCGGACTGAAAAAGGCCTTCAACGGTCTCTTGACGGGCTTCAAGGTGAGCCACGTAATACTCTTTCTTCCCAAAAAAGGTTAACTTACCGAATTTATGCAACTCTTATAAGTGTAGTAGCCCCCGAGCCCTGGGTGAGTTTGAAAAACCCACCCGGGGGTCAAATGTCCGAAAATCAGAAATGATGCCCAAGGCACCCTTTGTTCCTTACTATTCTAAGAGCTCCGAAGAGTACGTAGCAGAGGGTCTGAATCTGACAGCTCGGGAGTTTTAATGCACATAAGTTGTTTTGTAGGCCTCGTCGGCGGCGGCGGCCTCCAACGCAATGGAGCTTGCCGAGCTAAATCGGAAGCTCAAGAGCTCCGATGAAGAGCTCGATTGCCTGAACAAGAGATTTGACGAGATGCAAGGTGAGTCCGCATTGTATTATTCGGGCTATGGTTTATACTCATTGACTGAGATATCCGGATTGTTATCCCTAAGTGTTATATTACCTTTGTTACCACAGCTGTGGCCACGGAGGTCGAGAAACTCAAGGCCGAGTTGGAAAAGGCAAGACAGGAGGCCGTGGATGAGAAGGCGGCGGCCAAACAAGCAGTAGCCGAACTCTCGGCGCTAAAAGCCGAGAGCGAAAAGCACGAGGCCCGGGTGGGAGAGGTGCAGCTGGAGCTCAAGGATGCGACCACGAAGTGCAAGGCCCTTGAGCAAAAGAACCAAGACCAGGCGCCAAACTATCCACGCTGAAATTCAAGCTCAAAGCGGAGCGTGTTGATAGGCGGTTCTTTGAATAAGAACTCCGCCAAGTCAAGGCGATCGCGGATGGTAAGCCGTACTTACTGCAATGTGCCTTTGGTGGTAATAGGTTTGCATTGCTCACTCGGGTGTGGCGTTCCTCAGGCGCCTTTACGGACCTCCCGAGGAGTGCAGCGGACGCGAACAGATACTTCGCCTCTCGGGATGGGGGTGTTGAGCCTCGGCTGTTCTGGGCGCAATTTCAAGCCCCCGAGCATCCTCCCCTCCTGAGCAAGCAGATGAAGCAACTGATGGAGCTGCACAGGATGGCGGAGCCGGCCATGAGGGACCTCTGTATCCGACTGTGGCCTGCCGAGCCGTTGCCGAGCAGTTACTTTGGCTTGGTACAGAAACTGTGCGACGCTGCGCCTCGTATTGACGCTCTAAAGCGTTCTACGTGCATCGAGGGAGCTCGGATGGCCTTTGCGAGGACCATGGTGCACTGGCCGAAGATCAAGCCGACCGAGATGGCCACCGCGCCTCCGCCCCCTGGGAAGGAGCATAGGCACCCCGAGAAATACTTTGCCACCGTGATGGATGGTGCTCGGGCGATAGAAGCTCAATGCCCGAAGGATGTAATGTATGAATGAACGTTTTGTCATGTATCCGATGACTATTCCGCTTTATAATGCGGTTGCATGGTTTATCATGTCTTTAAGCTTTGTATTATTTTGACTCCCGTGCGGCCATTTTATCTGAAAGTTGCGAGTCGTCGGCTTCAGCCCCCATGTAGATACTACACGAAGTGTTTCTACCTCCGCACTGTGACCCTTAGCTGACGTATTGGTGCCCGAAGGCGGTAGTGCGAGGGGAACAAGGCAATCAGACTATGATACTTTAGTGCTTTCACTTAGCCGTATGATCTTGACTGCGGGGGCTGATGACTAGCCCCAGTGTTGTGTGATATTCGGATACACCGAGGTTGAAACCAGCATCACATGGTTTGTAATAGTACAAACCCTTCGTATAACACGGGATAAACTCTATCGATTTTTAGTTTGACACTTATGCTCGAATTGCAGACCGGTTCTCGCTTATTATGACAGTCAGTTTTCGGCTTTCTCCACTGAGGTACTTGACCAGGCGAGCTGGAAGCACAATCGCAGTGGTTCTCCCTTTACCCTTTTAGCCGAACGGGCGGAACGTAAGAGGGCAAACACAGGAGCCGGGAGAGGGTGTCCGGGATTAAGGGGTCCTCGGACTACCGGCCTATACATTATGGGCCGACACGTGGGCCACTCGTTGGAGGATCGGATTGACCGAATACCTCGTGACCAGGGAGGAAACCTAAGGAGTCGTGGCGCGTCCTTCAAGCTTAAGATGGTAGAATAGGCATGTTTACTCCTTCGACAAGTAACCGACTATGTGTAACCCTAGGGACCCCTGGTGTCTATATAAGCCAGAGGGTCTAGTTCGTAGAGGGTAGGCGAACTCATCTAGGTTTTAGCAACTTGATCTCGAGGTAGATCGACTCTGTAATCTTTGTACACATCAATATAATCAAGCAGGACGTAGGGTTTTACCTCCATAAGAGGGCCCGAACCTGGGTAAACATCGTCTCCTTCGTCTCCTGTAACCCATCGATCCTAATCTCACAGCTCGGGACCCCCTACCCGAGATCCACTTGTTTTGACACCGACATTGTTGCTTTCATTGAGAGTTTCGCTATGGGATCGCAAAAGGAATCGATGGCTCGCCTTATTATCAGCAATGAAGTCCGCGGTAGGGATGTTTTCGTTCCTGGTCAAATCTTCGCGTTCGGCAGCAACGTATCGCATGCCGATCCGGCCGGCCATCTTGGCCAGGTCGAGAATTTCACCCCCGATCAGGAAGTCAGGTTCGGGAACCTTGAGTTCGTCGTTGACTCCCGAGGAGATCTCGTTTTAACAAAGCTCTCAGGAGGGAGCCCGCAGGCCCCGACGCCTTAACGCCGGAGGCAGCAGGCCCCACCGCTGAGGTGGCCTCTGTCCCTGGGTCGGCCATAAAGCCCAACCCAGCCGATATGCCCGGATCTGCCACAGCCGAATACAACACAGGTGCGTCGTCAAGCGACCCTGAGACAACGGCGCTGCGGATCGACCCCGTGCCCTCCAGCGGCATGGACCCCGCCGACATCTCGTCGTTAAACGGGTTGCTTGGTCGGATTCAAACCATGGGTATGACCGACGGCCAAACCTCAATTTACGACCGGATCGGGTTTAAACCCAATAATAGGGAGATTCATACCCCATTGATTACTCACTTAGTCGCCACCATTGAGTGTCCGGCCGGAGGCTCGTCCTCTCAACTACCAGAATTAAAAGCCGTTTACATCCC
Organism: Elymus sibiricus; assembly: GCA_039707655.1. Taxonomy (NCBI): domain Eukaryota; kingdom Viridiplantae; phylum Streptophyta; class Magnoliopsida; order Poales; family Poaceae; genus Elymus; species Elymus sibiricus. The sequence goes on along the minus strand of CM077671.1, from coordinate 293,065,781 downwards.
GGTTTCCGACTGTCAGGATCTCTCCTACAATCCGGAATCCGGAAACCACGCCAGAAATAGCTCGGGATTAGTCGCCGATCTAGCACGCGGCCTAGAGCCCATGCAGAGGGGTCCTGTTTATAATATAGGCTCCAAACTCGCCACGCCGGATCCCACGATGACACGGGAGGCAAGCGCCGTGAGCCCAAACTCACATCCTGGCGAGAACCCAAAATTTTCCCCACCCACCACCCAAGTCGAGCACTCCTCAAGCGCAGGAGAGCCCAAGTTACCGGGCTTGTGGGAAATTAAACAACAGCCGGGGGAGACAGTCCAACAATTTTGTGCTAGGCTCCTCCTTATTAAGGACAGAGTACCAGACTCTAGTGGCCAGGAGCTGATAGCAACCTTCAGGTAGAATTGCCACAATGAAGGAATCCTCAATGCCCTAGCCCGTCGTCACATTCATGACTTCGTCGAGCTATCGGACCTGGTACAGAAATATTGCGCCATGGAAAGCACCTGGCAAGCTGAAAGTTTGTTTTCGGATCCGGTCCCTGCCGAACACCCTAGAGGAGCTCGGAAAAAGCGGATATCTCCTAAACGGTCGGCCGAACACGAACCCGCTGAGAAAAAGAATAGACCCCCTACGGGAGTCAGATCTGTCCTTGATGGGCTATTAGACAAGCCATGCCCTATACACTCTGTATTACTGAACACAAGCCCAACTCACAGCCTTAGAGCTTGCTGGGTCGTCAGGCAAATAGCAAAGAGCGGAGAGGCCATCCTCGAGGCCCCACCTCCAGGCAGAGGTTTAGCAGCGCCACACAAATGCAACGCCGAGATCTTGAAGATCTACGAAACATTTTCCTCAAGGAATAAGATAAAGAGAGCTCTTCGAGAACAAATCTATCAGGTGGCAGCAATGAACTCATGGACAGACACACCGATCACATTCGGAGAAGCTGATCAACCAATCACCCGCGCCGGCCACACACCTGCCACACTGGTCCTCAACCCCATCGTCGATGGTTTCAGGTTACAAAAGGTGCTAATGGATGGTGGCAGTCGTTTAAACCTCATTTACGAGGATACCTTGGGAAAATGCAGTTCGACCGATCCCGCATCGAACATAGCAACACAACCTTCCGCGGGATTATCCCTGGGAAAGAGGCACGTTGTTCCGGACGCGTTACCCTCAACGTAGTATTCGGTACGGCCGAGAACAACAGATCCGAAGAACTTCTCTTTCATATCGTGCCCTTCCACAGTGGTTACCATGCTCTGTTGGGGCGTGATGCCTTCACAAAATTTCAAGCTATACCACATTACGGGTATATGAAGCTCAAAATGCCGGGCCCAAACGGGGTTATCACAATCACAAGTGACCCGCATACAGCCCTGCGAGCCAAAAACAGAACAACAGCGCTCGCCCTCGAGGCACTAGCCGAGACCTTTGCAGCAGAAGAACTGACCGCCCTCTGGTCAACTGTGGACAAGGATGATGTGGTCCTTAGCAAGAGGCCGAAATCCACGTCCTTTAAACCTGCAGACGAAATCGTTAAATTTCAGGTACACCCAACGGACCCCAACAAAAGAGCGTCCATCGGAGCTCAGCTGGACCCCCTTGTGGATGAAGCACTGCGAACATTCTTGCGATAAAACTGGGATATCTTTGCCTGGCATCCTTCAGATATGCCAGGAATCCCACGACGGCTAGCAGAGCACAGCCTGAACAAAATCGCAGGCTTCAAGCCCGTCAAACAGGCTCTACGCCGATTTTCTGAACCCAAGCGACATGCCATGGGCGAGGAGCTAGCAAAATTACTGGAGGCCGGATTCATAAGGGAAATCAAACACCCCGAGTGGCTGGCTAACCTGGTGATGGTACCGAAGAAAGATAAGTCCTGGCGGCTGTGCGTCGATTTTAAAGACCTCAACAAAGCTTGCCCCAAGGACCCTTTCCCCTTACCACGCATAGACCAGATTAATAAAGCCACGGCCGGACACGACTCATTGTGCTTCCTCGACGCTTATTCCGGATACCATCAGATCAAAATGAAGGAATCCGATCAAGTTGCAACTGCATTCATCACCCCTATGGGCCATTCTGCTTTAACATGATGCCTTTCGGGCTAAAAAACGCGGGTGCTACATACCAGCGTATGATTCAGACTTGTCTCGCAAAACAAGTTGGGAAAACAGTCGAGGCATACATGGACGATGTGGTCATTAAGACCAAACACGTCAGCCAGCTCGTAGACGACCTCATGCAAACTTTTGCTAGTCTACGGGAATATGATATACGGCTCAATCTGGACAAATGTGTCTTCAGACTTCCCGCCGGTAAACTACTCGGATTCATTGTTTCCCATAGAGGAATAGAAGCGAATCCTGCTAAGATCCGCGCCCTGTCTCAACTTGCGATTCCTACGGAGCTAAAGCACGTGCAAAAACTAGCGGGCTGCGTGGCGGCTTTGAGCCGCTTTATTTCCCGCCTTTCTGAAAAGGCTTTACCGCTCTATAGGCTGCTGAAACGGACAAAAAAGTTTGAGTGGACCGATGAAGCAACGGCTGCACTAGAGTAAATCAAAGCACTACTTGCCAGCAACCCCATACTCAGGGCGCCAGGCGCTGGTGAACCAATGTTACTGTACATCTCGGCCACCAATCAAGTGGTTAGTGCGGTGCTCGTCGTCGAACGAGAGGACGAGGGTCACAAATTCCGGGTACAAAAGCCAGTCTACTACGTGTCAGAAGTGCTCACGCCATGCAAGTCCAGATATCCGCACTATCTGAAGATAGCATATACCGTGTTCATGGCATCACGAAAGCTCACACACTACTTTCAAGAATGTTCGGTCACGGTGGCATCCGAAGTACCCCTGAACGATATAATCAATAACAGGGACGCCACCGGCCGCATAGCGAAATGGGCCATCGAACTCCTTCCTTTCGGAATCGCAAATAAGCCACGACGAGCTATTAAATCTCAGGTGTTGGCCGATTTCCTTGCCGAATGGACAGAGGCTGAGCTCCCCAGGGAATATAGTACATACTCCCATTGGACGATGTATTTCGACGGATCCAAGACACTGGCCGTGTCGGTGTTCTGGGAATGGGGGTACCCAGACCTGCCTGCCTGCGGCCCAGGACATGGCCCACTTCATCAGCCAGGCACAACCGGACGCAGCCCCCACTCGAGACAAGGCCCTCGAGAGTCCCCCAGGCTCGCGAGGTGGAGCAGCGTCAAGACCGGCTAGGGATGGGCCTCCCTAGGCCCCCTCCGGAGCGGCGGAGATCTCTATGCAGGGCCCGGCCTCAGGAGTCAAGGATGACACAAGGAAGGACAGGCGGGCGCCAGCGCGCCAGGCGGGGCAGTTTTTCCTTTGGTGCCAAGGGAGCAAGGACGTACGCGGGTTCCCAAAGCACCCCCAAAGGTTTCCATTCCGGTGCAACAAGACCACGACCACGAGCCCCGTAGGATGGATGTCATCGCCGAGCCCACCTCTGCATCGTCGACAGCTACTTTGCAGGCGAAGACCCCCTTTGGATAGGGCGGAGATGTACTCCTGTCCCCCTTCAAATTTGGCCGTTGTGGGATCCCTTCCCGCCATTGCGATAAGGGAAGAGGACTCGGGCCGCCGCTATATATAGAGGCTAGGCCGCACCGTAGAGAGGGGGGGTGAATCGGTCGATCCACCCATCCACCACAAAACCCACAGAGGGCCAAGAACACCTTAGGAGCGCACTCACGAGACCCCTCACCATTGTTCTAGTTCATCCACCAAACCTCCACAAGAGGCAATCCACCAAAGCAGGAGTAGGGTATTACGCTTCGCAGCGGCCCAAACCTGGTTAAACTACCGTGTTCATCTTCTTCCTCGTCATCGTGCGAGTTCATCGCCTTAGCCATCGTATAGGGAGCTAGGTTGGGCGAAGCTGCAGGGGATCTTCGCACACGTCCCTGTGTTCGAATCTTAAGGGTTTTGCGGAGCCCGAAATCTGACATTTGGCGCGCCAGGTAGGGGGCGTGTCGGGGTCTTCTCCAAGCTTCGCTCCTCCCACGCTTCACCGCTCCGATGGCCGGCGCCCAAAAAGCATCCCCCGGCCGCAGAGGGTCAGTTCCCATCGACTCCACCGCTGCCGCCGGAGGCCCACGCCCCGGCAGTATTGTACTGGTTGGTCAGTATCAAGCCACCAGCATCGTCTCCACCGTCACCGCCTCTCGCACCGCCCGAGCACACGGCGGGCGGGCGGCGCCCTCGGCACCGGCGATGCGCCGCACCTACGTGGGGGACCTCGACGAGCACGATGCGCTACTGCTGGCAAGCGAGATGCTCCGCCACCGCCCGACGCACGGGGGCTTCGACGCATGGGCCGACCACGTTGCAGAGCTGGTCAGCGTCGCGCAGAGGGCCGTGGCTCCTCACCAATCTTCAAGACCGCAGGTGTCAGGCGCTGGGGGCTCGTCCGCCGCGCCCGTTCCCCAGCCCGCTGGCGGCGTGCTTCCACCGGCGTTGGGCGAGCCCGAGGGGGGCCCGCCGCACGCCGTGCTCCTTCTCCTACGAATCCCGGAGACCGGTTTCGGGGCGCAGCCCGGCCACGACGACCCAACGCACGGAGGAAACAACGGGGCGCCCCGCGCGCATGCCAACACGCACCTCCAAGACCCGGTGGACCTTCAATAGCCTGGGTTGACCAGGCGGGAACGCGCCATCCGGCGCAGTGAGCAAGCGGCGCAGGCGTCCGGACCAACAAGCAACAATGGCGAAGGCGCAACGGGGCGCCGAGGAGGCAATCCACACCAGGAGATGCACGGCCCACCCAACGGCGGTGGTAGAGGTAAGCAACTCCGCTCTGAGATCCATCGTAGGAGGGTCTGCGAGCGGCGCGCACGGGGCGGCGCCCCGCCGCCGCCAGGAGGGGCCGTCCCCGGCGCTCCACCGGACGGCTCAGGAGGAGGACCGAGCTCTTATGTGGAGCCCTATGTACCATGCTACGTCGTACCGCCTGACGGTGGGGTGGGTCAGGCGCCCGCCGCAGGCGTCAGCACCCCGCAAGAGTAAGGAGCACCCTGGGCGTCCTCCCCAAGCCGGGCCTGGGGGCTTCCGCCGACGGAGCACCGGGCCTGGGCAACACGAGCAGGAGAAAGAGGGAGGGCGCCCCAGGGCCCGCGGGGCGCGGCGCAAGCCGGCGCCCTTGCGGGCAAGCAATGCCGAACCAAGCCCCGAGGCCTCAGGAGTGATGGCCTGGGGGGAGCAGCAAGACTAAAACAGCGCGGGCCACCCGCGGCAACTGGAGCGCCGGCGCGGCCTTGCGAGGCTGGGCCTCACGAGGCCCTCAGGACATTGTCCGGCCGGCACACGGACGCTTCACGAGGCGGCTTCATCGACAAAACACCCCTATGGCTGCGCCGGATGCATCGTGCTCATGTTTGGGCCGCGGGAGCGCAATCCTGCGGTCGCGCGGGGGACGGTGCATTCGTGTTCGGGTCATAAGGGCGCGCAACTGAGCAGAAATGCACGGGATGGTTCTTGATGGAGTTGGGAGCCACCAGGCCGTACGCCTAGGGGCTTGCCTAGCTCTCTACGCCCGGGACACTCTCACGTAATAATGAGTGGGCTGTACATGCCCGGAGCCCCCCGAGGACGCGGAGGGGTTCCTTCCCACGCAATGTGGCAGCCACAGCTCCGCGCTGGCGGAGAAGACAACACTTCCCCCCAATGGCTATGCCCATGCAACATGGATGCCCTACGCTCAGCGCTGGGGGAAGACAAAATGAAGACTAGTCTAGGTGCCGGACGCGGCTGTTATTTGTTTTTCTGATGTTTGGATTCGCCGACTTTTTGGAACAAAACTCGGCGTTTTTTCAAATCATGTTTTAAAGAAAAGGGTCAGGAATTTGTTTTCATCGCCATTTCCTATATTGGTTTCTCTCTCTTTGAGTCGAGCACTCACCTGCTCCCCTCCCCCTCATACCCCGCGAGCGGGGGCTGGGGGGCACGGTGCTCGCACCTCGCCAAGGCATTGGCGCTCGGATCCTCGCGTGGTACTCACGGATGAGTCAGCAGGCGCATGCCGCCTCATACTCGCTCGGGGGCTCCACTCACGTCCCGACGCGCCATCTTGGAACCTCGGGAGGCCCGCCCCTCCCGGGGAAGGAACCAAAAAAATTCTTTGGGAATAACTTGAGCGTCAAAGGGGGCTCCTGAGCATCACGCCTCAGGAGCCTTACCGGTCATAAGGCCACTCGCCCCCCTTGATGTCGTCCTTGGTGATCCGGTCGACATCGAGGGTGTCGAGGCCTCGCCTCGTGAAGTGCGTCCAGGTGATCCGGTCGTACCTAACGGTGGTGGGGAAATGTGCGGGACTGGGACCTGCTGACGTAGAGCTACTTGAGCGTCAACTCGGAGCCTCGGGAGGCCCGCCCCTCCCGCGGCAGGAAGCAAAAAATTTCGGGAGCCGCTTGAGCGTCGAAGGGGGCTCCTGAGCATCACGCCTCAGGAGCCTTACCGTTCATAAGGCCACTCGCCCCCCTTGATGTCGTCCTTGGTGATCCGGTCGGCATCAAGGGTGTCGAGGCCTCGCTCCGTGAAGTGCGTCCAGGTGATCCGGTCGTACCTAACGGTGGTGGGGAAATGTGCGGGATTGGGACCTGACGACGTAGAGCTGCTTGAACGTCGAAGGGGGCTCCTGAGCATCACGCCTCAGGAGCCTTACCGGTCATAAAGCCACTCGCCCCCTTTGATGCCGTCCTTGGTGATCCGGTCGGTGTCAAGGGAGTCGGGGCCTCGCCTCATGAAGTGCGTCCAGGTGATCCGGTCGTACCTAACGGTGGTAAGGAAATGTGCGGGACTGGGGCCTGCAGACACAGAGTGCCGAAAGGGCTCCCTACCTACCTCGTTCGTAAGAAGAAGAAGCCCACAGGACGTTCGGACTCTCTGAGCGCCATAGCCAAGCCTCCACGGCCCTGAAGCCTACCGCGAGCATGTTGAGCTAAGTACCCTAATCACGACCGGAAGTCGATTTCAACCAACAAAACGCAAAGGCCAGGATACATGATAAAAGTGTTGATAAAGAGAGGCAAGCGCCCGAGTGCATTACACACCCGCAGGGCCTCCCTTGGTTCTTTGATTGCAGGAACAGGAAAGGAGGAGGAGAAAGAAAGTGAGAAAGCCCCCACGGGTGCTGCCGCCCCAGGAGCCTCGGCGTCGGCGTACCAATGCTCAGTCGGTGTCCTCCTCTTCCTTCACGGAGCCGTAGGGGCACGCCGGCACGGACGCTCCTAGAGCGGAAGAGCGGCGCCGCGGTGGCTGGCTACCCCCGAGGCCCGGGCGTGGCGGTGCGTCGTAGCTGTTGTCGCTATTGTCGCTCGGGCTCTCTTCGGAGGGGGAGTCACTGCTGCTGGAGGCGCGCCGCCTGTCGTGAAGGGCAAGCTCATCTCCAAGATCTCCGCGGCCGTCGTCTTCCGGACATCACCCCAGGCGCTCGCCCCCCCTGAAGATCTTGACGAAGAGCGTCGCCACTCCATCGAACTTGAAGTGAAGGGTGCGCCTCCCCTTCAGACCACGGGCACGGGCAAACGTCTGCCACCCGCGGTTCAGGTACACGTAGCCCCCGGGGGTGATCTCGACCTCCACCCACGACGCTGTCGGATTTCGGGCTCCGCAAAACCCTTAAGATTCGAACAGAGGGGCGTGTGCGAAGATCCCCAGCGGCTCCGCCCTACCTTACTCGTTACTCGATGGACACGACGATGAACTCGCACGATGACAAGGAAGAAGATGAAGACGACAGTTTACCCAGGTTCGGGCCGCTGCGAAGCGTAATACCCTACTCCTGCTTTGGTGGATTGCCTCTCGAGGAGGTGGGGTCGATGAACTAGTACAGTGTTTCAGAGCCTCCTAAGGGCTCCTCTGAGGTGTTCGAGGCCCTCTGTAGCTCGGTGACAGATGAGTGGTGGAATCGATCTCCCTCCTCTACGGTGCTGCCTACCCTCTATATATAGCGATGGCTCGGGTCCTCTTCCCTTATCGCAACGGCGGGAAGGGATCCCACAATGGCCAAATTTGAAGGGGGATAGGAGTACGTGCCCACCCTGCCCAAAGGCGGTCTTCGCCTGCAAAGCAACTATCGATGGTGCAGAGGGGGGCTCGGCGATGACATCCGCTCTGCGGGGCTGGCGGTTGCGGTCTTGTTGCACCAGAGTGGAAACCTTTGGGGGGTGCTTTGGGAACCCGCGTACGTCCTTGCTCCCTTTGCACCAAAGGGGAAACTGTGCCGCCTGGCGCGCTGGCGCCCGCCTGTCCTTCCTTGCGTCACCCTTGGCTCCTGAGGCAGGGCCTTGCATAGAGATATCCGCCGCTCCGGAGGGGGCCTGGGGAAGCCCACCCCTTGCCGGTCCTGATGCCGCTCCTCCTCGCGAGGGTTGGGCCCTCGCGGGGGCCTTGTCCTGAGTGGGGCCACGCCCAGCTATGTTTGGTTGATGGAGTGGGCCATGCCCTGGGCCGCAGGCAGGCAGGTCTGGGTACCCCCGTTCCCAGAACGCCGACAGTAGCCCCCAGGCCCAAGGCGCGCTGGAGCTGGCTTCTGGGCAAAGTCTTGAGAACGGCCTGAAGCGCCACGGGGCCCACACGCCTGCGGGCCAGGCTTCATATGCGGCAGTCCGAGGGACCGTCGCCCCTTCTCCTCCACACCGGACTGGTCATTGCCAGGTTTGTCGAGTCGTTCGTCCCACGCCACCAAGCCGCCTTCGTCGCCCGTCGACTTCGCCGTCTGTTCTCGCCTCCTCCGCGGCTCTCGTCCCTTCGGCCGAGTCCCCGTGCGCGCCGGCTCGCTTCTCCTCCCCCTTCTGCCATGGCTCCGAAGGAGGGGGAAGGCGAAGGCTTGAGGGGGCCGACGACCGTATCCGCGCCTAAGCCCGCGCTGGGCCAGTCATCGGTGGTGAACTTGGAGGGGTTGGAGAAGGTTCAGCTGGTGGTCGCCGCCGGCTCCAATGAGTGGGGGGCCACCAAGATCTGGCCAGGCTCGCGGCCTCGGAGCGAGCTGGAGGCCTCCGTTGTCCCCCTTCATATCCACGCCCTTCTCTCGGGCGTACTGCCGCCATTCTCAAGCTTCCTCTCCGCTGTGCTTTCGCATTACCAGATCCACGTGCTCCACCTTGAACCTGGTTCCCTCGTCCTCCTCTCGGCCTTCGCGTTCCTGTGCAAGGCCTTTGTTGGTGTTCTCCCCTCCGTGGCCTTGTTATGCTACTTCTTCTCCCTTGAGTTGGCTTCGGGGGAACTGTGCTCCGGGTGCGTGTCCTTGAGAATGGCAGACGCATCGGCCCGGGGGGCCCTTGACGCCGGAATCTCTCCGGAAGCAGATGGGTACCGGCGGCAATGGGTATACGTCGACGCCGCCGGGGCTGAGGCTCTGTTTCAACCCCCGGTGGCCCCCGCAATGCCGAATCGCGGGTGGAGGCACGAGAAGCTTGCCGACCCCGGGCTCGCACCGGTTGTCAGCAGGCGGGCGTGACGATGGCGATGGTGGTGCGGGAGTTCACCCGCTGACGAATTGCCCCTCTCCAGCATCATTCCCGTCCGATGTGGGCCTTCACGGGCCCCTGTGATCCAATGAGGATTCGGGTTCCACCTCTTTCTCCCGATGTGCTGCGCGGGCTTCTCCGTCGCCTGACTGGTGGTGAACCTGACGAGCTTCCCCGGGACGGCCTCCCCTTGTACAACTACAAGGACCGGGAAGCTCTCGTCGCGAAGATGCCGCGTTTCGACGAGAAAGGGCTCTTCCCTCTGGAGGAGGCGCGCCCCCAGGGTGCCTCTTTCTTGCGGGCCCCGCCCTCCGAGAATTCGGGGGATGCCGCCCCTCCTGAGGCCGAGGTGGGTCGCCCTTCGCTGCCCGTTCGTCCGGCCTCCGCCCCGGGTCAGTCCGAGGCCGGAGGTGACGCCCAGCCGATGATGAAAGTTGCCGTCTCCGCCGCTGAGTATCAATCGCCGGTCATCGGTTCGTCGCCCCCCGGGTCCCGCGCCAGCCGGAAGAGGAAAATGCCCAGGGGCAGCCGCCCCTCCGCGCCGTGGGCTCCGGTGAAGAGGAAGTGGATCGCCATAGATGAGTAAGTGCCCGCGCCCCTTTCGACCTTCTCTTTGGCGCCTCCCTTCTGAGCTTCTGTTTCGCAGGCTCCCCATCGGCGATGGAAAGGACGGGTCAGTGTCGCCGGCTCCTGCGGCCGCCGAGCCTCTTGCGGTCTCTTCTCTCGCTGGCCGCGAGGTTCAGCACACCGGGGCGCCCACACCCGAGCCTGTTCTGATGTCTGGTGGCCCCGAGCGCGAGCCCCCTGCAGTCTTCTTCGCCTACGGCCTCCAGCTCCCCAGGATGGGGCCACTTCCCCTGCCCGCGGCCTTCTCCGGGGTCGTGCCGTGCCGCATCCTCGGCCCCTTTTGCTTGACGACATGGGGCCCGAGGAGGTGCGTCCTTCTTCCGGAGTGCCCGTACGGGAGCCCCCAGCCCCCGAGCGCATGTTTGGGCTGGGCGGCTCCTCGCGCACCTCCCCCGTTCACCCTTGGGAAGGTGGGAGTCCTGGTTGGCCCCTTGAGCCTGCTGATAACCGGGGCGCCGCGCCGTGGGGTTTGCTCCACACCGCGGCGGACGCGCTGAGGCGCCTGGGGGTGGGGCTCGCCAACAATGATGCCCGCTTAGAGGAGGAGCGCCAGCGCCTTGCGCAGGGATGGTGCCAGCTTGAGGTTGCCGTGAATCTCGGCCACCTGCAGCGCGAGTGCACCCGCGCGAAGGTCGAGGAGTCCCTTGCCGCGGCGGTGGAGGTCCGCGAACGCGCTCTTTCCGAGGCTCAGGAAGCAGATTACCGGTGCAGGGCCTCTGAGGATCGCCTCAGGGAGCTTCAGGCCTTCAACGCCGACCTTGAAAAGCAGATCCAGACGCCGACCTTGCGTCACCCTTGGCTCCTGAGGCAGGGCCTTGCATAGAGATCTCCGCCGCTCCGGAGGGGGCCTGGGGAGGCCCACCCCATGCCGGTCCTGATGCCGCTCCTCCTCGCGAGGCTTGGGCCCTCGCGAGGGCCTTGTCCTGAGTGGGGCCGCGCCCGGCTGTGTTTGGTTGATGGAGTGGGCCATGCCGTGGGCCGCAGGCAGGCAGGTCTGGGTACCCCCGTTCCCAGAACGCCGACAGACGCCGCGCTACAGCAGCCGTCGCCCTGCAGCCATAGGCCGGCAGGCCCTCCGGCTGGTAGCGCCACCGCGATGAAGCTCGGAAGTTGAAACCAAGCGGCCTCCAGCCTCTCCGCCCACACCACGAACTACAGGGCCGTGTCGGCCGAATGGAGCCGCGGGCGTGGCGGCCGGGTGGCCACCGCCGACCCCCCACCGCGGGCGCCACCACCTCGACTACTGCGACCGCCCGCGCTGGACGACGCCCCGCCGCGGCCGCCGATGGTGACCCCGGGCCATGCAGAACCACGGCTGCGCCCGCCAGGAACCACTGCCGGCGTCGCGGCATACTTCCGGGGATGACCGCGGCCCCTCCAGGGCAGCGGAGCGGTGGGACTCTCCCCGGAGGCCTTCCCCTTCTCGGCGGCGGGGAACTTCTTCACTGAAGCCATGACTGGCAGAGCGGCGGCTTGGAAATTGGGAGAAAAGGAAGACAAAGATGCGTCGAGGTCTTCCTCGGCCTCGCCCGCTTATATACAACCGAGGACCGCCCGGCGCCCCCTCGCGTCTCGGGAGGCGTGCGGCTTCTGAAGGGTCACATCCACGTGGCCCGAAGCAGCAGCAGCATTCAAGGAAGGGCAATGATAGCCGGCGCTACACACGGGCGTTGCGTCAATTTGACTTGGAGCGGTTCCTGACGCCCTCGGGGAGCGGGGGCATCGCCGGCCAGGCATTCGACGCGTGTAAAGTCTGGCCCGCAGGCGTTTGGGGCCCGCGGCCCTTCGGGCCGTCGTCAAGGCTTCGCCCGGAAGCCGGCTCGAGCGCGCCTTGTGCCTGGGGGCTACTGTTGGCGTTCTGGGAACGGGGGTACCCAGACCTGCCTGCCTGCGGCCTAGGGCATGGCCCACTTCATCAGCCAGGCACAACCGGACGCAGCCCCCACTCGAGACAAGTCCCTCGAGAGGCCCCCAGGCTCGCGAGGAGGAGCAGCGTCAAGACTGGCTAGGGATGGGCCTCCCTAGGCCCCCTCCGGAGCGGCGGAGATCTCTATGCAGGGCCCGGCCTCAGGAGTCAAAGATGATGCAAGGAAGGACAGGCGGGCGCCAGCGCGCCAGGCGGAGCAGTTTCCCCTTTGGTGCCAAGGGAGCAAGGACGTACGCGGGTTCCCAAACCCCCCCCCCCCCCCAAAGGTTTCCATTCCGGTGCAACAAGACCACGACCACGAGCCCCGTAGGACAGATGTCATCGCCGAGCCCACCTCTGCGTCGTCAACAGCTACTTTGCAGGCGAAGACCGCCTTTGGACAGGGCGGAGATGTACTCCTGTCCCCCTTCAAATTTGGCTGTTGTGGGATCCCTTCCCACCATTGCGATAAGGGAAGAGGACCCGGGCCGCCGCTATATATAGAGGCTAGGCCGCACCGTAGAGAGAGGGGGGGAATCGGTCGATCCACCCATCCACCACAAAACCCACATAGGGCCAAGAACACCTCAGGAGCGCCCTCACGAGGCCCCTCGCCATTGTACTAGTTCATCCACCAAACCTCCACGAGAGGCAATCCACCAAAGCAGGAGTAGGGTATTACGCTTCGCAGCGGCCTGAACCTGGGTAAACTACCGTATTCATCTTCTTCCTCGTCATCGTGCGAGTTCATCGCCTTAGCCATCGTGTAGTGAGCTAGGTTGGGCGAAGCTGCAGGGGATCTTCGCACACGCCCCTGTGTTCGAATCTTAAGGGTTTTGCGGAGCCCGAAATCTGACAGGCTGGACTGGGGGCTGGAGTTATCCTCACATCTCCCACTGGAGACAACGTCCGGTACGTGTTGCAGATCATGTACGCCGATTCCAACAATGCGGCCGAATACGAAGCACTATTGCACGGGCTTCGGATGGCAGCATCGATGGGCATAAAATGGCTTGAAGTCCGGGGAGATTCTACTCTCGCGATCTCTCAAATCAATGGCGAATTCGATGCTAAAAACCCAAAGATGGCAGCATACAGAAATGTTGTTCTTAAAATATCCGCAAGGTTCGAGGGACTAGAATTCCACCACGTCGCTAGAGACAGCAATCAGGCTGCGGATATACTCGCCCGCATGGGGGCCAAGTGCGACCCCGTCCCGAAAAACACCTTCCTTGAGCGGCTTTTTAAGCCATCGGTGGTATGGCAGGACGAGAATAATAGCGCTGGAGCCATAAGTACGGAAGAGATCGTCCACCCTATCAACGAACCAGATGAGCAAATCATCGGCGGTTCCCCAATTGAAGAAACGCCTTCGGCTCATGACACTACTGTAATCAGCTTCTTTGCCGTCTGCCATGGCAGACGGCAAAGGACCAGAAAGCTGACGGCAAAGGTCTTTACCGTCAGCCGCGGACGGCAAACATATCCGGCACTGTAAGTTGCAGTAAAGAGCTTCTTTGCCGTTTGCTTTCTCACAGTGGATGGCAAAGACCTTTGCCGTCAGCTTTCCTAGGCAAGCTGACAGCAAAGAAAGTGGACGGCAAAAAATAGACGTTAGCCATGTTAGGTATCTAACGGGAGGCTTTGCCGTCTGCCAGCAGACGGCAAACGTGCCCTCCCCTTTGCCGTCTGCTTCCTGACGTCAGCAGACCACTCTCCTTTGCCGTATCCGACGGACGGCAAAGTACCACTCTCCTTTGCCGTCTGCCAGCAGACGGCAAAGTGACCAAATGGGTCAGCCCCAGTGCTCCCAGGTTGCACAGGTTGCTACCACGTGTCACCATTGCCGTCTGCTGGCAGACGGCAAAGCCCTTTGCCGTCCGCTGGCAGACGGCAAAGTGCCTGCACCGCCACCGTTTTTATTATTTTCTGTTATTTCCCTGCATTTTGAACAAACAAATATGATATATATATATAGTTTCACCATAGAAGTACACCAATGCATAGGCCATGTATCAAACATCTAGCAGTCCATCAATGCAACATATCCACGTCACCATCGAAGTACACCAATGCATAGGGTATTAAAAGATCCAATACATACATAGTTTTACCATGTTCATCCATATATAGAAATCAAAACAAAAAACTAAATAGTAGCATTCTGCCATAGCCAGCTTCCATGAAGTGAATCAAACCTGCAAAAGTGGGAGTAAGAAAGTTAGAAGAAGAAGAAAAAGAAGAAGAAGAAGAAGAAGAAGAAGAAGAAGAAGAAGAAGAAGAAGACTAGAAGAAGAATAAGAAGAAGAAGAAGACTACTAGAAGAAGAAGAAGAAGAAGAAGAAGAAGAGGAAGAAGAAGAAGAAGAAGAAGAAGAAGAAGAAGAAGACTAGAAGAAGAAGAATAAGGTAAGTATAGGTCATTTTTGTGCTAACCTAGGTGATTATGCCATTTTTTAGCCAACTTAGGTAAGTATCGCTCATTTCTTATCTAACTTAGGTAATTATGCCATTTTGGAGGAAAGAGAAGAGGAAGAAGAAGAAGAAGAAGAAAAAGAAAGAGAAGAAAAAAGAAGAAGAGGCACCGCGGTTGCTCGGGCCGGTTTGTCTTTCTTTGAGAAAATGAGCCAAGTAAGTGGCATATTGGGGCTTACCGTCCTCGTCATCACTAAGGAGAGGCACCGCGGTTGCTCGGGCCGGTTTCACCTGGAGAAGGCTGCCCTGGAGAAGGGTCGTGCGATGCGTTTTGGGAGATATTCTGCACCAAAGATGATTTGCAATGTCTCGTTAGCATGATGACACTGAAAAGATCATTGCATTCAAATGAAAACTCACCGTTCCAGCCGTGGTAATGACTGGCATCGACGGAGGGGTCTGGCCGGTCTTCTCGCACATAGACTGCACATTTGGTTTTCACAAGTCAATGATATTAGTTATTAATGAAACGAACATTAAATGCAAGATTTGACAAATATGAAGAAGAAACTTACCACCAAGAGCTCGTAGATGGCCCGGTGAGACGCATCGTTCCGTGCTCTCTCCTCCTCCAACAACCTAGCCGTCCTCTCCTCCATCTCCTTCTCCTTCGCCGCCATAAGCGCCTGTGTTGCCTCTCTTTCTTTCTGAATAGCAGCCTGCAACACAACTCCTCGTTAGCATTGTAATCATCTTTGTTCACACACACAACGTAATGAGGAAAGATATGTGAGTTCGTATAACTAACATCGATGGCGAGCTCGACTGGCCATGGACGAGGCCTTATCTCAGGACAGGAGCTCGTTTGGCACGCCTTGATCTGCCGGAGCTTGCTAGGACAACGTATAAGGCCATCTCCAATGGCAATCAAGCCATGGGGCCTCCCGCCGCCAGCTATCATCACCAGCTCTGGATCAATAGGCTCCTGGCTCGGGTTAAAGTCCTCCCCTTTGCTCGCCTTCCCCTCATCTCTGTACCTCACGAGCTTGTTGTGGGAGGAAATGTTGCTGAACTTCAAGGGATCATCGAGGTCAGACTCAGAGAATGCCTTGACCTTCTTGTACGAGGCAGTATGGGCCATCACATAGAGGTCGTACATCTGTGGCACCTCCGTTTTATTGTGATGCACCTAAAAGAGAGAGAGAGGAACAAAGTATTAGTAAAGGGCTCAAGCTAGAATCAAGAATGAATTGCATGAATCATGAAGCTAACCACATACCCAGTTCTGACCAAACTGATTTAAGTTGGCGCTCCCATGATGGTGTGGCACACCAACCATTTTGTTACGCCGGTCCTTGGCATTGTTGTGGACGGCTAGCCATTGTTCTGAGCACCACCCATCCACCAACGCCTCCCAACAATCCATCTTATCCGCACACCATCTCGGGGGCACCTAAGTTAATAAAGAGATATTTGAGCGCTATGCGTAGGAATCAAATGAAGGAAACTAAGTACAAGGCCTTAAGAATACGTAATTACCTTCATGTAATGATCCTTCTCCATCTTCTTTCCGCGGCACGTCGACTTCTCCTGCCTAATACGCCGCGAGGCGTAGTAGTCTCGAACAGCCTGCACCCGAGCCTCGTGCCGAAAGTTTTGCAGTAGGCGCTTGCATTGCTGATCGATAACCTTTGCCGCGGCCTCCTCGTATCCCTCCTGACACCTGTAGAAGGTCTGCAATCAAACGAGACAACACTTATTAGTACAATAACTAGCTATTGTTGATTTTTAATTGTGTAAAGGAGAAATTACCCAAAACTGTTTGATCACCATCTCCGCCCTCGTGTGGCACAAAACATCGTCGATCCTCTCCTCAGGCGGGGCCGGTGCAGCCAAGTAGTGCTCCCAGGTCAGTCCTAACTCTGGAACCTGACCCTCACCGGGCAACGTGACGAACCCCGGGAAGTTTTGCCTGACAAGGACACCAAGGATGCTGTTGGGCCTGTGGGCATCCTTGGGTTGATGCCAACACCTGCAGTATGACAAAGCCAACACATTAGATATTTGAAACAACGTGAAGGCAAAAGGTTAAAAAAGAGTACATGCACTTACCTCTCCCCATTAGGCCTAATCAACTACCTCAGCTCGTAGGTCGCCGGCACGGGCGGGAACCGTGTCATACCACGCTGGTAGACGGTGCCCCCCTCAGCCACCTCCTCGTCGCTATCAGAAAAATGATCCCCGCCAACATCAGCATGGCTACTAGGATCCTCCGGCCAGGTATCCCATGGGGTCTACCGGGACGTGCCCTCATCCCTACTCTGCTCCGAAGTCTCGTGTGACGAAGCCTCTGGGACAGGAGTCTGGTAGGTCGAAGGCTCGTCGACCCGAGGGTCGTGGACCGGAGTCCGCGTAGCCTCGTCCTCAGACGGGTCCACCCTAGCAGTCTTATGCTCGGGTGAATCAGCTGGGGGTGGCGGCGAGGAAGGCATAGCAGCCATCCTACCTTTGCCGCGGCCTCCTCTCCCACCTCTACTACCTCTCTTCTTCCCCCGACCTCCTCTCACGGGGGTCGACGAAGAAGCGGCCGCCGGTATATGCAGACTAGAGAGCAACGCTCTCCGGAGAGACTCTGCAGGAATGGAAGTACCCATACCACCACCCTCCGATGAAGGAGCCGCGGAGTGCTCTCGACCCTTTCCCACCATCTTTCAACAACTGCCATGACAAATAGTAAACGAAATTAGTACAACATAAAATTAAATACCGACATGAATAATAAAATGTATATAATTTAAGTGTATCATCATATACCTAACATGAACTAAAGTTGATTACCTGACATGAATTAATAACAATCTTGATCGTCTATATATTCTCCGGGATCAATAAATGCATCATCATCATCACTATCATCAATAAATGCATGATCATCATCACTATCAGGAACAACGTGTGGAAGGCCTCCTTCATGTAATCGGTTAAGCATTGACAGGTCATCCGCATCAGTAACCTCTTCTTGTTCTGGCTCTTCCTGTTCCGGCTCAGGGGTTAAGTCGGATTCATTGTCGCTGTCTACTTCAATGTTCCGGGGTGAAGTAGAGCGGTTCTTGAAACGTTTTTTTGGAAATACGTGTTTCTTGGAAGAATTCTCCTTCATATGTGTCTTGGTTAATGTGAGGTTCATAATCCTCTTCATTGAGGGGAGGTGGTCTAAAATGTGGCGGCACTTCATAAACGACATCCCAACCTTTCAGATTTGGATCAGTTTGGCAGGCCCACGGTAGATAGAAAACTTGGGTCGCCTGTTGAGCCGTAATATAGACATCGGGCACATCTAAATGGGTTCTTTGTTTGATTTCGACTAGCCCTATATGTTCATGAGTCCTTCTAGTCTCATTTGGCTGGAACCAATGACATTTAAAGACTACGACCTTCGGTGGGTATTCACCATAGAATAGAAGTTCATAAATTGCTTCAACTCTTCCATAGTACTATGTACCTCCTCCGCCGATAGCAGAGACACAACAATTTGTAGTCTTTAGGTCGGGCATAGATAGCTCTTTGCCAAAGGTACGAAAGCGATACCCGTTGATGTCGTATCTGTCAAATGAACGGACCTTATAGTCAAAACCATTAGCGACTTGTCTCAGCTCGGCGTCCATAGACTCTGAATTAGCCTACAAGTTTAATACGAAAGGATTGTTGCATTAGACGCAAATAAGACGAAGAAATGAAATGGTCCATTAATGGTAATTACCATTTGTTTGAACCAAGAGATGAAACCGGGATAGCCGCCTCCATGCTTCGCCAGGAGCTCATACTCGTCGACGGAATCCTTTTGGATGACCACTCCATCCGAGAATTTGGCGACGTATCGACTATATCAAATATCCGGGAATAAGAGCAGTTCTAAGGAATTACAAGTTGCGAAACAATAATGTACCGAGAACTTACTCGATGTACGGCCGCACTTTTGTTAGGTTGTTGAAGATATACAACAAAATTGTCCGCCATTCATCGACATCCAACGCTTTTGCTTTAGAAGCACCGGCTGGTGCGATCTTCCCTTTGAATAGGTTGAGGTTGGATCGACTTTTTTTTGGGTCGCCATCATTGTACCGAGGCTTCGGATTATGCAAATGACGATTTTTGGCTTCGTAGTGTCCTGTCACGAAGTTTGCCGCCTCCTTAGTAATGAATGCCTCGGCCATCGATGCTTCAATTCTACGTTTAGTTTTACATTTTGCTCGAAGCGTCTTCTGCATCCTCTCAGTTACGAAGCACCAACGATTTTGCACGGGCCCCCCCAATCTTGCCTCGGTCGCGAGATTCAAAATCAAATGCTGCATTGGATTAAAGAAGCCCGGTGGAAAGATCTTCTCTAACTTGCATATCAACTCTGACGCCAACTCTTCCATTTCATCTAGCATGCCAGGTGATAGTTCTTTCACACAAAGAGAACGGAAGAAATAGCTTAGCTCTGCCAGTACTAGCCATTCATCCTCAGGGATAAAGCCACGCAGCATCACCGGCATTACCCGCTCAAGCCATATGTGCCAATCATGACTCTTGAGACCAAATATCTTCAGTTTGTCAAGACTCGCTCCCCTCTTTAGATTCGCTGCATAACCATCGGGGAACATCAACTGCATTTTCACCCACAAGATCATTTCCCTCATAGCCGGCCTTCCAAGATTGAACCATGCCTTTGGCTTTGTCCAGTTCTGCTTTCCTTTCACTTGTCGCATGTTTTGTAACGGTCTGTCACATAGAGCCTCCTGATCAATTCTAGCCTTAGGATTATCCTTTGACTTCCCCTCTATGCCGAACAATGTACCAAAAATGGCCTCGGCGATATTCTTTTTAGTGTGCATCACGTCGATGTTGTGTGGGCAACGGAGGTCTTTGAAGTAAGGCAGATCCCATAAGCATGACTTGTGAGTCCATGCGTGTTCCGTATTATACCCTTTGAAATACCCAGGACGATTTGGATCCGGCTCGAGAGCATTTAACTGATCTAGGAGCTGTTGGCCTGTCAACGCGGGCGGTGCAGAGTTTTTGACAACTGTACCTTTGATGAAATTCTTCTTGTCTTTTCTGAACTTATGGCGAGGATCCAGGAACTGTCTATGCATGTCGAAGCAAGAATACTTGTGACCCGCCTGCAGCCAACGGAACTGAAGAGCTGCCTTGCATGTGGGGCACGGGAACCTTCCATGCACACACCAGCCAACGAATAGGGCATACGCCGGCAAGTCATGCGTCGAGTACATGTACCACACATGCATTTTCAAGGTTTTTTTGGTAGCGGCGTCGTATGTCTTGAACCCATTATCCCAAGCTTGTTGCAATTTCATCCTTAAGCGGCTGCATGTACACATTCATATTCTTCCCCGGATAGTTGGGCCCTGGAATTATCAACGTCAGGAAAATGTTCTTTATTTTCATAATCTCTCCGGGGGGGAGATTGAGTGGAATGACAAATACAGGCCAACAACTGTATTGGGTTGCCGTCATACCAAACACATTGAACCCATCCGTGCTGATGGCGACTCGAGAATGCCTTGGATCTGCCGCTTTATCATTATGTAATGCATCGAAGTGCTTCCAAGAAAAAGCGTCTGAAGTGTGTACCAACATCTGATTCCCATCTGCATCTAGTTCGGTTCTTTTGCCCAATTTGTGCCAGGTCATCTGTCTGGCCGTCTCTTCGACCATGAAAAGACATTGAAGTCTTGGTACGATTGGCATATAGCGAAGAACGTTAACAGGAATTTTTGTCTGCATCTTCTCACCCATACCGTTGTCTACGACAACATACCTGGAAGACTTGCAAATGGGACAATAGTTCAAGTCCGCATACTCAAGCCTAAATAAGGCACATCCACTCTCATAGGCATCTATCTTCTCATAGGGCATCTTAAGTAAACGGAGGATTTTGTCCGACTGGTACAGGTTTGCAGGCAGTACATGGCCCTTGGGTAGAAAGCGTCCAAATACTGTCATCATCGCGTCGTAGCATTCTCTGCCCAGGTTGAATTGAGCCTTCAGAGCCATTACTTGCGCGATGGCATTGAGCTGACAAAGCTCAGTGTGCTCGTGCAGAGGACGTTTTGAAGACTCCAACATTTCATAGAATGCCTTTGCAGATTCCTCCATCTCATCGTCTGAATCCCGAGCATCATCAAAGTCTTGCACCATGTCTTCGATCCCGGTACCATGCTCGTCGGTGCGACGACGAACCACCTCAGCTCTGGCACGTTGGGCAGACTCACCATGAAAAGTCCACACCGTATAATTAGGCCTAAAACCCCACTTCTGCAGGTGTTTAACCATTTCACCCTCTGTCTGCCTTTTAAAGTTGTCGCACCGGGGACAAGGACAACATGTTTTTTCCTGGCCATTTGCAAATGCGGCTCTCACAAACCCCTTGGTACTTGTTAACCATTCTTTGGTCATGTCTTTCTGACTGGTGTGACCGGTGTACATCCATGCACGATCAGTCATCTTGCCTAGCTACTGGACACACAAGAAATATATATATATATATAATTCAGCATATATATTCATCAGTTAATCAAGTTTGTCAGTTTTATTACGTCCATGCAACCTACACACTAATAGGTTAAGATAGGTCCTAATCCCACCCGAGTATGTGTAGATTGGGTTCGTTTTCAAATGCACTGCTCCGGATCCGATGCAGAATTTCGACAGCACCTCCCCGCTGTTCTCCTGATACACGTCTCGGCAATAAGCAGAGAGGATGTGTACCCGGAGAACAACAGGGAGGCACTGACGAAATTCTGCATAGGATCCAGAGCAGAGCATACGGGAAAACGAACCCAATCTACACATACTCGGGTTGTCCATGGATAACGTTGGACAATTCGAAAGGACGGCGGTTATAAATATGCAAAGACATGCATATTTATAGATGTCGCCTTTTCGAATGGGAGACGCATACTAGTCACGCATACTGATGATTGAAGACACCTATAGCTAGCACGTTTCATCGGCACGAAGACCGGAACAGAGCAAATTAAGGGGGGGAGGAGAAGTCATTTGTGCTCACCCACGAACGCAGGGGCGGAGCTCGTCCAACGCACGGGGAGGTCATCGAACAGCAGACCCTCGCAGCGACGAAACAACTGCACATTGAAATCCACCCGATCAACACAAATATGATGTTTTTAATAAAAAAATCGGAAAATATATGACCTAACACACAATTTACAACACTATGACCCCGTCGGCCTCTGGAAGGCCGAAGAGCACCTTTTCGGTCAACAGGAGGCCGAAGAGGTGTCGGGGGTCGGGGGTCAGTGGTGTCAGGGGTACTCAGTGGAGTCGGGGGTCAGTGGCGTCGGTGGTCAATGGCATTGGGGGTCAGTGGTACCTTTTCTTCTTCCTCTTGTTCTTTTTTTTCCTCTTCTTCCTTTTCTTCTTCTTCCTCTTCTTCCTTTTCTTCTTCTTGTTTTTCTTCTTTTCCTTTTTCATCTTTTTCTTGTCCTCCTCTCCTCTTCTTCTTCTTCTTCTTCTTCTTTTTCTTTTTCTTCTCCTCCTCCTCTTCTTCTTCTTTTCCTTCTTCTTTTCCTTCTTCTTTTTATTCTTCTTATTATTATTATTTTTTCCTCTTTTTCCTTTTTCCTTTTTTTCCTTCTTCTTTTCTTTTTTTTCTTCCAAGTTTTTCTTTTCTTCTAAGTTTTTTCTAACCTAGTAAACTAACTAACTAACTCATAAAAGCAAAGTGCATCATTTCTTCTAAGTTTTTCTAACCTAGTAAACTAATTAACTAACCTAGTAAACTAACTAACTAACTAACTAACTTAATAAAAACAGGAAAAAACAAAAAAATGTGGGGGGCGGGGGAACTCACGGAGTTGGGTGGGGGCGGCCGGGGCGGCGGGGGGACGGGGAGCCGCTGGGAGGGGGCGGCGCGGGGAGCCTGCTAGGAAGGGGGGCGTGGGGAGCCGGCGAGGGGAGGGGGCATCGCGGTGGTGGGGGGCGGCGCGGCGAGGGGAGCGGCGCCGGGAGCCTGCTAGGGGAGGGGGGCGCCTCGGGGAGGGGGGCGGCGTGGGGAGCCGGCGAGGGGAGGGGGCGGCGCGGGGAGGGGAGCGGCGCGGGGATCCTGCTAGGGGAGGGGGCCGCCTCGGGGAGGGGGGCGGCGTGGGGAGCCGGCGAGGGGAGGGGGCGGCGCGGGGAGGGGGCGACGCGGTGGTGGGGGGCGGCGCGGGGAGGGGAGCGGCGCGGTGGTGGGGGGCGGCGCAGGGAGGGGGCCGTCACGGTGGTGGGGGTGGGGAGGGGGGCGGCGCAGGGAGCCGGCGAGGGCAGGAGGGTGGCGCGGTGGTGGCGGGGTGGCACGCTGGTGGTGGGGAGAGAGAGAGTGGGGAGATGGGGGAGAGAGACTGGGGTGGAGAGAGGTGGGGAGATGGCCGTTAGGTGGCCATCCTCTTTGCCGTTTGCTAGCAGACGACAAAGAGGGATCTGGCAGACAGCAAAGAGTAGGATGACGGCAACCATGCCGTCCACTTAACCCACGGTGCAGTGGGGCCCGCCTCGGCTCTTTGCCGTCTGCCTTATGAATCTTTGCCGTCCGCTGGCAGATGGCAAAGGCCTGACTGATGGCAAATAGAATCTTTGCCATCAGTCAGATCTTTGCCGTCTGTTTTTTGGAAGCTGACGGCAAAGAGCATCTTTGCCATCTACCAGTAGACGGCAAAGAACTGGCAGACGGCAAATTACCTGATTCCAGTAGTGTGAGGTCATGGCAGTAATCGCACCATGGACCGAGCCCTTCCTTGCTTACCTTCTCCGCCAAGAACTCCCCGACGACCAGACGGAGGCAAGACGCATAATTCGGCGATCCAAGGCCTATAAGGTCCACGAGGGTGAGTTATATAAGAAAAGCACTACCGGGATACTCCAGCGGTGTATATCTGAGGAAGAAGGAAGATAGCTCTTGGCCGAAGTCCACGCAGGCATGGACGGTCACCACGCCGCAGCACGAGCCTTAGTAAGCAAAGCTTTTTGAGCCGGATTCTTTTGGCCCACCGCTCGAGCGGACGCCCAAGAACTCGTCCAACGCTATGTCCGGACCGGTAGTCGACTTTTTATCCGGTGTGGTACACCGTTATGGTGTCCCGCATAGCATAATAACGGACAATGGATCCAATTTCACCGCCCAGGAGGTGAAGGACTGGTTCGCGAACATGGGCATTAAGCTCGATTATGCCTCGGTGTATCACCCGCAGACCAATGGACAAGTCGAACGGTCCAACAGCCTCATCATGAGCGGCATCAAACCACGACTGGTCCGATCTCTTCATGAATCCGACTGCAATTGGGTCGAGGAGCTTGACTCTGTTCTGTGGGGTCTGTGTACCACCCCGAATCGATCACCGGGATACACACCGTTTTTTATGGTCTATGGGGCAGAAGCAGTCCTTCCCCTGCGATATTATTCACGACGCACCTAGAGTGCGCATGTATGAAGAAAAGGAGGCCAAGTTAGATCGGCAGGATGACTTAGACGCCTTGGAAGGAGAGCGCGATATAGCTCGGGCCCACTCTACTTTCTATCAGCAGCAGGCTCAACGCTACCAAAGCAGGGAGGTTAGAGCGAAGGCATATAATGTGGGCGAACTCTTCTTACGACTCCGAGAGAAGCAGAAGCATAAACTCAATCCTAAGTGGTAGGGACCTTTCATAATTGACAAAGTACTTACAGGAGGGGCTTATCACCTTCGCAATCCGCCGGACAATCGCCTCGAACCAAACCCATGGAACACAGCTCGTCTTCGGAGCTTTTATGGCTAGATCGGTGTCGTCGTATTTTTTACATTTCTTTTTATTTTTCCTTTTTCTTTCATATTCTTTCCTTTTGCTCTTAGCTTTACAGGATCGGATCTCTTTTCCCAGCCATGTGTTTGGCTAAACCGAGCTTGTGTTTTTCGGTATACATCTTCAAATGTCCTATCCGAAGAAACACATGGGGGCTTCTTCTAGAAGCCGACTATTATATATTATGTGCACTGACTCACATGTATTGTGCATGCACACTTCCCTTATTGTTTTTAAGCCAATATATGCATCAATTGGACCTAAGATTTTGGCCAAGCTGGGTTGCCTCGCTCCTGTGCTTACCTTCTACGTTCCCGATTGTTCGGTTAGAGGGTAAAGGGAGCACCTCTGCGATTGTTATGACCGGATCACCCGGATACGTACCTCAGACGGGTGAAGCCGAAAGCTAGCTATCTTAAGAAGAAAATTGGTCGGCCACGACAGAAGTAAAAAACTTGCGGTGGTTATCACCGTCGCCTGGGATTATTTTTCCCAAGGAAGCCATTATCCGCATACTAGTAGTATACGGCCTACGATCTACGTAGCAACCTGAAGGAAGGTACCGATAGAGGAACTATTTCCTTCAAAAGATGTTTCTTACGTTAAGCAGTAATATAACATATCTCCCTATGCATGTTCTGTCTGTTCGCACCGCATGGCCAGATTGCCTGGTCCCCAGAAATACGTTCCTTTTATCGAAGGACATTTGACACGGAACACTCCCAAGCTATTAGCGAAGGAGGCCGAAGCCGATGTCCGGTTAAGACAACGTTTACTACATAGACGAAGCAGTTTTTGATCTAAAGTACATAGTTACATAGAATCAAATACCTGGTTGCTGGTCAAGATTATCTATTAAGGTATCCAGGGCGCAATCTTCTTGCAAAAGACGAGCGACGGGCATTACTTTATCGTAAACCAAGTGAAGCGGCACTTCTTGCCCATCCGGCCCTACCGGCCCAACCCGAGCCATATGCTCTAGGTTAAGTTTGGCAAAGCGGGTCTTGACCATCGCCCATGCCTCCCGCGCTCCCTCTCAACAAGCCAAAGTCTTCCATAACCCGAAACGACATCGGGCTCCTTTAAACCGATCAGCTAGTTCGGACATTCCTTCTGGAGGCGTCTCGGCAGGCCAGAGTGCTGTGGCCATGCTCTTCATGGCTCTCCGAGCCTGCTCATGTACGACGGACAATTCCTTCAGTAAGTTCCCTCTGAATGATCTGATTTCTTCCTCGGGCCGCCCGGTAAGGAGACCTAGGCACGAGACGAAGCATGTCCCTTACACTTGACATAATAAAGGTACTTTTTGGAATAACAAAGATATAAGTGCACTTACAGAACATGCCCCTCTGTAATCCCTGGTTCTCTTCCTGGGCATGAGCCAATTGAGTTTTCAAACTCTTAAGGTCTTTGGCTTGCCGCTGGTTTTCCGCCTTAAGCCGGTTCTTCTCCTCAAGACTTCTGGTCAACACACGGTGGCCAGCTTCTTGCTGAGATTCGGCGTACCTCTGAGATTGTCGGGCTGCATCCAAATCTTTCTGCAACTGCCCTATGGATTCAGCTGCTATAAAGTACCCTCTCATCAGTACGGGAATGTTGAATAAATTCGGCAAACTGACGTACTCACCGTGCGCCTCTCGGGTGAAATTCTTCACTTGCTCAAGCTCGGCCTTCACGTTTTGTACCTATGTTCGGCTCACCTCGAGTTCCTCGGCCAGCTTCTCATTTTGCTGCCTTGAGACCTACATTGTCAATAAAACAATACTCAGATCCTTAACTAGGCCGTTTCGGCCAATTCAAGGCTCGGGGGCTACTGGATTAATATTTGTGTTCGGTTGTTAAAACCGATTACTCACCTCCAAGCGGGACGAGATCAGCTTAGCGGCTCCCTCAAGCCCGGTTCAGGCAGCTCCGATGTATGCGTCCACCGAACTTAGGGCATTAAACTCTTGATCGGAAAATGCTTGGTGGCGCAGGGCTTCCTTTCGCCGCCGGTGATTCATCGCACTCTCTACCTCAGAGTTGGTAACTGATACGTCCCCGGAATCTTCAGGGGGCTGACCCATCACCGGGGCCTCCACGTCGAGTTCAGAATGAGCAGTAGACCTTGGTTCATGATGGTTGCCTTGCCCCTCGGCGGCGTTCCCAGAAGAAGGTGGATGTACTCGTCTCCTGAGTGTTTCAGCGTGAGATTTTGTGAGTACCTATTGCAATCATGACAATGGCCGAACTAAACGGTTAAATAAAGTACCTCTTGGTCGAATGCAAGGTCGAGGTGTCCTCCGCGGTCGGCTCACGAGGAGGATTCTCGCTGTTGCTCAGTACGGGCCCTGCTGCCGTAGATGATGCTCGACATGTGGACCGGCGACCCTTGGGAATAGGGGTCGGCGCACTCGGTTTAGCAGGGGTCACTCGCCCTTTATGTTAAGAGGCCTTCTTTTTTCCAGTGGTGGAAGAAGGAAGTGGTCCGGGGAGATCAGCTAGAAGAGCCACCTTGGAGCCGTCAAGGCTCTCCTGGTAAAAGACCCCGTCCTCGTATTCGATTGACAGCTCCGGATCGTCATGGAATCCGGGACCATCGTCGTGAGAATAACTCTCACGTTGGGGCACCGGACAGCTGACTGTCTCGACCCAGCACCTCCGGCTCTGTTCAGGCGGGGTGAAAGTTTCAATCAGAAGGATTATACATAAATATCCGAACTCAGAAAACAAAGCTAAAAGCTTACCCATTCGATGGGGTTATGACTCGAATAGCCTTCCTTGGCTGACAGTTGAGCGAAATCTTCTTTTTCTCCTTTGAAAAGATCAGCCAGTATGGCTGTCATTGCCGCTGGTTGGCAGGACCCTGCCGTTGGGAACGGGTGGTGTCGCTTGTCCCGTTTTAATGCCACAGGGGGTGAATCCTTCACTGAAGAGGTTGAACGCATCGAGCAATGACGGCTGCCATCAAGTCGATGATGGTTAGCGTACTCTGGACTAGTAGCCTCACTTGGGCGGCTAGGCGTTTTACTTCGGCACTTTCCTCTTGGGATGGACTCTTCGGTCGCCAGTTGAACCTTTTCTTCAAAGGAGAATGGGAGTATTCGGGCAGACCCCTCCGAGCAGGGTCGAACAGGGGAACATCCTCAATGTAGAACCATTCCGAAGTCCATTCTTCGGACTCTTTCTCCGGAGTCCCGACGGGATACCCAGTCCCGGCTATACGCCATACTTTGGCTCCGCCCACTTCCCGAATTGTCCCACCCCGAGTACGTGGGACAAGGCAGAAGTACCTCCTCCATAAACCAAAATGGGCCTCGCAGCCCAAGAACATCTCGTAGAGGGAAAAAAGCCTGAAATGTGCAGGATAGACCCAGGGGTGAGATGATGGAGTTGGATCCCGTAAAATTCCAGTAATCCCCTCAAGAAGGGATGAATGGGGAATCCTAGGCCCCGTAAGAGGAAGGATACGAAACATACCAGCTCTCCTTGGCGTGGAGCAGGGAAATTCTCTGCGAGGGCTTCGCCATCAAAGGAAGTCAATCCAGCGCGAGTAAACGCCAGATCCGAGGCGGGAAGGTAGCCCTGGGTCTCAAGGTTGCGCAGCTGGAGGAGAGATACTGAACAACTTGCCCAATCTCCGGGGATGGGGCCATGAGGACGTGAGGAGGAGCCAGGGACGCTCGCCATATTTTCAAGTTCTTTCGCTTGAGGCTTTTCGATGGTGAGGAAGAGGAAGCGGTTGCTTAAACCACGATTCAGCCTGCTTAAATGGGCAGTTCCTCCCCTCTACTTGCGAAAAAGGCAATCCTATAAAGGGCTGCTGGGCCGCCCGTCTCCCGTTGGCGCACCCGAATCGAGGGGCGGCGGAGTCAATGCAGTTGGCCCCGCGACGTCTCGAAGATCGAAGAATGGATTATTGTTTACCGAGCATAGAAGGGGAGTAGAACTCGCCTCGCAAGCCGAAGACTTTGGAGCACAGGACCGTCCGGACTACATACCTCGGCATTGGAGGCTAGTTTGGGGGCTATTGAGGGAGTCCGGGATTAAGGGGTCCTTAGACTACCGGCCTATTCATTATGGGCCGGACTCATGGGCCACTCGTTGGAGGATCGGATTGACCGAATACCCCGTGACCAGGGAGGAAACCTAAAGAGCCGTGGCGTGTCCTTCAAGCTTAAGATGGTAGAATAGGCATGTTTACTCCTTCGACAAGTAACCGACTATGTGTAACCCTAGGGACCCCTGGTGTCTATATAAGCCAGAGGGTCTAGTTCGTAGAGGGTAGGCGAACTAATCTAGGGTTTAGCAACTTGATCTCGAGGTAGATCGACTCTGTAATCTTCGTACACATCCATATAATCAAGCAGTACGTACGGTTTTACCTCCATAGGAGGGCCCGAACCTGGGTAAACATCGTCTCCTTCGTCTCCTGTAACCCATCGATCCTAATCTCACAGCTCAGGACCCCCTACCCGAGATCCGCCGGTTTTGACACCGACACCGGGCAACCCAACCATTTACCCAAGACATAATTCGGAACCGATTCATATAACGCGACATCCGAGATGCCGAACACATAAACAATAGTGCCGGGGTGATGCTTGGGGCGATTTTTATAGTCAAGCCCCCGGTCTATTAGCCGGTCGCATCGTAACATGTACGAAACAGCTTTGTTGTCGGCGTCGGTGAGTAGAGAACAGAGTATGTAACATAAAATACAGCGAGGAGGCCGTAAAGGATGGTCTTTATTTCTGATGACTTCTTTACAACTCAAACTACCGAAGCAACTGTTACAGGTATTTTGAAATGAAAAAATAAAGTTTACAAAGGAGAGTTTTACCCGGGGTCTTCAATAGGTGGCTTGACGTCCTCGATGTGCCCTGTTGCATGTCTGCTCCTTTGCTCCCGAGGGGGTTGCGTTCCTTTAAAGATGAGTGCTATCGGCGAACGGTCCTTGGGTAGAAGATCTTGAGAAGTCGCTGAAGTGTGGACGAGCTTTACGTGTGGAAGGTCCTAGATGGTACCTGTTGTTTGTCCGAAGACATGTGTTGGCAGCAGTTCGGTCCAGCCGAACACTTTGCCTTTCATAGTGGATCCCCACAGCAGCCATGGTATTTTGTGCGCGAAGTTGTGCCTTCTTGGCACTTATTTTACGGGAACTAGGGCTGTGCTGTGGGGGCGTATCCGTATTTTTGTTGGGCGGAAGATGATTCCGGGAGTTCGGTTTGAGACCGAACTCGTTTGCTATCATGTCGTGCCTTTATGGCTGATTTGGGCGTCGGCCTATCATCGCCGTACTGGAATTCAGCTGCTAGGGCCGCTGTGTGTTCCTCAGTTCGGAGAGAGCGCTCTGTGTTGCCGTTGACAGTAATGAGCCCCTTGGGCCCGGGCATCTTGAGCTTCAGGTACTCGTAGTGGGGGACGGCGTTAAAGCGGGCGAATGATGTGCGGCCGAGTAGGGCGTGATAACCGTTGCGAAAAGGGACAATGTCGAAGATCAAGTCTTCGCTGCGGAAGTTATCGGGCGAGCCGAATACTACTTCCAGATTCACGGTGCCCGAGCAACGGGCTTCGACGCCTGGGATCACTCCTTTAAAGGTAGTGTTGCTGGGTTTGATCCTTGACGGATCTATGCCCATTTTTTTCATCGTGTCTGAATAGATCAGATTAAGGCTACTTCCTCCGTCCATTAGGACTCTAGTGATGTGATACCATCGATAATGGAGTCTAGGACGAGGGCTGCTGTCGTGGTTTTGTCACGGCAGATGTCCTCGTGAAAGGACTTAGGTTCGAGGCCATCGCTAAGGTGAACTCGAAGGGGTTGATCGGAGTCGAGAGGAAAGAGTTACCCAGGTTCGGCCCCTCGGAAAGAGGTAAAAGCGTACGTCCTGCTTTGTGTTGTATTGCTTGGGTATCGATTACAAGGGAGCGAGTTCGCTTGACCTAGATCTCGATCAGTTGTTTTTCGTGGCCTAAGCCGCCCAGGTAACCCGCCCTTATATACACGGGTCAAGGCCCTGAGCTTACAAGAGTCCGGGTCGGGTTATACTTGACCACCCACCTCGCCTCTAACTATACATGTCTTATCTAACAAATCGCCCCCGGCGGCTCAAGCCCACCGGGTTACATCCTGTCTTCTGGCTCTGGGCCTCCTGGCCCATTGGATAAGCTCACTCCTAGTCTTGTCGATAAGCCGCCAATCGCATGACCCGGCCCCACCTGGGCGGGTCTCACCCTGGGGTTACATCCCCAACATTTGGCCCCAGATTGATTTGAACCGGTTCATGTCAATCATCAAGTCTTCTGGTTGGCGAGTCTTGCTTTTCTTTTATAATCTTCATGACCCGCCAAAAATGGGCGATCATTGCGTCTGACAAGCTTTCATGACCCTCCGTGACGTCATCAGAAAAATCAAAAAAGATTCCACTGACGTCAGAGCGGATCTTTTGTCATTAATATGACCAGCTCGAAAATCGAGGCGTCTTCTTAGTTTAATGATCACTGTGCTCCCTCGATTCCCGCACCGGACTATTTGAAAGACCATTATGCCCTTATAAATAGGCACGGGGGGTTAGCGTTTTCATTTTCCCCCGCCTCCAGCTTCTTCTTCTTCCTCCGAACTCCCGCGCCGCCGAAGCTAGCCGCTCCGTTCGCTCCTCGCCGTCTTCATCGACACCGGCCGCTGCATCGACCTGAAACGATCCAGAGTTCCCGCGCAACCGCCGCACCCTTAAGGTTCCATTCCTGCCCCCTGCAGATCTGTATTAGGGTTTCTCTAAATCCATGGAGTTCTTCGGTGTTCATCACCATTCGCGGGAACGCTCTTCATCGATTGGTTGAAAGCACCTTCTTTGAAGCCTCGCGATGTTGCCGGAATCCCGCGGCCGCCTGCCCCGCACTTATGCCGTACTCATTGTAGATCTATAGCTTGTTTGAATCGGAGTAACGGCCACCTGTTCTTCCGCTAGTTCTTTTAGGGCTAGAATACTTTTTCTTTTTTCCTTGCCCATAGATCTTGGATCCGTAGCTGTAGTTGCGGAAGTTGTTTCTCAACACTTAGTCATTTTCTCAATCTGCGTGGATAAACTTGACCCGCCAAAAATGCTGCCGGCTCACTTTGTCTCGCCACAAGTAGTTTCGGCGGGTCACAATATTTATTGACCCGCCCAATGTTATCACCATTTATAGCTGTAGCAATCTTGGTTTAAATGTATTTGTAAGCCGCCAAATATTCATACCTTCCCGCAGCTTCCTAAGCCGCCACAATGTCGAAGACTCCATCTACTTGCAATTGGGTAAAGTCTGGAGTGACCGAAGAGTCTCTCAAGGAATTCGTCACCATGGGGGTTCTGCCGGCTCAGGACGTCATCCATTGGCGGGTTCCCGGAAGTGAAACCACCCCTAAGCCCAAAGACGGGGAGGTCATTTTCTTTACAGATCACCTTCTTCGGGGCCTTTCCCCGCCCGGGTCAAAGTTCTTCCGGGACGTCTTACACGCGTTCAATCTGCACCCTCAAGACATCAGCCCAAATTCTGTGACCAACATGTGCCAATTCCAAACCTTCTGCGAAGCCTACCTTCAGGAAGAGCCATCGGTTGACCTTTTTAAGGAATACTTTTACATCAACCGCCAGACGGAAATGGCAGACGGTTTAAGCCTTGAGCTCGGGGGTGTCACTCTTCAGGGGCGGAGAGACGTACTCATCCCAGCGGCGACTCTGCCAAGTAACCCCAAAGAGTGGAACAAGACTTGGTTTTATTGCCGAGACACTTCACCAGAGGGGGAGAATCCACTGCCGGGTTACCGTCCTTACCGGCTTAGCACAGATACAGAGCTTCCAGACAGAATGTCAGCCGTCGGGCGTGCTCAATGTGCTACCACCTTCTCAAAGGTCAGGGCCCTGCTGGCCAACGGATTGACGGGTGTTGATCTAACCCGCTGCTGGGTCTCCTGGAGGATTCTGCCGCTGAGCCGCCGTGGCGCTTTAATGTGTGAGGGAGTCTTGGACTAAGGGGTCCTCGGGAGGCCGGCCTATGTCTTATGGGCCGGACTGTATGGGCCACTTGCCGAACACTAGAAGAGTAGAAGACCTTGTCTCCAAGGAGGAAGCTTCGGGGATCGTGGATTGTCCTCCACGTTTGGAATAGCGAATAGGCATGTTTATCCCTTCGACGTGTAACCGACCATGTGTAAACCCTAGGGACCCCAGCGTCTATATAAGCCGGAGGGTTTTAGGATGTAGAACAAGAGAACTCACCTAGGGTTTTAGTCATACTATCTCATGGTAGATCAACTCTGTAATCTCCATACACTTAATATAATCAAGCAGGACGTAGGGTATTACCTCCATAGGAGGGCCCGAACCTGGGTAAAAACCTTGTCCTCTTCGTCTCCTGTTACCATCGATCCAAGTATCACAGTTCGGGACCCCCTAGCCGAGATCCGCCAGTTTTGACACCGACATTGGTGCTTTCATTGAGAGGACCGTTGTGATCGCCATAAGGAATCGATGGCTCGCCTTGTCATTAACAGCGAGATCTGTGCCCGGGGAGTCCCCGCCTCGGATCAGATCCGCGCGAGTGGCGACACCTCGTCGCGCTCTTGCCCGATTGGCCATTCATGCCAGATCGGAAACTTTCCCCCCGACCAAAGGATCAGGTTCGGAACCCTAGAGTTCTCAACTGATTCTCGGGGAGAACATGTGCTGATGGAACCTCTCACCCCTACGGTGAAACCCGCAGATCCCGACGCCTCGGCGCCAGGGACATCGGACCTCGTCTCCGGAGAAGGAATTGCTATCTCCGGACCGTCTGGGCCACCCGATCCGGTCATCGCCACCGGATCTATCATGGTTAAGCGGAATCCGAGAACGCTCTCGCGCGACTTTGGAACCACGATGCCGCATACCGACCCTACTCACTTTAGCGACACGCATCCCACCATCGCCTCGTTTCTTAACGAGTTGTTCGATCGGATGGAGACTATGCGAGTGGCCGATGACCATATCCCGGTCTATGACCGGCTCGGGCTTAAACCCGACGATAGGGAAATTCACATCCCCGCGGTCACCCACCTTGTCGCCACCGTCGAGTGTCCGGTTGGGGGTTCGACCTTCCAGCTGCCGGAATTAAAAAAGATTTATACTCCAGTCTCCGATCACCGAGACCCTGCTGACAACCCAGACTCTGGCGTTCGCTCCGGAAGCAGCCCTATATCGACCCCTGACCTATCACACAGTTCGGAATCCGTGATTCCGAACTCCTACCGTGGCGTGGAGTCAAATTCTCTCCCACCCACCTCCCAAGCCGATGACTCGAGCATCGCATAGGAGCCCAAGTCTTCGGACCTACCGGACATTGTGCATTTATCAGTGGAGTCGGTCCATCATTACTGGGCTAGACTGCTACTCGCCAGAAACAAAGTACGGGGCTTCAGTGATCAAGACGTAATGGCAACCTTCAAACGTAACTGCCATGACAAGGGAATCCTCAATGCCCTGGCGTGGCGACAAATTATCGACTTTGCCAAACTGTCAAATTTGGTACAGAAGTATTGTGCCATGGAAAGTGCTTGGCACGCTGAGCGACTATTTTCGGAACCCTTCCCTACCGAATACCCTAGAGGAGATCGGCCCAAGAGGATACCTCCGAACCGACCAGCTAAACTCGAGCCCGCCAAAAAGAGGAACATGCCCCTTCCAGGGGTCAGTACTGTTCTGGATGGATTGCTGGACAAACCCTTCCCTATACACTCCGTATTGCTGAACACAGCTCCAACACACAGCCTCAGAACTTGTTGGGTCGTCAGGCAGATCGCAAAAAGTGGTGAAGCCATCCTTGAGGCATCACCATCTAACCGGCGCTCTGCAACGCCATCGGAATCTAACGCCGAAGTACTGACGATCTACGAAACATTCCCATCAAGGAACAGGAGGAAAAGAGCTCTTAAAGAACTCGAACAGGTATATCACGTGGCAGCAACAAGTGCATGGGCAGACATACCCATCACCTTCGGAGATACTGACCGGCCAGCGATTCTTCCCGGTCATTCACCGGCCGCACTAGTCCTGAACCCCATCATTGACGGCTTCAGGTTACACAAGGTGCTGATGGACGGCGGCAGTGGTTTAAATCTAATCTACGAGGATACTTTACAAAAAATGCAGTTCGACCGATCTCGCATCGAACATAGCAACACAACTTTCCAGGGGATAATCCCGGGGAAGGAGGCGCGCTGTTCAGGATGTGTCACCCTCGATGTAGTGTTCGGCACCCCCGACAACTACCGATCTGAAGAACTTCTCTTCCATATCGTGCCCTTCCCAAGTGGCTATCACGCCCTATTAGGACGTGACGCCTTCACAAGATTCCAGGCTATACCACATTATGGGTATATGAAACTTAAGATGCCAGGACCAAACGGAGTAATCACAGCTGCTAGTGACCCGAATATAGCCCTGCGTGCCGAGAACAAAACAGCGGCACTTGCCCTCGAGGCTCTAGCCGAGACCTTTGCTGCAGAGGAGTTGACCACACTCCGATCAACGGTAGACAAAGATGATGTGATCCTCAGCAAGAGACCTAAATCTACATCCTTCAGGCCAGCAAAGGAAATCATTAAATTTCAGGTACACCCGACGGACCCAAACAAAACAGCGTCCATCGGAGCTCAGCTCGATCCTGCAGTGGACGAAGCGCTACGAGCTTTCTTACAAGAAAACTGGGACATCTTTGCCTGGCACCCTTCCGATATGCCCGGCATCCCACGACGGCTTGCAGAACATAGTCTGAATATCATCGCAGGCTTTAAGCCCGTAAAACAGACTCTGCGTCGCTTCTCCGAGCCCAAACGACAAGCTATGGGTGAAGAACTTGCTAAATTGCTAGAGGCCGGATTCATTCGGGACATTAAGCACCCCGAATGGTTGGCAAACCTGGTTATGGTACCAAAGAAAGATAGATCCCGGCGGCTATGTGTCGACTTCAAAGACCTCAACAAGGCCTGCCCCAAGGACCCTTTCCCTCTACCACGTATAGACCAGATTATTGACGCCACAGCCAGACACGACTCGCTGTGTTTCCTCGATGCTTATTCTGGATACCATCAGATTAAAATGAAGGAATCCGATCAAGCTGCAACCGCATTCATCACCCCTTACGGGCCTTTTTGCTTCAACACAATGCCTTTCGGGCTAAAAAACGCTGGGGCTACATACCAGCGCATGATCCAGACCTGTCTCGAAAAATAGGTTGGCAAAACAGTCGAGGCGTACGTGGATGACGTGGTCATTAAAACCAAACACGTTAGCAATTTTTTCGACGACTTAAGGCAAACCTATGCTAACCTACGCGAATACGATATTCGGCTCAATCCGGAGAAGTGTGTATTCGGCGTTCCCGCTGGCAAATTGCACGGATTCATCGTCTCCCATAGAGGAATAGAAGCGAATCCGGCCAAGATCCGCGCCTTATCCGAACTTGCTGTTCCCACAGAGCTCAAGCATGTCCAAAGATTGGCGGGATGCGTGGCGGCATTAAGTCGCTTCATCTCCCGCCTCGGTGAAAAAGCGTTACCACTGTATAAGTTGCTGAAACGGACCAAGAATTTCGAATGGACCAATGAAGCAAAGGCTGCGTTAGAAGAAACCAAGACGCTCCTGGCAAGTAACCCTATACTCACAGCACCAGGCACTGGTGAACCCATGTTATTATACATATCGGCCACCAACCAAGTTGTTAGCGCGGTGCTCGTCGTTGAGCGAGCAGAGGAGGGACACAAATTCCATATACAGAAGCCAGTCTATTACGTGTCAGAAGTACTAACGCAATGCAAGTCCAGATTCCCGCACTATCAGAAGATAGCCTACACAGTTTTTATGGCCTCACGGAAACTACGACACTACTTCCAAGAGTGTTCGGTTATGGTGGCATCCGAAGTCCCCTTGAACGATATAATCAATAACAGGGACGCCACCGGCCGTATAGCCAAATGGGCAATCGAGCTCCTCCCTTTCAAGAATACCTACAAACCACGCCGAGCTATTAAATCTCAGGTATTGACAGATTTCCTCGCCGAATGGACAGAAGCCGAACTCCCCCGAGAATATAGTACATACTCCCATTGGACGATGTACTTTGATAGATCCAAAACTTTGGCCGGACTGGGGGCTGGAGTCGTTCTCACATCCCCCACAGGTGATAACGTCCGGTACGTATTGCAGATCATGTATGCCGACTCGAACAATGCAGCCGAATACGAAGCCCTCCAGCACGGTCTTCGGATGGCAGCCTCAATGGGCATAAAGCGGCTGGAAGTACGAGGAGATTCCAATCTGGCCATCTCTCAAGTCAACGGCGAGTTCGACGCTAAGAATCCAAAGATGGCGGCATATAGAAACGCCATCCTCAAGATATCCGCACGGTTCGAGGGGCTGGAATTTCACCACGTCGCTAGAGACGACAACCAAGCTGCCGATATACTGGCTCGCTTAGGAGCCAAACGTGATCCTGTCCCACCAAACACTTTTTTGGAACGGCTCTTCAAGCCATCCGTTGTTTGGCTAGATCAGGAGGACGCCGATCCATCCAGTGCAGACAAGGTTGTTCCCACTGTAAACGAACCAGACGACCAAATAATCGGCGGCTCCGTCATGGACGCGACGCCCTCCGCTCACGAGGTCATGGCAGTAATCGCGCCATGGACCGAGCCTTTCCTCATCTACCTCCTTCGCAAAGAGCTTCCCGATGATCAGACGGAGGCACGGCGCATAGTTTGGCGCTCCAAAGCCTTTAAGGTACACGAAGGAGAGTTGTACAAGAAGAGCACCACTAGAGTACTACATCGGTGCATTTCCGAGGAAGAAGGGCGGCCGTTATTAGCCGAAGTCCACGCAGGGATGGGCGGTCATCACGCCGCAGCAAGAGCCTTGGTAAGCAAGGCCTTCCGGGCTGGGTTCTTTTGGCCCACAGCTCGGGCGGACGCCCAGTCACTTGTCAAATATTGCGTGGGGTGTCAACTTTTCGCAAACCAAAGTCACATGCCCCCAACAGCTCTTCGGACTATTCCGATCACCTGGCCCTTCGCGGTCTGGGGGCTGGACATGGTCGGACCACTTAAAGGGGGGACCAAGAAAAATAAATACTTGCTGGTCATGGTCGACAAATTCACCAAATGGATAGAGGCCAAACCCGTTAAATCAGCCAAATCCGGACCAGTAATCGAATTTATATCTGGCGTGGTACACCGTTACGGTGTCCCGGACAGTATAATAACTGATAACGGATCCAATTTCACAGCCCAGGAGGTCAAAGACTGGTGCGCAAAGATGGGCATCAAGCTCGATTACGCATCGGTCTATCACCCGCAGACTAATGGACAAGTCGAACGAGCAAACGGCCTCATAATGGGAGGCATCAAGCCACGTTTGGTCCGGTCTCTTCAAGAGTCCGATTGTCAGTGGGTAGAGGAGCTCGACTCCGTTCTATGGGGCTTGCGCACCACCCCGAATAGATCAACGGGATACACACCGTTCTTCATGGTCTACGGGGCTGAAGCGGTCCTTCCGACGCACCAAGAGTGCGCATGTACGAGGAAAGAGAAGCCGAGTTAGATCGGCAGGATGACTTGGACGCCTTGGAAGAAGAGCGTGATATAGCTCGGGCCCGTTCTACTTTTTATCAGCAGCAGGCCCGGCGTTACTAGAGCAGGGAGGTCAGGGCACAAGCATACAACGCGGGCGAACTAGTCTTACGACTACCGGAGAAGCAGAAGCATAAACTCAAACCCAAATGGGAAGGCCCCTTCATCATCGACGAGGTACTCACAGGAGGAGCCTACCGTCTTCGGAACCCGCAGGACAACCACCTTGAACCAAACCCATGGAACGCAGCTCGTCTTCGGCGCTTCTACGGTTAGACCGGTGTTGTCACACTTTTTACATTTCTTTTTTCTTTCTTTTCATTATTATTTCTTCTCCCTCCCACCGTGCTTTCTGATAGGATTTATTTCTTTTTCTCCCCAACTCTATGATCGGCTCAATCGATCTTGTACTAATAATTTTTCGGACTACACCTTTAAGTGCTATATCCAAACATAGTACCCGGGGGCTTCCTTTCCGGAGCCAGTGCTTTTGTGTTATCAGCACCTGTGTACATTTATTGTGTACGCATACTTTCCTTGTCATTTGATACGCCATCTTATGCATCAATTCGAACTAAGAATTTGCCAAGCTGGGTTGCCTTGCTCCTGTGCTTACCCTCTACGTTCCCGATTGTTCGGCTAGAGGGTAAAGGGAGCACCTCTGCGATTGCTACGACCGGGTAATCCGGATACGTACCTCAGACGGGTGAAGCCAAAAGCTAGCTATCTTAAGTAGACAATTGATCGGCTACGACGGATTCGATTATGGCCATTCATGACCATTATCCGGGTTTTTCCCTTTACAGATGCCCTTGGCCGCACACTAACAATGTATGGCTTTTCTCCTACGATTTCCGTAGTACCCCTAAAGAAAGGTATCGATAGAGTTACTATTTTCTTCAGAAGATGTTAATTACGCTCAGCAGTAATATAACATACCACCCTGTGTGCTTTCTGGCTGTTCATACCACATGGCCGGATTGCCTGGTTCCCCGAGCATAGTTCCCTCCCCTTCGGGTGATAACTTACGAGGAACACTCCCGAGCTCTTAGCACGGGAGGTTAAAGCCGATGGCTGGTTAAGACAAAGTTCACAACACAGACGGAGTAATTTTTCGATGGTCAAGTACATAGCTACATATGATCATACATCTGGCTGCCGATCGAGATTATCAATTATGGTGTCCAGGGAGCAGTCTTGTTGTGAGAGACGGGCGGCCGGCATCACCTGGTCGTATACCAGGTGGAGCGGCACTTCTTGTCCATCTGCCCCCACTGGTCCAACCTGAGCCATACGCTCGGGTCAATTCCAGTATAGCGGGTCTTGATCATCGCCCACGCCTCTTGTGCTCCCACTCGGCAAGCCGATGTCTTCCACAGCTCGACATAGCTCGGGCTCCCTTGAAGCGGTCGAGTAGCTCGGTCATCCTCTCCGGAGGGTGCTCGGCATGCCATAATGCCTTCACCATGCTTTTCATGGCCTTCCGCGCCCGCTCATGAAGGGCGGACAACTCCTTCAGCAGATTCCCCTAATAGGATCCGATTTCCTCTTCGGGTCGCCCGGACAACAGACCTGCATATGAGTCACGGCATGCGTGTCACACTTCACTTATAAGAATTACTTGCCGATGTTAAAATCGTTCTTACCGAACATGCCTCTCTGCAAATTCTGGTTTTCCCCCTGAGCCTGGGCCAATTAAGCCTTTAAGCTTTCGATTTGTTCGGCTTGTTGTCCGTTCTCCTCCTTCAGGCGGTTCTTCTCGTCCAGATGATGTCGTAAAACGCAATGGCCAGCTTCCAGCTGGGACTCAGCATATTGCTGAGATTCTCGGGCTACATCCAAATCTTTTTGCAATTGCCCTATTGATTCAGCTGCTACATAGTACCCTTGCGTAAGCACGGGGATATATTAAAGATCAGCAGAATATATACACTCACCGTGTGCCTCCCGAGTAAAGCTCTTCACTTGCTCCAGTTCGGCCTTCAAAGAGTCGACCTGTGTCCGGCTGGTTTCCAGTTCCTTGGCCAACTGCTGGCACTACTGCTATGAGGCCTGCATTGCTAGTCAATTAGTACGGGGATCCTTAATTCGGTCGTACCGACCAATTTAAGGTTCGGGGGCTACTGAGTCTACACAAGTGTTCGGACTTTAACAAACAACTGCTTACCTGCAGGCCGGACGATATCAACTTAACTGCCTCCCCGAACCCAGCTCGGGCGGCCCCGAGGTATGCATCCACCGTGCGCAGCGCACCGAACTCTTGTTCGGAAAAGGCCGGATGACGCAAGGCTTCTCGTCGCTACCGATGATGCATGGCGCTCCCAACCTCCGATTTGGTGACTGAAATGGCGTCCCCAGAATCGGATGGGTCGGGATGGACGAAGGGGGCTCCTGTAGCAGGATCGGCATGGGTGGAGGGCCTAGACTCTTGAGCTCCGCCAAGCGTTCTGGCAACGTCTTTGGTGGGTGACGGCCGAACCCTTTGCCTGAACGTTTTGGCAAAATGGTCTCTTGTCAGACCTTATCAAATCATGATATTAAGTCAAGCGGTTAGACGAAATACCTTTGGGATGAACTCATAGGAGCACTCGCCCCTGTGGCCGGCTCAAGCGAGGGGTCCTGGTTGTTTTCCAATCCAGGTGCTGCCACGGCTGCCGGTGTGTGTCGCGCGGATCTACGGCGCTTGGGCGTAGGAGCTGGTGCGTTGGGGTTAGCAGAGGACACTTGCCTCTTGCGGGAAGTTTTCTTCTTCTTGCTTGTTGTAGGAGAAGGGAAGGACCCAGGGTAATCGGCAATAATAGCCACCTTGGTGCCGTCGAGGCCGTCTTGGTAGAAAACCCTGTCCTCGAGTTCAATCGATAGATCTGGGTCTTCATGATAGCCCGGATCGTCGTCACGGGAATAGTCTTCGGGCTGAGGGGCCGGGCGGTGTACTGTCTCGATAAAGCTCCTCCATTCCTGTTTACATGAACATAAAAGACTTCGGTCAAAAAAGGAACAAATAAAGAGTCCGAATTGTGGTCATGGGATTGAAGGGCTCACCCATTCGATGGGATTATAGCTTGAGTATCCCTCTTTGGTCGACCGCTGAATGAAATCTTCTTGCTCCCCTTTGTATAGGTCGGCAGGTACGGCGGCCAATGCCGTTTGATCGGCAGGACCCAGTCTTCGGGAACGAGTGGTATCGCTCGTCCCGTTGTATCGCCACAAGGGGTGTACCCTATGTTGAAGGGGTTGGACGCACCGGGAGATGGCGGCGGCCATGACGTCTATCATGGTCAGCTTATGATGGGCCAGTATCCTTACACGCGCCGCTAAGCGCTGCACCTCAACGCTGTCTTCTTGGGACGAGCTCTTCGGGCGCCAGTTGTACCTCTTCCTCAAGGGGGCACCAAAGTAGTCGGGCAGACCTTTCCGAGCTGGATCGAATAAGGGGACGTCCTCGATATAGAACCATTCCGAAGTCCATAGTTCGGATTCCTTCGGTGTCCCCACAGGATATCCTGTCCCCGCTATGCTGCATACTTCGGCTCCGCCGACCTCGAAGATTGTCTTATCCCGGGTGCGAGGGACAAGGCAGAAGTATTTCCTCCACAACTCAAAGTGCGCCTCGCAACCCAGGAACATCTCGCAAAGGGTGACAAAACCCGAGATGTGCAGAACAGACACTGGAGTGAGGTGGTGGAGTTGGATCCCATAAAACACCAGTAGCCCTCTCAGGAACGGATGAATGGGAAACCCGAGTCCTCGCAAGAGGAATGGCACAAAGCACACTTTCTCCCCTTTATGCGGATGGGGGAAATTCTCTGCGAGGACCTC
This sequence comes from Elymus sibiricus, assembly GCA_039707655.1. Taxonomy (NCBI): domain Eukaryota; kingdom Viridiplantae; phylum Streptophyta; class Magnoliopsida; order Poales; family Poaceae; genus Elymus; species Elymus sibiricus. The sequence continues at coordinate 293,024,043 of CM077671.1, read as the reverse complement.
GCCGTTGAATGACGTCAAGCCGGCGCGGACGGCTATCAGATCCGAAGAAGGAAGATACCCTTGGGTCTCGAGGTCGCGGAGTCGAAGAAGCGACACGGAGCCGCTGATCCAGTCCCCGGGACGGGATCCGTAAGGATCCGAGGAAGAACTGGGGGCACCCGCCATCTTTGGTGGAGACCTTTCATTGGAAGTTTTGTCTGGTGGGAAGAAGGGGTTGTGGCTTGGACCATGACTCAACTAGTTTAAATGGGTGCAGCCTCATTTTTGTTGGGGGTAGTTTCGTACAAAGCTACTGGGCTGCTCGTCTCCCCACGATGCGCGGAGCCCAAGAAACACTGTTGACTCTTTGACGTTTGGCCTTCGGGGCCGAGCTATTCGTGATATACGGACGATCTATGATCGGGAAAGATTACACGTCGACGGAGGCCGAACTATAGCCCGGCCGATCATAATTTGGAAAAGGAGGAACTCGCCTCGCAAGCCGAAGACTCTGATCACTCGAGGCAGCTGGAGCCTGGACCCTTGGCGCTGGAGGCTAGTTCGGGGGCTACTGAGGAAGTCCTGGACTAAGGGGTCCTCGGGAGGCCGGCCTATGTCTTATGGGCCGGACTGTATGGGCCACTTGCCGAACACTAGAAGAATAGAAGACCTCGTCTCCAAGGAGGAAGCTTCGGGGATCGTGGATTGTCCTCCACGTTTGGAATAGCGAATAGGCATGTTTATCCCTTCGACGTGTAACCGACTATGTGTAAACCCTAGGGACCCCGGCGTCTATATAAGCCAGAGGGTTTTAGGATGTAGAACAAGAGAACTCACCTAGGGTTTTAGTCATACGATCTCGTGGTAGATCAACTCTGTAATCTCCATACACTTAATATAATCAAGCAGGACGTAGGGTATTACCTCCATAGGAGGGCCCGAACCTGGGTAAAAACCTTGTCCCCTTCGTCTCCTGTTACCATCGATCCAAGTATCACAGTTCGGGACCCCCTACCCGAGATCCGCCGGTTTTGACACCGACAATGTGCCAGTACACCGATAGATTGGATGATCCTCAACGTTTCACCCGGACCCCTCTGAAGGACTAGGATTTTAACACCATCATCAAATCTCTGCTGGGGGAAACATTAGCCGTCTGCAGCAAGACTAGCCTAAACCCCTTTTCTGCACTTAACCCGGCTCCAGATGTAAGTCATTTCATCCTAGCCTCCATCCATTCTTTTGTTGTTGTATTTTACAAACTTATTTTCCTGCCAATACGCCTTGCCACACATAGGCCGGCTCTTCTTTCTGGAAAAAGCTGTTGCCTCCGACTCACAAAAAAAGAGCAAGGTCCCAAAGGCATCAAAGTCTAAGGCGCCGACCCGCAAGAGGAAACAGTCAACAGAGGAGCTATTTGACTTGGATGATTCAGAGGTAGAACTTGACTCCCTTGGCCTTCTCTTTATGCAACTTATTAACGGAAATCACTCACAGGAAGAAGCTGAAACAAGTCATGATGACGTTGCTGAGGTAATCATTGTCTCCTCTGACTCGGATCTTTCACCAATAAAGAGAGTACGGCGAGCTGTACGGAAGGTAAAGAGTTCCCGTCCTTTTGCTTACTTGAGTCATAACTTTCTTTTGAACAAACAGCAAGACGATAGCAGACGTCAGACCCGGAGCGCCGTCTCTGGAGACCTTCTAACCGGCTTACCAAATGAGCCGGCCCCTCGGAAACAGCGCACCGAGGTACTCCTTTGTCTTAAACTCGTCTTGTCTGTACATTATCCTTGCAGCTTATTGACTGTTTAACAATGCTAAAAAAATTCCAGGACTCGCCTCCTTCTTCTGGCGATTCAACCGCCTCGAAGCGGCCCCCTCTTATTATTAATCCGGGGTAAGTATTTCTATATCCCGAAATGTGTTTTAATGTCTCATACCTTATCATGACATATCCAACATTACCTTTGTTCACAGGGCTCAAGCCAAACGAAGGAAAGGGGCCGGGTCATCCTCAACTCCTGATGTCCAAGACCCGGAGATCCCAACGCCTAATATTCCGGAATCTCATATTGAGTCTTCTGAGGCTGCTAAAGACGCCCCTGAAGAGGCTCCTCCACAGGCTGAGCCGGCTGCTATGGATGTTGAAACTCCTGAAGTTCATCTGGAATTTGCTCCTAAGGCGCCCAGTCCTCGGCCGTCAACTGAACCCATGGCTTCTCATGAAGAGGTCATTGTTACCGGGGCGGCTTACAAACCTCCAGCTCCTTCACATGCTCTATCAAAACATGTCAAGGAAGACAAATCGGCTCCCTCCAAGGAAGAAAAGACTCCTTCTGATCTTTCAAACTTGGATAAACTCACTGCTGACGAATTACACTCCGGCTGTCTGAGCCGTCTGTTTGCCAGCCGAGACATGGAGGCCAGCCTGGTCGCCAAGATGAAGGCAAAATATGAGGTACTTCACCTCCCTTGCCTCTTTATATATATATACTTATGTAGCCCCCAAGGGCCGGGTCATTACTTAAGTAATGAGCCGTCACTCAACAATAGAGTACAAGCCAACTGTAGCCCCCAAGGGCCGGGTCATTACGTAAGTAATGGGCCGGCTCTATAAGAAAGAGCTGAGATAAAGTAAGAGCCAATCGTAGCCCCGAAGGGCCGGTTCATTACCTAAGTAATGAGCCGGTACTCAATCAGAGAGTAAGCGCCGATCGTAGCCCCCAAGGGCCGGGTCATTACCTAAATAATGAGCCGGCACTCCGTCATAGAGCCGTTTCTATAAAAAGAACTGAGGCACATTAGCCCCCAAGTGTCAAGTAAATTGCTTGCAATATGCTTGGGACTTGTCATCATTGTACCAGATTTTGCTATAAACTGCGTGAGCCGGACTGGCGGCTTAAAACTGATAACTTTGCTCTGTCATGACTTGTCCTATGCAGGAATCTATGACCGCTGCTCAGTTGATCGTGACCGACCTGAAGAAGAGCCTAGCACAATAGCAGAAAGGCCGAGCAGAGACGGAAGAAAAGTGGCGGCTCTGCTCCATAGAGCTTGAAAAGATCAAGACAGAGTTTGAAACTTCCAAACAGACTGCTGAGTCAAGCCAAGCCGCCTTGGTCAAACGTGCTGAAGACGCAGAAGGCCGGCTCAAAGTGGTGATTGATGAGCTGAACACTCTGAAGGGCCACCTCACCCGTATGATTGGAGCCGTGTTTGGTAAGAAATTTTATCTGTCAACTATATGCAAACACTGTTTAATACTCTTCCCTCGCGCTTATAAAATTCTGACCTGCCTGTAGGTGAACGGAGCTGCCAACTGTCCAGTAACAGCCTGCTGAAGCTCAAGGCTTTGTACTCTTTGACGGAGCAACTGTATGCCGGGTCTCTGATCACTATCAAGGCCGTCATGTCTGAAAGGGGCATCCCAAAGTTCATGAAAGGCGTGCTGGAAACCATGTTAACTATTCCAATCAGCTTCAGGAACTAAAGAAATCAACCGCCCGTAAGGGCGCAATTGCCGCCTTGAGCCGGTCACTGTCTTATGCCCCGGAGCTTAACCCGGATGAGATGATGGACGGCTTCCCGCAGTTGATCGTGACCGGCCTGAAGAAGACTACAGTCGCTGTCATAAGGCGTCTCGGGTCCTGGCAAGCCGGCTGGCTGAAGAAGCTGATCTATCAGTATACCAGGCGGCTTACTCCGAAGACAACAAGCGGATTCGAGGGCCCACTTTTGAAGCTAAGAGCCTGGTTCCCCAACGCCGTAAGCATCTCTTCGCTCCCGATGTTGACCCGTCTCCAATCATGCACGATGAAGCTATGTTTGAAGCTTTGACCAATTGCAATTGGGATGTGGACAACCTCCAGATCGAAGAAATCGAAGAACTGGTGCAGGATGACCCGGCGGCGAGTTAAAGAAAACACTTTGCATCATATAACCCGGCCTTGTTTAGCCCGCCGGATTAAGATTTGTTGAAAAACTTGAAGTCTGCAATGCTTGGGGCTTTTGTATAGCCTTGTAATAGTCGTAGAAAATTCTTAACTGCATGTCCTTGCACCTCTGATGTCGTGCTTGAAAGCTCTGCTGGCGACTCACCAAACTCATCTTTCGATATGTGATCACTGACTGTTTTGACTCGCCGGGCGGGTTATATTCCATGGACCAAGCCGGAAATTTTCCAAAACTTATAATCTTATCATGAGAGCTCCTGCAAGAACAAGCAATTGTATGTTTCATCCTATAAGCCGGCTTTAAAGGCACGGCAGGATAAGATAACTTGTTTTTTATAAAAATAATTTGTTTCCGAAGAAACGAGGCGGAAAGCCTGAAACTTGTAAACCGGGCCTCATGTGACATAAATCCGTCGTTTAAACCTTAGCAAGTTCAGGGTCTTTAAAAGATTGACATTGCTAAGAATACGAATAGGCCACATAGTGGAGGGGGTACGGTAGACAAGACGAGTTTGTCCTTGCTCACTGTAAGCCAGCTCTCTCATGACAAAAGCCGCCGTTTAAACCTTGACAAGTTCAGTGTCTTCGTGCGAGAATAACTTAGAAAAGTTTAGGGTCTCTTATCAAGAATAACTGTCAAGAGTTCGGCGGGTCACATGGCGGAGTAGCAAGTTGCAAACAGGCAGGTTTAACTCGGACATGGCGGAAAGTCGGGTCAAGAGGGTAAATAAGCTAAACCCATAGGGTTGGAAGCCCCCAAGTGACCAAATTAAGGATCAACTCCTTTGTAATATAAACCTGGCCAAGAGGTTTTAAAAGCCCCCAAGTGACCGGATGAAAGGATCAACTCCTTTGTATGACACTCAGTGTGGAGAAAAAAAAATGGCAGAGGCCCCTAATCATGGGGATGCCAACTTTATTATATCATAAAAGATGGTTTATACAATGACAGGGATATGTACATTGATGAGAGCCGGCTGGCGGCTTAAGTATAGTATGGCCGAAGGTGAGCAATATTCCACGGCCTCTTGGTCTCCTCACCAGAAGTGCGAGACTTATCACTTTCCCGTATATCCATGAGATAATAAGAGCAATTGTTGAGATTTCTGCTGATCACAAACGGCCCTTCCTAAGGGAGGCGACAACTTATGCATATCTGACTGGTCTTGAATCAGCCGGAGTACTAAGTCGCCTTCTTGGAACGTCCGGGTCTTGACCCTGCGGCTATGATAGCGACGCAGGTCTTGTTGATAAATCGCCGACCGAGCAGCTGCAAGATCACGCGCCTCGTCCAAGGCATCCAAAGCATCCTGACGCGCTGCCTCATTATCAGTTTCCACGTAAGCCGCCACTCTGGGTGAGTCATGACGGATATCACTAGGGAGAACAGCTTCTGCGCCATAAACCATGAAGAAAGGCGTATAGCGTGTAGATCTGTTGGGGGTGGTTCTTATACTCCAAAGAACAGACGGCAACTCCTCCACCCAACAACCCGGCGTGCGTTCCAAAGGGACCATAAGCCGGGGTTTGATACCTCTTAAAATTTCCTGGTTAGCACTCTCAGCTTGACCATTAGACTGTGGGTGAGCTACCGAAGTTACACACTACACCATGCACCGGAATTCCCTACTGCTGTTTGTTGGGAAAAAGTCACTATTGCCGACCCACGGTTGGCCAGGAAAACTTCTAACAGACCATGTGTCAGGAAAACTATTTTCGACCACGTACTGTCGGTCGGCAATGATAAAACATCTACTGTCGAAACATCGGTCGGGAATTCCCTTATGACCCACGGACCATCGGTCGGTAAATAACCCCGACCAACAGTCGGACGATAAATGGGCCTCGCGCGCGAACGGCCAAATTTTAGCGCCAATATCTGGCCCAACCCACGAATTTGTTTCCCCAAATCACCTTATCCTCTCCAGCCAAATCCCTAGAACACTAGTCTTCCCCACGCCTCCCAGTCCCAGGCTCTCACCGGCGCGCCGTCCGCCGCCGTCCCGCGCCGTCCCCCGCCGCCCCACGCCGCCCGCGCCGTCCGCGCCGTCCCGCACCGCCCGCGCCGCCCCTCGCCGTCCCGCGCCGCCCTGCGCCGTCCTACACCGCCCCGCGCCGTCCTGCCCGTCCGCCCATGCGGCTGAGGTACAGCTCCTATGCCATGCAATTTTTTCTTGTGAGCCCATCTTCCAGCCATCCTCGTTACGTGCAATTAATTCATCCATCTTCTCCGCTACCATGGACAAATGAATCTCGCGAGAAAGGTATGCGCTACCCTACTCGATTGATAGAGCCCATCAGCACAATTCCATACGTGTGTGTAGTATGTTGATTGCGCCCACGACTTCCTATGTCAGCGACCAGCTGAGCGTCCTTCAGCTGATTGAACCGGTCCTGCAGCTCGTTGGGTGTAGCTAGGTTAGGTTCAGTTGTGCAGTAATTGGTCAAAACTACAGTAAAACAGCGCCAGCCAAACATATCTGTAGTCTTCTGAAAACTGAGAAAATGCAGTTTTTTGAAACTGTAGTATCTGTTGCCCACGCATTACAATACCAAGGTTTTGGAATACTACGGTATTTTAAAAACTGTGCTGCCAAACTAGGCCTGACTATTATGGTTTTGCATAAAAAATTTACTTCAAAGTTTGCCACATCTCTCTATACATGTGACCTTACTTAAACTCTCTTGTTTTCTTGCAGGTAGCACAGAGAACCACTTCTGGTACTACTAAGCGGAGGAAGAAGATCTAGTAGCAGAATATTTGGTACTTAGCGATCAGCTTGTGGTATTTGATTTTACCTAGCAGAATATTTGCCAGTGAAATTGATGAGTTTAATAACAAATGTCGGCTCCAAGATTTACTGAATTTGTTATCTTAGTGTATTCCTAGCATAACCCAACCGATGTTGCACGTGAACATGAATTGAAGGTTTTGCTTAGGCTTCAGTTCTTATGCAATTTTTTCTTCAGGAGGCTGCACCGTGGGAGCTCATCTTGAAGAGATCATCCACTGACGTGCTTACTGCATCCACTCAAGTGAGTTCCTCTGCCCCACTAAAGTCCAGATGCCCTCCATATGTGTGGATGCCATGAATATGTAAAGATGCCTCCTTATGTTTGACACTAATTTTTATAGTGTGTAACTAGGTTGGTTATTAGGATTCTTGTTACCAACGACTCGTCTTCCAACCACGCTGCAGTGTTGATTTGGTAGTAACCAAGTGTGAAGCTAGCTACCATGGATAGAAGTTGGATGGATGCACCTAGGTATAACGCCACATATATATTTTAAATTTCTTAGATGCCGAAACTTTATATAACACACTGCACATGTACACTTGCATGTAGGCATACAGAGAAGTACTTACAAGGGCTCGCCAAATTCCTAGGCTATGCATTTAGTAAATCATCAGTCGAGAATAAAATATTATGTCCTTGCAAAAACTGTGTAAACTCGTACTGGAGAGAAGAAGCTGAAGTCCGTGAGCACCTGGTATGCGAGGGATTTGTAGATGGCTACAAACAGTGGATGTTTCATGGAGAATGTGTCTCTTCTTCTCCCATTCCTCCAAATCTGGATGAGGGTGACCATAGGGATGAGGGCGATGATATATCTGATTTGCTAAGAGACCTTGCTGCTGGTTTGGATAAAGGTGGAGATCTTGAAGATGATTGTGGTTTAGATCAGAATGATTCTTTTCTAGAATCTCTCCACAAACTTGAAGCTGATTCTCGACAAGAGCAATATCCAGGCTGTAAGAATTTCTCAAAGCTTCGTTTCCTAGTGAGACTTCTTCACACCAAACTGCCTGGAGGGTGGTCTGATAGAAGTTTTGATCTGTTGTTAGATTTACTCAAAGATGCTTACCCTCAGTCCGCAATACCCAAAAACTCCAATGAAGCCAAAAAACTAGTCAAATGCCTAGGACATGGGTATGTTAATATCCATGCATGTGAAAATAATTGCATTCTATTTTGGAAGAACAATGCCAATGCCAATTCATGCCCAGAATGTAAGGTTTCACGATGGAAATCAGAAAGGAAGAGTCCAGACGGGAAACGTGTCCACAAGGTTCCTAAGAAGGTTCTTCGTTACTTCCCAATAAAGAAGAGGCTTCAAAGGTTGTTTGTGTGCTCCAGAACTGCGGCTCTCATGAGATGGCATGCAGAAGAGCGCACGGAAGATGGATTGATTAGGCATCCTAAAGATTCTCTCCTTTGGAAAGATTTTGATGAAAAAAATAAAGAGTTTGCAAAAGACAGCAGAAATCTTAAGCTTGTTGAATGTGCCGATGGTTTTAATCCGTTTAGATCCATGATTGTCAACTATAGCATTTGGCCAGTATTATTGATTCCTTATAACTTTCCACCCTGGATGATTATGAAGCAATCAACTTTCATCCTATCATTGTTGATTCCTGGCCGAAATTCCCCTGGTAGTGATATTGATGTCTATCTTGAGCCACTAGTTGATGATATGGTAGATATGTTTCTCGATGGTGTTAGGACCAATGATGCTTCAACCGGAGAATATTTTCAGTTGCATGCTGCCATAATATGCACAATTACGGATAAACCGGGTCTTGGGTCTTTGGTTGCGTGTGCTTCCTCTGGAGAGGGAGCTTGCCCTGAATGCCACTTCGATGTATGTTCTCTTAGGCTGAAAAATGGTAGCAAGACCTTCTATATGGGGCATCATAGGTTCTTACGTCCAGATCACCCCTTGAGGTATGATACACACACATTTGGTGACATAGAACGTGGGACAGCACCCGTTCCACTTTCAGGTAGGCAAATCTTAGAGCTGACAGAAAATATGCAAACCAAGTTTGGGAAGGATCCTAAAACGAAGAAGCCTAGAACTAAGAAACGCAAGAAAGGGGATCCGCTGATCATTTGGAAAAGAAAATCTATTTGGTTTAGACTACCATATTGGAAGGATTTGAAGATGCATCATAACTTTGATATCATGCACATAGAAAAAACGTGTGTGATAACATAGTTAACACTTTGTTGGCTGTGAATGGAAAAACCAAGGATAAAATTAATTCTCGATATGACCTTGAAGCACTCAATATTAGAAAGGATCTTCAACCTATTGATCTTGATGATGATGAAGTTTTTTTTCCTCCAGCACCATACACAATGGAATCTGATCAGCAGAGGACATTTTGCAAAGTATTTAAAAATACCATGTTTCCTAATGGTTATGCATCTGACGTACGTCGTAATGTGCATGTTAAGGAGAAAAAGATAATTGGGCTAAAGAGCCATGACAGCCATGTCCTTTTGCAAGACTTGCTGCCACTTGCGGTGAGAAGAACATTACCAGAAAGAGTGAGTGCGGTACTGATTCGTGTGAGCAGATTTTTCATGCAAATGTACTCACAGGTTATTCGCATAAGTGACATGCAAAGGTTGCAGGCAGAAATAGCTGAGACCTTGAGCCTTCTTGAGGCTATATTCCTCCCATCATTTTTCGATATTATGGTGCATTTGATGGTTCATCTTCCAGCCCAAGCAATGATAGCTGGTCCAGTACATTTTCGCAGCATGTGGGCTGTAGTGAGGTATATAGGAAAGCTCAAGGGACATGTCCACACTAGAAGTCATGTGGAAGGATCAATTGCAGAGGGCTATTTGTTTGACGAGAGCTTGACATTTTGCTCACGCTATTTAGATGGTGAGACTCGGTTCAACCGAGTCTGGAATGATAAAGGTTTGGATATGGAAATTGATGATACAACTCCTTTCTTCCACAACATTGGTCGAGGGCTCGCTGGCAAGTGCATGGTGATGTTAGATAACAAAACTTGGCTGCAAGCCCATAGATACGTTTTGTTCAACTATGACCACATCGAACCATACCTAGAGTAAGATATCCCTACTATGTATTGCTATTAGGTTATTTCTCTCTTCCTTGTTGATTGATAAATATAACCTATATGCAGCAAACATATGGATTACCTTTCTTCTATTGGTGTTCGAAGTCATCGAGAAGTCGAGCGAGTGCATTATGAGACCTTTCATAAGTGGTTTAAATTGCACGTAAGTGGGCATGTGACTTTGTCAACCTATAAGACATATAATTCCATTCCATTGTAGAGTAACAATAGCATTTCATAATCACAGGTGGCAGAAATGGGTGATGAAGCACCACATGAGATAAAAATATTAGCTAAAGAGCCAAACATGGTCGCGATGAAGTATAGTAGCTACACTATAAATGGGATAGACTTTCATACACAATCATATGATGAGGGCCGGTCATTTCAGAGTAGTGGAGTTGAACTTGTTGCACAAACCACATCCTTTGCAGAAGGAAAAGGTGACAATATTAGTGTACGAAACAAGACCTATTATGGCATTATAAAACAAATTCTTGAGTTGAACTATCAACATGAAGGGAAAGTAGTGTTGTTCAAATGTGACTGGGTTGATAATCGTGTAGAAAATGAATGGGTACAAACTGATCAGTTTGGAATCACTTCTGTGAATTTCAAGCATTTGTTCAATACCGGTGAGAAAATATCAGACGAACCCTTCATATTAGCCACACAAGCAACTCAAGTTTACTATGTTGAAGATCCCATTGATGCTGAGTGGTCTACTGTTGTTGTGCCATCATTATATGACATAGAAGAATCTCAAGACGATAATGGTAATGTTTTACGTGCGACGTTGGCTGATCCATGTACTGCTATACATGTGAGTGTTGCGGATGGATGCATTGGTTCTGCTAGGACAGATATAGATGGACTAGTTCTTAAAGCAAGTGATATTGAAAAAAAGTAAGTGATGTGTACGATCCTCTAATATTTTGTATTTTCAGCTATGTACTCATATAGTGTGTCTTTTGCAGGAGGAAAAATGGCAAGCGCAAACGGAAAAGCTAAAGATGGTGGGGTCATGGAGGAACAACTGAAAGCGGTAGAGTATGAACTACAAAGAAGTAAGAACCTTGAAGAAAATGATAAACGGCAAGCAGCGGCACGAGCAGCAAAAGCTTCTATGCAGGAAGCTATGGAAGCAAACCAAGCCTCAAAAAAGAAAAGAAAGGCATGTAGCTTCCATCACATTCATGTTCTACCTGAAGGAAGCAAATGTACCTTGCAAAACTAACCTATATATCTATGCAGGCACCCTCCAGCGCACCTGTAAGCACGAATGAAGGACGTGTTTTGAGGTCTAGGGTATCAAAAGATCAAGATCATGTCGATCATGAGCATCAGCCTTCCAAAGGTATTTGTAGTGGGTTATACTTGCTCATGTTGTAGGCTATGACACTTGCTAGAATTGTTATATGACTGTTAACTTTGTTGCATGAAGAGATTACTCGTGAGCTTGATGATGAAGGTAGTCAAAAGAAAGGTGGAAGAAAAATTACTCGAAAGGCTAACATATCTGCAAGGCTGAATCAACCCAAAATCCATATTCCACTTAATGGGAATGGCCAGCCCGTTGGGCCAGATGCAACCGAATTTACCAATTTCATTGGTACTTTGGTGAGGAAGCATATACCACCTGTAGAGTTAGATTGGTGAGATGTTGATGTAGACAAAAAGTTGTTAGTGTGGGTGACCTTGAAGGTATAAATGAACATAATCTAAAACTTACACACTCTTTTTTAATGCTGTCCAACTGAGTGTCCTGCTTTCTCTCATTTTAATAGGCATTTTATGAGCTGGACTCAACTGCTTTGAGCTTTGTTATCAACACTTCACACATAAAATGGAAGGATTGGAAGTCAGATTTAAAGAGGTACAAGTTTGATGCTACATTGACTGATGCGCAGCTTATGAAAAGACGTGACAACAGAATTAGTGAAGCTGACTGGAAGACCCTTATTACTTATTGGAGATCTTCGGTATATGAAGTAAGTCATCATGCTGAATCAAAACTGTAGTATATCCTTGCAGCACCATTTATTCCGGACATAGATAAACTAATATGCATGTAATGATTCGCAAAACACAAACAATATGTGTGATAAATCCCCTTTACTTTTTTCTTGTAGTCTCGTAGTGCTATCGCCAAAAGGAATCGCGCCAATGCAGTGCCTCATACAGCTGGCAGCAAGAGTCATGCCCGTGTTGCTGATGAAATGGTGAAAACAATTACCCCAATTAAAAATGATATGCCACTGTGTTTCAGTGACTAATGCATAATGAAATAAATAAATGATTGTGGGCTGTCAAACTTGGGCATGATCCTCGAAGAGATGAAGTTTATATCGAAACACATACATGCAAAAAAGGGGAAAGGAAAGGGAGTTATGTGCCGCAGGCAGCAACAACAATTGTAAGTCTCCTTTTCTGGACTATTTTCAGTATTAATTAGAATTTACATATAAAGTAAATATCATTTTGCAGAAAGAACTCATAGAGAAAGCTGAAGAGCACCCGGAATGGAAGGAAAAAAGCATTACAGAAGGTGATTTGTTTGCACGTGTATGTGGAATGAAGGAGCCCAGGGGTCATGTCCGTGTGTTAGGTCTAGGGCCGACACCTCAAGATTTGGGCACACCAGGTACACGGGGTAAATTGAGCACAAGAGTTCTAGTTGCAATGGAAGAGCGTCGAGAAGCTGAAAATCGCGTTAGCATGCTGGAGGGGCATGTGCAAGAAATGCATGAACGAATGAACCGAATGGAATTGATGTTAGCTTCACAAGGAGGGCATAATCTAGAAACTCCTAGCTCGCAGCACGGTTCCAATTCTCGACAAGTAATGAACTATTTCCACATCTTTTCATTACATCAATAATCCATCTTGCATGCACCAACTCTATTTCCATATTGTTGTCTGATAGAACTCAAGAGTCCAAGCTGAGGAAGATAACGATGGTGAAGAAGATGATGAACGGGATGATGAAGAGCCCTTTGTTCATAGAAGAGTCGTTGCAAAGCCCCCTGCAAGAAGCTCGTTAGCCCATGAAGATGAAAGCCTTGTAATCTTCGCATCCTTACCTATATGATTAAATTCTGTTTTGTTTCTATGTTTCTAAAATAATCATGGACTGAATCAGATTGGTATGGACGTGCTTGTATATGCATGGACTGGTCCTGAAACTCCTGTTGCTAAGGCAACAATTATCTCAGTTGACCCAGACACTATTGTGGGTGGAGAGCCTCTTGGACCAGGAACTTATGAGGTTCTTGTCAATGTTGCGATCAGAAGGGATGCTACGGTGCCTTTTGAATATGATGGTTTACAAATTATCGCTGATGCTGTCACAAGGTCCATTCCATGGCCATCTAGCAAGGTAATCATCAACAATGTGTGTTTTGTCCACTTATTTCGAATTGTTTGATGTGTGATATTTCCTGACTCATGATCACTTTGCTAGATGAAACCCTACAAACCAGGGACATCTTCCTTGTCTCGCCGCTAAGGTATTTTTGAATCCTGAGCTAGTATTTATTTTTGAGCTACAAAAACAGGGACCGAAATGAACTTAACTAGACCTTGTATGTAGCAAAGTCTGCCTAGCTCACTGCCACTTCTTACATGGTCATGGTGTACAACTTTTTTGTTGGTTATTCTCTAAAGTTTGCCTAAGATAATGTACAGTTCATAATTTACATGGTTTAGTAGAATTACTTTATTCCTCTGCCCTCTGCTGGATGTGCTGGAGCCTGCAACGTGCATGCGTAGGGGCAGACCTGAACAAAAGAAACTCCTAGAAAAGTTTGCTAATTCTCATATTGTTATTATTTCCTAAGACTTTTAGTTATTCAGTTTGCTAATTCTCAGACTGTTATTATTTCATAAGACTTTCAGTCATCTAAATTGTACAGTGTTCTCAAATATACGAAAATAAGAAACTGGGAAACTCTAGGTGCACCGTGCATCTAAACCATTTGATTTGAACACATCCTATACCATAATGCTAAAAGGTCTAGAACTAGAGTCTGATGTGTTAGCCATACACTTTTATTTTACACGCACAGGACTGAAAGTAACAGTGAGCTACTATTGTACTGTTGTATGCATATATGTTTTTATTGATTTGACACGGAAAATTCAGTAAGGTTGCTTCTTATGATTTATCCTCTTGAATTTCACATTTTTTTCTTTTTCATAAGGGTAAAATACCAGTTTAGATATAATTCCACTCATGGGCCGTCCGTAAGTGCATTTTCTGGGAAGTTCATGGTTGTTTGACAGGCCTAATCATATTTTATGTGAGTGCATATAACACCCATTATCTAATACTTGGTCTGACTGAATGTTCACCTGGGACTTTTTTATCCTTTGTAGGAAAGACATACAAAAGGACCAAGAAGGAACCAGGAAGATGTCAGTTTGCTTCAGCTAGAGATTTTCTGTAATGGAGCAAAAACAATGCGTATTTTAGGTCTCATTTTGTAAACCTATATGGCATCTTGTCATCTGGGCATTTTGTGTAATGGAGCAAACAATGAATCTTGGACATGCATCTATCATTTTGTAAACCTATTGGGTGATTGGGTGACTGAACCATAATTGTTTCCTTGACTTATGAGAAGTAATTAATATGTTATCTTTATTTGGTCATGATTTAATATTTGTCGAGTACATGCAAGTTACTGTACTTGATTGATATCATGAGATATGCAACCTGATTGATATTGTATTGTAAGGCAGATGGGAAATCAAGGGTGGGATGTTGTATTGCTCAGCTAAACAAAATGCTGTCAAATTGTTGGTTGGAAAAAGAAAACAGCGTCCTATTGTTGGTCGGCAAAGGCTCATGCCAAGACCAACGGAAAGTAGGTCGGCAAAAATGACACCGTCACACAGTTGGTCGGGAAAAGATCAGGATAGAGCCAACAGAATATCGGTCGGCATAGACTGTACCGTCAAACGGTCGGTCGGGAAAGATTCAACGGAAGCGCCAAGTGCAAGTCGATCGGGAAAGATTCCTATCAGGGCCATCAGAAAGTCGGTCTGCAATGTTCTTTATAGGCGTACAACTGTCGGTCGGGAAAGATATGTCGGTCGGGAAAAGGCTTTCCCGTCCGAACTTTCCCCAACAGACGCTGTCGGTCGGCAATACTCTTTCCCGACGGACTGTGTGTCGGCAGACGCAGTTTTTCCGACCAACCTGTTTGTCAGGATTGTGGTGTTGTGGTGTAGTGACATCAAGACGGATATGCTCCTCATCACAGAACTCCTTCATAGCCCCCTTTGACAGATTTGTACCATTATCAGTGATGATACTATGCGGGTAGCCAAAATGAAAGATCAATTTCTTGACAAACTGAACTACTGTTGCCGCATCACACTTGCGGACCGGCTCAGCTTCCACCCACTTAGTAAACTTGTCAACCGCCACCAAGAGGTGGGTCTTCTTGTCTTTAGACCTCTTGAAAGGTCCCACCATATCAAGCCCCCAGACCGCAAACGGCCAGGTGATTGGAATCATCCGTAGTTCTTGAGCCGGCACATGGGCACGTCGCCCAAATTTTTGACACCCGCCACATTTAGTGACCAAATTCTCCGCATCCTTATGAGCTGTTAACCAGTAAAACCCATGTCGAAAAGCCTTGGCCACCAATGATTTTGACCCGGCGTGATGACCACAATCGCCAGCATGAATTTCTTGCAAGATCTCACGGCCCTCATCAGGAGAAACACAGCGCTGGAAAACACCAATCACACTGCGTCGATGTAACTCGCCGTTGACAATAGTCATAGACTTAGACCGCCTTGTGATCTGCCGTGCCAGAGTCTCGTCTTGAGGTAACTCGCCGCGAGTCAGGTACGTCAGATAAGGCAACGTCCAGTCCGGTGTTGCGTGGAGAGCCGCCACCAATTGCTCCTCCGGGTCAGGTATAGCCAAGTCCTCCTCCGACGGTAACTTGACTGACGGGTGATGCAATACGTCCAAGAACACATTAGGCGGCACCAGCTTACGCTGAGACCCCAGCCTTGATAAAGCGTCAACCGCCTCATTCTTCCGGCGGTCAATATGATCCACCTGATAACCTTTAAAGTGGCCCGCAATAACATCAACCGCGTGATGATAAGCCGCCATTCGAGGGTCCCTAGAATCCCAGGTGCCAGAGACTTGCTGAGCCACCAGGTCTGAGTCGCCAAGACATCTGACCCGGCTCAAGTTCATCTCCTTGGCAACCCGAAAGCCCATGAAGCAAAGCCTCGTACTCCGTTGCATTGTTAGTACAAGGAAACATTAACCTTAAGACATAACATAACTTGTCACCTCGCGGGGAAGTCAAAACAACTCCAGCCCCCGAACCTTCCAATTGCCTGGATCCATCGAAGTGAATCGTCCAATAATTATTGTCCGGTTTCTCCTCAGGGATTTGACATTCTGTCCAATCATTGATAAAATCCACCAGGGATTGAGATTTGATGGCCGTCCGGGGCACATATTTCAGATTGAGAGGTCCAAGCTCAATTGCCCACTTAGCAATCCTTCCAGTGGCTTCTCTGTTTTGAATTATATCTCCCAAAGGAGCAGATCTAACCACTGTGATCGGATGACCAAGAAAATAATGCTTCAGCTTGCGATTGGCCATGAACACCCCAAGCACCAGTTTTTGCCAATGAGGGTATCTTTGCTTAGACTCCGTCAGGACCTCACTGACATAATAAACCGGCCGCTGGACTGGATACTCCTTACCCGCCTCCTTGCGCTCCACCACAACTGCAACACTGACAGCCTTGTTATTAGCCGCCACATATAAGAGAAGAGGTTCTTTTTCCATGGGCGCGACCAGAACAGGCGGCTCAGCCAACTGCCTTTTGAGCGCTTCAAACGCCTCCTTAGCTGCATCACTCCAGACGAAATCGTCTGTCTTCTTCATCATCTGATACAGAGGAATAGCCTTCTCACCCAGGCGGCTTATGAAACGGCTTAATGCAGCGATACGACCCGCCAGGCGCTGATCATCGTTGATGCACGCCGGCTCAGACAAGGAAGTAATAGCCTTTATCTTGTCCGGGTTAGCTTCAATGCCACGCTTAGAAACCAAAAATCCCAAGAGCTTGCCTGCAGGTACACCAAAAACACACTTTGCCGGGTTAAGCATCATCTTGTAAACCCGCAAATTGTCAAAGGTTTCCTTCAAATCAGCCAGCAGGGTCTCCTTCTTCCTTGATTTAACCACAATATCATCCACGTAAGCATGAACATTGCGCCCAATTTGACCATGAAGACAGTTCTGCACACAACGCTGGTAAGTCGCCTGGGCACTCTTGAGCCCAAAAGGCATAGACACATAGCAGAAAGCACCAAAAGTTGTAATGAAAGCCGTCTTCTCTTGGTCTTTAACTGCCATCTTAATCTGATGATAACCAGAATAAGCATCCAGGAAACACAGACTCTCACAACCCGCCGTCGCATCAATGATTTGATCAATACGGGGGAGAGCGAACGGGTCAATCGGACACGCCTTGTTAAGATCCGTGTAATCCACGCACATACGCCACGTGTCGTTCTTCTTGAGTACCAACACCGGGTTAGCAAGCCACTCCGGGTGAAAAACTTCAACGATGAACCCTGCTGCCAAAAGCCGGGCCACCTCTTCCCCAATAGCCTTGCGCCTCTCCTCATTAAACCGACGGAGGAACTGTTTGACCGGTTTAAACTTAGGATCCACATTAAGGTGGTGCTCAGCGAATTCTCTCGGTACACCCGGCATGTCAGAAGGTTTCCATGCAAAGATGTCCCGATTCTCACGGATGAATTCGATGAGCGCGCTTTCCTATTTGGGATCCATATTGGCCCCAATAGTGAACTGCTGTGATGAGTCGCCCGGCGTGAAGTCCACCATCTTGGTATCTTCCGCCACAAACTTGAGGGGCGGCTCAGATTCCGTGTTAGGCTTCTTCAGTGGAGTCATATCTGCCGGGTCAACATTTTCTTTATAAAACATAAGCTCCGCCTCAGCGCAACTTGACTCTGCGTATGCTGCATCACCTTCCTCACACTCAAGAGCCGTCTTCCGATCACCATGCACAGTAATAGTCCCATTTAACCCGGGCATCTTGAGCTGTAAGTAAACATAGCAAGGCCTAGCCATGAATTTGGCGTAAGCCGGTCGACCGAACAGAGCGTGGTATGGGCTCTTGATTTTGACCACCTCAAACCACAAAGACTCCACCCTGTAATTGAATTCATCGCCAAAAGCTACCTCCAAGGAAATCTTTCCCACTGGATAAGCCAACTTTCCGGGCACCACACCATGAAAAACTGTTGAGGAGGGCTTAAGATCCTTGTCAAGCAAATTCATCCAGCGAAAAGTGTCATAATACAGGATGTTGATGCTGCTGCCACCATCCATAAGTACTTTGGTAAACACGTAACCTCCCACTTGGGGGGCAACCACCAAAGCCAACTGCCCTGGGTTATCAACACGTGGCGGGTGATCCTCCCTGCTCCAAGTTATGTCATACTCAGACCACTTCAAGTATTGCGGGAGAGCCGGCATGACTGCATTAACCGCCCGCTTGCGCACCTTTCGGTCTCGCTTGTCGAGGCTGGTTGTAAAAACATGGTACTTCCCTCCATTAAGCTGCTTGGGGTTACTCTGATACCCGGACTGGTTATTTTGCTGCTGACCTCCACCGCCAGACTGTTGATGATTACCTCCATGATTTCCTTGGCACTGATGGCCAGAGCCTGAGTCGCCCGGACCAAAGCCAGACCCGGAAGGACCGGATCCTGACCTGCCGGATGGTCCACCGCCGCCGCCTTGGTGCTGGTTAGCGTTGAGGTTTCGATACTCATGCATAATCCAACAATCCCTCCAAGCATGAGTAGACGGTTGATCTGGAAGACTATGTTTCGGGCAAGGAGCACTCAGTATCGCCTCCATGTCAGCAGGCTTCCACTTAAATAAACGGCGGCTTGCCGTTCCCCTTGCCACGGTTATTCCCAGTATTGGTGTTGGCCACTAGATCTGACCCGCCGTCCTGTTGTTTCCGCTTTCTGCCATTGCCATTATTGTTGTTTCCTCCCCCGTTCTACGATTGACCCTTGGCATTGTTGTTCTTTTTACCCTTGGCCGATTTCTCATCGTCGGAGCCAGGGTCCTTCGTGTTATCAGAGTCTGCATACTTGGTGAGAGCCACCGTGAGTTCCCCCATGCCTTGGCATGAGCGTTTAAGCCGGCCGGGCTTCTACTTCAAGGGCGTAAAGTGGCAATTCTTCTCCAGAATCAAAACCGGTTGAGCCGCCGTAATGTTATCAGAAGAGTGAATGATGGTTGAGACCCGCCGGACCCAATGATGAGCCGACTTGTCCTCACGCTGCACGCAATGATCCAAATCCATAATCGTCATAGGCTGCTTGCACGTTCCCTGAAAGTTCTTGATAAACTCCGCCTTTAACTCGGCCCAGGAAATAACGGTGTTAGGTGGCAAACCCTTCAACCACATGCGAGCCGGCCCTTCCAGCATCATGATGAAATACTTGGCACATACCGCATCGCTAACATCTAACATCTCCATGGCCAGCTCATAGCTTTCAATCCAGGACTCTGGAGGCAGGTCAGCAGTATAATTGGGCACCTTGCGAGGACCTTTGAAATCTTTTGGCAGATGCTCATTACACAAAGCCGGCGCTAAGCACGGCACTCCCACAGCCCTGGATGTTACTCCGGCTCCTACCGAAACAGTAGGTGCGACCGTGGGTTCTTGATAAGCCGCAGCCGCCAAAGCCGCCGCCTCTCGCTGTGCTCTTACCCGATCCACCAGCACCTGAGCATCCAGAGCCGCCCGATCATCTCGCAACGGGTTTCGATGTCGGTCACTACTGGAAACTGCCGGCGACTCATAACGCCGGCTGTAGCTGCGGCTGGGGATGGGGGTTGGGTGCACGCGGCTCCGGCTGTAAGTATATTTCTCCTGCTGGGCCACTGTCGTCTGCACGTATCCAATAGCGTTCCGCACCTCCTCTGCAAAAGGCGCCTCGTCGGGGATGGGAATTGTACCAAGCCTGGTTGCCGCTGCCACCATGTTCTCCGCCGGGTTAGAATAATGACCTAGCGGCGTCAGAAAAGACTGCGGTGGGGTCTGGTTCCGGCAGGGCGGGTCTGGCTGCTGACGCTGAACCGCCGCCCGGCTTCCAGGTACTTCCGCCGTCCGGGTTACGGTCAGAGGCATATTCCGTCCCGTCCCTGGCGTGTTAAAAAGATTTCTGGCTTCATATTGATCCGGCAGACGGGATTGATGCCTCATCCGATGAACCGCTGCTGCAGATTGCTACTCGAACTCGAGGCGAAAAGCATCCGCCCTAAGGCGCTCTGCCTCAGCATCCATCTGAGCTTTCAGCGCATTGATTTCCTGTTGGACTCCGGTAATCTGGTTCTTCAACCTCGTGATCTCCGTGTTACGGGCTGCTTGGTTTTCAGCAGTGACCTCGGTTTCCATCAGAGTTGTAAGCTCGTTCATCAGATCCAGAAGAACTTGAGCCGGCGGCCTGCCAGCTCCAGACCCGGTTGCACCGGCAGCTGCGCTACAAGGGGCCGGCGCTGAACCCGCCATGAAGACAGCAGCGTGGTTCGGCGGCTCATAGTCCTCCGGCTCATGATGCTCTGGCTCGGGGTAATCCTCGACGTAGCCCCCAAGCCCGCCGTTGTGAAGCTGATAGATTGATTCCGTCTCTCCGCTCAAGGATCCATCCTCTGAGCAGATGAAAGTTTCCTCCCTCGACATGGAACCTTCAAGCTCCATCCCTTGGGTAAAGCCGACGAAGACATGCTTCCTACCCGGGTTAATACGGGCGGGTTGCATGTGCCGGGCCGGCTCGACGAGGTCGGTGCAGATGTCCGGCCTGGGTTTAGATCCGCCGATCTTGCCGATGAAGACGTGAATTCCGCCGAACGGGACCCGGTACCCGTACTCGATTGAGTCGGCCTCGGGGCCCCAGCCGGCGTCGTCGATGTAGAGCTTGCCGCGGCGACTCTTGGTCATCCTGCCAACGGCGTATCCCTCGATCCCTAGGAGAGAACCCTTCGAGAACTCCACACCACCGAGCGCTAGCCCCACGGTGGGCGCCAACTGTCGTGGTTTTGTCATGGCAGATGTCCTCGTGAAAGGACTTAGGTTCGAGGCCATCGCTAAGGTGAACTCGAAGGGGTTGATCAGAGTCGAGAAGCAAGAGTTACCCAGGTTCGGCCCCTCGGAAAGAGGTAAAAGCCTACGTCCTGCTTTGTGTTGTATTGCTTGGGTATCGATTACAAGGGAGCGAGTTCGCTTGACCTAGCTCTCGATCAGTTGTTTTTCGTGGCCTAAGCCGCCCAGGTAACCCGCCCATATATACACGGGTCAAGGCCCTGAGCTTCGAAGAGTTCGGGTCGGGTTATACTTGACCACCGACCTTGCCTCTAACTATACATGTCTTATCTAACAAATCGCCCCCGGCGGCTCAAGCCCACCGGGTTACATCCTGTCTTCTGGCTCTGGGCCTCCTTGCCCATTGGATAAGCTCACTCCTAGTCTTGTCGATAAGCCGCCAATTGCATGACCCGGCCCTACCTGGGCGGGTCTCACCCTGGGGTTACATCCCCAACAGCTGCCGAACCTCCGTGACGGATACTGGTCGGATGATCCCGTCGGTCGAAGGTGATCGGGCAAGCCGACCATGGGTTATACTTCGGGGCTACGGGCTCTACGGCGTAGACCTCCCGAAGGGCGCGCTTCCTCTCCTTTTTTGGTATGTAAGTGGCATATATCATGTTCATAGTTTTTACCTCTGGAGGGAACTGCTTTTGTCCTCCATTGCTTGGACCGCGGGGCTCGTCATCGTCCTCGCTGCGTGGGCTCTTTCCTTGCTCCTCGGCTGCTAGTTTGCCATCTTGTTTGAATACCCAACAATTACGGTTGGTGTGGTTAGCGGGCTTGTCTTGGGTGCCGTGGATCTGGCATGGCCTATCCATGATTTTGTCCAGGGTGGTAGGTCCGTCCCTATTGCCTTTAGAAGGTTTCTTCCGCTGTCCGGATTTTGGGTTGAGGAAACCGGCATTGACGGTCGTGTCCTCCGCATCGCCGTTGTTGTGCCGGCGTTTGTTTTTGTTACGCCGTGGTTTCCCGTTTCCATGCCGGACTTCGAAGGTGCCGGGGTCTTCGGGGTTATGGCTTCGTCGAGCTAGCCAGTTATCCTCACCCGCGCAGAAGTGGGTCATAAGTGAGGTGAGGGCGGACATTGTCCTCGGCTTGTCCTGGCCGAGCTGACGAGCTAGCCACTCATCCCGGATGTTATGTCTGAAGGAGGCTATTGCCTCGGCGTCCGGGCAATCAACGATCTGGTTTTTCTTGGTCAAGAACCGATTCCAGAATTGCCGAGCCGATTCTCCTGCTTTCTGGATAACATTGCTCAGGTCGGAGGAGTCCGGTGGCCGGACATAAGTGCCCTGGAAATTAGATCGGAAGGCATCCTCGAGCTCTTCCCAGCTCCCGATAGAATTCTCGGGGAGACTGTTTAACCAGTGCCGAGCTGGCCCCTTAGGTTTTAGGGGAACATACTTGATGGCATGGAGATCATCTCCTCGTGCCTTATGAATGTGGAGGAGGAAGTCCTCAATCCATATGGCTGGGTCTGTTGTCCCGTCATATTTCTGTATGTTAACGGGTTTAAACTATTTAGGGAACTGATGCTGCATCACCTCGTCTGTGAAGCACAGTGGGTGGGCATGGCCTCTGACCTGAGCTATGTCATGCCTATGATCGGCGATAGGTCGGGCCCGGTACTGTTCCCGACCTCTATCGTTCCGGTCGAGCCAAGACCGGTGCCCGTCCCATCTAGCGGGGGGGGGGGGGGAGTACCCTCTAGATCCGTAGATGGATCTTGTGTGGCCTGCTCTGTAATCCAGGTCCTGTCGTAAGTCATACATGTCCTCAGGCCCAACTAGCTCTTTTCCTCTCCTGCGGGGCACCGCAGGTCTGTACTCGGCCTCGCCAGCCATTCTATCCCGTCCTCGAGGAGGGCGGTCCGGCCGGTCGTATGGAGTATGCCTGGGAGGCGATGTTTCAAGGGCCTCATCATCGAATTGCGGCAGCAGCCGCCGGCGTGGGAAGCTTTTGGGTTGGTCCGGTAGATCGGTACCATAACGTTCTTCGGCTGCCAAGACCCTCGTCCATCTGTCATTGAGGGTGTCCTGTTCGGCCTTGCGCTGTTGTTCTTTTGACTTCAGGCTTCGGGCGGTGGCTAAAAGCTGCCGCCTAAACCGTTCCTGATCCGCAGGGTTTTCGGGGACGGTGAGGTCATTGGCTTCCAGGCTGTCTTCCTCCTCAATAGGGGGAAGGTAGTTGTCGTCCTCGGAATCATTAGGATCCTCGGTGTCGCGCCGATCATCGGGCCTTTCCTGGTCCTCCAGCAGCTGTTCGGGGTCTTCGGGGTCGCTGAGGTCTTCCGGGGTGTCATTTTCCCCGGTGCCTGTAATGGCTTCCCTTCCCTTGTTTGCCTTAGATCGTTTGCGATGTTTCCGGCGCCTTGACGGCGCCTCACCGGATTTATCGCCATTCTTCTTAGGGGTGCGATCGCCCTTATCATCGGGGGTGTCTACCATGTAGACGTCGTAGGTGGAGGTGGCAGTCCATCGCCCAGTGTTGACGGGGGCGGGGGCGCCGTCCTCTTCATCCATGTCTTCTGCCTCCTCGGAGGCGTAGTCCAGCATATCAGTTAAGTCTTCGATAGTGGCTATCAAGTGGGTGGTGGGTGGGACGAAAAATTCCCCGTGACCTGCCTTCAGACCGATTTGAGCATGGGTCGAGGTCGGGTCATCTGTGAGTTTTATTGATAAGATCCGATCCAGTGCCTCATTGAGCGCCGAGAGCTCGACCAGATCGATCTGCCTAGGACTTTCGGAGTTAACCTCCAAAGTGTCTGTACAAAGGGTGTGTTCGGCAGAGGCCGACTCCTGGCCCTCAGATACTGTAACTGGATCCGGACTAAAGGTCAGATCATCGGCAGGGACAGACTTGTCTGCCCTCTACAATCTAAACCCTCGAGATCAAGAGTCGATTATATTTAAGTGTATGGAGATTACAGAGTCAATCTACCTCGAGATCAAGTAGCCAAAACCCTAGACGAGCTTGTCTGCCCTCTACAATCTAAACCCCTTGGTTTATATTGACACCGGGGGTACCTAGGGTTTACACATGATAAGTCATCAGCCGGATGTAAAGACGCTGATCTTCTCATTTTGACTTGGAGTGCACGCCGCGTCTTCGGAGGTTTCCTTCTAGAATACGGGGTCGCCGCATATCCTGGCCCTCCCTGTGACAACCAGAGAGCGGCCCACCGAGCTGGCCCATGAGAGATATGCCGGCGGCCCGAGGACCCCTTAGTCCAGGACTCCCTCAATGTTCACTACCAGACTGAGTTTCAGCATCGAAAATAGAGACATGATTATTGTCAGGAGGTTTTTGTGTCTCAGGTTCACTAGAGGTATGCAAAGTCCTATCATTTTTCTTTTTCTTTTTGTTCTTAGAAGGACTAGGTGCATCAGGATTAATTCTCTGAGCATCTTGTTCAATTCTTTTAGGATGACCCTCAGGATAAAGTGGTTCTTGGATCATTCTACCTCCTCTAGTTACTACTCTAGCAGCAAAGTCATGCATATTACTATTCATTTCATCAAGCAATTCTTTTTGAGACTTAGCTACTTTTTCTAATTGGGTTTGAACCATAGAGTCATGCTTTACTACACCTCTAACATCATTACTGATTCTAAATAGCAAGTCACTCAAGCGAGCAATCATATCACAATTGTATTTCAATTGTTTCAGAACATGAGCATTGAAATGATCTAGCTTCATAATATAGTTATCAAACTCATATAAGCATTGACTAGGAGGTTTATTGTGAGGGATGTGACTTTCATTAAACTTTAGTAAAGAATTTACCTCTACCACCTATGGAGGTGGTGGTGTGTCAAGGCCATGTATTTCTTCAATAGGCGGCAAATTCTTAACATCCTCAGCTTTAATACCTTTTTCCTTCATAGATTTCTTTGCCTCGTCCATATCTTCAGGACTGAGGAATAAGATACCCCTCTTCTTCGGAGTAGGTCTAGGCGGTGGTTCAGGAAGAGTCCAATCATCATAACTCTTTAATACATTATTCAATAATTCCTCAGCTTTTTCAACAGTTCGTTCCCTAAAAACACAACCAGCACAACTATCTAGGAAGTCCCTAGAAGCATCGGTTAGTCCATTATAAAAAATATCAAGTATTTCATTTTTCTTGAGAGGATGATCAGGCAAAGCATTAAGCAGCTGGAGAAGCCTCCCGCAAGCTTGTGGGAGACTCTCTTCTTCAATTTGCACAAAGTTAAATATTTCCTGTAAGGCAGCTTGTTTCTTATGAGCAGAAAAATATTTTTCAGAGAAGTAATAAATCATATCCTGGGGACTACGCACACAACCAGGTGCAAGAGTATTGTACCATGTCTTAGCATCACCCTTTAATGAGAACGGAAACAACTTAAGGATGTAATAGTAGCGAATCTTCTCATCATGATCAAAGAGGGTGGCTATATCATTCAACTTAGTAAGGTGTGCCACTACAGTTTCAGTTTCATAGCCATGGAAAGGATCAGATTCAACCAAAGTAATTAACTCTGGGTCGACAGAGAACTCATACTCCTTATCGGTAACACAAATAGGTGAAGTAGAAAACTTAGGATCACATTTCATTCTAGCATTCAAAGTTTTTTCCTTGTACTTGCATAGCAGTTTCTTAAGATCGTCTCTATCCTTGCAAGAAAGAATTTCTCTAGATATCTCCTCGTCCATAACATAACCTTCACGTATCTTAGGCATTTCAAACTTAGGAGAACTAGGACCAATAGGAGTTTCATAATCATAATCAGTTTCATAAGCTTCATCAGTTTCAGCAATTTCATTTTCTTTAGCTCTAGCAATTTGTTCATCAAGAAATTCTCCTAGCGGCACATTATCATCAAGCATGGTACTAGCATCATCATAAGCATCATTCATAGCAGAAGCAACATCATCAATAACTTGCGACATATCAGGATTACTAGCATGTGGTGGTGTTGCAAACTTACTCATAACAGAAGGTGAATCAAGTGCAGAGCTAGATGGCAGTTCCTTACCTCCCCTCGTAGTAGAGGGAAAAATCTTAGTCTTTTGGTCCTTCAGATTCTTCATAGTGATAAATTGATATAAATCCCAAGTGACTCAACAAATATTGCTATGCTCCCCGGCAACGGCGCCAGAAAAATGTCTTGATAACCCACAAGTATAGGGGATCGCAATAGTTTTCGAGGGTAGAGTATTCAACCGAAATTTATAGATTCGACACAAGGGGAGCCAAATAATACTTGAGAGTATTAGCAGTTGAGTTGTCAATTCAACCACACCTGGAGATTAAATATATACAGCAGAGTGATCAGTAGCACAGTAATATGATAGTTTGATAGCAGTAGCAATAGTAACAGTAGCGGTAACAGTAGTAGCAATAGTTTTGTAGCAGTTGGAACAGCAGCAACAGCAGTAGTAACTTAGCAAGAACAATAAGTGGAAGGGTCATAGGCACTGGATTGGTAACTCGTTGGATGATATTCATCATATAATAGTCATAAACTAGGGCGATACAGAACTAGATCCAGTTCATCAATGTAATGTAGGCATGTATTCCGTAAATAGTCATACGTGCTTATGGAAAAGAACTTGCATGACATCTTTTGTCCTACCCTCCTGTGGCACCGGGGTCCATAAGGAAACTAAGGGATATTAAGGCCTCCTTTTAATAGAGAACCGGAACAAAGCATTAACACATGGTGAATACATGAACTCCTCAAACTACGGTCATCACCGCGAAGTGTCCCAAATATTGTCACTATGGGGTTGACGGATCACAACACGTAATACGTGCATATGACTAGGCAAGATCGGATCAAGAACATTGATATATAGATGATAACATAACCGGTTCAGATCTGAAATCATGGCACTCGGGCCCTAGTGACAAGCATTAGGCATAGCAAAGTCATAGCAACATCAATCTCAGAACATAATGGATACTAGTGATCAAGCCCTAACAAAACTAACTCGATTACATGATGAATCTCATCCAACTCCTCACCGACCAGCAGTCCTATGAAGGAATTACTCACTCCCGGTGGGGAGCATCATGGAATTGGCGATGGAGAAAGGTTGGTGATGATGAAGACCGAAGATTCCCCTCTTCGGAGCCCCAAACGGGCTCCAGATCTGGCCTCTCGATGAAGAACAGGAGGTGGCGGTGACTCCGTCTTGTGAAACGTGATAATTCTTTCTCTCCTATTTTTTCTAGAAAATTAGGAATTTATAGTGGCGGAGATAGGTCAAGTGGGGCCCCGAGGTGGGCAGCCCCCACCAGGGCGCGCCGGGAGGGGGCTGGCGCGCCCTGGTGGGTGCTGCACACCCTGGGCCCCCTCTCCGGTGGTTACTGGCTCCAGTATTTTTTATATTTTCCAAAATAAAACTCCAAAAAGTTTCGTTCCATTCCGAAAACTTTTATTTCTGCACAAAAACAACACCATGGCAATTCTGCTGAAAACAGCGTCAGTCCGGGTTAGTTCCATTCAAATCATGCAAATTAGAGTCCAAAACAAGGGCAAAAGAGTGAGGAAAAGTAGATACATTGGAGACGTATCAAGTTGCTCCTGACGAAGCTGGGCATGGGGAAATCATCTACCGTCTTGTATGGAGTTTCCTTCAACCAGTTGATGATAGCCGGGATCAAGTTAGTAGCAAAATCATTTCTGCAGGCATCTACAGCTGCAACGACTGCCTGCTGTAGCAACGCATTTTTCTCCTCGGCTGCTTTTTTCACGTCCTCAGCTGCTTTTTTCTCGAACGCAAGCTTCACCTTCTCATCGATGTCCGCCTAACTGAACTTCTTTTTCTGCTTCTTGGCCTCCGGGCCCTCGTTGTAAAAGACCTTCCACGTGGCGCCGTCTTCGGCGCCGTGCACACGTCCATATTGCGGCCGCTGGTCCAAAGGGAGTCCCTTAAGTTTGTTCAAGGCCCAGTTGAGAGGGGTGTCCCACTTGGGCCTCATCGACGAAGACTGGCTTTCGACTGCAAGCTTGTGTTGCTTGTCATGCAGAAGGAAAGTGAACCGTTTACGAATGTGTAGTCGGCCTGATCAGAAGCTAAATGTAAGGTGGTAAAAGAATAATTACCAGTATTCTAATCAATTTCCTCGTGATCTTGTCCGCGTAAAAAACCTTCTTTTCCTTGTCCCACTTGTAGCGGGCCCCGATGAAGTCACGCTCCAAGGGGTTGGTGAACTTCGCAAAGGGGTCTAGGAGACCCGCGGCTTCACGTTCCGCGTCCTCCTTATCCCATATGGGCCTTTTGCCAAGGTAGCCATGGCTTCCGAGGCATTGGTTCCCCGTGTTCCTTTGCTGAAGGCTCTTGAATTTCGCAGCGTTAGCCTTGGTTGCCTCGGTAGCGCAAGTGTCCTTGAACTTTTGGAACTCCTCTTCCGTAAGTGTTGGATTTTCCTCCAGAATCTTG
Organism: Elymus sibiricus; assembly: GCA_039707655.1. Classification (NCBI taxonomy): domain Eukaryota; kingdom Viridiplantae; phylum Streptophyta; class Magnoliopsida; order Poales; family Poaceae; genus Elymus; species Elymus sibiricus. Next base: position 292,995,623 of record CM077671.1, on the reverse strand, counting down.
GACAGGGGTTCCTCAGCCTCAATAGCTCGTTTCACCCTCCCTTTCCAGGAGGCCAAATCATTGCTGAACATGCCTAGGGCGTGATTGTTAATCTTTTTCATCTTCTCATCCCACGGGTGTTCTATGGTGTCATCCCGGTCGGGGAACTTGAATCTCTTGTGCAGCTTCATCAGGAGCAACTACATCAAATGTTCTTTACCCCTTATGTCATCGTCGTTGATGCTCGCGCATTCCCGTAGAATGCATCCGACTTGGTTCCCGTAGCACTTGCGAGGTTCTTCCGGCTCTAATGGCTCAAACTTGCCAGGGGCCATCTTTGTGATCACCAGTCGTTCGATGCCGAGTTTGTTAGGTTTTCGTATCCTCTGCTTCTTCTGCTTCTTCTTTTCGGTAGCGGCTTCGGCGCCGGTACCTTCCCCGGCGGTACCTTCCCCGCCGGTATCTTCCCCGCCAGTACCTTCCCCGCCGGTATCCTCCCCGCCGGTACCTTCCCCGCCGGTGTCGGCGCCGCCATCGGTGCCGGCGCCGTCGTTGTCGATTTCGGCGTCAGTACCATCATCGAGGCCACCCTGCAAACCTTGACTGTGCTTAGCAGACAAAAAGTCGAGGTACTGTTGTTCACCCTCATAATCCATCTCGTCTGCATCGTGGTCAGAAGGCCCGGTTTCTTCGTTGTTCGACATGTTTCCTACGATTAAGTCTCCTTGTTTAATTCTTAAACTATAATAAAAATGAGTAATGACATAAAAAAGGTCCATGGTTTGCCAGAATGCCGTTTCCCCGCAAATCCCGGCACTCGATATGCCTACTTTCTAGCACAAGTCATGCCAAAATTCACGGGAAATTTCGCATGACCTTGGCTAAAATGTGGACATATCGAGCGCTTGAAATTCACCGGAACGGAAATGAATCAACATGCCGGCGAAACATAGGCCACTCGGATCATTTACCCTGCACATAACCATCATTTTCCTAACATCACGTGTCCAAAATATCACATGTCCAAATTCCAAACATCACATGTCCACATATCAGATGTCCACTTCAAATTTGCATATAACAGCAAGAAAAATATAGAACTTGAAGAAAATGCAATAAGTCCCTTTTCTTCACAATAATTGAAACTAAATTCAGCCTACCCAAATTTCTGTCCTAATTTGAAACCTAGCTAAATTTCTGTCCTAATTTGAAAACCTAGTTAATTTCATACTAATTAACTAGGTTCATACTACCTAATCTGTCCTAGGGTTCATACCTAGAATTCATTTAACCCATAATAATTCTGTTTTTTAACTAGGGTTCATACCAACTAATTAACTATACGGATCATACTAGCTATTTCATCAACACATTTTCTGAAATTTGAATTCACAATTTTCTAGAACCTAACTACAAAACCTATCTATTTCATGAACCCTAGAACCCTAGAACCTAACTACAAAACTTAACTACAAGAACCCTAGAACCCTAGAACCCTTAGGCAGAGAGAGAGAAGGAGGGGCAGAGGACTTACAAGGGGCTAGGAGAGACGTCGGCGGAAAGGTGGAGCTCGGGGGAGATGCCGGCGGCAAGGTGGAGCTTGGGGGAGACGGGTGCGGGTGGAGGAGCGGGCGGCGACGGACGGGGCATGGGCAGGCGAGGGAGGGCGTCGACGGACGGGGCGTGGGCAGGCGATGGAGGGCGGCGACGGACGGGGCGCGGGCAGGCGACGGAGGGCGACGGCGGCGTCGGAGTAGAGGGATCGAATGGGGAATGCGATGGAGGAGGAAGCCCGCCCGGGGGTTATGTCCAGATATCAGTAGTGCGTTTCTAAAAAACGCGCTATAGCTAAAGTAGCTGTAGCGCGTTTTGCGAATACGCGCTACTGCTATCTTGACATAGCTATACTGCGTTTTAGTAAAACACGCTACTGCTACCTGACATAGCTATAGCGCGTTTTGTAGAAAACGCGCTACTGCTATCACTCCTGTCCTGTTTGTTTCTTCTATTTTCTTTTCCTTTTCTTTTCTTCTTTTTCTTTTTTTTCCGAGAGCAGGAACTAAGGAAAGGTGATACAATGTATATAACTAAGGCGATATATATTGCATCATTTGACGGTTAAGTGTGTATACAAAATAGGAACATATATATTACATCATTGACCCATGCATAACGGTTAAGTGTGTACACAAAATAGGAACATATATATTACATCATTTGACCGATAACAGTTTCTCGATCAGCGTCGACGTTTTCATTTTTGAGTGAGCTTCTTTCCCTTCTTGTTCGTTGACGAATAATTGAGCCCCTCATTGTGACCTTTCCTTTTCCATGGAGTACGATCTTTCTTAGGTAATGTAGTATTGATTCTTCTTTTGACGTATACTTCATCGTCATCGTCATCTTCCCTCATCGGGTTGCCGTACTGGTCGTAGTCTTCCTCGTTGGCGACTCCATCCATTCCTATGATGTTCCTTTTGCCTCTCCTCACGACAACACGGCTGGGATTGCTCGAGTCGGTTATGAAGAAGCATTGTGTCATGTGCTTAGCGTGTACCCATGCCTCGTTTTCTGCGACGGCGTTCATGGTAGCGCTCTTGGCATCGGGTATCGTCATGGTAGTGAAATACCGGTTTTCTCTTTCGACAATCTTAGCCCATCTGACACAGAACATCGTCGCGCTGTGCAGTCCAGAGTAGTCAAGCTCCCAGATCTCCTCGACCCTTCCGTAAAATCTCTCAGTTGTGCCATTGTCGCTGCCGGTCATCCATTCCATCGTCACCCCTGAGTTCTGAAAATCACTATTCATATCTTTGGCCTCCGTGTAGAACGTGTATCCGTTGATATCGTATGCCTGATAGGTCACGAGGTTTGCCGAGGGGCCATGTGCTAAGGCGTATATGAGCAATCCGTCCTTAGAGCCCTCTTTCGGGGGATTACCAAGAATATGCTCATTGAACCAATGCAGGAAAGTGGAGTTGTGCTCTCTAGTAACTTCGGCGTCCGTCCTGCATAGCCCCCGGTCACAATACTTCTTTGCGATGGTTTCTTTGTGCAGTGTAACGAAAGGATCTACCTCGTCTAGGTGTTGTAGCACTACTAAGTTTGCACTGTCAAAGTCGTTGCATCGATCCGAGTAGGCCACATGCAGTTCCTTGCGACCATTGGAGTGACCTTCTCCTTCGAGCCTCCCAAGGTGCTTCTTATCGGGCAAACCAACACCAGGCCGGTCTCCGCCATATACATAATTCTCGCAGAAAGAGATGCACTCTTGCGTCAGATAGCCCTGGACGATGCTTCCATCCGGACGGGACATGTTACGAACGAATCCTTTGATGACCCCATTCATCCTCTCTAACGACATCATGTTGTGCAGGAATGACGGCCCCAGGTCTATTATGTCGTCAACAATATGGACACATAGATGCACCATGACGTCAAAGAACGCAGGCGGGAAGTACATCTCAAGCTCATTTAGTATCACAACGATCTCTTCCTGTAGCCTTCGGAGCTGCTTCACACTGATCGACTTTCGAGAGATGACGTCAAAAAAGTTGCAGATACCAATAAGCGTCTCACGGACGTGCTTGTCCATTATCCCTCTAAGGGCAACATGTTGTATCTCCATCATCATCACATGACAGTCATGGGACTTCAGCGCGCTGAACCTTTTCTTCTTCATGTCTAGAAATCTGCTTATCTTCCCACAGTAACCGGAACTAACTTTTATTCCAGTAAGGCACTTGAAGAATTGATCGATCTCAGCCGGACTTAAGGTGAATCAAGAAGGGGGGCAATAATCCTCTTCCTTCACTTTTTTGCCCTTCTTCTCCCGCGCCTCAGTCTCCGTCTCTGTCTCCTCTGACTTTTTACGGGGCGGCATGTGCAGATCTGCCCTGATATTCAAATCTTGCAAGTCTCTTCTTGCCTTCGGCCCATGCTTGGTCTTATCCGGCATGTTCATCAGTGTCGCAAGCAAGCTCTCCAGGACATTCTTACATATATGCATTTGATCAAGCCAATGTGGCGTGTCGAGTTTGTGCCAGTACTCCAAGTCCCAGAAAACAGACCTCGTCTTCCATACCTTCAGCAGCGGCTCCGGCGCCTCTTTCATCGTCTTTCCCAGCGCGGGGCACTGTTCCCAGTTTTTCAAGAGCTCATCGATTTCGGCGCCGCTCCGCTTACGTGGAGGTCCTCGATGCTCAGCCTCACCATTGAATAGATCTCCACGGTCTCTCCACGGGTCGTCCTTCTCGAGCCATCTTTGATGCCCCATGTACACGATTTTCCCAGACCCGCCATCATTCGTTGACGTTAGCTGCTGAGACGTCATATCATCCATGCACCGCGTGCATCCGCAATATCCACGGCACACCTGGCCTACGATATATCCGTAACCGAGATAGTCGTGCACCGTCGTGATCAGCGCGGCTCTCATATAGAAATACTCGCCTTTGCTGGCGTCCCATGTCTTGGTCGGTGTTGGCGTCAAATCCGACATATCTCGTAGTAGGGGTCCTAGGCTAGGCGTCTTGGAGCGATGGTAACATGGACACAGGATTTTACCCAGGTTCAGGCTCTCTCAAGGAGATAATACCCTACGTCCGGCTTTTGATTGTATTGATATGGGGATAGTACATAGTACATATATCTACCACGAGATTGTTGTAATGAATAATCTTGTCTATTGACTAGCCTGGCCTCGGTTTATATAATGCACCGTTGGCCTAGGGTTTAGAGGAGTCCTTGTCTTGTGCGCCAAGTCTTGTGGAATCTCCCTTGTATGCATCATGGGCTTCCCGAAGTGGCCCATTAGTGAATCGCCCTGGGGTCCTCAGCCCGACCCACTGGTCGGGAGACGACGTGGTGAGTACCCCCTAGTCCGGGACACCATCAGTAGCCCCCTGAACCGGTCTTAAAGTTGGAGACGCTCCTCGGTTCTTCCGAACTGTTCTTCGTCTTCAGCCGTCGGTCTTGAAAACTGGTTCAACAAATCTTGCCATCTCCGATCTTGAGGATCGCCAAGGTGTATCCGAAGAGTTCACACGTCGGGCATCCGAGGAGCCTCTTTAAGATCTCGGCCTTTTTCAATGCCTTGTAATTTTTATGCCACACCTCGGGTTTGAAGTGTTTCCCGTGCGGCGGTGTCCTCTTGCGTCCGAGCTCCAATGCCGAACTGCATCCGAGGTGTCTTTTACAGCCGAGCTCCAATGCCGGACCATGTCCGAGCTCCAACGCCGGACTGTATCTGAGGTATCTTTTTGCAGCCAAGCTCCAATGTCGGTATGCATCCGAGGTGTCATAGATTACCTCGGTCTTGAAAAACTTGAAGGAGTTCAACCGAGCTTAATGCCGAAAATGCCCTTTATGGAGCCAGCCACTTGCATCTAAGCTTTATGCCGGACTATTTCCAAGGTGGTGCACCACCTCGGTCTCGGGCTGTTTTTTGCAGGATTTATTTCCGATCGGCGCAAATTATTTACTACCGAGATGTATAGCCGGTAGCCCTCAAGGTGTGTGTCGGTCTAAAACCCGAGATGCACCTAAAGGAAATAATAAAACCACAGATCCCAGTAGCCCCTGAGACTTAGGTCGATTTGTGAAATCAGCCTGAGGATCAAGTCCTTGCTCGGCAGCATACTTAGGAACAGAAACGAGGTGCGCCATAGTTTCCGAGACTCAGGTTGGGTGCGGCTGACCAACCTGAGAATCGAATCTCCTTGGAAAGCATATTGCACTTTGAATTTTTTGCATTGAATAGGTAATGCAGTAGCCCCCGAGCCTTAATTTGGGCATAAGTGGTTGAATTAAGGATCGATATTTGTTTCACACAAACTTATTTACGTTCGACACAATTTATGTATAATGATTCTATGTATCCAAGTACTTTACATCATTAATGCTCGGATCCGCATTGTACAAGACTTTGTTGACCGACCATCGGCTTCAACCTCCTCGGCCAGTAGCCGAGGAGTGTTTGTCCTACTTTATAAAGCCTTTATAAGGGCAAAGATTTACGGCAAACAAGGCAATCCGGCCATACGGTTTTATAAACAAAGGTACGCGGAGAGATATGTTATATTACTATTTAACGTAAGAAACATCTTCTGGGAAAAATAGTTCATTTATAATTTCCTTTTCCTAGGATATCATGTTGACCATGATCGTGAAACCTCAACTCCGATAAATGTGGGAGGAAAATATTGAGGATTTAGTTTGGGGAATGTTCCCAAACTCTGTGGTCTTTAATGAACCAAAATTTTCACTTCCGTCGTTGCCGACCAATTATATTCTTAAGATGGCTAGCTTTCGGCTTCACCCAGTCTGAGGTACTAACCCGGATGACCCGGAAGTAACAATCACAGAGGTGCTCCCTTTACCCCCTAGCCGAACAATCGGGAACATAGGGGCTAAGTACAGGAGCCAGGCAACCCAGCTTGGTCAAAATCTTAAGTCAAATTGATGCATATTTATGGCTTTATAACTATGATTACGGAAGGTAGCACTCGTATATTGAATACAAATGCTTTTATGCTATATGCTATTTTAACTCCTTTGTGACCGTTTATCATTTGAGAGTGAACCATCGTCGGCTTCTACCCCTTTGTAGATGCTACGCAGGGTGTTTCCGCAGTAACGAGAGTGAACCATCGTCGGCTTCTACCCTTAGCCGACGTCTCGGTGCCCGGAGGCGGTTGTGTTAGCGGAAACGAGGAAATCAGATATCTAGGCTTTATAACTTTCACTTAGTCATCGGAGCTTAAAGTTTGGGAGGCCAGTTACTAGCCCCCGGTTAGTGTTCGGTGTCGGTGTCAAAACCGGCGGATCTCGGGTAGGGGGTCCCGAGCTGTGAGACTTGGATCGATGGGAACAGGAGAGGAAGGGGACAAGGTTTTACCCAGGTTCGGGCCCTCCTATGGAGGTAATACCTTACGTCCTGCTTGATTATATTGATGATATGGGGATTACAGAGTTGATCTACCTCGAGATCAAGTAGCTAAAACCCTAGATGAGTTCTGTTGTTCTACAACCTAAAACCCTCCGGCTTATATAGACGCCAGGGGTCCCTAGGGTTTACACATGGTCGGTTACACGTCGAAGGGATAAACATGCCTATTCACTAATTTAAACATGGAGGACACGCCACGCTTCTAGAAGCTTCCTTTCTGGAGTCTGGGTCTTCCATCAATCCAATGTCCGGCATACGGTCCATATAGTTCGGCCTATAACGAATAGGTCGGCCTTCCGAGGACCCCTCAAACCAGGACTCCCTCAGTAGCCCCCGAACTAGCCTCCAACGCCAAGAGTCCTAGCTTCAGCTGCTTCATGTGATCAAAGTCTTCGGCTTGCGAGGCAAGTTCCTTCCACCACATAGTGACCGGTCAAATTAGTTCGGCCTCCGACGACGTGTAGTTTTTCCGATCATAGATCGTCCGAACACCATGAGTCACCGGCCCTGAAGGCCAAATGTCAGGGAGTAAATAGTGAACCCTGACAACTTTTCAGACGAAATGTCACGGCCCACCACGTCCACCGAACCAGTCGTAAAGACTCGATTCGCGATTCGAGGCCGTTTCCAACAGCACGATCCATCAATGCACAGATCGTGCCCCGTTTTATACGAGATATGTTTAGTCATGTGCGTATAACGGCACGCATGCCTTGGGAAGTGGAGAGATTCACGACGCCGTGAGGGGAGGCTTACCGGCAGTAAGCTCAATAAAAGGGGAAGAAAACCCCAGGGCTTATCCGCACTTCCCATTCGCATCCCTGCTTCCCCAATCTCCGAGCTTCCAGAGCCCAGATCTAAGTTTTCCATCCTTGCTCCTCCGAGCTTAGCCATGGCCAGCTCCGGTTCCAACGGCAAGTGGGAGGCTTACTCGGTGACAGACCAGGACATCCGGGACCTCAAGGAGGCCGGATACCTCCCCGCCAACGTCTTCCACCGCGCCGCAGAGGAGGGCCAGGTGATCCCCATCCCCAAACCAGGCAAGAGGGTGGTCTTCATCCCTCATTTCATCCGAGGATTAAGCTTCCCGCTCCACCCGTTCGTGAGGGGCCTCATGTACTTCTAAGGCTCGACTTCCACGACCTCCCGCCGAACTCGTTTATGCATATATCAGTCTTCATCATAGTCTGTGAGGCTTTCTTGCGGGTCGAGCCACATTTCGGACTGTGGCTCAAGATCTTCAACATCAAGCCGAAGTGTGTCGCAGGTGCCCATGCAAACTGCGGCGGGGCAGTCATCAGCAAGCTCCCTCGCGCGGTATGGCTGTCCGGCACCTTCATTGATACCATCAAGACCTGGCAGAAAGAGTGGTTTTACATCACCGAGCAAAGGGAGGAGGGCGGAACTATTCCTCCTGAATTCAGATCCGGCCCTCCGACCAGATTGACCTCATGGGTCCAAAAGGGCCTTGATTGGGGGTCGGATACTGAGGTCGAGGACCTGCAGAGGGGCATTGCCTCCCTGATAAAAGAAAACATCGATCTGACCAGCGTGGTCCAAATCATGCTCTGACGGCGTATCCTCCCCTGCCAGCGCCGGGCCTCTCCTATGTGGACTTACCGGACTGACGATGATCCTACGATCCGTCAGCTCTTCCGCACCACTCGGGAGAAGCTATGGAAGGCGCTGTTCAAGGCGCAGGAAAAGTGGCCGGGCAAGAAGGAGGACAAGGGCCTGAGCGCCATCAAGCCCCCACCCGAGGTATAGCATAGTTTTATTTGATCGGCTCTATCTTCGTAAAGATAGTCTAAGCATTTTCCGATCACCTTTCATAGGAATGGCTGAGCAAAGCAACGGGCATCAAGTGTCCGGCTCCACAGCCCGAAGACCCCAAGTCTCCGCTGTTGTTGGAGATGCTCGTCGTGGCGCCTTACAAGGCGCCAGAGAAGAAGGAGAAAAAGAAGCCAGGCTGAGCCGGCCTGCGCATCAGGGACCAGCCGGAGGCTGTGTCCGAAGAAACCCACGCCTCCTCAAACTAGGAGGAGGAGCACGAGGGTAGGAGGGAGGTGATTCCCCCCTCACAGGAAAGAGGGCGGCGTCATCAGACGCCCCAGAGGACTTAGATCCTACCACCCCGAAGAAAGCACGCCGGACACAGGTTATCTCGTCCGACGACAGCTCGGACTCAGATACTGGGTCCGAGGACTTCGAGAGGGTTCCGCGAAGGAACCTCAGGGTCAATCCCCCACCTCGAAGGTACAGATCTGTCAGGGGGATTACCCCCTGGTAGGCTCAAGGAGACGACTCAACATTTTAAAACATCGGGGGGGGGGGGGGGAGGGGGCACCCCCGGTATGCCAAGCCCCGTGAATCAACGAGACAAACGAAGAAGTGAAGACAAAAGACAAAACTGCGGCCCGGCTGGCTCCTCCCGGCTAGCTCCGCCCGGCTGGCTCCTCCCGGCTGGCTCCTCCCGGCTGGCTCCTCCCGGCTGGCTCCTCCCGGCTGGCTCCGCCCGGCTGGCTCCTCCCGGCCGGCTCCGCCCGGCTGGCTCCTCCCGGCTGGCTCCTCCCGGCTGGCTCCTCCTGGCCGGCTGCGGCCCGACGAAGTCAGCTCCAGGCGTCCCGTCGGACACGAGCTGACGACACTGTAGCTGACGGACTGCAGAACCTGCCACCCCGCTACAGCCAGGCACTATTGGCGAATAGTGCCCCGCTGTGCACCCGTCACGCGTCACTTCACTGCGTTTCAATAGTGGCGCACTGTAGCCTGCATCTCTTGTCATCTCCAATAGTAGATAGTTGGCCGGTGGGCCACCCCTTGTCCCCTGGGCCTCCCTATATAAGAGGCACCAGGGGAGCCTCCAAAGGCAGGCCACACACATGTGAAGCCCCCTCTCATTTCTCTGACCCTCTCCCACTCTCACATGCTCATGCATACAGGAGGCAAGAAGCCTAATGGCTCTCCTCCCCAATACAGCTCCAGGAGCGACTCTGTCGCAGATATACCACATATATACAGACATGCAGGAGTAGGGGTAATATCTCTCCGGAGAGCCCCGAACCTGGGTAAACCACCGCGTGCTATCTGCATACCCGTCCCGGATCTCCACTGCAGCCCTGCTCTCACCTCTTAAGCCATCCCATGGCATCTGCCGTCTCGGGGCACCCCCTGTGAAAAAACGACGACAATTGGCGCCCACCGTGGGGTGGAGCCAGCCGGGCGAGCTGCAGCTGGAACCGCGGTCCGGGCAGGACCCTCTTCGTCATCACCACCGCGGGGCTGCCGCCGTCTCTCCGGTGGCGCTCGGGGCTCGACACCAACATGCCCCCGGGGCTGCCGCTCGGGACGGCGCGTCCCTGCCGTCGGTCTCGTCTGCCTCCAACTCGCTCCAACGCTCCACCGGGGGGACCGTGCGGGTCAGCGCGTCCTCGCCGTCGGCCTCGTCCCGCTACGGTCTCCCCTCGAGCTCGTTCCTCTCGCTCACTCGCAGTACCACTAGGTGCTGCGGGTCGCCGCGCGGCTCTGCTCGGCCCGCAACCACGCGTTGCGCCCAGCCTCCCTTCTGCGCATGCCACCGCAGCCACGACCGCTCGGCTGCCCCGTCCGTGGCGCCGCTCCTCGGTCGCTTGACCGCGCGCCGGCGCCACTCCGAGCGCATCCCTCCGTTGGGGCCAGTCCCACTGCTCGAGCCTCGCCCGCGCCCCGTGCCCGGCCTGCACGCGCCTCCGCCCGCGAGCGGTCCGGCCTTCAACGATGCGCGCCCACGCATCGGCTCTGCGCCCGCGCTGCTTGGCCGCTTCTGCACCTGCCCGCCGGGTCCGACCGCTCCTATCCCACGAGCTCGCGTCACCACGGGACTCCGGTCCGACCGCGCGCTCCCACGCTTCCGCGTCACTACGCCAGCCCGCCCGTTGGCTGCACCTGCTCCGTCCCCGCGCAAGGCCCGTCGCCATCTGCGTAGTGCCGCTCCGCCCACGCGCGTGCTGCCGCCTGCTGCTACTTCTGCGGCCACTGCCGCATGCTGCTGCTTCGCCGCCGTCCGCGGCCGTGCACCAGCGCCCTCCTGGCGCTCCTCCGCTGGTCCACCGCCGCAACCTGCCGTGGTCTTCCCGCAGGGCCGGCCGCGCGTCTGCCGGGGCTGCCCTGGCCGCCCAGCTGCCGGCCCCTCCTCAGCGCGCCCCGGCACCTGCGCTCGCTGCTGCTCCGCCCGGCTCCACGCAGTCGCTCGCACGCCGCCCCGTCCGCGCACTCCCGCACCGGCTTGGCTGCACCCCGGCCCCAGCACCGACTCTCCGCGCCCTGCAACCCGTCGCCGGTTCCGAGCCCATCGCGTCCACGCGTCGATTTGCTCCGAGCCGGCTCTGTCCGAGCCCTCAGCCGCCTCCGCAAGGCCGGCCGCTGCCGCGCCCTCATCCGGCCCAGGCTCGCGCCTCCAATGCCGACTCCCCCCTGCGCGTCCGCATCGCCTCGCCGGCTCCGCGTCCACAGCCGCCGCGCGCCCGCGCTTGCGCGGTCCACCTTGACCTCCTTCCTCGCCGCGCCGACCGACCCCGTGCCGGCTCCAACGCATGGTCACATCCGGCTCCGCCTCCAGCGCGACTCCGCCGGCTCCCGCCTCCAGCTCGCTGCGGCCGCCGGCTCTCCTCCACTCCGCCACCCACGCGGCCGCGCGCCCGCGTCGCTGCGGGTCACGGCGCCTCCCCTCCGCGGCCGCGCATCCGCGCCACGGCGGGCCGCCCCGCTCCGCCTCGTGCCCGCTCTACAGGCCGCCCCGCCTTGTTGGCCCTGCCTCCGTCAACACCGGCGGTCGACCTCGTCCTCGCGCGCCCGGCCCTGCTCAGCCTCGCGTGCGGCCTCGCCCGCTCCCGGCCGTCCCCACGCCGCCTTGCCGCGCTCGGTCCTCTCCGGCTCGCGCGCGCCCGAGCCCCTGCTTCGGCTCCCGCTCCAGGCGCTGCGTCCGGCCGCGTCCCTCGCTCCGGCTCACGGAGGCCGGCTGTGCCTCGCGGCCTCGACCGGCTGCGCCTCGTGGCCTCGGCCGGCTGTGCATCCGCGTGGTCTCAGGGGCCGGCTGCCCAAAAAAAAAAAGAAGAAGGTGGCAACCCTTTCCCTCCGCCCGCGTCTCTGCTCGGTCGGCTGACCTGCGCCGCCGCTCGGTTGGCTGGCCTGCCCACCTACCTCGACACCGGGCCGGCTCCAGCCGCCCGCCTGCTTTGACGTCCGCCCGAGTCCCGCCAACTGGCACACCCGCCAACCGCCAGGGGCTCGGCGGCTACACCCAGCGGCTGCACCGGCGCTTACTGCTGGCCAAACGCCGCGTCGGCTGACTTCAACAACAACCCCCTCGCCCGGAGGCTCGAAGACTCCTCCCAGCAGCGCCTCGCGCCCATCAGCCGGCGGACCCCGCGTCCGAACTCGGCAGGGCCTCGCGCCCATCAGCCGGCGGACCACGCGTCCGCGATCGGTAGCGCCTCGCGCCCATCAGCCGGCTGACTCCGCGTCCGCGCACGGCAGCGCCTCGCGCCCATCAGCCGGCGAACTCCGCGTCTGCCCACGGCAGCGCCTCGCGCCCATCAGCCGGCGGACCCCGCGTCCGCGAACCGCAGCGCCTCGCGCCCACCAGCCGGCGGACTCTGCGTCAGCGCACGGCTGCGCCTCGCGCCCTTCAGCCGGCGGACCCGGCGTCCGCCCCCGGCAGCGCCTCGCGCACATCAGCAGGCGGACTCCGCGTCCGCCCCCGGCGGCGCCTCGCGCCCTTCAGCCGGCGCGCCCCGCATCCGCCCCCGGCAGCGCCTTGCGCGCATCAGCCGGACCACGTCGACTACAAGCCGCGCTGGCCGACAACGACAAAACCGCCTCGCCGGCACCCAAAAGCAATGTGAGATCTCCACCCGCATATCCTTGCACCGTACACACAAACGAATACCCTGAGCGATCCTCGAGGGCCATCTCCGCATTTATTCTGCCGCCTTACTGTTCGCCCCGGCGCCAGCCAGTGTTGGCCCGGAGGCTGGCCGCTCGGCCCGACACGTCCGTTCCCGTAGACGGTTTAGTAGCGTATACGGTACCGAAAGCCCACTCTCAGCCACAGACCGCCACGCAGCTGTCCGGCAAGCGAGAGCAAAAGCTGGAGGTCACCCCACGCGAAAAACGTCCGGGAGAAGATGGCTTGGACGACTCGGTCGTTCGCTTTATGAGTATCTGCTCGGTCGAATCTACTCCCAGAGTCTGAGTACTGTGTGCTCCACCCCGCGGCCCACTCTCAGCCACAGACCGCCACGCGGCTGTCCGGCTAGCGAGAGCGCGAGCCAAAGAGCGGAGGGCAGATGAAAAAGATTGGCGGGGGCTCGGACAAAACCGAGCCGGCACCCTCTACGTAAACTTGCACTACCAAAATCAAATATTTGATATATATGCATCGACTAAACTCGTCTTTTGCACGATCATTTCCGTGAGGAACCTCCTCGCTCGGAGGCTCGTAGGCTACTCCCGGCAGGGCCCCGTGCCCATCAGCCGACGGACCCCGCGTCCGTGCCCGGCAGCGCTTCGCTACCATCAGCCGACGGACCCCGCGTCCGCGCCCGACAACTTCGACACCACCGTCTGCTTCAGCAACAGCAAAGACCCTCTGCCCGACTCTTCGAGTCGCCCGGAGGCTCGGAGGCTACACCCAGCGGGTGCGCTGGCGCGCCCCCGCTGGAAGCAAGCCGCGTCGTCCCCGACCCGAAATCGACCGTCATCAACAACTTCTGCAACAACAACTCCAACGGGAAAAACCCTCTGCCCGACTCTCCAAGTCACCCGGAGGCTCGGAGGCTACTGTCGGGGGGATTACCCCCGGGTAGGCTCAAGGAGACGACTCAACATTTTAAAACATCGGGGGGGCCACCCCCGGTATGCCAAGCCCCGCGAATCAACGAGACAAACGAAGAAGTGAAGACAAAAGACAAAACTGCGGCCCGGCTGGCTCCTCCCGGCTGGCTCCGCCCGGCTGGCTCCTCCCGGCTGGCTCCGCCCGGCTGGCTCCTCTCGGCTGGCTCCTCCCGGCTGGCTCCGCCCGGCTGGCTCCTCCCGGCTGGCTCCTCCCGGCTGGCTCCTCCCGGCTGGCTCCTCCCGGCCGGCTTCGCCCGGCTGGCTCCTCCCGGCTGGCTCCGCCCGGCTGGCTCCTCCTGGCCGCCTGCGGCCCGACGAAGTCAGCTCCAGGCGTCCCGTCGGACACGAGCTGACGACACTGTAGCTGACGGACTGCAGAACCTGCCACCCCGCTAAAGTCGGGCACTATTGGCGAATAGTGCCCCGCTGTGCACCCGTCATGCGTCTGTTCACTGCGCTTCAATAGTGGCGCACTGTAGCCTGCATCACTTGTCATCTCCAATAGTAGATAGTTAGCCGGTGGGCCACCCCTTGTCCCCTGGGCCTCCCTATATAAGAGGCACCAGGGGAGCCTCCAAAGGCAGGCCACACACACGTGAAGCCCCCTCTCATTTCTCTCACCCTCTCCCACTCACATGCTCATGCACACAGGAGGCAAGAAGCCTCATGGCTCTCCTCCCCAATACAGCTCCAGGAGCGACTCTGTACCAGATATACCACATATATACAGACATGCAGGAGTAGGGGTATTATCTTTCCGAAGAGCCCCGAACCTGGGTAAACCACCGCGTGCTATCCGCATACCCGTCCCGGATCTCCACTGCAGCCTTGCTCTCACCTCTTAAGCCATCCCATGGCATCTGCCGTCTCGGGGCACCCCCTGTGAGAAAACGACGACAAGATCCAAAGACCTTTCCGAGCTATTAGCGCTGTGTTTCGAATACTATTAACATGTGAATGCTTATTGAACTGCAGCCCTCCACAAGTCCTCCCCACCGATCAAGTGTCGGACGGGGAGACCCTGCCCGCCGAGCTAGCGGAGAGCGGGACCGCGTCACACCCCTCTCCTCCGGGCGCCGCGAAGGATGCCGCGGAGGTGTCCTCCCAACAGGCTCCCTTGGAGCCGAACACTGGGGGTGATGACGTCATGGCCGAGGCAAACACCTCAGCCGCCGAAGACCCGGGAGAGAGGCCTCTCCCGGATACTGAGGAGACCGGACGAGAAGATGTCCAGTCACCTCCAAGGCGGTCTCCGGAGCGCGGTTAAATCTCCGGTTGGAGATCGGGCCAATCGATCCCCGCTGGCACCATCGACCAATGGGTGGCCGGCTATGGGGGAGGCTCTATCAAGCGCCTCCATCTCCGGGGAGCACCACACTCTTATGGGTGTGGTACTGCAGAGCATTCAGTCCGTGGATATCGGACTGAAGGAGGCCTTCAACGGTCTCCTAACGGGCTTTCAGGTAAGCCATGTAATGCTCTATTTTGTGAAATATTGATTTCTTTGAGTCATTATTATATACATGGCAGCCCCCGAGCCCTAGGTGAGTTTAGAAAAACTTACCTGGGGGTCTATAATAGAGCATTATCCGAACTAAGACAAATGTGTGTTCGAAATGTTGTAGCCGCCTAAAAAAGGACTGGGCCCATGATTTTATCTAGGACAGTTCGGAAGCTTTTCAACCCATGTAACTTGATATAGTTGGTTTGTATTTTGTAGGCTTCGTCTGCGGCGGTGGCTTCTAACGCTGCCGAGCTGGACGAGCTAAATCGGAAGCTCAAAAGCTCCGAAGACGAGCTTGACGCTCTGAACAAGAGATTCGACGAGGCGCAAGGTAAGCCAGATGAGAGTATCAAAACTCTTCTTTACCGTACTATCGACACGGTTTCTTGATATAAGTCTATGCTTTATGCAGCCTCGGCGAAGGAGAATGAGAAGCTCAAAGCCGAGCTTGAGAAAGCGAAGGAGGAAGCTTTGGTTGAGAAGGCGGCAGCCAAAGAAGCGGCTACCGCGCTATCCGCCCTGAGAGCCACTAGCGACAAGTATGAGGCTCGGGTGGAAGAAATTCAACAGGAGCTCAAGGACGCTGCCCAAATGTGCGAGGTCCTTGAGCGGAAAGGGAAGGAGCAGGCCGCCGAACTATCCACCCTAAAAACCGATCTCCAAAAGGAGCGGGTGGATAGGCGGTCCTATGAAGAGGAGATCGGCCAGGCTAAGGCTATCTGACACCCTGGGTTTTGGCTACAGTAATGGTTGTAATTAAGCTACAGTAATGACCATGATCAGCTTCAAATCATTTTGCTAAATAGGGTATGATCAAGTTGAAATTCAAATCTCAATTCAAATTCACTTCAAAAACCTATTGAATTTTTTGTGTAATAAAATAAAATTGCAAACAGCAAAAATAAAATGTTGCACACGTGTGATAAATCACAAAACAAATGGTGAAAAGGAAATCAACCTAACCAAATCATTGGTGTGGACCCCACCATGCAAAACAGAGCCCAAATGCAATTTAAAAGCACTTTTTAATTCCATGGATAATTGGAACAGATCCCAAAAATGCCCAAAATGTTTATGGCCACATTTAATAATGCAAGGTATTATTTGGAGCAAGTCACCTATTTTTGTAGTAGATAATTAAAGCTACAAATAAATAAAACAGAAATAATTAAAAGAAAAAGCAAAAGAAAAAGGATAAAAAGAAAAAAAGCCCCACTGCCCTGGGCCTTAGGCCACAATGGCAGGCTCAGGCCAGCCCAGCGGCCCCCTCGGTCGCCTCCCACCTCGCTACAATGGGGCGACCAAGGCGCGCGCGCGCGGCCGAGCTCGTCCCCGCCGGACCAGCTGGCCGGCGATGGACCGGCGGGTATAAGGCCGCCCCCACGCTCCCGTGCCCCTGCCTGCCCCCCCTGTAGCCCTAGATCTCACCTGCCCCCCCTCTCTCGCTCTCTGCTCCTCCCTCCGCTAGAGCCCGCGCCGCCGTCGCCATGGCCACCGGCTAGCCGCGGCCGCCGTGCCCTCCTCGCCTCGCCTCCACGCCCACGAGCTCCGCGACGACCGCCCCGTCCATCCCGAGCGCTGAATCGAACCGGGGCGCGCTGTAGTTTCGCCCTGGACCTCTTCTTCCTCCTCGGCTCCGACGAGCCCCGCAGCCAATTCCTCTTCCCCTGCGCAGCGTCCGCTCCTCCCCGGGCCTTCCCAGCAACGGAGGTGAGCCCCGGTCCCTTCCTGCCCCCTCTCCGAGCGCGTTCCAGCCCCGTACCCCCCCTAGCTGCCATGGCCGCGCCTGAGCTCCGCTCGGGCTCGTCGCCGACGGGGCTCCGGTGGCCATACGGCCCCGGGCTCCTGCCCGTTGCACTCACCGCACCCCGTAGATCCTCCCCAGCCTCTTCGTTTGCTCGCTAGCTCGCCGTAGCTCCGTTTCCCCCGAGCTCCCGTACGCGCCGCCGCCTCCGCTCGTCGCCGGCGCCGTTTCCGGCCAAGTCCGGATGTGCCACCGCCACCACTCGACGCGGCGTCGAGTGGCCGTTCGAACGCACCCAGCCGCGCGCCAAACGGCGCCCTGTAAACGAATTCCGACGGGAGCCGAGGCTCTCCGTCGCGTTTCGACGTCGCCGGCGGCGAGATGCCGGCCATCGCTGACGTGGCTAGGTCGGGGCCACTGCCAGGGTCACTGACCCGCGGGCCCCGAGCCTCTGGTTGACCGGTTGATCTGGTTAACCTGCTAACTAGGCTGGGTCCAGTCAATGACAGGTGGGGCCCGACCCCCCCCCCCTGTTTATGACAAGTGGGCCACCCTTGTCAGTAGACTGATTAGGTAATTAGATTAATAATAATGATTAATTATCCCTAATGGCTCACTGACAGATGGACCCTCCTGCTAATTAAACCTAATTAGCTTAATTTAACACTGGTTTAAATATGAGTCTAGGACAGGTGGGGCCCACTGGTCAGGTTTGACCAGTCAGCCCCACTGTTGACTGCTGACGCCATCAATGCATCATGCTGATATCACCCCAGACTGTTCTGGATAATGTTGAATTAAATAATTAAATAAATTACAGAAATTAATAAAAACTTTAGAAAATCATATCTTTTAAACCGTAACTCGGATGAAAATAATTTATATATGTAAAATGATCAGAAAAATATGAGGATTCTGAATATGTAATCAAAATGCCTGTCCAACACTCCTAGCTAGGTGAACATGCAACCTTTTGCCTGTTTCAGATAAATGAATTCCAAATAAATTCCTAAAATAATTAAAACACTTAGATAGTCAATATATCCCCTTAGCCCTGCATATTGCCATGTCTTGCATCGTGTTGCATCTGTTTGCTTTATATTTATTGTTTCTCCCCCCTCTTCTTACCAGTAGACCCCGAGACTGACGGTGTTGCCGGGTACGACTACACCGTTGACGATCAGGCTTTTGCCGCAGAGCAGCAAGGCAAGCAACCCCCCCTTGAGCATTCCGATATCGCCTATTCCTTTCCCTCTTATCCTTGCATTAGATTTTTTTCTACTGTATTAGCTAGCTCCTATTCTGATGCATAGTCTGTTTTTGATAAACAGCTACTATACCTGCAATCATATCAACTGCCTAGTATAGGTGGATCAGTGAATCCCCAGTGACCCCTTAGTCCCAGTTGCCCCTGCTTCTTCATCGACGAACCGAAGACTCGAAGACTCGGTCAACCGACCGACAAGCCAGGCCCCTCACATCACAGCACACCCCTTAGTTGTACGACTCTGCAGCGCTACTATCGAGTACCGAGGGTGACACCTCGTGAAGTACTCATGATGCTAGCTCTGTAGTGCAGCTAGCCGGTCGTGGTTATCGAGGGTGATTCCTCCTTCACCACTCCCGACGATGACTCTGTCGTGCAACCCCTCAAGTGTGGGACCCTCGAGGGTGGTTCCTCTAAGTCCACCTTGACGGTTTCATCGAGCGGGGCCCTTTGAGGGTGATTCCTCAGGTTCCGTCTTGATGATTTATACACACAGTTACTATGACCTGGTTACTGAAACATGTTGGTGATGGGTCGGCCCTGAGGGGTACCCACGGTTTGATAATGATGAGGCGTGGACGGGCAGGAGAGGCCCTTGCCACACATCCTCGAGACGGGGCGACGGGACCGCACTTCATGGGTCGCGCTTGCCCCGCATTAATTAAATGCTAAATGGGTTGGGTATTTGATCTGAGTTGGGTCGTTGGCCTTAATTACACACTAACCGTCACATGGGGAAGTTATGGGTACTCAGCGTTGTGGTATCAGCCGAAGCTCTTCGGACGTCAGCAACGGAGTGGCGCGCGCCCGAGTGGTCCGCAACGGCATCGCGCTTGTTACTAAGGGGTGCTAGGACTGACCTCGGCCGCGTTCGCATCGTGCAGGAGTGCAAAGGGCGATTGGCCCATGACCCCTGCGCGCTTAGGATTTAGACCGGCGGGCTGGCCTCTTCGTTGAGCCTAGGTAGGGCTACGACGTGTTGATGTCCCGAGGCCGGGTATGACCCAGGAAAGTGTGTCCGGCCGGAGGTATCAACCGTGTTGGGGAATGTGGTGCACCCCTGCAAGGAAGAAATTATCTATTCGAATAGCCGTGTCCACGGTAACAGGACGCCTTGGAGTTGTGCCTTGACCTTATACAACTATAACCGTGATTTAAACTTGAAATGAATGTGGCTCCGAGATTGCTTCCTCGCAGGGAGTCGAGGGAGGATCTCTGGGCATGCTTACTTAATTAAAATTGCTACAATAATATGACTATATGTGAGATACCAATCTGCACTCTTCTAGTGCTGCAAGATGTTGAAGATGCTAGTCTTCGATAGGACTAGGCCTTCCCCCTACTCTTGCTTTCTGCAGTCAGTCCAGATATATCCCCACTCCTTGATACTGATGCATACTTAGCATAGTTCTGATGTCAGTCTTGCGAGTACTTTGGATGAGTACTCACCGCTGCTTTGCTTTCTCTTTCCCCCTCGATACGATTACCGCGTTCGGACGATGGAGCCCAGGAGATGGAGTACGCCGGAGACGACTACTACACCACCGCTGGAGCCTACTACTATGTGGAGAACGCCGACGCTCAGGAGTAGTTAGGAGGTTCCCAGGCAGGAGGCCTCGCCTCTTTCGATCCGCTGCTTATGTTTGTGCTAGCCTTCTTAAGGCAAAACTTGTTTAACTTATATCTGTACTCAGATATTATTTGCTTCCGCTGACTCGTGCTTGTCGAGCTTTGTATTTGAGCCCTCGAGGCCCCTGGCTTGTAATATGAAGCTGTATGACTTTAATTTGTGTCTAATGTTGTGTTGTGATATCAATCAGTGAGTCCTTAATCTTGGTCATACGCATTGTGTGTTTGATTAGCATACGGTCGAGATCGGGGGCGTCATAGGCTATCATGGATGGTAAGCCATATTTATTGCAGTGTATCTTCGGGGATAGGAAGTTCAAACTGCTTACCCAAGTATGGCATTCCTTAGGCGCCTGCTCGGACCTCCAGAAGAGCGCCGTGGATGCAAACCAGTTCTATGCTTCGCGGGGAGAATGAGACGAAGCTCTGCTGTTTTGGGTGCAATTCGAAGCCCTCGAGCGCTCTCCTCTCCTCGTTGAGCAGCTGAAGCAGCTGGTGGAGCTACACCGGATGGCAGAGCCGGCCATGAAGGATCTCTGCATCCGGCTATGGCCCAATGAGCCACTGCCGGGCAGCTTCTTCGGTCTGGTGCAAAAGCTGAGCGACGCTTCTCCTCGGATCGACGCACT
This sequence comes from Elymus sibiricus, assembly GCA_039707655.1. NCBI lineage: Eukaryota > Viridiplantae > Streptophyta > Magnoliopsida > Poales > Poaceae > Elymus > Elymus sibiricus. The sequence goes on along the minus strand of CM077671.1, from coordinate 292,975,049 downwards.
GAGGCGATCTTCCTGCATTGAGGGAGCTCAGATGACCTTCGCGAAGGCCAAGGTGCACTGGTCGGGGCTTGATCCGGTGAAGATAGCCACCGCCCCTCTGCCTCCTGGAAAGGAGCATAGGCGCCCCGAGCTGTACTTCTCCGGAGTTATGGTGGGTGCTCGGACCATAGAATCTCAGTGTTCGAGAGAGAACGTGTATGAATAAATTGTTGTAATATGTCCGAAGACCTTTCAACGTGTATATATTTAAAATGCATGGCTTATCATGTCTTGTATGTTTTGCATCCTTTATAACTCCTGTGTGGCCGTTAAAACTGAAAGCGGTGAGTCGTCGGCTTCCGCCCCCATGGAGATACTATGCGGGGTGTCCGTGCCAACGCACTGTGACCCTTAGCCGAACTGTCGGTACCCGAAGGCGGTAGTGCGGGGCGGACAAGGCAATCGGACTATAATGCTTTATTGCTTTCACTTAGCCGTAGGGGCGCGAGAAAGGAGTGTGGGAGGCTGATGACTAGCCCCCATGGTTCGTGATGTTCGGAATAACCGTGACCGAAGCCTATATCACCTGGTTTGTACTAATACCAAGCCCACCGTATGACATGGAATAACCTCTGACGAGATCTAGTTAAGCTCGGATTCGCAGACCGGTTCTCGCATACCATGACAATCAGTTTTCGGCTTTCTCCACTGAGGTGCTTGACCAGACTAGCCGGAAGCACAATCGCAGTGGTGCTCCCTTTGCCCCTTTAGCCGAACGAGCGGAACATAAAGGGGCAAGCACAGGAGCTGGGCAACCCAACTATTGACCCAAGACATAGTTCGGAACCAATGCATATAAAGCGGGATTCCAAGACGCCGAACACTAAATCAGTTGTGATTAGGGCGATTTTTAAGGTCGAGCCACCGGTCTATTAGCCGGTTGCATCGTAAAGTATACCAAACAGGTTCGCAAGAAGAGGGAGAAAAGAGGGTGTGTTCCGAAAAGGGACAGCAAAAAGATACTGTAGGATATATCTGTAATTTACTCAGCAACTCTTATTATTCAAATTGGCGATACAACTATTTTACAGGTATAAAAAAAATAAATCTTCCGGGAGGGGTTGTATCAAGGGTCTTCGATAGGTGACCTGACATCCTTGAAGTGCCCTGTCTCTTGTCCACTCCTGCGTCTCCCGAAGAGTTGTACACCGTTATGGGTGTGGTATTCGGCGAGCGGACTCTGGTGAAAAAGCCTTGAGAAGTCGCCGAAACGTGGATGAGCTTTACGCCATAGCGGGTACTTTATGGTACCCGTAGTGTGTTCGAAGACATGTTGATGGTGATAGTTCGGTCTAACCGAACACCTTACCCTTTATTAGTTTTTCCCCACCGCTGCTCATGGAATTTTAAGCGCGAAGTTGTGCCTTCTTGGCACGTACTTTGCAGGTTCTAGGGCCGTGCGATGGCGGGCGAGTCCCTATTTACTGGGAGAGGAAGGTGCTGGTGCTTCAGATTGAGACCGAGCTCGCTTCCCAGCCTTGGGTGCCTTTACGGCGGATGTCGGCACTTGCCAATCATCGGTGTAGTGGAATTCGGCTGCCAGAGCCAACGCATGTTCCTCAGTTCGGAGGGAGCGCTCTATATTGCCATTGACAGTAATGACCCCCCTGGGGCTGGGCATCTTGAGCTTGAGGTATGCGTAGTGTGGAACGGCGTTAAAGCGAGCGAACGCTGTACGGCTGAGCAGGGCGTGATAGCCGCTGCAGAAAGGTACGATGTCGAAGATCAAGTCCTCGCTTCGAAAGTTATCGGGCAAGCCGAACACTACTTCCAGGCTTACAGAGCCTGTGCATCGGGCTTCAATGCCTGGGATCACGCCTTTGAAGGTAGTGTGACTGGGCTTGATCCTTGACGGATCTATGCCCATCTTTTTCACCGTATCTGAGTAAATCAGATTGAGGCTACTTCCACCGTCTATGATCGGATCTAGGATGAGTGCGGCCGAGCCCCCATGACGAATACTGGTCGGATGGTCACGTCGATCAAAGGTGATCGGGTATGCCGACCATGGGTTATACTTCGGAGCTACAGGCTCTATGGCGTAGACATCTCGAAGGGCGCGCTTTCTCTCCTTTTTTGGTATATGGGTGGCGTATATCATGTTTACAGTTTTTACCTCTGGAGGAAATTTCTTTTGTCCGCCACCGATCGGACCACGGGGTTCATCCTCGTCCTCGCTGCGTGGGCTCTTACCCTGGTCCTCGGATGCGAGCTTGCCGGCCTGTTTGAAGACCCAACAGTTACGGTTGGTGTGATTGGCGGGCTTCTCCTGAGTGCCGTGGATCTGGCAAGGCCTCTCCAGTATCTTGTCCAGCGGGGTGGGTCCGTCGTGTTTGCCTTTAGGAGGCTTCTTCCGCTGCCCAGAGCGGGAATTGCGGAAGATGGCGTTAACAGCCGTGTCATCGGCATCACTATTATTGTGCCAGCGCTTGTTCTTGTTGCGCTTCGGTTTCCCGTTTCCATCCCGAACTTCAGAGGTTCCGGGGTCTTCGGGGTTGTGGCTATGTCTAGCTAGCGAGTTATCCTCGCCCGCACAGAAGCGGGTCATGAGTGATGTGAGGGCGGACATTGTCCTGGGTTTGTACTGGCCGAGCTGTCGAGCCAGCCATTCATCCCGAATATTATGCCTGAAGGAGGCTATAGCTTCGGCGTCCGGGCAGTCTACGATCTGGTTTTTCTTGGTCAAGAAACGGTTCCAGAATAGCCGCGCGGACTCTCCTGGCTTCTGAACGACGTTGCTTAGATCGGAGGAGTTCGGCGGCCAAACATAAGTGCCATGGAAGGTAGATCGGAATGCCTCTTCTAGGTCCTCCCAACACCCAATAGAGTTTTCGGGGTTAAGGGGTAAGTACTTGATGGCGTGGAGGTCATCTCCTCGCGCCATGTGGATGTGGAGGAGGAAATCCTCGATCCATACGGTTGGGTTAGTTGTCCCATCGTATTGCTCTATGTTTACGGGCTTAAACCCTTCCGGGAACTGATGCCGCATTACCTCGTCCGTGAAGCACAGTGGGTGGGCGGCGCCTCTGACCCAAGCTATGACGCGCCGGTGATCGGTGTCTGTCCTAGCTCGGGTTCGTTCCCGATCTTCATTGTCGCGGTCGAACCGAGGACGGTGCCCTTCCCGTCGATCGGGTGAGTATCCTCTGGGTCCGTAAATGGATCGTGTACGACCTGCTCTGTAATCCAGGTCGTGTCGCAGGTCGAACCTATCATCGGGCTCTAGTGGCTCCTTTCCCCGTCTACGGGGTATCGTCGGCCTATAGCCGGTATCATCAGCCGTCCTGTCTCGTCCTTGAGGCGGGCGGTCTGGCTTGTCGTATGGGGTATGCTTGGGAGACGGCGTATCAATGAGCTTGTTGTCGAATTGTGGCAGCAGCCTTCTGCGCGGATAGCTCTTAGGTTGGTCCGATAGACCGGTGCCGTATCCTTCCTCAGCTGAGAGGACTCTCATCCATCTGTCATTGAGGTCGTCTTGCTCGGCTTTAAGCTGCCGTTCTTTTGCTTTCAGGCTGCGGGCTGTGGATATGAGTTGTTGCCTGAATAGTTCCTGATCTGCAGGATTGTCGGGAATGGCGAAGTCATCGGCTTCCGCATTATCCTCCCCCTTGATAGAGCGGAGGTAGTAGTTGTCCTCGGGATCATCCATATCATCGGGGTCGCGCCGGTCTTCTGGTCTCTCCTGACCTTCTAACAGGTGTTTGGGGTCTTCCGGGGTATCTCCGTCCCCGGTGCCCTCGGCAGCTTTTCTTCCCTTTTTTCCCTTTGACCGTTTATGCGGCTTTCGGCGCCTTGATGGCGCGTCATCCAATTTGTCGCCGTCGTTTTTCAGAGTGTCCACCATGTAGACGTCGTATGTGGAGGTGGCCGTCCACTGCCCGGTCTTAGCGGGGGTGAGGGCGTGATCCTCCTCATCCATGTACTCTGCCTCCTCGGAGGCATAGTCTAGCGTGTCGGTTAAATCCTCGACAGTGGCTATCAAGTGGGTGGTGGGTGGGACGAAAAATCTGTCCTGACCCGTCTGGCGCCCGATCTGAGAATAGATCGGGTTTGGGTCGTCGGTAATCTTCATCGACGAGATCCGATCGAGAGCCTCGTTGAGTATCGAGAGCTCAATCGAGCCGGTCTGCACAGAGCTTCCGGGGTGATCCCCCGGTGTGTCCGCGCAGGGAGAGTGTTTGGCAAGAACAGATGTCCGGATGTCGGGCACTATGACCTGCTCCAGACTGAACGTCGGGCCCTCGACGGGGTAGATCCCTCGGGCAGAGCCGAAAGATGGATCTGAGGTTAAAGCCTCAGAGTCTCCGGGCGTGGCAGGCGAGACTGTGAGCCCGGTTAGTGATAGATTGCCTCAAGAGTCTGCGGAGAACTCTAAGTTCCCGAATCTGACCTCTTGATCAGGGGCGAAACTTCCGACGCGGCCTAGATGGCCGGTCGGGTCGGCGTGCAGCACTATGTTGCCGAAAGTGAAGATCTGTCCAGGGACAATAGTGCCCATATTGCGGACCTCTTCGTTGATGACTAGGCGAGCCATCGACTCCTTCTGATGATCAGAGCGGAACTCTCAATGAAAGCACCAATGTCGGTGTCAAAACCGGCGGATCTCGGGTAGGGGGTCCCGAGCTGTGAGACTTGGATCGATGGGAACAGGAGACGAAGGGGACAAGGTTTTACCCAGGTTCGGGCCCTCCTCTGGAGGTAATACCTTACGTCCTGCTTGATTATATTGATGATATGGGGATTACAGAGTTGATCTACCTCGAGATCAAGTAGCTAAAACCCTAGATGAGTTTTGTTGTTCTACAACCTAAAACCCTCCGGCTTATATAGATGCCAGGGGTCCCTAGGGTTTACACATGGTCGATTACACGTTGAAGGGATAAACATGCCTATTCACTACTTTAAACATGGAGGACACACCACGCTTCTAGAAGCTTCCTTTCTGGAGTCTGGGTCTTCCATCAATCCAATGTCCGGCATACGGCCCATATAGTTCGGCCTATAACGAATAGGTCGGCCTTCCGAGGACCCCTCAAACCAGGACTCCCTCATTTGGCGTCAGCCGAGGTCAAGCCAATAACACTTCGGCCAATTTTATGAAAGGCCCACGGGGTAACCTCTATTGGTCTATAGTTTGACAGAGTCATCGGATTGCTGACCAGTTTGCGCTCATTGTGACAATCAGTTTTTGGCTTTCTCCACTAAGGTACTTGACCAGTTAAATTGGAAGTACAATCGCAATGGCTCTCCCTTTGCACACCTAGCCGAACAAAGCGGAATGTAGGAGGCAATCACAGGAGCAGGGCAACCCAACTATTGACCAAAGACACAATTTGAAACTGATGCATATAAAGCAATATCCGAGAATGTTTTGCCGAGGACTGCTCAGAGTACCTTGGCTTTTGGTGTGTTCGGCTCTAGTCGAAGTCCCCTGTTGATATTGCCGATACTTTAAAGGCATCCGATGTTGTACTACAAGAGCTATGCTGGAGACACACAGTATCCCCCGAGACTCGGGTTGGGTGCGGCCGATCAACCTGAGGATCGAATCTCCTCGGGAACTAGTCCAGTTGTCATGTCCGTTTCACCAACGTCGAGCTGTTAAAATGACTCATACAAATTTAAGAGCCCCCGGTTAAATCGGGTAAAGAAATTTTTAACAAATTTTTTTTTCTTGTTTAACAACAAAAATAAAATATAATGTTTCGTTGAACTGAACAAAAAGTAAAATTTCAAAGAGAGCTGAGCATGGAAATGACTTAGCTGGCTAATGTGCTCGGTGCGGTCCGGGGTTGTGGCGCGACGGAGACGTAGTCCTCGGCCTGGCCGAGGTCTCAGTCCCCAAGCTCGAGGCAATCGAGCGAAGAGCTCGGGTCGAGAAGTGGCAACGCAACACGATTGTTGCGGCGAGGCGAAGTCCCCGGTCGGCAGCGTGATGGCGAAGCCCCCAGTTATCATGGGAAAAGGAAGTGTTTTTAACAAACAAACTTTTTTATTTAACACAAATATAATGCTTGGTCGAACCGAACAAAATTAAAATTGAAAAAAGTCGAGCATGAAAGCGACTTAGCTGGTTAATGTGTTCGGTGTTGATGATGTGGGCCGAGCTTGCACCAGGTCGAGGTCCCAGCCTCCAAGCCTGTCCCGAGGTGCCCAAGTGAAGAGATCAGCACTCCAAAGTGGCGACACAGCTCAACCGATGTGTCGAGGCAAAGCCCCCGGTCCAGCGAGGTGATGGAGCGAGTCGAGAGGGTGATGCCGAAGTCCCCGGAATAGATCGATGATGCAATGGTGAAGCCCCAGGTCCAGCCGAGGTGATGCGCCAAGGCGACAATACAATTTGGTCGACGGAGGCGAGACGACGACGCCAACTCACTGAGGTGACCATGTTACACAGTCGAAGTCAATTACCTGCGCACATAATACAGTAATAACCAATAATAATAATAATAACTTCCCTCTACTTTAATTAATTAAGGAGGTATATAGTTCAAGAAATATAGCCTGGTCGCTGAGGTCGGCTCGGTGAAGTAGCAGCGCGAAGACGTCGGCGCAGATCGTGAACCCACTAGATGATGATGATGATGACAACGCGATGTAGTGACCACATGAGGTAGCTCGAGTTCGCATGGCAGACCAAGTCACAGATGCACTTTTCATTGGACTTCGGATGAAGCCGGCTGGGCAAAAGTTGATTGCTTTGGATGCTCATGAAGAGCAATACTACCAAATTCCCATGCTCAGCCGTCGTCTTGATGGCAGCTCAAAACAGATCGCTTACAAGTGCACGCGTTAATTTTCTTTATTCTGATGCTCAATAATATAGGAACCATTATGTAATCAAAAGCAAGCCAGATAATAATAATAAATAAATAAATAATTCTTTATAGAATTATTTATGCAAAATAAATTATTGAATGAGATGTGGCCTCTCGCGAGGCCGATGTCGACCCAGGGCATCGACACGATGAGGTGAAAAGATCTAAATTCGCAGGGTCGCCGGAGTTACAGGTGCGATGTGTGTGAGACAACGAACACACATCAGATCATCCTATACTGTAGACGAATTGCAAAACCTGCAGCACCTAACATCAATGACCAGCAAAAAATACCTTTGAAATATTGTTAGTGTACGTACATAACAAATAACTAGAACAATTGCACCTGATGATTTATCTGAATTGACGTACGAACTGGTGGCAGACAAGGCGCCGATGCATAAGGCTTTGTCCAGGCAGACCACTAGTACTTTACGCCGAGTAAGGTCTGTATGTTAACCAGTACTAGACTAGAGTTGTAGCACTAGCACTTGCACCACCAATTTTTACGTGACGAGGAGTAACCATCCCATCAAACAGGGGATTCCTTCGAACCGATTAGATGGGACAACCCTGCACCCTCCACTGATCGTGAGTGCTTTGGCTGGGCTTGCTAGCTAGCATCTGCGTGCGTGCACACGATCGAATCGATCTAGGAGAGGCGTCCTCGGACAGCTGCATGCTGCTGATCCCGATGTATTGACTTCGGTTCTTCCTGTAGGTTTCAATCTAGGATACGACTGCGAAGAAAATTATGCAGACTGGCAAAGAATAATTTGCAAAGGAAATCTGAAGAAGACTGAATAGATTGAATTGAAATCATAACACCTGATTTATCTCGTCGATCCGCGACGACACCTAGCAGGCTCTCAATGAAAGCACCAATGTCGGCATCAAATCCGACATATCTCATAGTAGGGGTCCTAGGCTAGGCGTCTTGGAGAGATGGTAACATGGACACATGATTTTACCCAGGTTCGGGCTCTCTCAAGGAGATAATACCCCACGTCCTGCTTTTGATTGTATTGATATGGGGATAGTACATAGTACAGATATCTACCACGAGATTGTTGTAATGAATAATCTTGTCTATTGACTAGCCTGGCCTCGGTTTATATAATGCACTGTTGGCCTAGGGTTTAGAAGAGTCCTTGTCTTGTGCGCCAAGTCTTGTGGAATCTCCCTTGTATGCATCATGGGCTTCCCGAAGTGGCCCATTAGTGAATCGCCCTGGGGGTCCTCGGTCCGACCCACTGGTCGGGAGACGACGTGGTGAGTACCCCCTAGTCTGGGACACCATTAGTCGGTGTTTTCCATAACATGTCTAACTCCTCTTGAAGTAGCCCAGATACAGATTAATATTATTTCCCGGTTGTTTTGGCCCTTGAATTAGCATGCTCATGTGTATGTACTTCGACTTCATGCACAACCAGGGGGGATGTTGTACATCCATACAAACCCGGGCCATGTGCTATGGTTGGTTTTCTGGTTGCCAAACGGATTCATGCCATCGGTACACGCGCCAAGCACGATGTTCCTTGCATCACATGCGAAATATCGATATTCGCCGTTGAACGCTCTCCACTGGCTTCCATCCACGAGGTGTCTCAGCTTCAGATCATCTCCATCGTCAGGCTTTGTCCTCTCCGCGTGCCAACGCATGAGCTTTGCTTTCTTTGGGATCTACAAAATAACATTGCAGACGGGGAGTGATCGGTAAGTACCATACAACTTTCTGGGGAGATTTCTTCCCGGCCTTCTTGTATCGAGAAGCATTGCACACCGGACAGCTGGTTTTTTCCGCGAGCTCCTTCCGATAAATTATGCAATCGTTGATGCATGCATGGTATCTAACGTGCGGCAGATCAAGAGGGCACACGATCTTCTTGGCCTCATCCACACTAGTAGGACATAGATTCCCCGCGGGAAGAACATCCTTTAGGTACTTGAGAAGCTCATCGGGGCTCGTGTCGGTCCATTTGTTTTTAGCCTTCGTCTTCAGAAGTTTGAGCGTGAAACTCAAGCGGGTCACCTCGGGATCGCAACCATCATACAATGGAGTGTTCGAGTCTACCACCAGTTGCTGCAGCTTGGCCTCCTCTCTAGAAGTAGCTCTGTCAGTACTCGTCTCCTTGCGAAGCAGTTCTTGAACATGAGGGTCCCGGACGATTGAACTTAGTACCGACGAAGTGTGCGGCGTGGAGTCCACGTTTTCTCCGCCGCCATGTCCGGCCTCTTCTCCGCCGCCATGTTCGGCCTCTTCCCCACCGCCATGTCCGGCCCCTTCTCCGCCGCCATTATCGGTCATCTCTTCGTCTTGCCCCGTGTCGTCATTGCCTGCCCTGTCGGCATCCTCCTCATCATCATCATCATCTTCAATTATCCACCGAGTATAGCCATCCATGAAACGAGTCATGAGCAGGTGCGCCATCACACGACCATCCTCATAGGGGTTGAGCCAAACTCCTCCTTTGCATCTTCGACACGGACATATAATCTATGTCCGGTTATTTTCATTCATGTCCTGCACCGCCGACCGCCACCAGCCTTCCACCATCGTTCCACTGGCCATCATGAACGCATGCACGGTAATAATAAACAAATTGATTATAAAAATGCATGCATGCATCAAAGTCATACAAAAATTCGGCATGACCTTCCCTAAAAATAGGACATATAGAGTTTGCCCGAAATTCACCGAAACGGAAATAAAACGACATTTCGGCAAAACATAGGCAACTCAAGCACACATCGGCGGCAACTCATGCCACACACACAATTTCCATCATATCGCCCGATTATGTCATATCGCACACATACACATATTTCGATTCTTGCAAAAGCACAAATTTTTAATCACCTATCTCAAGATCGAGCACGGTGATGATAATGTTGATCGGTGTCACCACACACCTAGGGAATGATCAAAAGTGGACAAAGCTTACTTCTTGACATGGCTAGATCTAGTTAGGGAAGTACATAGGTCACTTCACTAAATGTTAGATCTACCTAGCTAGTTTGGGAAGGAGATGAGTTCAACTACCTAGTGGAGGGGGAAGGAAAAAGAGAAAGGAGATGCATTAATGGAGGTGGTGTAGTTAGGTAGGAGCAATAAAGAGAGAGAGAGAGGGAGGTAGAAGAAGGAGAGTAATGGGGGGGAAGTAGTGAGGAAGAAGCAAAGTGAGGGAGAGAGGAGGTGGGAGTTAGGGGAAAGTGAAGGAAGAGAGGATGGGGGAGGGGGGAGGGAGGAGGGAAAAGGTGGTGGGTGCGGTTTTAGAAGTAGCGCTGGGTAGTAAACCGCGCTGCTGCTAAAAAGCTAGCAGTAGCGCGCTCCCCGGATAGGCGCTACTGCTAAGTGGGGCCCGCCATCTGGCCAGGTTCAAACTTAGTCGTAGCGCCCTACCCAAAAAACGCGCTACTACTATTCTGTTAGCAGTAGTGCGGTTACCCTGGGCGCGCTACTACTAAACCTAGCCTGGCGGCAACGGTGGGGCAATATTAGTAGTAGCGCTTGTTTTTGGTGCCGCGCGACTGCTAAATTGTTATCAGTAGCGCCTGTCCTGGACGCGCGCTACGGCTATGTAGCAGTAGCGCCGCTTTTTATCCAGGGCTACTGCTAAGGTTCTGTGTATAAGGTTTTCCCTAGTAGTGATGGGGAATTAAGAGAGCCTAGACCAATGGAATTTGAGGATTTTCTCCTCAATTTAACAGTGGGTGAAGATAGAGGTGTGTCAAAAGCCACTGCTACCAGTTTGCAGTTTCCTTCTGCACTACTTTGCTTTATTCATCGCGAAGTGTTTAACCGCTAGGGAGAAGGTTGGCGCACTCAATGCCCCCGACCTCGCCATTTTACGCCGTGCACTGCACAATGATCACACCTTTAGCATGGGGGCTATTATTGCACGTCGCTTACACCTTAACAGGATTAAGGGAAAGATACATGGTGGTATTTATGCCACTCGCTTAGTGAGACAATTTAATGTTCAGATTCGCCCACATGATTATCCCTTGTCCCAAGTTTATCTAGATCACAAGGCATTTCAGGATCACCAATTTATTGATGCAGCTGATTCTTTTCATAACATTCTCTACAACTTAGTATTCAGCATCGAAACCCGTGATGTTATCCCGTTGCCTGCACCTGCTCTGTTTGATTCTATTGCCAGGAATGGATACATGATCATGCCAGAGGACATTACAGCTTACCGGAACATCCTAGCAGCCACTTAGGAGGAGCCCCAGGAGTGGGACGCTCAGGTGCCATCTCCACCTCACTTCTACTTAGGACCGGATGGTTATTACAGATGGTGATTACCAAGTTAGACCAAAAGCCTAAGCTTGGGGGAGTACGTATTTCCACCGACATTATGTTCATGTTTACACATTTAATTCCACTTGTCTGTGTCTACACTTTTTCATTGTATTATCCATGCTAGATTCATTTTCTTGCTTTCTTCTTGCGTGTTTGAAAAACTTTGAGAAAATCCAAAAGTATTTCCTACTTCTTTTCGGCTTTTATTTCTAGCTTAAATTAATTGTAGTATCAAAAGAAAACCCAAAAAATTTCTCGTTTCTTCTTTTACTTGTTGGGAGCTCTCCCGTGTAAATAGTTTTTCTCGTTTTTGTTTTCCCTCATTAATTTGCTTTCTTCAAGAAAAACCAAAAACTCCAAAAATATATTTCAGTGTGTTTCTCTGAAATTCTTTTCCTTTTATTTGAGTCGTACCAAGGAGAATACCACGATGAAAATGTTGAGTGGCTCTCATATGCACTATTGTTAATCTAACAAAGAGCCCATGTTACTTTGTCTTCTCCTCTTGAATAAAATGTTTGCAGATTCCAGCATAGTCCATGGTACTCTTGCACTATTATTATTTTCCTATCATTCGGTCGTGCAAGTGAAAGGCAATAATGACGATATTTGATTAAGTGGTTGTGACAGAGAAAAGTGGGTATGAACTCAACTTGTTTTTGTTTTTGTAAATATGTTTAGCCTAGTATCCTTGATTCGGCATATTATGATCAAACATGTTTGCAATGACAATTAGAGATTATAGTTGCTCATGCCATGCTTAAGTATCTAGGAGTGGATAATGATTTATCTTGGATGTCAACATGCATTAAAATGATCGTGATGTGATATGATGATATGGTATCCTCCTTTGAATGTTTCAAGTGGCTTGACTTGGCACATGTTCACGCATGTAGTTGAATCAAAACCAACATAGCCTTCATGATATTTATGTTCATGGTGTCTATATCCTACTCATGCTAGTATTCAATTTTTATTATTCATAATGCATGTTCATGACCGTTTTCGCTCTCTAGCTGGCCGCTTCTAAATCTATTTGCTAGCCTTCGCCTGTACTAAGCGGGAATACTGCTTGTGCATCAAAACCCTTAAACCAAAGTTATTCTAGATGAGTCCAATATATCTACCTATATGCGGTATTACCCTGCCGTCCCAAGTAAATTTGCATGTGCCACATCCAAAAATTCAAATGAACATATGTTTTGTGTGCCTGGACCGCTCATGGAGCGACAAGGGGTGGTCAGTATCTTCCATGTTAATCGGGTTATTCTCATAATGAGTGTTTATTCACTCTCCTTGCATGAGAAGGGCGGTAATAGGGATTCCCAGTCCCGAAATCAAAAAAAATTACAAATAATTAAACAAAACTCCCCCAGGAATGTTGTTGGTATGGACGGTACCCGTGGATTCGGCTAGCCGTGGAGTGTGATTGTTTGTGGAGGGGGAGTAAACCTTTACTTTTACCGCTTGGGAACCGCCGCTAATGTGTTTAGCATGGAAAATATTGATAACTCTTGGTCGTAAAATTGATAGGAAAGGTGCACCTCCCAAAATTATATTTATCTTTGTTTTAAGCTTTGAGCTCTGGCACCTCTGCAAATCCCTACTTCCCTCTGCGAAGGGACTATCTATTTACTTTTATGTTGAGTCATCACCTTCTCAAATGAGCGCCAGACCTAAGAGCACTATTGTGATCCTCATGCATTGTGTATAGTTAATGTTGGGTGCAGCATGACTGGATATTTTCTACCATGAATTACAATGTTTAGTCACTACTTGAACTTTGGAGGTGCTCTGCATTTATGTTCTGCGGTCTCAGAAACGGCTAGCGAGATACCAATGTTGTCATATTATATCACGGTTGTTTTGGCAAAGTGTTGGTGCTTGAGATATTTTATTATTGCTCGCTAGTTGCTTATGTCATTGATATGAGTTAATATAATTTTTACGATTTATTGCTGACATGGTTAGTCATAATCCTTGCTGAAAACCTGGGTGCTACTTAAGCATATATATGTAAACAAGAACAAAAGAGTCCGTAAAAGTTTTTCTTTATCACTTTCAGTTTGTCAACTGAATTGCTTGAGGACAAGCAATGGGTTAAGCTTGGGGGAGTTGATACGTCTCCATCGTATCTACTTTTCCTCACGCTTTTGCTCTTGTTTTGGACTCTAATTTGCATGATTTGAATGAAACTAACCCGGACTGACGCTGTTTTCAGCAGAACTACCATGGTGTTGTTTTTTGTGCAGAAATAAAAGTTCTCGGAACTGGACGAAACTTTTTGGAGATTTATTTTACAATAAATAAAAAATTACTGGAGCCAAGAACCATCGGAGGGGGTGCGCTGGTTGGGCACGATACACCAGGGCGCGCCACACCCTCCAGGCGCGCCCTGGTGGGTTGTGCCCACCTCGAGGCCCCACTGACCCTAATTCCAACGCTATATAATCCTATTTTCGGAGAAAAAAATCAGAGAGAAACTTTCATCGCATTTTACGATACGGAGCCGCCGCCAGCTCCTGTTCTTCCTCGGGAGGCCAGATCTGGAGCCCGTTTGGGGCTCCGGAGAGGGGAATATTCGGTCTTTGTCATTATCAACCCTTCTCCATCGCCAATTCCATGATGCTCCCCACCGGGCATGAGTAATACCTTCGTAGGCTTGCTGGTCGGTGAGGAGTTGGATGAGATTCATCATGTAATAGATTTAGTTTTGTTAGGGCTTGATCCCTAGTATCCACTATGTTCTTACATTGATGTTGCTATGACTTTGCCATGCTTAATGCTTGTCACTAGGGCCCGAGTGCCATGATTTCAGATCTGAACCGTTTATGTTATCACCATTATATCTATATTCTTGATCCGATCTTGCTAGTCACATGCACCTACTATGTGTTATGATCCGTAAACCCTGGAGCGACAATAGTCGGGATACTTTTCGGTGATGACCGTAGTGTGAGGAGTTCATGTATTCACTATGTGTTAATGCTTTGTTCCGGTTCTCTATTAAAAGGAGGCCTTAGTATCCCTTAGTTTCCTTATGGACCCCGCTGCCACAGGAGGGTAGGACAAAAGATGTCATGCAAGTTATTTTCCATAAGCACGTATGACTATTTACGGAATACATGCCTACATTACATTTATGAACTGCAGCTAGTTCTGTGTCGCCCTAGGTTATGACTGTTATATGATGAATATCATCCAACGAGTTCACTGATCGAGTGCTTACGAGTTTTCCACATATTGTTCTTGCTAAGTTACTATTGCTACTGCTACTGTTACACTTGCTACAAAATCATTGCTATCACTGTTACCGTTACTTTTACTGTTACTACTGCTATCAAAACTATCATACTACTGTGCTACTGATCACTCTACTGTAGATATTTAATCTCCAGGTGTGGCTAAATTGACAACTCAGCTGCTAATACTTGCAAATATTCTTTGGCTCCCCTTGTGTCGAATCTATAAATTTGGGTTGAATACTCCACCCTCGAAAACTGTTGCGATCCCCTATACTTGTGGGTTATCAGTATACCTTCTATCACAGATCCGAAGTCAAGTCTTGTTGTCAAGAATGGATCCTTTCCAGAGAAGGAGTTTCTCTCCAAAGAAGTGAGTGGGAGGAAGGTAGAACTTGATGAGGTTATCGGACCTTCACTTCAATTGGAGAGTACCACAACATAGAAAGATGTTTCTGTGACGCCTACACCAGTTGAAGAGGAAGCTAATGATAGTGATCATGAAACTTCGGATCAAGTTACTACCAAGCTTCGTAGGTCGACAAGGACTCGTTCTGCCCCTGAGTGGTACGGTAATCCTGTCTTGGAGGTCATGTTGTTAGACAACGGTGAACCTACGAACTATGAGGAAGCGATGGTGGGCCCGGATTCCGACAAATGGCTAGAGACCATGAAATCTGAGATAGGATCCATGTACGAAAACCAAGTATGGACTTTGGTAGACTTGCCCGATGATCGGTAGGCCATTAAGTACAAATGGATCTTTAAAAGGAAGACAATCATTGATGGTAATGTCACCATCTATAAAGCTTGACTTGTCGCAAAGGGTTTCCGACAAGTTCAAGGAGTTCACTACGATGAGATTTTCTCACCCATAGCAATGCTAAAGTCTGTTAGGATTATGTTGGTAATTGCTGGATTTTTGGATTATGAAATTTGGCAGATGGACATCAAAACTGCGTTCCTTAACGGTTTCCTTAAGGAAGAGTCGTATATGATGCAGCCAGAGGGTTTGTCGATAGTAAAAATGCTGACAAAGTGTGCACGCTCCAGTGTTCCATTTATGGGCTGGTGCAAGCATCTCAGAGTTGGAATCTTCATTTTTATGAGGTGATAAAAGCTTATGGGTTTGTGCAAGTTTGGAGAAGCGTAAACTTACAAGATAGTGAGCGGGAACTCTATAACATTTCTGATAAGTATATGCAGATGACATATTGTTGATTGGAAATGATGTAGAATTTCTGCAAAGCATAAAGAGTTTTTTGAAAGGAGTTTTTCAAAGGAAGACCTGGGTAAAGTTGCTTACATATTGAGCATCAAGATCTATAGAGATAGATCAAGACGCTTGATAAGACTTTCACATAGCACACACCTTGACAAGATTTTGAAGGAGTTCAAAATGGATCAGACAAAGAATGAGTTCTTGCATGTATTGTACGGTGTGAAGTTGAGTAAGACTCAAAGCTCGACCATGGCAGAAGAAAGAGAAAGGACGAAGGTCGTCCCCTATACCTCATATATAGGCTCTATAATGTATGCCATGATGTGTGCTCCGGCTAGTATGTGCCTTGCTATGAGTCTCACAAAGGGGATAGAAGGGTAACCCAGGAGTGGATCACTGGACAGCGGTCAAAATTATCCTTAAGTACCTAAAGAGGACTAAGGAAATGTTTCTCGGTTATGGAGGTCATAAAGAGTTCGTCATAAAAGGTTACGTCGATGCAATTCACAGCGATCCGGATGACTTTGAGTTGCAAACCGGATACGTATAGTGGAGTAGTTATTTGGAATAGCTCCAAGTGGGGCGTAGTAGCAGCATCTATAGAATGACATAGAGATTTGCAAAGTACACACAGATATGAATTTTGTAGACCCATTGACTAAAACCTCTCTAACAAGCAAAACATGATAAACCCCAGAACTCATTGGGTGTGAATCACATGGAGATGTGAACTAGATTATTGACTCTAGTGCAAGTGGGAGACTGTTGGAAATATGCCCTAGAGGCAATAATAAATTGGTTATTATCATATTTCCTTGTTCATGAGAATCGTTTATTATCCATGCTAGAATTGTATTGATCGGAAACTCAATACATGTGTGGATACATAGACAACACCATGTCCCTAGTGAGCCTCTAATAGACTAGCTCGTTGATCAAAGATGGTTAAGGTTTCCTAACCATAGACATGAGTTGTCATTTGATAACGGAATCACATAAATAGGAGAATGATGTGATGGACAAGACCCAAACGTAAGCATAGCATTTGATCGTATCACTTAGTTTGTTGCTACTGCTTTCTTCATGGCAAGTATCTATTCCTAAGACCATGAGATCATGCAACTCCCTGACACCAGAGGAATGCCTTGTGTGTATCAAACGTTACTTGGTAACTGGGTGATCATAAAGGTACTCTACAGGTATCTCCAAGGGTGTATGTTGGGTTGGCATGGATCGAGATTGGGATTTGTCCCTCTGTATGACGGAGAGGTATCTTTGGGCCCTCTCGGTAATACAACACCACAAGAAGCTTGCAAGCAATGTGACTAAGGAGTTAGTCACGAGATCTTGTATTATGGAACGAGTAAAGAGACTTGCAGGTAACGAGATTGAACTAGGTATGGAAATACCGACGATCGAATCTCGGGCAAATAACATATCGCTGGATAAAGGGAACTGCCTACGAGATTGACTAAATCCTTGACATCGTGGTTCGACCGATAAAGATCTTCATGGAATATGTAGGAACCAATATGGGCATCTAGTTCCCGCTATTGGTTATTGACCATAGAGGTGTCTCGGTCATGTCTACATGATTCTCGAACCCATAGGGTCCGCACGCTTAATGTTCGATGATGATATAGTATTATTGGGTTATGTATGTTGGTGACCGAATGTTGTTTGAAGTCCCGGATGAGATCCCAGACATGACGAGGAGCTATGGAATGGTCCGGAGGTAAATATTTATATATGGAAAGTTGTTTTTAGGGTTCCGGATTTTTTTTTAGTTTTTTCGGTATTGTACCGGGAAGCTTCCAGAAACTTCCGGAGGTGTCCGGAAGTCCAGGAAGGATTCCACCACATCCCAAGGGTCACCAAGGGCTGAGGGGAGGTGCCCTGGCCTTATTGGGCCATGCGCAAAAGTCCCTCAAGGCCCATGCGGCTGGAAAAGGTGGAAAGTCCACCTTTGTATGGAAGGGAAGGAGGAGGACTAGGATTCCACCTCCTACCCCTTGGCCGCCGGCCCTAGGGCTTGGAGGGGCTGTCCACCATGCCCCTCCACCTATATATAGAGGGGAGGGGGCGCCCCAAGAGTACATGTGGTTCCCCGCCTGATTACCACTGTAGCCAGACGGTCGCCACGCATACCAGCCCAGGAAATCACTCTGGCATGCGCGTTTACAACAGGTATCATGAACACAGGCATTTCTATTAATGGATATATGAGTCTTACATGGGGTATATTACAAAAGTGATGGCAGCAGAAAGGCTCTATCTAGGGCAACATGGTCTTGGTGCGGCTCCAATCCACAGGGATCTGACTGGGTTACTCTTCTAGCTCGTGAACGCTCCGGCTCCTCGTCGACGGACGACGGATCCTTATGTGAACCTGGCCATGTTAAAGGCTGCTGAGTACTTTTGAATGTACTCGCAAGCAAACCAAACTAACATATACACCAAGCAATGCAATCCATGACATTCAAGCATGCATTGTTATTAGGGCAATATTAATTATCATGGCATAACAGGATTATCTAGCAAGATAACTACTGAAGTAAATACAGTAAAGTAAAGCATACTAAGTAAGTATTCCATACTCCAACCAATCTCACAATCCAATCTGAATCTGATTCAAATCCAATCCAATTCATGTGGTCACCCGACCACTCATTTCATAGCCATCCCATGGCTAACATATCATATTCCTGACATCATCTGATGTCTGCACAAGACGAGTTCTTCCATCATTATTATCACTGTTACGGTTGACCACCTAGTGAGGTGTGGACGGGGTGTCCAATTCCGTGGACGTGGCTATTCGAATAGATTTTTCACTCTGCAGAGGTTGCGCACTTTACCCACACCATGGAGCACCTGACCTCGTGATCCCATTCGGGTGGACCAGCGTTGCCCCAACGAAACTTGCCTGACCCGTGACTCTCCCATCGTACCACCGGCATTCATCCTCCCCCGGAGTCCTACCCTGGGTGGCCCCTGTGTCCTCATGACACCTGCCACCGTCGTGGCCAAACTAAACTGTCCCAAATGGGGACCGCGCGCAAACAAACAACTCGCTCACAGGGTTATCGCCGCCTACCTGATCAGGGTAGCGCGCACACATAACCCTCCCTCTTTGGTGGTACCGGTGAAAGAGCACGCGATCAGACCAAGTCAAGGCCGTCCCATACCGGCAAATGTGGCTGCACGGATAAGCCCGGACAGGTGACTCTAGATCAACCAACTAAGTTCATTTAGCCAACATAATGGTTTATCATAATAATTTGAGATAGCATCAGCTAGGCATTAATTCAGTTACTTTGAATTATAATATGAAAGTAATGAAAACAGTAAGTGCAATATAGCAGGGGTTTAATTATTTCTATCACAGGCATAATCAATAATTAAACACGCAAGAATAACACAGAGCGATGCTTTAGAGCATATGTCAGATGATCGGCTTGCCTGGGGTCGAAGAATACTCCGGGAAGAAGTGCGAAAAGTCCGCGGGAAGGTTTGCCGGAAACCATTCTCTCTCGGAGAGGGCTGTTTGGAGGCTAGGGCAAAATGGTCATTTTCAGAGTGTGTAAACATTATGGAAATGATACCATCGGAACGGGCTCGACGCACTGAAGACGTGAGCGTTGGAATCACCTCGATCGGAGTTTCGAGCAAAAAGATACGAGGGGTTGAAGTGGAAGGACCTTTCTGTAATTAAGATGCTTACATACGGGTCCCTGGCTGGAAGTTTGGTGGCGCCTCGGCCAAAAATACGCCTAGCAGGGTAGAAAGCGTATTTCTGGTTGAAACGTTTTCTCAGAGGAGAAAACGGACACGCCTGAAATATGTTTCCCGAGTGGGAAAGCGTAATTTGGACTTTACGTGTCCACTTAAGTAGGCGGGCCCGCGGCAAGGCCATGTTGGGGAACGTTGCATGGGAAACAAAAATTTTCCTACGCACACACAAGATCTATCCATGGTGATGACCATCTACGAGAGGGAGAGTGAATCTACATACCCTTGTAGATCGCTAAGCGGAAGCGTTAAGAAACGCGGTTGATGTAGTCGAACGTCTCCGCGATCCAAATCGCAAGTCGTCCCTCGATCCGATCACAAACTAGTGCCAAACGGACGGCACCTCCACGTCCAACACACGTACGGCTTGATGACGCCTTCGACTCCTCGATCCAGCGAGCGATGGTGAAGTAGTAGATGAGTTCCGGCAGCACGACGGCGTGGTGATGGTGGTGAGGAACAATCTCTGCAGGGCTTCGCCAAGCACTACGGAGATTATGACGGGAGAACTAGAGGGTTAGGGTTGCCGACACACGGCTTGGGAAATCTTAATGTGTCTCGTGTGCTAGCCCTGCCCCTCTATTTATATGTTGAGCCTTGGGGTCTAAACTTGGAGTAAAAGCCTCCTCCAGGTCGGTTTTGCCCGCACAAGGTCGGTTTGGCCCGCAGGGAAAGAGTCCAACTCGGATCCCTGCAGTACCGCGCACAAGCGGTAGTACCGCTTCATACAAGCGGTAGTACCGCTTACGCGGTAGTACTGCCTTACCAGCGGTAGTACCGCTTAAGGCAGCAGCAAAACTTCCTTTTGCACTTTCCAATACCTCGTGGGCTTTACCCCTTTGGCTCATATAAAGTGTTGCTGCACCCGAACACTTCGGTAAACATCCGCAACCTCTTCCGGTGAATTCCGGAACGCTTCCGGAGATCAAAACACTATTATCACATATATCAATCTTTACCTCCGGACTCTTCCGGAGATCCTCGTCATGTCCGGGATCTTATCCGGGACTCCGAACAACCTTCGGTCACCAACAAAATAACTCAACTATACTAATCGTCACCAAACGTTAAGTGTGTAGACCCTGCGGGTTCGAGAACTATGTAGACATGACCGAGACACCTCTACGATCAATAACCAATAGCGGGACCTGGATGCCCATATTGGCTCCTACATATTCTACGAAGATCTTTATCGGTCGAACCTCTATGTCAAGGATTCAGTTAATCCCGTATGTTGTTCCCTTTGTTCATCGGTATGTTACTTGCCCGAGATTCGATCGTCGGTATCTCTATACCTAGTTCAATCTCGTTACCGGCAAGTCTCTTTACTCGTTCCGTAATACAAGATCTCGTGGCTAACAATTTAGTCACATTGCTTGCAAGGCTCATTGTGATGTTGTATTACCGAGTGGGCCCTGAGATACCTCTCCGTCACACGGAGTAACAAATCCCAGTCTTGATCCATGCCAACCCAACAGACACCCTCGGAGATACCTGTAGAGCACCTTTATAGTCACCCAGTTACGTTGCAACGTTTGATACACACAAGGTACTCCTCCGATGTCAGGGAGTTGCATGATCTCATGGTCATAGGAACAGATACTTGACATGCAGAAAACAATAGCAATAAACTGACACGATCATATGCTACGTTTATAGTTTGGGTCTTGTCCATCACATCATTCTCCTAATGATGTGATCCCGTTATAAATGACATCTCATGTCAATGGCTAGGAAACCTTAACCATCTTTGATCAACGAGCTAGTCAACTAGAGGCTTACTAGGGACACAGTGTTGTCTATGTACCCACACATGTATTTGAGTTTCCAATCAATACAATTATAGCATGGATAATAAACGATTATCATGAACAAGGAAATATAATAATAACCAATTTATTATTGCCTCTAGGGCATATTTCCAACAGTCTCCCACTTGCACTAGAGACAATAATCTAGTTCACATCACTATGTGATTTACATTATAATGAATCGAACACCCATGCAGTTCTGGTGTTGTTCATGTTTAGCCCTTGGAAGAGGTTTAGTCATCGGATCTGCAACATTCAGATCCGTGTGTACTTTGCAAATATTTATGTCGTCCTCCTTGATGTAATCGCGGATGGAATTGAAACGTCGCTTTATGTGTCTGGTCCTCTTGTGAAATCTTGGTTCCTTGGCTAGAGCAATGGCACCAGTATTATCACAAAACAGAGTCATTGGGTTAAGCGCACTAGGCACTACTCCAAGATCTGTCATGAACTCCTTCATCCAGACACCTTCCTTCGCCGCCTCCGAGGCAGCGATGTACTCCGCTTCGCATGTAGAATCAGCTACCACGCTTTGCTTGGAACTGCACCAGCTAACCGCACCCCCGTTAAGAATAAATACGTATCCGGTTTGCGACTTAGAGTCATCCGGATCAGTGTCAAAGCTTGCATCGATGTAACCCTTTACGACGAGCTCTTGATCACCTCCATAAACGAGAAACATGTCCTTAGTCCTTTTCAGGTACTTCAAAATATTCTTGACCGCCGTCCAGTGTTCCATTCCTGGATCACTTTGAAACCTTCCGACCATACTTATGGCAAGGCTGACATCGGGTCTTGTGCACAGCATTGCATACATGATAGAGCCTATGGCTGAAGCATAGGGGATGACACTCATCTTTTCTCTATCTCCTGCAGTCACTGGGCATTGAGTCTTACTCAACTTCACACCTTGCACAACAGGCAAGAACCCCTTCTTTGACTGATCCATTTTGAACTTCTTCAAAACTTTGTCAAGGTATGTGCTTTGTGAAAGTCCTATTAAGCGTCTCGATCTATCTCTATAGATCTTGATGCCTAATATGAAAGCAGCTTTTCCTAGGTCCTTCATCGAAAAACTCTTGTTCAAATATTCCTTCACGCCTTCCAACATTTCTATATTGTTTCCAATCAGCAATATGCCATCCACATATAATATTAGAAACGCTATAGAGCTCCCACTCACTTTCTTGTAAATACAAGCTTCTCCGTAAACTTGTATAAACTCGAACGCTTTGATCACCTCATCAAAGCGAAGAATCCAACTCCGAGATGCTTGCACCAGTCCATAGATGGATCGCTGGAGTTTGCAAACTTTGTCAGCATTCTCTGGATCGACAAAACCTTCTGGTTGCATCATATACAACTCTTCCTTAAGGAAACCGTTAAGGAACGCTGTTTTGACATCCATCTGCCAAATTTCATAATCGAAAAAGGCAGCTAGTGCTAACATGATTCTGACGGACTTAAGCATCGCTACGGGTGAGAAGGTCTCATCGTAGTCAATTCCTTGAACTTGTGAAAAACCCTTTGCCACAAGTCGAGCTTTATAGACGGTGACATTACCGTCCGCGTCCGTCTTTCTCTTAAAGATCCATTTGTTCTGAATGGCCTTACGCCCTTCAGGTAATACTTCCAAAGTCCACACTTTGTTTTCATACATGGATCCCATCTTGGATTTCATGGCCTCTAACCACTTCTCGGAATCCAGGCCCATCATCGCTTCTCCATAGCTCGTAGGTTCATCGTGGTCCAACAACATGACCTCTAAGACAGGGTTGCCGTACCACTCAGGAGCAGTACGCGTCCTTGTCGACCTACGAGGTTCGATAGCAACTTGATCCAAAGCTTCATGATCATCATCATTAACTTCCTCTTCAGCTGTTGTAGGCTCTACAGAAACATCTTTCTGCGCTGCGCTACTGTCAGGTTGAAGTAAAGGTTCAACAACTTCATCAAGTTCTATCTTCCTCCCACTCAATTCTTTCGAGAGAAACTCTTTCTCAAGAAATGTTCCGTTTTTAGCGACAAACACTTTGCCTTCGGATCTGAGGTAGAAGGTATACCCAACTGTCTCTTTTGGGTATCCTATGAAGACGCATTTCTCCGCTTTGGGTTCCAGCTTTTCAGGCTGAAGCTTTTTGACATAAGCATCACATCCCCAAACTTTAAGAAACGACAGCTTTGGCTTCTTGCCAAACCAAAGTCCATATGGCGTCGTCTCAACGGATTTCGATGGTGCCCTATTTAACGTGAATGCAGCTGTCTCTAATGCATAACCCCAAAATGATAGTGGCAAATCGGCAAGAGACATCATAGATCGCACCATATCCAATAAGGTTCGATTACGACGTTCGGACACACCATTATGCTGTGGTGTTCCAGGCGGTGTCAATTGTGAAACAATTCCACACTGTCTTAAGTGACTGCCAAACTCATAACTCAGATATTCTCCTCCTCGATCAGATCGTAGGAATTTAATCTTCTTGTTACGATGATTCTCAACTTCACTCTGAAATTGTTTGAACTTTTCAAATGTTTCAGACTTGTGTTTCATTAAGTAAATATACCCATATCTACTTAAGTCATTAGTGAAGGTGAGAAAGTAACAATAACCACCGCGCACCTCAATGCTCATCGGACCGCACACATCAGTATGTATGATTTCCAATAAGTCACTTGCCCATTCCATTGTTCCAGAGAACGGCATTTTAGTCATCTTGCCCATGAGGCATGGCTCGCATGTGTCAAGTGATTCAAAATCAAGTGACTCCAAAATTCCATCAGCATGGAGCTTCCTCATGCGTTTTACGCCAATATGACCTAAACGGCAGTGCCACAAGAAAGTGGTATTATCATTATCAATTCTACATCTTTTGGCATCAATGTTATGAACATGTGTATCATTACTATCGAGATTCAATAAGAATAAACCCCTCACATTGGGTGCATGACCATAAAAGATATTACTCATATAAATAGAACAACCATTATTCTCTGATTTAAATGAGTAACCGTCTCGCAATAAACAAGATCCAGATATAATGTTCATGCTTAACGCAGGCACCAAATAACATTTATTCAGGTTCATCACTAATCCCGATGGTAATCGAAGATCGAGCGTGCCGACGGCGATCACATCAACCTTGGAACCATTTCCCACGTGCATCGTCACTTTGTCCTTTGCCAGCCTCCGTCTATTCCGCAGTTCCTGTTTTGAGTTGCAAATATGAGCAACCGCACCGGTATCAAATACCCAGGCACTACAACGAGAGTTGGTAAGGTACACATCAATAACATGTATATCATATATACCTTGTTTGTTGTTGGCCGCCTTCTTGTCAGCCAAATACTTGGGGCAGTTCCGCTTCCAGTGTCCAGTTCCCTTGCAATGAAAGCACACAGTTTCTGGTTTGGGTCCAGCCTTGGGTTTCTTCACGAGAGGAGCAACTGCTTTGCCACTCTTCTTGGAGTTACCCTTCTTACCCTTGCCATTTTTCTTGAAACTAGTGGTTTTATTGACCATCAACACTTGATGCTCCTTCTGAATTTCAGACTCAGCGGCTTTCAGCATCGCAAACAGCTCGGTGACTGACTTGTTCATCCCGTGCATGTTATAGTTTAACACGAAGCTCTTGTAGCTAGGTGGCAATGATTGAAGAACTCTGTCAGTGATAGCCTCTAGCGGAAGGGGCATCCCCAATTCAGCCAGACGGGTGGAGTACCCAGACATTCTGAGTACGTGATCACTGATAGACCCGTTCTCCTCCATCTTGCAAGCATAGAACTTATCGGAGATCTCATATCTCTCGATCCGGGCATTCTTCTGAAAGATAAACTTCAACTCCTGGAACATCTCATATGCTCCATGACGTTCAAAACGTCTTTGAAGTCCCGGTTCTAAGCCATACAATATTGCACATTGAACTATTGAGTAATCTTCAGAACGAGCCTGCCAGGCGTTCACAACGTCTAGAGACTCAACTGGAGCGGGTGGATCACCAAGCGGTGCATCAAGGACATAAGCCTTCTGGGAAGCCGTAAGGATAATCCTTAGATTACGGGCCCAGTCCACAAAGTTACTTCCATCATCTTTCAACTTAGCTTTCTCTAGGAACGCATTAAAATTCAGGGGTGCTACTGCGCGAGCCATGATCTACAACTTAAATATAGCAAAGACAACTTAGACTATGATTCTAGATAATGAGTTTGTTAATCATATTACTTAAAATCTCCCACTCAAATTGGCATCCCTCTGGTCATTCGAGTGTAACATGATCCAAATCCACCAACTCAAGTCCGATCATCACGTGAGTTGAGGTGGTTTCAATGGTGAACATCTTCATGTTGATCATATCTACTATATGACTCATGTTCGACCTTTCGGTCTCTTGTGTTCCGAGGCCATGTCTGTACATGCTAGGCTCGTCAAGTTTAACCCGAGTGTTCCGCACGTGCAACATGGCTTACACCCGTTGTATGTGAACGTAGAGTCTATCACACCCGATCATCACGGCGTGTCTCGAAACGACGAACTTTCGCAACGGTGCACACTCGGGGAGAACACAATTTTATCTTGAAATTTAAGTGAGGGATCAACTTATAATGCTACCATCGTCCTAAGCAAAATAAGATGCATAAAAGGATTAACATCACATGCAAATCATAAGTGACATGATATGGCCATGAACTTGTGCTTTTGATCTCCATCTCCAAAGCACCGGCATGATCTCCATCGTCACCGGCATGACACCATGATCTCCATCATCTTGATCTCCATCAACGTGTCTCCATGAGGTTGTCGCGCCGACTGTTGCTTCCACGACTATTGCTAACTCATAGCGATAAAGTAAAGCAAAACGGCGAAAATAATTAAAGACAACTCTATGGCTCCTGCCAGTTGCCGTACTCATCGACATGCAAGTCGTGATATTCTATACAACACATGATCATCTCATACATCACATATATCTCATCATGTAATTGGCCATATCACATCACAACATACCCTGCAAAAACAAGTTAGACTACCTCTAATTGTTGTTGCATATTTTACGTGGCTGCTACGGGTTTGCAAGAACCGTTCTTACCTACGCAAAACCACAACATGGTGTAGTGATTGCTTTTTTATCTTCTAAAAGAACCCTCTTCATTGAAATCGTTTCAACTAAAGTGAGAGAGACAGACACCCGCTAGCCATCTTTATGCAACGAAGTTACATGTCAGTTGAAGGAACCGGTCTCTCGTAAGCGTACGAGTAATGTTGGTCCGGGCCGCTTCATCTCACAATACCGCCGAATCAAGTATCAACTAGTAACGGCAAGCAATATGTATACACCCACGCCCACAACTTGTTTGTGTTCTACTCGAGATCTTATCTACGCATAGACCTAGCTCAGATGCCACTGTTGGGGAACGTTGCATGGGAAACAAAATTTTTCCTACGCACACACAAGATCTATCCATGGTGATGAGCATCTACGAGAGGGAGAGTGAATCTACATACCCTTGTAGATTGCTAAGTGGAAGCGTTAAGAAACGCGGTTGATGTAGTCGAACGTCTCCGCGATCCAAATCGCAAGTCGTCCCTCGATCTGATCAAGAACTAGTGCCGAACGGACGGCACCTCCGCGTCCAACACACGTACGGCTTGATGACGCCTTCACCTCCTCGATCCAGCGAGCGATGGTGAAGTAGTAGATGAGTTCCGGCAGCACGACGGCGTGGTGATGGTGGTGAGGAACAATCTCTGCATGGCTTCGCGAAGCACTACGGAGATTATGACGGGAGAACTAGAGGGTTAGGGTTGCCGACACACGGCTTGGGAAATCTTAATGTGTCTCGTGTGCTAGCCCTGCCCCTCTATTTATATGTTGAGCCTTGGGGTCTAAACTTGGAGTAAAAGCCTCCTCCAGGTCGGTTTTGCCCGCACAAGGTCGGTTTGGCCCGCAGGGAAAGAGTCCAACTCGGATCCCTGCAGTACCGCGCACAAGCGGTAGTACCGCTCACGAGCGGTAGTACTGCTTGAGTGGTAGTACCGCTTCATACAAGCGGTAGTACCGCTTACGCGGTAGTACTACCTTACCAGCGGTAGTACCGCTTAAGGCAGCAGCAAAACTTCCTTTTGCACTTTCCAATACCTCCTGGGCTTTACCCCTTTGGCTCATATAAAGTGTTGCTGCACCCGAACACTTCGGTAAACATCCGGAACCGCTTCCGGTGAATTCCGGAACCCTTCCGGAGATCAAAACACTATTATCACATATATCAATCTTTACCTCCGGACTCTTTCGAAGATCCTCGTCATGTCCGGGATCTTATCTGGGACTCCGAACAACCTTCGGTCACCAACAAAATAACTCAACTATACTAATCGTCACCAAACGTTAAGTGTGTAGACCCCGCGGGTTCGAGAACTATGTAGACATGACCGAGACACCTCTACGATCAATAACCAATAGCGGGACCTGGATGCCCATATTGGCTCCTACATATTCTATGAAGATCTTTATCGGTCGTACCTCTATGTCAAGGATTCAGTTAATCCCGTATGCTGTTCCCTTTGTTCTTCGGTATGTTACTTGCCCGAGATTCGATCGTCGGTATCTCTATACCTAGTTCAATCTCGTTACCGGCAAGTCTCTTTACTCGTTCCGTAATACAAGATCTCGTGGCTAACACTTTAGTCACATTGCTTGCAAGGCTCATTGTGATGTTGTATTACCGAGTGGGCCCTGAGATACCTCTCCATCACACAGAGTAACAAATCCCAGTCTTGATCCATGCCAACCCAATAGACACCCTCGGAGATACCTGTAGAGCACCTTTATAGTCACCCAGTTACGTTGCGACGTTTGATACACACAAGGTACTCCTCCGATGTCAGGGAGTTGCATGATCTCATGGTCATAGGAACAGATACTTGACATGCAGAAAACAATAGCAATAAACTGACACGATCATATGCTACGTTTATAGTTTGGGTCTTGTGCATCACATCATTCTCCTAATGATGTGATCCCGTTATAAATGACATCTCATGTCAATGGCTAGGAAACCTTAACCATCTTTGATCAACGAGCTAGTCAACTAGAGGCTTACTAGGGACACAGTGTTGTCTATGTACCCACACATGTATTTGAGTTTCCAATCAATACAATTATAGTATGGATAATAAATGATTATCATGAACAAGGAAATATAATAATAACCAATTTATTATTGCCTCTAGGGCATATTTCCAACAGGCCATTGACGGGCGGGGCCCGCGTTGAATCTCTCTCCCTCCCCGCTCCTCTTCTTCCCTTCCGCGACAGAGAAGGCAGAGGCGAGGCTGCGCGGCGCCGGCGTTGGCCCCGGCGGCTCCGGCCATCCCCCGAGGCGCCCCGGCCACCGGCGTGCTCAGGAGAGAACGCCGCCTCCGTCCTGCTAGAACACGGACGGTGACGAGGATCCGAACGGCGACGGCGTAGGCTCCCGTGGGTGAGGCCTCCGGCCGGATTTGGAGGCAAGGCCACGAACGACCCGGGGATGGAACGAGGATAGGGGAAGGCTCGCAGAGCTCTGGTGGTTTCACTGGATGGGAGAGGAGGGGAAATGGGGCTCCGGTTAGCTCAAATTTGAGCGGTGGCTGACGGCGGAGCTTCGGCCAGAGAGAAGAAATGGGGCTCCTCGAGCCCATTTGCCTAGTTCAGAGGAGAGCTACAAGGGAGGGAAGGAGGCTACGGATGCTGGGGATGCTCGGGGAGGTGCTCGACCGTGGCTTTTATAGCCGGCCGAGCGGGGATGGATAGGCATGGCCGCCGTGGCATGCCTATCGGCGTCCTGGCGCCTCCGGCGAGGTGGCTAGCGCCGGTTGGTGCCGACCTGACCCGCTCAGAGGGAGGGGACGTCTCAGGGAGGAAGGAGCCAAGGGAGGGAGGAAGACGACGGCGTCACGGGCGGGACAGTGCTGCGGCGGCGACTGCCGTGGCGTGGGAAAGAAGAATCTGGAGGGGAGAAGGGTCTAGGGAGGGGTACGTGGACGCCGCAGAGCCGATTGACATGCTCGGACAAGGCAGAGCCGGCCGGAGCGAGCTGGCCGACGCGACGACCGCGTGGGGCACGGTTTTTGCTCGCCGTTCACGTGGTCACCACGCGTACTAGCTGCTCTAGACGACTCCTGCACGTTCCATCTTGTCCAGCATCCGTGTCTATCTTCAAATAGATGGTTTGAACCACCATATAGACACAAGGAAACCTGGTGTGACCACACACTGCGCAAACATGTGCTGGCAGCAAGGTGTTTGACAGGTGTTATGGCCAGCACAGGGCTCCTCTTGGCATGTTCTTTGGCTGCTCCTGATCCTCCACTAGGGTGATTACTTTGGCAAAATATTAGCACAAATGGGCCAATCTAGATAACGCCTCCTTTGCAATTTGGTAAACTGACCAGAAATGAAAAAGAGGGTGCTGGGGAAAATTGGCTGGATGAAAACAGCTAGAATTTGGTGGAGACCAATTATTTGATGATACTAAGACTCTGTAAAAGTTTCATACCATTTAGAAATACCAAAATGGTACTTGCTTCACAGAGCTTTCAAATGGACAGGAACTTGGGAAAATTGCTGTGGATGAATGAATAGAGGGATTGAGCTGATTTTTGGTATCCATGAGTGATTTAGCAATGCTAACCACCATGAAAAATTTCAGCTCAAATAGATCAGGGAATAAAGCACTTCCTTTGCAATTTTCCCAACTGGACAGAATTTGCAAATGGATGTGGTGCTCACAATTTCAACTATGGAACTTGGGATCTTGATGGAAATGGGGAAGATATGGATATGATAAGCTCCACAATTTATTTGGGAATTTTCCTGGCTACCAAAATGGTAGTTCCTTTAGAAAGTGCCCAAAATGCAATATTGGCATTAAATAGGAAAATGCAATTTCCTCTATTTAATCATGGCCAATATTTTTGTGGGAGCTCAATATGATCACAAAGAATATCTCCACAAGTTTTCATGAGCTTTGGAGATGGATAGATATTTTCCTGGATTTAATCCCTTTAACTGGCAGAAAAAGGAATTAATTATAAATGAAAAATATTGCAAATGACTTGGCAATATTTTTCCATATCCAGGGTTTATAAAGATGGGATGATTACTGGAAGAAGTTTGGGAGTCAACAGATCAAAGGAAATTAGGGTTTCCCTTCCGGCAACTCGGAAGGTAGGGTTTCGAAGGCAAAGTCATGAGAATAGATCTTGGGTGGCACGGTTGGACTGGGAAGAATCTTTGGTTGGATAGGGAAGGCAAGGCTAGATGACCATCTTCACATACCCAAGAGCTAGAGAAATCTGATAACACCGAGAAAAAAGACGGGAGTCAAATCCCGCAAAGGAAAAAAAACAGGAAGCGAAAACCAGGGTGTTACAGTACACACCAAGCCCTTGGTGCCCCCTCTCTCCCGTTACTCCGTAGCTCCTCCGTCCTCGTTCTAGTAGCGCTTGGCGAAGCCCTGCTGAACTAGCTTCACCACCACCTCCACTATGTCTTCGTGCTGGTCGAGATACCATCTACTACTCCACCTTCGCTTGCTGGATCGAGGAGGTGGAGACGCTATCGAGTGGCACGTGTGCTGAACGCGGAGGTGTCGTCCGTTCGGCGCTGGATCGGATTGGATCGCGATTGGATCGTGAAGAGTGCGGCTACATCAACTGTTGCATCCGCTTAACGGTCTACGAGGGTATGTAGACACACTCTCCCCTCTCGTTGTTATGCATCTCCATAGATAGATCTTGGGTGTCCGTAGATTTTTTTTTCCCATGCAACGTTCTCCAACAGACCCGTTACCCATACTCGATTGAGTCGGCCTCGGGACCCCATCTGAATCATAGATGTAGAGCTTGCGGGGATGACTCTTGTTCATACGGCCGATCGCGTATCCCTCTATCTCTGGGAGAGCTCCCTCCAAGAACTCAACACCACCGTGCGCTGGCCCCACGGTGGGCGCCAACTGTCGTGGGTTTGTCACGACAGATGTCCTCGTGAAAGGACTAAGTCTGGGAGCCATCGCGACTAGGTGGTTGCTTGGATGGGGTTGATCGGGAATGAGAGACAAGGGTTTACCCAGGTTCGGCCCCTCCGATGGAGGTAAAAGCCTACGTCACTACTGCAAGATACTGCTAACGCGACACTGCAATCAGAGACCCTTCGACGAAACTGTGTGCGATGCATGAATCGCAAACGGTATAGTTCCAGCTCCATCGCTAATGGCACAAACTGTGTGCGAAGGCAGATCCATCAAATATGATTCAGAAAGTTGTTGCGTGTGCGATCTACGACAGACAGTTTGTTCTTATGAACTGTTTGGGATTAGCTAAGATAACAGAAACAGTTAACAAAACTTCGTACGTGTGTGAAGTACGGCACACAGTTCACTCGGAGAAACTATTTGCGATGATCCAGCAAAACACAAATGGGTTAGCGTAAGAAGGTGTGTGTGATACGCAGCAATCAGTTCATTCATCAGAATTGTGTGGGAAGACCAATAATAACCCAAATGATTCAGCCGGACAAGTTGTGTGTGTTGTGGGCAGACGGTTGTTGCCAAAAAATTGTCAGCAATTGATGAAAACATTACCGACGGTACGTACGGAAGTGCCATTTGCCCGTATTAATATCGCAGACGTTTTATTATTATTATACCAGTCTGACTACGGATCACCTCTTCTTCCCCTCTCACGTCTTGTCACCGTGTTTTCGCCCGAGGATTCCAGTGCACGCTTCGGCACCGCACCGGCGTTTCTTTTGGCCACGTTCCCGCGCGGAACCGCGCATGTTCCCGCGCAAGCTTCCACATCGGTTTCCCGTCAGAAGCGAATGAGCATAAGAGCCTGCACGCATCACACGCGGATGCACACCTAGTGCAGCCTAGCCCATCTATGAAGCATGCCAACCTGACCAAGCGCTGCCTCTGCCATCAACCTCCTCGACGACGAAAATGATCCGGTGCAGGCGTAACGGCCTGTCGAGGCCGATGGCGTGTCCGGCAATGTGCCGGACAATGTTGTGCTACGCGTCATCGCAAGGGTTGAGCAGACCCTTGGCGCAGGGCGCGGCAGCACCACCGAGCAACATAGCCGCCTCACCACCGAGAGGCTGCAGCACGCCGCACAAGAAGATCATCGGTGGTGTTCCGTAGAGCAAAACATGCACGTCCGCGCCGAGAGGGCAAGGCGCGCCGCACAGCAAGACCGATGGAGGGCCGCAGAGCGAGAGGCGCGGCGCGCGGCAGAGCAAGAGCGGTTCCATCCCCGCTTGCCTGCTATCCCACCCGACATGACGTTGCAGCGGTGTCCAAGGCACGTCAGTGGCCCTCTTTCTCGCCACGAATGGGCAGCGGCCGTCTGCGCCGTACTTGCACCAGAGCCCGACCGCACCGTCCTTGCACCGGACTCCGGCCGTACCGTTCGCATGGGTCGCGCCATTCGCCTTGTCCGTGGCCCCCTCGATGCTAACGGGCTCGTCGGTAGGCTCGAGCGCCTCCTTGGCCCAGGTGTCCAGTGGGGAGCAGTAGAAGAAAATGGCCGTCGCATCCTCGAGATGGTAATCTCCGACGAAATAGCCAGCTTGGAGCTCGAGATCGCACTACAGCTGTACCGCGAGCGTGTAAACTGCATGGACGAACGCCTGACCGAGTTCAGGCACAACCAAGAGCTTCCGTAGGTTAGGGTGTAGTCATGGACGCGTTTTATTTTGTTGAATCCTTTAGATGTCGATCCCAATGTCTGGACAACAATCACAATATTGATATGTTTCGATGTATGAATGATTTATGTTCTATTGTTATGTTTCAATATGTGTAAAAGGCTAACAGTTAGACACTACTAGAAAAAAGGTTATTAGTGGCGCACCTGTTTTTGCTATTAATGGCGCACTATAGGTGCGCCACTATTAACACGCCACTAGTAACAAATAGTAATGGCGCACCAGAGGTGCGCCATTAGTAATCCAGATAGTAGTGGCGCACCACATGGTGCGCCACTACTAACCCTTAGGTGCTCCACTAGTATTCCCTCCGGGTGCGCCACTACTAGCCTTATAGGTGCGCCACTAGTAATAAAGGAAGGTGCGCCACTAATAAGGACTGAAATGTGCTACTAGTAATATATTTGGAAAACAAAAAAAAATCCAAATTTACAGAAAACAACCTATAAGGAAAAATAATTTAAAAACAAAAAATGAAATAGAATCATAATTTTTATTACAGTAAGAATATTACAATGTCTTTACAAGTATCCAATAAAAGGAAAATTGCAAGGAAATAAAAGAAAATCCTAAAACTAATCTGCTAGTAATCTTTTCTTCTTTTTCTTCACTTTATCCCTGCTAGTAATCTTTTCTTCTTTTTCTTCACTTTATCCCTGCAAAATGTACCACGAGACCTGCATTGTCACAGGATGATCATATCCAAGGGCTGTTAACACATCTAATATCCACAGAAAACTAGGAGGTTGAAGTTGACAGCAACTAAAACATGTAGATAAATAGATTAATATACACATTGTAGCATTCAGTTAAGGACAGCATACCTATTAGTGTAATAAGTTTAAGAGCTTCGAGCAAAGAACCTTCTAGATTTTATACATTCTAAGGAGTTTGCCCTGTGGAAAAGGATCCATCATTAGCTCTTTCAGAGAAATATAAATCCAAAGATAATGTGCACAACATATTGTTTTTGTAATTTTGCTAAGAGTTCAATAATATTGGCCGCCTATAATTGTAAGGACAAGTTATTAAACAGTAGCAGCAAACTGAAAATATGCCAAAACTTATAATTTCAGATGTCTTGAGATATAGGAATGGTCATATCTAAATTCTAACAACTGGACAGCAGCAGCATTATAAGCTAGAATTACTAACAGGATGGTAATCAGTATGGTCATCAGCGGCTTGCCAACAAGTGCTCTCCCTGCCTTGCCAAAGAAAGCTAACTCTGCGTCGTTAGTACTATCAGCTCCCATGAAACCAACACAGAATCTACCACAAGACGGAACAGGTAACTAGAAAGCGGTACAATAAGGGTCAAAGGAGACAAGCAATCAGGATTAAAAATAAACACACGAAGGGAACTCGCATAGGATTTGCCTGCACACAGAGCACTTCAGATCAGAGCAAGTATACAGGATTTCGAGATCAATAAAATTCAGTGATTTTCAGGACACAATGCAAATGAATACATTTCAATTCATAAAAGCACTGATCAAAAATTGATGGAACATAGCACAAAAAGAAACTGAACCATGGCGCCCTAACACCAGCATTGTTACTTCTCATCACTAGAACAAGTTTTCAAGCCCCCACACACATTCACATGCCACAGCCACACAGGCCCTCTACATCTTTCCTAGGAAGCTAAAAAGAAGGATAAAAAGAAGGATAAAACACTTGGCAAAATTATACGGTTTGTCCTGCAAAGCTTTATTATGTTTTAAGATAAACTTAAAATGGATGAGTACAACATAGGACAAAGGAATGACGAAGGAAAGTGTTCCCGATATTTTTATCTTATTTATAATTAGGGCAGTTGTATTTGTTAACTAACCACACAAATACAGTAGTTGAAATATTCCAATACATACAAATATTATCCTTGGTACACATACCAGAATAATACAATATACAGTATGGTTTGGCAGTCTCATCCACTGAAATGGTAATATCCACTACAATTGCATATATTCAGATTTGATCATCAAGAAGTGTTCAAAAAACTAGCTACAAGGCATTACACATGAAGTAAATTGCTAAACTAAGCCAGTCATGCAAATCATCATCCCGCACCTATAAAAGTTAAACAAATCGATGAGCAAATGCAGAGTTTAAGCGATATTCTAACAACGACACAAAAAGGTAGCAGTACAGGCACTGTGGGCGGCAAAACGACCTTTCTTGATGAACTTGGGCGTGGGCTCGATGGTCTCGACGGGGGTGGGTAGGAGCGTGAGGCTCCGGCGAGAGTCAACGTCCCGGACCTCCTTGAGCGCCTCGTAGTGGAGGCGAGGGCGGCGCCCCCCGAGATGACGGCGTTGGCCGCTCGATCCGGGGAAGGCCACGTCGCCGACGGGAGGGGTGCGGGCCGGCCACTCTTCCATCATAGGGGAGGGAGGGGATGGCTCTGCTGCTGCAGCGGTGGGAGGGGTCTGATGCGACGTCCACCCGAAACCCTAGGCACGGGAGAGGGGTCGTAGGTGAGTGATGGGGGCCTGAAACGGCGGATCTGGCCGGAGGGGATGAAGTAGCGGAGGGAGGCGAGGTCGGGGCTGTGCTGCGCGCCGGCCATGGCCGCCGGGGCTTGCCGGAATCGGCCGGTGTTTGTGGCGGCGGTGAGGAGGAGTGAGGGGATCGAGAGCGAGGGGTCGCGAGACAGAGTGCTGCGTGGGAGGAGACTGGATCAAAGGGGCAGAGTTAGCAGTCAAAGGGGCAGACTAAGTCAAAGGGGCAGAGTTAGCACTGGCGCACCACGTCGGGTGCGCCACACCTACGCCCTAGCAATGGCGCACCTTTGCCAGGTGTGCCATTGCAACTTAAAATAGCAATGGCGCATCTGGCAAAGGTGCGCCATTGGTAAGCCTGGGGAAGGGGGTGGACCCGGGAAAAAAATAGCAATGGCGCATTCGACTAAAGGTGCGCCACTACTAAAAAAATAACAATGGCGCACCTGCTTCTGGTGCGCCACTGCTATATAGCAGTGGCGCACCACCACCATGGTGCGCCATTAATAGGGATATTGGCTATAGCCATTTTTCTAGTAGTGAGAGTCAGAAAATCAGTATGAAAACAGATAAAAATGTGAAGCTAATAATATATATTAATTGTTGAATAGCTCATTGAAGACATGATACATATACGGCATATATCATCGCATATACGTGATAATAGTACTTAACTAATACGTACAATGAATAAAAACTAAACTAATGATTGTTGGGAATATGCACTAGAGGCAATAATAAATTGGTTATTATTATATTTCCTTGTTCATGATAATCGTTTATTATCCATGCTGTAATTGTATTGATTGGAAACTCAAATACATGTGTGGGTACATAGACAACACTGTGTCCCTAGTATGCCTCTAGTAAACTAGCTTGTTGATCAAAGATGGTCAAGGTTTCCTAACCATAGACATGAGATGTCATTTGATAATGGGATCACATCATTAGGAGAATGATGTGATGGACAAGACCCAAACTATGAACGTAGCATATGATCGTGTCAGTTTATTGCTATTGTTTTCTGCATGTCAAGTATCTGTTCCTATGACCATGAGATCATGCAACTCACTGACATCGGAGGAATACCTTGTGTGTATCAAACATCGCAACGTAACTGGGTGACTATAAATATGCTCTACTGGAATCTCTGAAGGTGTTTGTTGAGTTGGCATGGATCAAGACTGGGATTTGTTACTCCGTGTGACGGAGAGGTATCTCAGGGCCCACTTGGTAATACAACATCACAATAAGCCTTGAAACCAAAGTGACTAAAGAGTTTGCCACATGATCTTGTATTACGGAACGAGTAAAGAGATTTGCCGGTAACGAGATTGAACTAGGTATAGAGATACCGACGATCGAATCTCGGGCAAGTAACATACCGAAGAACAAAGGGAACAGCGTACGGGATTAACTGAATCCTTGACATAGTGGTTAACCAGATAAAGATCTTTGTAGAATATGTAGGAACGTTCCAGTAGTTAACCCATATGGGCATCCAGGTCCCGCTATTGGTTATTGACCGTAGAGGTGTCTCGGTCATGTCTGCATAGTTCTCGAACCCGCAGGGTCTGCACACTTAAGGTTCGGTGACGTTTCGGTATAGTTGAGTTATCTATGTTGGTGACCGAAGGTTGTTCGGAGTCCCGGATGAGATCCCGGACGTCACGAGGAGCTCCGGAATGGTCCGGAGGTAAAGATTGATATATAGGAAGTCTCGTTTTGGCCATCGGAAAAGTTTCGGGTATTTCCGGTAGTGTACCGGGAGTGCCGGAGGGCCATCGGGAGGGGCCACCCACACCGGGAGGCCACATGGGCCTGAGGGGTGGTGCACCAACCCTTAGTTGGCTGGGAAAACCAGCCCCACAAGGCCCATGCGGCTAGGAAGGTGGGAAAGGAAAAAAACCCATGGAGAGGGAAGGATTCCAAGTAAGATTGGAATCCTACTTGGAGTAGGATTGGAGGTGGACTCCTCCACCTCCTCCTAGTTCGGCCGAATCCTCCTTGTGGAGGGTTTGAGGCTGCCTCCTCCCCTCCCTTCCTCCTATATATACTAGAGGATTTGAGGGCAGCCCCAACCCTAATTGCCACGTGCTGCCCACTTCTTCCTCTAGATTGTTTCTCCTCTAAATTAGTTCGGCGGAGCTCGGCGAAGCCCTGTTGGATTAGTTCACCACCACCGCCACCACGCCGTTGTGCTGCCGGAGAACTCATCTACCTCTCCTCTCCCTCTTGCTGGATCAAGAAGGCGTAGATCGTCATCGAGATGTACGTGTGCTGAACGCGGAGGTGCCGTCCGTTCGGAGCTAGATCGGAAGGATCGTGATTGGATCGCGGGATGGATCGTGATTGGATCACGGGACGGATCGTGATGGGATCGTGGGACGGCTTGCGATTTGGATCGCGAAGACGTTCGACTACATCAACCGCGTTTCTTAACGCTTCCCGCTTAGCGATCTACAAGGGTATGTAGATCCACTCTCCCTCTCGTAGATGCTCATCACCATGGATAGATCTTGCGTGTGCGTAGGAAAATTTGTGTTTCCCATGCAACGTTCCCCAACAGTGGCATCATGACCTAGGTCTATGCGTAGATGAGATCACGAGTAGAACACAAAGGAGTTTGTGGGCGTTGATGCTCAGATTGCTTCCTTCCTTTGTTTTTTCTTGATTCAGCGGTATTGTCGGACGAAGCGGCCCGGACCAACATTACTCGTACGCTTACGAGAGACCGGTTCCATCAACTGACATGTAACTTTGTTGCATAAAGATGGCTGGCGGGTGTCTGTCTCTCCCACTTTAGTTGGATCGGATTCAACAAAGGCGGTCC
Organism: Elymus sibiricus; assembly: GCA_039707655.1. Taxonomy (NCBI): domain Eukaryota; kingdom Viridiplantae; phylum Streptophyta; class Magnoliopsida; order Poales; family Poaceae; genus Elymus; species Elymus sibiricus. The sequence continues at coordinate 292,936,726 of CM077671.1, read as the reverse complement.
TTGAGAAGGTTGAATAGCAATTTGTGTATCACCGTTGTGGTTTTTGCGTAGGTAAGAATCGTTCTTGCTAGATACCCGTAGCAGCCACGTAAAACATGCAACAACAATTAGAGGACGTCTAACTTGTTTTTGCAGGGTATGTTGTGATGTGATATGGCCAATTACATGATGAGATATATGTGATGTATGAGATGATCATGTTTTGTATAGAATATCACGACTTGCATGTCGATGAGTACGGCAACCGGCTGGGGCCATAGGGTTGTCTTTAATTTATTTTTGCCGTTTTTGCTTTACTTTATCGCTATGAGTTATCAATAGTCGTAGAAGAAACAGTTGGCATGACAACCTCATGGCGACACGTTGATGGAGATCAAGATGATGGAGATCATGGTGTCATGCCGGTGACGATGGAGATCATGCCGGTGCTTTGTAGATGGAGACCAAAAGCACAAGTTCATGGCCATATCATGTCACTTATGATTTGCATGTGATGTTAGTCCTTTTATGCATATTATTTTTCTTAGGACGATGGTAGCATTATAAGGTGATCCCTCACTAAAATTTCAAGATAAAATTGTGTTCTCCCCAAGTGTGCACCGTTGCGAAAGTTCATCGTTTCGAGACACCACGTGATGATCGGGTGTGATAGACTCTACGTTCCCATACAATGGGTGCAAGCCAGTGTTGCACATGCGGAACACTCGGGTTAAACTTGACGAGCCTAGCATGTACAGACATGGCCTCGGAACACAAGAGACCGAAAGGTCGAACATGGGTCATATAGTAGATATGATCAACATGAAGATGTTCACCATTGAAACCACCTCATCTCACGTGATGATCGGACTTGGGTTGGTGAATTTGGATCATGTGACACTCGAATGACCAGAGGGATGTCAATTTGAGTGGGAGTTTTTAATATGATTAACTAAACTCATTATCTTGAACAATAGTCTAAGTTGTCTTTGCAAATTATGTTGTAGATCAATAGCTCACGCTGTAGCTCCCCTGATTTTTATATGTTCCTAGAGAAATAGAGTTGAAACACTACTGGAATCAGGGCCTTTGCCATCTGCCAGGTCTTTGCCGTCTGCTGGCAGATGGCAAACAGGTTGTTTGCCATCTGCTTTGGGAAAGCAGACGGCAAAGAGCTGGCTGATGGCAAACACATTGTTTGCCATCAGCCATCTCTTTGCCGTCTACCAACGGACGGCAAAGATTCTTTACCGTCAGCTAGCAGACGGCAAAGAGGTGGGGTGGGGCCCCGTGGAGGCCAGTTAACTGCAACGGCCCACCCCACCTCTTTGCCGTCTGCTAGCGGACGGCAAAGAATCTTTATCGTCCGCTGGCAGACGGCAAAGAAAATAACCCCCTAACGGCCGTTACCCCCCCACCTCCTCTCTCTCCCTCTCTCTCTTCTCTCTCTCCCGCGCCCTTTCCCCTTTTAATTTTCGTCCCCCACCGCCGCCGCCCGACGCTCCCCCGCCCCTCCCCCTCCGCCGCCCCACGCCGCCGCCCCTCTGCCGCCGCGCACCGCCCCCCTCCCCCGCCCCCCGGAGCCCAGCGGACCCAGGCCGCGGCGGCCGCCCTGCCCCGCCCCATCGCCGGAGCCGCGCCGCATCGCCCCGCCCCGCCGCCGGAGACGCACCGTCGCCGGCGCCAGATCACCCCCCCACCCGCAGCCATCCTCCTCCCCGCAGCCACCGGAAGGTAAGCCCCCCTCCTCCCCTGTTCTTTTTTTTGTATTAGTTAGATTTAATTTTTAGGTTGAATTATGTTAGCTACTCCTCCAGTTCACTCAGAGATGTATTGCATAGAAAGGATTCAGAGTAGCTACAGGTTCGGGTTGAGAGCCAGGTGGGAGAGAAAGCCGCCGCCGCCAGTTCTGATCGAATCCCCGATACCTAGTTCCTGGGATCACCCGCACTTATACTGTCGTCGGTGTGGACTTGGTCCGTCTTGTGATATGACGTGGGCTCTTCCTGGGCTCCCGGTCCAGTAGTGGTAGGGATGCTAACACCCCCTCCTCCTTGCGATTCGGCTTGTCCCCAAGCCGCAGCAGACGGGAACCGCGCGTGCAATTCCCCGCGGTCCTCCCCTGTCGGGTCATGCTGCTCCTCAGACCAACGCACCAGGACTTGGTCGACGACCCTGTTCGCTTTGTTCTTCACTCGTGTGTCCAGAACTTGCACTGGAATAGCAAACTGATTAGTATTCGTAGGCAAAGTTGAGGAAGCAGACACACCTGGCTTAATTAAGTGCTTTGCGGAGTTGTGAGCCGTGGAACACAGGATGAGTCAGAGAGGTCTCCAAACGATGGCTGACACGTTCAGCTTTTGCTTGTTGAGAAATGGAGCATGATTGCACATAATCAGGAACATCAATCTTCATCCGTGGCCAAGCACAAACAGCTTTCAGACCTTGATACGTGGCTGGCGCTCCTGAATGCCCTTGAATAGCAGACCGATGCCCGGCACTGAGAACTTGTTGCTGCAGTTGTTTATCTCTGCCGAGCCAAATTCCGCCTTTAAGTCTCAAGAGCCCTTCCTTCAGAGAGAAATTAGGGTGTAACAGGGGATCCTTAACAATTTCCTGGATCAGTTTCTGAGTGTGAACCATGTCTTAATGATGATTAATACTCGGTTATCTGATTTTATTTTAAATGGAGTTGTGTGTGTGTGAGGGAGAGAGCAATAAATTTGTACATGAACTAACGGCGTTGGTAAGAAATTTAGGTGTTCGTAAACTTGGTTACATGAATACCCTGTTCTTGTTAGTTAGCTGGTTGTAAGTGACATTGTAAACTCTTAATGATGATTAATAGATTGTAGTTTCCCCCATAAGAGAGAAATATGACATGAACGGTGAGTTATCAATAATTTTTGGGTTCACTACAACACGACGAAGGTGGGAGGAGAGCACGGTATATTATTTTGGGGTGGCGTCAAGCAGGCAAGGACCCACTATCTTGATGACAAAGGGAGGGGGCAAACTGTCTCCGCCCTTATCCCCTTAGAGGGAGAGGTTAGGAGAGAGCAAACCATGTCTTATAGCCTTAGAGAGAGAGTTTAGGAGAGAGCAAACCATGTCTTATAGCCTTAGAGAGAGAGGTTAGGAGAGAGCAAATCATGTTTTCTTCACAAGACGTGCGGTGCACGTGCACGTTTACTAGTTTAGGTAATAGGAGTAAGATTTAGGAGAAGAAAAAGGAAAGAAGAAGAGAAGAAGAAAAAGGAAAGAAGAAGAAGTAGAAGAAAGATAGGAAATAAAAGAAAAGGAAGTATAAGAAAGAAAGAAAATGAAAAGAAAGAGAAGAAAAATATGTAGATGCAAATATAATTAAAGGAATATGGAAAGGAAAAAGAAAAACAAAATAAGAAGATAAAGAATAGGAAGAGAAGGAGAAGGAGGAGAAGAGGAGGAGGAGGAGGAGTAGGTTGAATTAGATTTAGTTTTAGATTTGTTCTCTCTTTGTATTATTTAGGTAATAGGAGTAAGATTTAGGAGAAGAAAAAGGAAAGAAGAAGAGAAGAAGAAAAAGGAAAGAAGAAGAAGTAGAAGAAGATGAAGGAGAGAAGGAGGAGGAGCAGCCCGAACCGTCGCCGCTGCAACCCACCGCTCCCGCCCGGCCCTCCTGCCGGTGAAGATGGAGGTGGACGACGACGCGCCGCTCCTTCCGGTGAAGATGGAGGAGCCACTCTACGTAGACCTTGTCTCGGGGTCGTAGTAGATCGTATCCCGGCGATGAGGAGGAGAGAAGAAGAAGAATGTTAGTATTAGATAATGTAGTTAGTAATTAGATGTTAGTATTACTTAGCTTAACTACTGGTACTAGTGTTTGTGTTGATTACCCCGACACCCAGACACGACACCCCCGACACCCCGACACCCGACACGACACCCCGACCCCGACACCCCCACACCCCGACCCCGACACGACACCCTGACACCCGACACGACACCCCGACCCCGACACCCCGACCCAGACACCCCCGACACCCCGACACCCAACACGACACCCCGACCCCGACACCCCGACCCCGACACGACACCCCGACACCCCGACACGACACCCCGACACCCCGACACGACACACCGACACCACGACACCCCGACACCACGACACCACGACAATTAGTTCATGTTAGGTATTCAATTTTTTATTATGTTCATGATGATGATACACTTAAACTATATACATATTATTCATGTCAGGTATTCATTCTTTTTATGTTGTACTAATTTCGTTTACTCTTTGTCATTGCAGGTGTTGACAGATGGTGGGCGTGGGTCGAGAGCGCTCCGAGGCTCCTACCTCGGCGCGTGGTGGGAGGGGTAGTTCCATTCCACCCCAGAGCCTCCGGAGAGCGCTGGATCTCAGTATTGAGACACCACCGGCGGTCGCTTCTTCTTCGGCCGGGAGAGGTCGGGGGGGAAGAAGGCTGGTAGAGGTGGACGTGGCGGCGGGAGAGGTAGGAAGGCTGCTACTACGCCTTCCTCGCCGCCACCCCCAGCTGATTCACCCGACCACAGGAGTGCTCCATCTGAGATGCAGCCGCCTGAGGTGGACCCGTCTCGGACTCCGGTCCACGAGCCTCGGGGCGACGAGCCTACGGCAGACGCGCCTACGGCCGACGAGCCTGGGGCCGACGAGCGTCGGGCCGCCGAGCCTTCGTCCCACGAGACTCCGTCCCACGAGACTCCGGAGCTCAGCAGGGCTCACGCTGAGTCGCAGCCGAACCCATGTGCGGACTCGTCGAGTGGCCGTGCTGAGGGTGGCTATAGTTCTGATAGCTATAGCGAGGGTGAGTGGGTTGAGGGGCGCAAAGTCTACCAGCGTGGTGGTACAAAGCTCCCGCCCACCCCGGCGACCCCCGACCAGAGGTGGTTGATTGCGCCGGAGGGGGAGAAGTAAGTGCATTTACTCTTTTTTAAGCTTTTGCCTTCACGTTTCTTCGAATATCTAATGCGTTGGCCTTGTCATACTGCAGGTCTTGGACACACGAGCCTCGTGTCTGCAGGCCCAACACTGTCCTTGGTGTGATTTGTTGCCAGAGCTTCCCGGGGTGGGTCACGTTGCCCGGTGAGGGCCGGGTTCCAGAGCTAGGAATGACCTGGGAGCACTACTTGGCTGCCCCGGCCCCGCCGGGGCATAGGATCGGCGATGTCGAGTGCCACACGGTGGCCGACATTGTGATCCAGACGTTTTGGGTAATTTCTCCTTTGTCGTCTACGTTGTGTTTTCTTCTTTGATTGGCAACCCTAGTGATTGTACTAATCCGTGTTTTCTTGTTTGATTGCAGAACTTCTACAGGTGTGCTGAGGGACAGGAGGAGGCCGCGGCTCGGGTTATCGACAACGAGTGCAGGCACCTACTTAAAAACTTTCGGCACGAGGCTCGGACGCACGCTGTTCGAGACTACTTCGCCTCGGCTGGTATTAGGAGGAAAAAAGAGAAGTGCCGCGACAAGTATCTGAGTAAGGAGAAGTACATGAAGGTAATTACCTATTCTTAAGGCCTTGTACTTAGTTTCCTTGATTTGATTCGTAGGCGTAGCGCTCAAATTTCTCTTGCTTAACTTAGGTGCCTCCGAGATGGTGTGCGGATAGGATGGACTGTTGGGAGGCATTGGTGGATGAGTGGTGCTCTCCCCAATGGCGCTCCACCCACGACACTGCAAAGGACAAGCATGGCAAAATGAAAGGTGTCCCACACCATCTAGGCAGCGTCAACCTACATTAGTACGGGGAAAAGTGGGTATGTGGTTTGCTTCATGATTCATGCAAATTCATTCTTCATGCTAGCTTGAGCCCTTAACTAATACTCTGTTCCTCTCTTTTAGGCGCGACACAACAAGGCTCCAGTGCCAGAGCTGTTCGACCTCGATGCCATGTCCAATACTGCCTCGTACAAGAAGGCCAAGGCATTATCTGAGTCTGACCTCGATGATCCAGAGAAATTCAGCAACCGCGCCTCCCACCACAAGCTTGTGAGGTACAGAGACGAGGGGAAGGCGAGGAAAGGGCCGGACTTTAACCCGAGCCAGCAACCTCTTGATCCAGAGCTGGTGATGATATCTGGTGGTGGGAGGCACCATGGCTCGTTAGCCATTGGGGATGGCCTAATACGTTGTACTAGCACTCTCCCGCAGATCAAGAAGCGCCAGACCAGCTCCGATCCTGAGATAAGGCCTCGTGCACGGCCAATGGAGCTCGAATTCAAGGTTAGTTATACGGACTCAGATACCTTTCCTCCATTACATTGCGTGTGCGGCCGTCGATGATTACAATGCTAACGAGTGGTGTTGCAGGCTACTATTGAGGCAGAGAGAGCAAAGACCCAGGCTTATATTGAGGAAGAGAGAGCGAAGACCCAGGCGCTTCTAGAGGAGAGGGACCGACAGGCGGAGGAGAGGACGGCTAGGCTAATGGAGGAGGAGAGGAACCGGAACGAGTTGGGTCAACGGGCCCTATACGAGCTCATCGTGGTAAGTTTCTTCTGCATATTAGCCAAATCATGAACGTAATGTTCCTATCATTACTAATTAATATGACTGACTCGAGAAAACCAAATGTGCAGACCATGTGCCAGAACAATGGCACGACCCCTCCGCCGATGCCAGTCATTGCTCCAGCGGGCACGGTGAGTTTCATTTGAATGGTCATTAGTTACTAGTCTTCACATTTGAGTTGCATCATGCTAACGATACATTGGAAATGATCTTTGGTGCAGCATAACTCCCGACAAGCATCGACCGATGCTTCTCCGTCTGCCACTGGCGCGACCGGTCCTAGAGCTACACCTACACCTCTGTGATGACGGTAAGTTTTCCCAAGTGTTTAGCTTAACAAATGCATACTTAGCTTAAGAAATGACCTATTTATCTCCAAAATGCCGCATACTTAGCTTAGTTTCCTCAAAAATGACATTATAACCTTACTTAGCTCCAAAATGACCAATTTTACCATGGATAGCTCTCAAATGACCTATACTTAGCTTAGCTTAAGAAATGACCTATTTAACCTAGGAAAGCTCTAAAATGACCTATACTTAGCATTTGTTCCTCCAAAAATGAATTTATATGCTTAGCTAGCTCAAAAATGACATAACATCCTTAATTAGCTCAAAAATTACCTATTTAACCTAGGATAGCTCTAAAATGACATATACTTAGCATTTATTACTCCAAAAATGATTTTATATGCTTAGCTAGCTCAAAAAAGACATAACAACATTAATTAGCTCCAAAATGACCTATTTAACCTAGGATAGCACCAAAATGACCTATACTTAGCATTTATTCCTTCAAAAATGAATTTATATGCTTAGCTAGCTCAAAAATGACATAACAACCTTAACTAGCTCAAAAATGACCTATTTAACCTAGGATAGCTAAAAAATGACCTGTAATTAGCTTTTTTCTTGCAAAAATGATTTTATATGCTTAGCTAGCTCAAAAAAGACATTACAAACTTAATTAGCTCCAAAATGACCTATTTAATCTAGGATAGCACCAAAATGACCTATAGTTAGCATTTATTCCTCCAAAAATGAATTTATATGCTTAGCTAGCTCAAAAATGACATAACAACCTTAATTAGCTCAAAAATGACCTATTTAACCTACGATAGCTCTAAAATGACCTATACTTAGCATTTATTCCTCCAAAATGACTTAATATGCTTAGCTAGCTAAAAAATGACATAATATGCTTAAGAAATGACCTATTTAGCTCCAAAATGACTTAATATGGTTAATTAGCTCAGAAATGGCATAATTTCCTAGGTTAGCTCTAAAATGACTTATACTTAGCTCTTTTAGTCCATTTATGACATACTTAGCATATTTAGGTCTAAAATGGCCTATTTACCTAGGTTAGCTCTAAAATGACACTAGTAAGCAATAAGAAGAAAAAAAGAAGAGGAGAAAAAGAAAGAGAAGAAAAATTCTTCTTCTTCTTCTTCTTCTTCTTCTTCTTTTTCTTCTTCTAGTCTTCTTCTTCTTCTTCTTCTTCTAGTCTTCTTCTTCTTCTTCTTCTTCTTCTTCAAGTCTTCTTCTTCTAACTTTCTTCTTTCTCATTTTGCAGATTTGCTTCAGATCACCCGACCCTTGCGTTGATGGAGTGCTTGTCTTTATTTTTTGTTTTGACTTTGTGAAACTTGATACCTATGGATGCAACTTTGTAATATTGATGAAACTATGTATATGTATAGATGAAACTTTGTAATATGTTGAAATTTGGACATATGTGATGATTTGGTATACATTTGTTGGATGATCATATCCATATGGCAGGGATGTGCATGTTGGATGAAAGTATTCTGAAATATATATATATATATATATATATATCATATATATTGTTGTGAAATTGCTTGAATCTATTATTATATATAAAAATTACTTGATGAGTTAACCAGAAAAAGCTAATTATTATAGAAATTACCACAATAATCAGAAATATCCGGTCGTTGATATGGTGGACCCTCTACTAATCAACAAAACATAACCCTTAGATCTTCATAAATGAAGGTGGACCCACGCCATCTTATATGGATCTAAAACGTCATGGACTAGGACTCTTAATTTAAGCATATAAAAAAACTTAGGACTTATAACAGTTCCAAAAAAAGATCTCCGTACTTCTGTTCACGTCACACAAAAGATCAGCGGCGGGTAAACTTCAAAAAAATAAATCTTATTTCAGCAGATCAAAAGAGATCTCTGCTCATGTAAAAGAAAGGACCAGCCCCCGCAAGAAAAAAAGGACCGGCGGCAGATATAGGAACAAAAAAAAAGATGAAAAGAAGGAGGAGCGGCAGCAACGACGGATGTTTCTAGGCTGGGCCGCATGTTTGACAAACAAGATACGGACTATTTTTTGCATGAGAAAATTGCTTGGGCATGGAAACAAATTATACATCAGCACGGCTGCTACTTCCATCGATCATGGCTGAGAGACATACAACCATCTTTGTACTTAGTTGAGCAAACCAAGAATATAACAAGACCAAAGTTACACAAATATATCGTGTTTACAAACATACTATGTAGCCGTTCATGTGAGGTGGCCATTAATGTGAGGTGAAAGCGCAATACGTTGCATGATGCACTGTCATCTGCTAATTCTTAGCAACCTACAAACACGTCCATGTACCACAACAATGCCAAGAGGCTGGAGTATTATGCGTTGATAATTGATGAGGACTTAAGACAATCTTCCTTATACTTTCAAGGTTGGTTAAGACCTGGAATATGCCTATGTGTTTGTGCTCAGTTTCTAACGTAACCAGAATATGCATCCAAGTATACAACAATGCATGTTTCTTTTTTGCGGATGAAAATGATTGTATTAATCAAGTATGGTCAATACATGTTGTCACCTTTAGCAAATATTATCATAATAGTTGGTTAGCAAAGAGAGGAAACTGACGGTGATGTGCATGCTTTGAGCAATGCGCCCTAATGTTTTACCTGTTTTCGTATTAAGGAGGATTTTTAAACAACTATGGAAGAGTTTTATATGTCAGAGCTAATAGAAATGTTTTTTAAGACAAATACACGTAGTAAAATCAACAGCTAATTATGAAAATGAATGTTGGAATCTTTTTCAAGCAACCACGGTGATCCTGTCAAATCACACAACAAATACATCTCACAAAGGACATAGGATGTGCACGTTGAACGGCAATGGAGCGATGAGAGAGTGGAAGGAAATATAAAAGCAATAATAAATGTGTAAGTGTGTTCCCACATATATAGCAACCACGGACATGTGTCATTAATTTATTTTTTGTGCATTAACATTTTACGAATAACTGTCAAACCAAATCATATGATTATTACAAAAACACATTATGAAGAAACTTAATTACCTTTTAAGAGTATATTCATATACAAAAGTAAGGATCAAACTTATATCTTGGTAATTGAAACAATTTCTAGAATATGATGTATTGTCGAACGGGTAAAGAAAACAAAAGAAGAAAACTCAGATAAAGAAAACATCATTTTTATTTCGCCAAACAGTGAACATGGAGGGATACTTTTATCTTTTAATCAGTTCCTTTTGTTATTTGATTCAAAATATTACATAAATAATTATATGCACTATAAGCACCCAGATGAACATTCATATATTTGTCACCGTGACATTATAATCTTACATTGTGTCATCATATATATTCATAATACGTCATATCTATTCTAAATTATAAACATGCAAGCTGAGATACAAAAAGAGAATCAGCCTAGGTATCTCACAGTCAAGCAAATACAAAGAAACTAATTTTATAGACCACATGAACGACAACTCTTCATAATTGTATCTATTATCCAATTGACCTTCTTTTTAGTGCCAACCTATGCATCTTCATAATTATCAATAAATAACATCCAGGAAGACTTCAACCGGGGTTAGTAAGTTGTACATTCACATTCCTAACCAAGTGAAGTACGCTCACTTCTTTGGATGACCCTATTTTATTAATAGTTTGCACCACATATATATTCATATTTTCACATCTAACATCAAGTAGAAACTATCGTTTGTAATTTGAGTCCTCACTTAGAGTGTTGTTCTAACATTTGCACCATAGCGAAATATCAGCAACCTAGATATGTAAACTTGAAAATTCTTTGAACGCTTGTAGTATTATGTACAGATCACTCATACAATGATTCACTAATATGGTGTTCTTAATAATCATTAGTCCACAAATTCTAGATTCTGATATTTTATTGATATTCATGACGGGTATAGTATTACAAAACCTATAATATGAACCCTAATTTCAGCGCTCCATAGACGGCTCCCTCGCATCTTGCGAGGGCCACTCTACTAGTTTAAGAAAAAGCAAGAAAAACAGGGGCTATATGGCCACTTTGCCGTCTGCTAGCAGACGGCAAAGAGGTTTGCCGTCTGCTAGCAGACGGCAAAGAGGCCACGTGGCAGCAGCCTGTGCAACCTGGGCTAGCCTATTTGCCTCTTTGCCGTCAGCCAGCAGATGGCAAAGACCTTTGCTTCTTTGCCGTCTGCCAGCAGACGGCAAAGAGCGCCGTTGGCCCCCTAACGGGGCTGACACCTTTTGTTTGTCGTCCAGTTGCTTTGCCGTCTGCCAGCAGACGGCAAAGACCTTTGCTTCTTTGCCGTCTGCCAGCAGACGGCAAAGTGGCCTTTGCCGGCAGCTGTTCGGCCGGACTGTTGGCCGTCTGCTGGCAGACGGCAAAGGCTTTGCCGTCCGCTATGGCAGACGGCAAAGCAGCTGATTCCTGTAGTGAAAGATGATAGTAGAAATAATGTGGACTGGGTCCGTGACCTGAGGATTGTCCTCATTCCTGCACAGAAGGCTTATGTCCTTAAATGCACCGCTCGGTGCGCCACCCCCTCAAGCGTAGTCTGTAGATGTTGTGAACATCTGACAGGCACGTTCTGATGACTACTTGATAGTTTAGTGCGTCATGCATTACGGCTTAGAATTGAGGCTCCAAAACGTTTTGAACGTCACGGAACATATGAGATGTTCTAAGAGCTAAAATTGGGATCTCAGGCTCTTGCCCGTGTTGAGAGGTATGAGACCTCCAACAAGATTCTTTTGCCTGCAAGATGAAGGAGAATAGCTCAATAGGTGAGCATGTGCTCAGATTTCTGGGTGCAACAATCGCTTGAATCGAGTGGGAGTTGATCTTCCAGATAAGATAGTGGTTGATATAGTTCTCCAAGTCACTGCCACAAAGCTACTAGAGCATCGTGATGAACTATGAAATGCCAGGGATGGAAATAATGATCCCCGAGCTATTCGCGATGTTTGACACCGCGAAGGTAGAAATCAAGAAGGAGCATCAAGTGTTGATGGTTAGTAAAACCACTAGTTTCGAGAAGGGCAAGGGCAAGGAGGGAAACTTTATGCATGGCAAGCCAGTTGCTGCTCCAGTAAAGAAATCCAAGGTTGAACCCAAACCAGAGACTGAGTGCTTCTATTATGAGGAGAACGGTCACTGAAGCGGAACTTCCCTAGATACTTGGAAGATAAGAAGGCTGGCAACATCAACAGAAGTATATTTGATATACGTTTTATTCATGTGTACCTTGCTAGTACTCCTAGTAGCACCTGGGTATTAGATACCGGTTCAGTTGCTAAATGTTGGTAACTCGAAATAAAAGCTACGGAATAAACGGAGACTAGCTAAGGGCGAGGTGACGATGTGTGTTGGAAGTATTTCCAAGGTTGATGTGATCACCATCGCACGCTCTCTCTACCTTCGGGATTAGTGATGAACCTAAATAAATGTTATTTGGTGTTTTTGTTGAGCATAAATGTGATTAGATCGTGTTTATTGCAATACGGTTATTCATTTAAGTTAGAGAATAATGGTTATTCTGTTTACATGAATAATACCTTCAATGGTCATGCACCCAATGTGAATGGTTCATTGAATCTCGATCGTAGTAATACACATGTTCATTGATGCCAAAAGATGCAAAGTTAATAATGATAGTACCACATACTTGTGGCACTGCCGCCAAGGTCATATTGGTGTAAAGCGCATGAAGAAACTCCATGCTGATGGATCTTTTGACTCACTCGATTTCGAATCGGTAGAGACATGCGAACCATGCCTCTTGGGCAAGATGACTAAGACCCCATTTTCCGAAATGATGGAGCAGGCAAGTGACTTATTGGAAATGATACATGTTGATGTAGTGATCCAATGAGTGTTGAAGCGTGTGGTGGATATCGCTATTTTCTTACCTTCACTGATAATTTGAGTAGATATGGGGATATTTACTTAATGAAACACAAGTCTGAAACGTTTGAAAAGTTCAAACAAATTCAGAGTGAAGTTTGAGATCATTGTGACAAGAAGATAAAATGTCTACGATATGATCGTGGAGGTAAATATCTGAGTTACGAGTTTGGTATACAACTCAAGACAATGTGGAAGTTGTTTCACAACTCACGCCACCTGGAACACCATAGTGTGATGGTGTGTCCGAACGTCGTAATCGAACCTTATTAGATATGGTTCGTTCTATGATGTCTCTTATCGATTTGCCACTATTGTTTTGGGGTTATGCATTAGAGACAATTACATTCAATTTAAATAGGGCACCATCTAAGTCCGTTGAGATGACACCGTATGAATTTTGGTTTGGCAGAAACCTAAGCTGTCATTTCTCAGAGTTTGGGAATGCGACGCTTATGTTTGATAAGCTCGAACCCAAAGCAGAAAAGTGCATCTTCATAGGATACCCTAAGGAAACAATTGGGTATCCTTCTATCTCAGATCCAAGGGCAAAGTGTTTGTTGCTAAAAACGGGCCCTTTCTCGAGAAAGAGTTTCTCTCGAAAGAATTGAGTGGGAGGAACATAGAACTTGATGAGGTTGTTGAACCGTCACTTTAGTTGGATAGTAGCACGACGCAGAAAGATGTTTCTACGACGCCTACACCAAGTGAAGAGGAAGCAAATGATGATGATCATGAAGCTTCGGATCAAGTTACTACCGAACCTCGTAGGCCGACAAGAACTCGTACCGCTCCTGAGTGGTACGTCAATCCTGTCTTGGAGGTCATGTTGTTAGACAACAGTGAACCTACGAGCTACGAAGAAGCGATGGTGGGCCCGGATTCCAACAAATGGCTAGGAGCTATGAAATCCGAGAAACGATCCATGTATGAAAACTAAGTATGGACTTTGGTAGACTTGCCCGTTAAACGGCAGGCCGTTGAGTACAAATGGACCTTTAAGAAGAAGACAGACGCTGATGGTAAATGTCACCATTTATATAGCTCGACTTGTCACAAAGAAGTTTCCGACAAGTTCAAGGAGTTGACTACGATGAGACTTTCTCACCCGTAGCGATGCTAAAAGTCTATTGGAATTATGTTAGCAGTTGCTGCATTTTTCGATCATGAAATCTGGCAGATGGATGTCAAAACATCGTTTCCTTAACGGTTTTCTTGAGGAAAGGTTGTATGTGATACAACCGGAAGGTTTTGTCAGTCCTAAGGATGCTAAAATGTATGCAAGCTCCAGCGATCCTTCGATGGACTGGAGCAAGCATCTCGGAGTTGGAATATACGCTTTGATGAGGTGATCAAAGCTTTTGGGTTTATACAAAGTTTATAAGAAACTTGTATTTACAAGAAAGTGAGTGGGAGCACTATAGAATTTCTGATAAGTATATGTGGATGACATATTGTTGATCGGAAATTATGTAGAATTTCTGGAAAGCATAAAGGGTTGTTTGAAAAGGAGTTTTTCAAAGGAAAACCTGGAATGAAGCTACTTAAATATTGGGCATCAGGATCTATAGAGATAGATCAAGACGTCTGATAAAACTTTCAATGAGTACATACCTTGACAATATTTTGACAGAGTTCAAAATGGATCAGTCAAAGAAAGAGTTCTTGCCTGATTTGTAAGGTGTGGAGTTGAGTGAGACTCAAAGCTCGACCACGGCAGAAGAAAGAGAAAGGACGAAGGTCGTCCCCTATGCCTTATCCATAGGCTCTATATAGTATGCTATGCTGTGTACCGCACCTGGTGTGTGCCTTGCCATGAGTCTGTCAAGGGGTACAAGAGTGGTCCAGGAGTGGATCACTGAACAGCGGTCAAAATTATCCTTAGTAACTAGAGGACTAAGGAAATGTTTCTCGATTATGGAGGTGATAAAGACTTCGTCGTAAAGGGTTACGTCGATGCAAGCTTTGACACCAATCCGGATAACACTGAGTAGCAATCCGGATACATATAGTGGAGCAGCCATTTGGAATACCTCCAAGTGGAGCGTGGTAGCATCTGCAGTATGACATATAGATTTGCAAAGAACACACGGATCTGAATGTTGCAGACCGTTGACTAAAACCTCTCTCACATGCAAAGCATGATCGAACCCCAGAACTCATTGGGTGTTAGATTCATAACAATGTAAATCACATGGTGATGTGAACTAGATTATTGACTCTAGTGCAAGTGGGAGACTGTTGGAAATATGCACTAGAGGCAATCATAAATTGGTTATTATTAGATTTCCTTGTTCATGATAATCGTTTATTATCCATGCTGTAATTGTATTGATTGGAAACTCAAATACATCTGTGGGTACATAGACAACACTGTGTCCCTAGTATGCCTCTAGTAAACTAGCTTTTTGATCAAAGATGGTCAAGGTTTCCTAGCCATAGACATGAGATGTCATTTGATAATGGGATCACATCATTAGGAGAATGATGTGATGGACAAGACCCAAACTATGAACGTAGCATATGATCGTGTCAGTTTATTGCTATTGTTTTCTGCATGTCAAGTATCTGTTCCTATGACCATGAGATCATGCAACTCACTGACACCGGAGGAATGCCTTGTGTGTATCAAACGTCGCAACGTAACTGGGTGACTATAAAGATGCTCTACAGGTATCTCCGAAGGTGTCTGTTGAGTTGGCATGGATCAAGACTGGGATTTGTTACATCGTGTGACGGAGAGGTATCTCAGGGCCCACTCGGTAATACAACATCACAATAAGCCTTGCAAGCAAAGTGACTAAAGAGTTAGCCACATGATCTTGTATTACGGAATGAGTAAAGAGACTTGCCGGTAACGAGATTGAACTAGGTATAGAGATACCGACGATCGAATCTCGGGCAAGTAACATACCGAAGAACAAAGGGAATAACGTACGGGATTAACTGAATCCTTGACATAGAGGTTCAACCGATAAAGATCTTCGTAGAATATGTAGGAACCAATATGGGCATCCAGGTCCCACTATTGGTTATTGACCATAGAGGTGTCTCGGTCATGTCTGCATAGTTCTCGAACCCGCAGGGTCTGCACACTTAAGGTTCGGTGACGTTTCGGTATAGTTGAGTTATGTATGTTGGTGACCGAAGGTTTTTCGGAGTCCCGGATGAGATCCCGGACATCACGAGGAGCTCCGGAATGGTCCGGAGGTAAAGATTGATATATAGGAAGTCCCGTTTTGGCCACCGGAAAAGTTTCGGGTATTTCCGGTAGTGTACCGGGAGTGCCGGAGGGCCATCGGGAGGGGCCACCCACGCCGGGAGGCCACATGGGCCTGAGGGGTGGTGCACCAGCCCTTAGTGGGCTGGGAAAACCAGCCTCACAAGGCCCATGCGGCTAGGAAGGTGGGAAAGGAAAAAAAACCAAGGAGTGGGAAGGATTCCAAGTAGGATTGGAATCCTACTTGGAGTAGGATTGGAGGTGGACTCCTCCACCTCCTCCTAGTTCGGCCGAATCCTCCTTCTGGAGGGTTTTAGGCTGCCTCCTCCCCTCCCTTCCTCCTATATATACTAGAGGATTTGATGGCAGCCCCAACCCTAATTGCCACGTGCTGCCCACTTCTTCCTCTAGATCGTTTCTCCTCTAGAGGAGCTCGGCGGAGCTCAGCGAAGCCCTGCCGGATTAGTTCACCACCACCGCCACCATGCCGTTGTGCTGCCGGAGAACTCATCTACCTCTCCGCTCCCTCTTGCTGCATCAAGAAGGCGGAGATCGTCATCGAGTTGTACGTGTGCTAAACGCAGAGGTGCCGTCCGTTCGGCGCTAGATCAGAAGGATCGTGATTGGATCGCAGGACGGATCATGATTGGATCACGGGACGGATCGTGATGGGATCGCGGGACGGCTTGCGATTTGGATCGCGAAGACGTTCGACTACATCAACTGCGTTTCTTAACGCTTCCCGCTTAGCGATCTACAAGGGTACGTAGATCCACTCTCCCTCTCGTAGATGCTCATCACCATGGATAGAACTTGCGTGTGCATAGGAAAATTTTTGTTTCCCGTGCAACGTTCCCCAACAATAATAACCCCTCCTAGAGTGGGGAGCAGTAAAATGGCAGCCTCTCGCCAGCAGCTCCCTGGTGCGCGGTGGCTTCCCAACGCGAAGTTAGTTCGCCGCCTCCTCCGCCTCGCAACGCTCGACGTGCCGATCAGCCTCTTGCTGGCGGAGGTGCGCGACCATGCAGGACTTTTCAGTGGGCGCCCACTGGAGCTCTTTGGTGGTGGCAAGCTCGAGCTTATCGGTCCACGCCCACACAGCGGTGAGGCGCCTAGCACCTCTGGCTTTCCTTGCGTGGTACCGGCCGTCTTCGTACACCTCCATCGCTCGTCGACTCGCCCGCCGCCAAAGCTCCAGCTCCTCCTTTTCCCTTGCGGAACTAAGGGCATTCCAGGCCGCGAGGTTCCTGGCGCGCTCCTTAGCCCGCTCCTTCTTGAACGCCACCTGCCTGGCTCTCTCAGCCGGCGGCAGCGCCTTCCACAAAGCCAGATCGTACTGGCCCCAAAACCAATCTTCAGTTGGGGGGTCTGGCACGACCTCGTCTGGGGGCGCGAAGGGGTCCTCCTCATCGCTGCATTTCGCCATGTCCTCGCGGGATGGCGCCTCCTCCTTTGCTTGTGCACAGATCGGCCGCGCCATGGCAGAGTTTTGTGCAAGGGGTGAGAGACGAGAGAATGCAGGCGGGATGACGTCTCGAGGGGCAGCATTTATAGGCGGCTGGAATCTTGATTGACGCCAGCAGTGATTGCACACGATTTCCTACTCAACAACCGTGTGTGAATTAACATCACCGACAGTTTCCAATGCATGACCGCGTGTGATTAATAGACCGCGAAAATTGGTTTCCAAAACTTGAAACGCGAAACAGGGCGCCAATCATGTGGGACCCGTTTGTTTTGCCAAATATTTACATTTTCTATCCAAATGTAATGCATGCCTGTCATTTGTGTTACGGAAGCAAGTCCGAGAGCAGTAACCACGACATCTTGGCCCCATTTTATTGCACGAGGAAATCATGCATATTTTCATGTACTTCAGAATTCGGAGAATTTTTTATCATTATTTTTGAATTTAGAACCTAGATTCCTAATGCTTTTGTGTCCAAACCGTCACTCAAGATGTTTGGAACTCCTTCAATTTTATTGCACGTGGCATATATATGTAAGCAAGTAGTACATAAATATGATTTTTGAGCGGTTTTTGCTTCATCTAGCTTGTTCATGTGTTTCAGTTTTGAAATATGGCCATTAAATTTCTATAAACTAACTTAATGTATAAAATTGCCAATAGAATGCCATTTTTTTTAAAAAAAATAGGATGTCGGTCGTATTCGTGCATTGTATCGATGAAAAAAAACTAGGTCGAATGAGACAGTGACTAGCGGTTTGTCATCACACATGCCCCCACGTTCCCCCTCGAAACCACGCGCCTTCGTGTGATGCTCCGTTTTGTGAGAGGCTTGTGTCTAAAGCTGGGGATTTCTTAGGCGAGTATTGGAGTCCCATCTCCGTCCCATCTCCGTCCCAATCACCGCCCTCCCATCCCCGTCCCCGTCTACGTACCCGTGCGCGGGGATAAAAAGTTTCCCATCCATGCCCCCACCGAGTTCTTTATCACCGTGGGGAAACTCACACATTCATTTAAGAACAACCTTCGCGTATTTCAGTACAAAAATAGTATTTCAACGCAATAAACAATATGTTGTGGCTAGGTTTGGGATTTCTTAGGGAATTTTGGGCCAAAGGGGTGGGATGTGTGTAAATTTGGGTGACCGAGGCCCCAAATTACGTGGGGTGTACTAATTTCAGAGCCCACATGTAAGTACTTCAATTCATGTGTAAGGCGGGTAATGCTATCCCATCCTCATCCCCGTCCTGCACGCTCGGTACGTAAGGTATTTGACCCACCAACTTCCAGATGGGCATTCAAACTTGCACCCGTGCCCTAATAGAGTAATTACCCATGGGGACGCGGGTAACAGTTAACCATGCATGCATTACCAGCTTTGACATGTGTCAAAGCTTATCTCGAACAAGCCGTTACTTTGATCACGACATCTTGGCCCCATGTCGGGAAATCATGCATATTTTCATGTACTTCGGCGCATTTTTCAACTTTTGACTTTAAAAACCTAGATTCCCAATGCTTTTGTGTCAAAACCGTCACTCAAGATGTTTGGAACTCCTTCAAATTTATTGCATGTGGTATATATACGGAAGCAAGTAGTACATAAATATGATTTTCCAGTCGTTCTTGCTTTATCTTGCTTGTTCATCTGTTTCAGTTTTGACCTAAGACCATTAAATTTCTGGAAACTAACTTCATGTATAAAATGCCAATTGAATACCGTATATTTTTTCGGATTTTAGGATGACAGTCGTATTCGTACATTGCATCGATGAAAAAAAAAAACTAGGCCGAATGAGGCAGCGATCCGTTTCGTCATCACACAACACCCCACGTCCCCTCTCGGAACTATATATATGAGCCTGCGCGTGGTGCTCCGGTTTGTGAGAGGCATGTGTCAAAGATTATCTCGAAAAAGCTGTCACTTTGACCACGACATCTTGGCCCCATGTCGGGAAATCATGCTGATTTTCATGTACTTCATAGCATTTTTATTTATTTTTTGAATTTAAAAACCTAGATTATTCTCAATGCTTGTGTCCAAACCGTTACTCAAGATGTCTGGAACTCCTTCAAATTTATTGCACGTGGCATATAGACGGAAGCACTATTACATATATAAAAATGATTTTTTCCTGCAGTGTTTGCTTCATCTTGAACATGTCCATGTGTTTTAGTTTTGAATTATGGCCACTAGATATGTAGAAACTAACTTCATGTACAAAAATGCTCATTGAACCCCGAAAATGTCCAAATTTCAGCTTGTCGGACGTATTCGTGCATTGTAACGAATTCAAAAAAGGTAGGCCAAATGAGACAACGACTAGCGGCTCGTCATCAAACAAGGTCATGTCCCCTCTCAGAACCGCGACCCTTCGTGTGAAGCTACGTTTTGTGAGAGGCATGTCTCAAAGATTATCTCGAACAAGCCGTTACTTTGACCACGACATCTTGGCCCCATGTCGGGAAATCATGCAGATTATTATCATGTACTTCAGAGCATTTTTTTTTTTGAATTTTAAACCTAAAATCCCAATGCGTGCACGTGTGTCCAAACCGTTACCCAAGATTTTTGGAACTCCTTAAAATTTATTGCAAGCAGCATATATTGGGAAGCAAGTAATAGATAAATATGATTTTTCCAGCAGTTTTTGCTTCATCTTGCATGTTCGTGTGTTACAATTTTGAATTATGGCCGTAAAATTTTTACAAACTAACTTAACGTATAAAAATGCCAATTGTACCCCGAATATTTCCTAATTTTAGGATGTCGTTAGTGGATTTTGATGGTAGGGATATTTTTCTTACAAATAAAACAATATCCGTTACCGCTGTACACAAAAATAGTTTTACAATTCGATACAAAAAGTTAACCGCGTACACACGGTTCCATACGGAAACCGTTTGCGATGAAAATTCACGGGTCTATTTGTGTCTTACGAGGGAAGCTTCGTCGGCTTCATCTAGCTCGGAATCCGTTCACCCTCGACCCCCATTCCCTAACAAACCCTCTGTGCAAAGAATGACGCTGTGGGAACGCTTCGTAAGGGTGCGTACGACCGCCCCCTCGGCCCCGAGCGCTCCCGCCTCTGCCAAGAACGCGGCCGCCTCGGCCGAGAGCGCAGCCGCATCCGCCTTAAGCGCGGCCGCATTCGCCGAAAGGGCCTCTGCGGCGGCCAACAGGGCTTCTGCGACGGCCGAAAGGGCGTCTGTAGCCGCGGAGACGACAGCTGCAGCTGCTACGACGGCGGCTGCAAACGCCAAGAGCGCTCGAGCAGCGTGCCGTGCCGTGGAGGCCGCCCTAGCCCGGGTCGAGGCCATCCAGGCCTATATCATCGAGAACGCCCACGCCAAGATACTCCAAGCTTCGCCGGAATCCAGCATGCACCACACGCCCGAAGAGGCGGCTCCTGCGGATGCCGAGATGAATGCCGACGATGCGGCGGCGGAGGCCATGGAGGCCCTTCCGCACGAGATCTCCGAGCGAGAGCTGGAGATGCGGGAGCCGTCCTAGAGCGCCGACTGCTGGGAGGAGTTGCGCGTGGCTCAGGAGGAGGTCGAGAAGTGCCTGTCCATCGAGGAATCGGCGATGGAGTACCAATGCGAGCTATGGCGGCGCCACTACTACGAGTACTACGAAGATGAGGGCGACGCCGATAACGAGGACAACGCCGAGGATGAGCACTTCGCCGCGGTCGAAGTCAGCCTTGGGGACGCGGAGTCCAGCACCTGTGGAATGTCGCCCGGATAAGTCGTCGACATCTCATGGAACAGCGGCGAGGCATAGGGCGGCTGCTCGTTGGCGTCTTTGTAAAAATTATGCGTAGTACTAATAGCCTTTGTTCAGCGAGCCGGTCTTTTGTAAGAGCTATGTCTAGTTCAAGCAGCTTGATTATTTAATGAACTTGCTCGGTTTAGTAACTGTGAGCTATGTGTGTCCGCTATTTTCTATACCCAAGTTAGCAGTTGATGTTACATTATGCAATGACGTGGATGTGCACTATAAACCAGGGAATACGTGGGGAGGGGCGAATTTTTGTATGTTCTGTATCATCGCACACGATAAAAGATGAAAGACCATGTCTGATGAATCTTTGCGCGCCAAGATTCCCTGCAACGAGAGAAAATTTCGCCGACCGCCGAAATATCTGCCTCCCCCCTCCCCCCCCCCGGCCAAAGGGCCACATTTCCCCCTCAACCCCTCCACCCCCTCCCCCCTCCCCCCCCCGCGCCGCCACCCACATCTATCCCTCTAGCATCCGACCGCCGCGGACACGCCATGGTCTCCTCGAGTGACCCCTCAAGCGGTATCTCCGACGACGACGAATCTTTCACCAGCCAGGTATTCGTCTCTCTTCTCTCTGGCTCAACTAGGCTTAGGGTTTTGTTTTGGAATTCGGGATTTTAAAGCGGCAGGTCCATTTGCGCCATTTCTTTCTCTTGTAGCTCCCTAGGACAATCACATCCAACGAATGGAGAGGGGTAGCTGAAGACCTGCCTGTTCATGGTCAACATCAATTTCAACCCGTAAAGTAGCGAGATTTTGAATCTGAGTACAGTGGGAGGAAGTTTCTGCGACGTGCAAAGAAGGTAAGCCTAACTCTCGTTGTTAGAAATCATTTGTTATATTAGGTGTGATTCAGACTTCCCGTGTGCTATTTGATTCTGGATGTGATTAAGACACTGTCATAGTTTTAACCTGAAGGCATATTGACAGCAAGAAAACTATATGCGACATGAGTTATCATTGCATGAAAATTTACTGCAAGATAGTACACATGAAGCACTTCATTTCATTCAGCACGAGCAATGTCCAATTATGCACAGAAACATGGCTAGCATCAACCACATGGCAATCTGAAATAAACAGATTCTCAGACTTAGTGAAAAAAACATGGTGCAAGACAGTAGTTTTTAACAGATTGGAATAATTGACATCAGAATGTACATAGATGTCACTATTAATTTGTTTTCATTCAAACACTGCCGATGTGCGTCCTGTACTACAAAGACTGTTGCATTTATGTTTAGCTTCCTGGTAAAATTGGCAATTTGTTATTACACATGACAGAAACAGAGGAGGGTCGAGTACCCGAGCATCCTATTACGAAGACTCTTCGAGCAGAAAAGACTATTCATGTGGAACCATGGCATGGCCGATGAAGACCCATGTAATCCCGGTTCTGATGAAGACCCATTTGAAGCACGCAAGTACAAGCATGGCAAGCCATTTCTTGTTGGTGAATACTTTGATGAGTGCAGTCCCAGTTGTCGCAAGTTACATAAATATTGCATGGACATAATGTCAAAAGGAGAAGATCATAACATTGTGGAATTGCAGTACGACAACTGTCATATCTCTCACGTTCCAGCTACCATCACTGTGCAATTCGAGGACTTTCATCTCTTATTCAACTTCGATGAGCTTGCTGCCACTCTTGTCAAATGCTTGATGTTGTAAGTACTTCACAAACTCTGATCAACTTCTCCATACAAGGCTGTAAATGACAAAAAAAGCTAATTGTACTGTATTCCTCTCAGGGGATTGACGACGCAGCGAACAACAAGGGTGCATGCATATTTCATAGATCCTGATTTAGCAAACGGCGTTTTGTTACAAGATAATGACTCACGCACGGCTTCCATTGATTTTGTCGCCAAGATCTTGTTCGACTTACAGATAGGAGAATTCTTCATGTGGCCATATCATGAACAGTAAGTATAAATATACAACCACGCATACATTGATCGTCTTTCAGTTTCAGACATAGTTCGTACGTTCATGGTTTTCTTAAACTGTAGAGGTCACTGGATCTTGGTGGTCATTGTTCCAAAACGCAACACAGTTTACTACATGGATTCTCTCAGAGAGTCAAATGCGCCTCAGGATTTGAGTCATCTTCAGGATTTCATGGATAGGTATTGAATTCTTTGATGTTAATGTGTTGTGTTCATATCTGGTTCCAGAAATGAGTGTGTGAAAATTCATCTTCATTTCCAGTGTATTGTCAAAGAACATAACTTTAGGAGGGAATCAGTTCGACCGCCAAGTACCTCTGCGGCACGTGATCGTTTCTCCGGTAAGACAACGAAATCCGTTATTTTGAGAAAATGCTAGTCAGATGTTCAAGTTTCTAAGTAAACCTCTTTCCATTTCTCTCCATAGAAAAAGAAGAAACAACTTACACCGGTTAGGTTGTTCCTAACAGGGCAAATACATGACTAATATTGTACAAAAAATTTCAGTGTCCTCAGCAACAACAAGGTACCAGCCTATGTGGATACTACGTTTGTGCACACATGATGAACCTATGCAGACATGCTGCATGTGGTGTCGATGCTGACAAGATAAAACCAGTAAGTTTGCTTCTTAATTACTATCTTCTACTCCACACGTATGTCACATTCTGATCTAAAAGCCATGCAGCTGATCTTGGCTCCGATGACTTCTGAACCGCTTGCCGCCGATGAATTGTTGTCTGTTAGGAAATTTATCAGCACCTTCTTTGTGAAACACCATATCAAGCCCTCTAAAGACATCGAAGATTTCCGGATTCAAATCTCCTAAAAATAAGTACGCATTCATATAGTGTTATCAGCTAAATATATACACATGGATGCATTATTTTCCATGTGATCATGTCTTCGTATTTCGTACACTATGATTATGTACTGGATATGTCGGTTTAACAGCTATGGAATTTAGCTAGCATTTTCTCAATTGCATATTGCCGTGAATTATGATGAATCCTCTGCTTGTGGATACTATTCGTTCAATTGCATATTGTGGCCAATTATGATGAATGTTCTTCATGTGGACACTATTTGTCGATTGCATATTGTGGCGAATTTGCTATTTGCAGGGTGAATTAAATGCGATATTTTACAATAACCTGGCAATTTCAGCGCACACGGTTCAAGCAACTAAGCGTGTGCGGTCCAGAACGGAAAGCACAGGCAACTCATAGCGCAACCGCCTGTGATCCATGGGAAAAACACACGAGATATAATCTAAAACGTCGGTGATACATAAGAAATCGCAAACGGTTTGCAACACTTGTACGTGTGCGTAGGAGCTACTCAATCGTTTGCGATAGCACCATATCTCACACGTGAGCCAACAGGAAACCGTGCCCGATGCAAAGACGATCCCACACGTACATTTTTCGGGAAACGTGTCCGATGATGTTATACATGGTACACGGTTCCCAGATAAATCTCGTGTGCAATGATGAAGATATCACACACAGTGTCTACAATGGCCCGTGTGGATTAGGTAACGTTTCGCAAATGGTCAATGGTCAAACTCCGTTTGTTTTCCATGAGCAATTAGACGCGTTTCACTCGTCTTGGACGTGTGTGATTGATTGCAAATCCCACACGTAGGCCAAAAAGATTATGTGTGCAATCTGTTCCTGCACCGCACACGATTATATTTGCAGATCGTTTGCGTTCGTTGGCCACCATCGCTGACGGGTTTGCGGTGTCGTGTGTGATGGGACCCCCCTATCGCCCACACATGCAAGGCGACGGTTTGGAACTACGTCGCGGAAAGGGGTTAAAAACCGTTTGTATAGCACGTCGTTGCACCAGTGATATGAAATTGGAGGTAGGAGATTGGGTTTATCTAAAAGTATCACCTATGAGAGGAGTTCAACGCTTTGGAATCAAAGGAAAGTTGGGTCCTAGATATGTTGGGCCATTTAAAATTTTAGAGAAGGGGACATCTGCTTATAAGTTGGAATTACCACAACACCTATCAAGGATTCACAATGTCTTCCACATATCCCAACTTAAGAAATGCAATATATATAGGATGACGCCCTTAGGTTATGAAACTCGTGATCTGCGTTGGGTTTCCCGTGAAGAGGAACGGGTAATCGCAGCACAAAGTGGGTAAGTATTTCCCTAAGATATGAAACCAAGGTTTATCGAACCAATAGGAATACTAACCCTCAACCGTCTTCAGCGGCTGCACACAAAATAACAAACAACTTGCACCCAACGCCGGCAAGAGGGTCGTCAATCCCCTTGATCTCGTTATTTGCAAGCAAGTTAGTTGTGTAGATAATTGTAGACAATAGTAAAGTGCAAAATAAAATAAAAGGTAATAAATAACAGCAAGGTAATGATAGCGTTTGTAAATTTATAAGTGAATAGACCCGGGGGCCGTAGAGTTCTCTAGTGGCATCTCTCATAAGCAAAGCATACGGTGGGTGAACAACTTACTGTTGGGCAATTGATAGAAAAGCGAATAATTATGCGATGTTCACGGCAATGATCATGTGTATATAGGCATCGCGTTCATAAGTAAATAGACCGACTCCTGCCTGCACCTACTACTATTACTCCACTTCAAGAGCGCTTCTATGCTTGACTCTCTACGTATTAAGTTCGTGACAACCGGAGTAATGCTTGGAGAACGATGACATGATGTAGACAAAGTAAACTCAATTAATATTAATAAACCCCATCGTTTTATCCTTAGTAGCAACAACACAAAGACGCAACTTGTCCCCTTCTGTCACTGGGATATAGAAACTCGTTAGGTTGAACCTACTACAACGCGCCACTCCCACTTAAGAAATATCAATCTAGTTGGCCAAACTATCTCAATAGATCGGAGAGCATTACGAAGCTCTGATGATCATGCAAATAAGAATCATAGTAATCAGGTTTGACTCAAATACTTTTCATGAATAATCTGAACATAAACTCACAATTCATCGGATCCCAACAAACACACCATACAAAGGGATTACATCGGATAGATCAAGGCAAAGATGCAATGAACATTGTATTGAAGATCGAGAGAGAGAGAGAGAGAGATTTCCATCTAGGTACTACCTACGGACCCGTAGGTCTGTGGTGAACTACTCACACATCATGGTGAGGGCAGCAGACAGGGCCCCGTGCGCACCAGCCGGCGGACTCGCCATCCGCGCCCGGCTGGGCCCCGTGCCCACTAGCCGGTGAACTCCGCACCCGTGCACGGCAGGGCTCCGCGTCCACGCCCGGCATCCTCGACGCCACCGTCTGCTTCAGCAACAATGAAGACCCTTCGCCTGACTCTTCGAGTCGCCCAGAGGCTTGGAGGCTACACCCAGTGGGTGCGCTGGCGCGCTCCCACTGGAAGCAAGCCACGCTGGCTGCGGCCTGCAGCTGACCATCATCGACAAACTCTGCTACGACAACAGCGAAAACCCTTCGCCCGATATCCAAGTCGCCCGGAGGCTCGGAGGCTACTGTCGGGGGGATGACCCCCGGGCAGGTTCAAGGAGACGAAACATCATTTTAAAACATCAGGGCGGCAGACGCCCCTCAGTCCGGCTAGCTCCCCGGTCGGCTGGCTCCCCGGTCAGGTTGGCTCCCAGGTCGGCCGGCTCCCCGGTCCGGCTGCTCCCCGGCCAGCTGGCTCCCATCTTGGCCGGCCGGCTCCCTGGTCGGCCAGTTCCCAGGTCGGTTGGATCCCCGGTCCGGCTGCTCCACCTGGCTCCCCGATTGGCTCCCCTGCTGGCTCCCCATCCGGCTCCTCTAGCTGGCCCGCTACGCGAAGTCAACCGCAATGTCCCATCATACACGACATGAAGAAACTATAGTTGTGTCACTCCACTGCGCTCCAATAGTCAAGCAATGTTGACCAATAGTGGCGCACTGTAGCATGCGTCATGTGTCACCTCAAATGTCCACTCCAATAGTGGCGCACTATAGCCTGCGTCATGCGTCACCTCGCATGTCATCTCCAATAGTGTATAGTTGGCCTTGCGGGCCACCCCTTGTCCCCTAGGCCTCCCTTTATAAGAGGCACCAGGGGAGCTCACTTGGCAAGTCTCTCACGTACACTCCAGGAGGCTCTCATGCCCACCATTCTCTCCCTCTCTCACACACACACACACACACACACACCCATGAGGCCTAGGAAAGGAGCTCACAGCTCCCTCTTCCTCCTCAGATATAGCTCCAGGAGCAACCCTGTACTGCCATATACACCGCATATACATCGGACATGCAGGAGTAGGGGTATTACCTCCCCGCGAGGGCCCCGAACCTGGGTAAACTACCGTGTTGTGCCCAATGCCGTTTCGGATCTCCACCGCAGCCTTGCTCTCACCTCGATAAGCCATCCCCTGGCATCTGCCGTGAGAAAACGATGACACTAGGCATTCAAACATCAATCTAGCATACACATTATCTTGCACAAAGCTAAGCCTTCATTAGAACAACTCTTCCAAACTTACTTCTTCATATGGAACTTCAATCACTCTTTTTATTAAAAACAAAATAAAAACTTACTTGTTTACTTTATTCGCGTGGGTTGCCTCCCACGAAGCGCTTGTTCTCGGTCGGTTAGCTCGACTATAGTGCTGATCAAGGTGGTGCTAGAGCACCGAGACCATAGCTTCTGGCATTCAAAATGATGCCACCTCCTGTGTAGGTCTTCAATTTCATTTTCCTCGGGAAATGTCTTTTAAAGGGATCTTTAGCTGGTAAGTCAAAACGAACATTCCCCTCAAACACACTTATCACAACTTTGATAGTCCTTAGAAAAGGTCTACCGAGAATTTATAGGAGCAATTGGATCTTCACGCATACCTACTATAACAAAATCAATCATGATAGGGCAACCATTAATTTGAACTATAACTCCATGCTTAATGCCTACTGCCTAAGTAAAAGTAGAATTATCCATATTCAATACAATCTCAGTATTAGCATAAGGACTAAGATTGAGACTATCATAAATAGATTTGGGGATAGTGGAAACACTTGACCCTAGATCACATAAAGCACTGAATTTATTAAATTCTATCTCAATCTCTATAGTAGGTTCAAAAGCATCCTCTTGCTTAGCTGGTAACTTACTGAACTTTTTCCTTTCATCATCAAGTTCACGTGCCTTGGCTGCAATATGTTCAACAAAGACATTATATGCCTCATCATTTGTTACCTCCGGTAGTGGATACTTCATGGATATCTTCTTGACAAAATTTGCAATGGTGTAGTTGTTCTATGGCACATGGCTTGTGTCAAGTACCTCGTCTTTCTCTTTGTTCCTTCTTACCAATTTAACTTCTTCAACCGGGTTAGGCTTCAGTTTACCTGCAAACTTGGCCAAAATGAAGGTTTGGCTCTCTGCTATCTTAGCCACACTTGTGCTTCCATATTCTTGGACCTGGCTTCAAATCTCTGCACATCATTTGTTAGTCCAACAACCTTACTGGTCAATTGACCAACTAAGTTATCATGATTCTTCAAGATATTCTTGAAGTTTTCATTCTTCTTAGTATGGCTTGCAATAAAAAAAATTGAGAGTTTCTTCGAGAGTATTTCTATTGCTACCATTAGCTCCATTGAAATTGTTGGATGCTCCTCCATTATTACGATAAGGAAGTTTAGGAGCATGTCCATTATTTATTCAATGAGGATTATAGCTATTACAAGCAATAAAATTCACATCACTAGTGTCTTCATTAGTGATGGCATTAACATTTACCTCTTCTTTACCTTTCATTAAGGAGATAAGTTCTTCAAGCTTGGTTGTTAATTTTGAGCTATTTTCTTCCATGGCATTCACCTTCTTGGTGGTGGTTCTCTCAACATGCCATTGGGCATGGTTCTCTTGCATATCATCTAGTAGCTTCTTGACATCTTCTATGAACTTTCCCATGATTGTTCAGTTGTATCAAGCATAGTTTTTGACATGTGATTCAAGCCATTATAAAACATAAGAAGGATTAACCACTCCTCTATTCCTTGATTGGGGCATTCTTTTTTCATTCTATCCCACCAAACGCTAGTGGATCAAGTTCCTCTTGCTTGAATCCTGTAATATGAGGACGTAATGCATAATTTTTGCAGGTGGACAAAACTTACATAAAAATTACTGCAATAAGCAGCCCAAGGAGTAATACTGCCTTCAGGCAAAGCTAAAAGTCATTCCTTAGCTTTTCCTCTCAAAGAGAAAGCAAATAAGCGAAGTTTCAGAGCAACTGGGTCATAATCCTTTATGTGTGTCATGTTGCACAATTCAGTAAAATTCTGTAAATGCATACCTGCATCCTCTAAAGCAGAGACTCCAAATTGGTCCAGTTGAACCATGGAAACTAGGTTCGGTTTGATCTCATATTATGCAGCTGCAACATCAAGTTGTGTTATTGGCTCGTGCATGAAATTGTTGCTAGGAGTAGGAAAAACCCCAAGATTACGAGCCATAGTAACTTTTTGGTTTTTCAACTGAAAAGACTTGCAACAAAAATAAAACTTAAACTAAAAACAAAAAAGTAAAAAACAAAAACTGAAAATTAACTTTAACAAAAACTCTAAACACAAAGGCTAGGAATACTAAACTCCTCCCTAGCAACAGCATCAGAAAAAAGGCTTGATATCTCCTTTTTAGTGATCCGGTGTTGGAACAAGAAAGGGTGTCCCATTTCCCCAAAGGTGACCGTGGGTATCGAACCCACAAGAGGAAGATTCCTTTGAAGATATGGTCTCTAGCAAGCTTTTGCCAAAGTATCAAATCCAGCTTTTCATCGGATCGGCAAGCAAATTGTGATTCAAACACTTATAGTTAAAAGAAGGTACGGGGATGAGGTCTTAATACTTACAACCATGTATTTGCGTTGGGATCAAAAAGGAGATTAGTTTGTGCTCAGGAAGTCATCCATCAAGAGGTGCTTGCTTCATATCGTAGTGGGGGATGTGTCCAAATAACATCTTGACCGGCACGAGTCCTGCATCAAGAATCAGTTATCCTACCGAAGGCCCCATCCATCTCACGAGGTTGCCCCGATAATTAGGATAATAATATCAAACAAAAGCATTGGGTGTTTAATGACTACACCTCATGAATCCCCAATGATATGATCCATGTTACCGTACTAAATCTTATTGTCACCGGTGTTCCGTATAACACTTCACGGTACCCTTGCTCCTAGCCTCACCGGTGCTCTATCGCCATGATCCTGGGTACCTGCAAGGATGAAGTTCACTGACAAGACAAGATACACTTCACGAAATAATTTTATTTCACACATACGAGACGTTGTGTCAAAGACTTCCATTGACCCCTCAACAAATACATGGGGTTGCAAATCTCATGCCTCACCCCATACCTTACCGAACTACACACACATGTTGATCAGATCGCGAGAAAAAACATTAAACAACACATCTTGGGATTGATTGATTTCAATATGTCTTACAATGGATGCCTTGTGCGATGCATGACTACAAGTATGGACTAGATGAGAGAGCACTATGGTGGTGGAGATGGCTATGGAGATGGAAATGGCGGCGGCAAGGGTTTGTGGATGATGAAGATGATGAAGGGGTCATGGTTGTGCTCAACATTGTTCTCCGCGCTGTTATGTTGACATTTCGACGGGGTCCCCATTATGAAAGTTGTTGAGGTGGACACCCTGCCTCGGTTTCCACGCCAAACGACCGCTCATACGGGCACGTGGGCCCATATGGAACACCGTCTTTTGCTCTGGATAGCTACTGGCACCTCCTGGTGATTGATTCTTCCTCCATTTTCCTTCCTTTCCATTCTCCCACGTGATTTCTTCCCTTTTTAGCCAATTTTTCATGGAAAATATTAAAGAGAGGATTTGTGGAATCATTTACATTCATTAGTCATCAGTGGCAATATTGGAGTGAATATCTCTCTTTTAATGAAATATCTCGGTTTAAACAAGGTTGAAATGAGTGTAAAAATATCACCCATCAGAGTCCCATGAAGTGAAGGTGCGGTCACCCGTGAGGAAGAGTGGAACTTGGGACACGGACCGGCCCACCTGGGACTCGAGGCCCCGTCGCCTCCTATCCACTAATACTCCATGTCGGAGCGCACAACATGTTCGCCGTCGGTGAACGTGAGGTCGATGATGGACGTGGACGGGGCCGCATGATAGTCGTGCCATGGATGCCAACGAAGCTCGTTGGCGGCATGAAGGACGCGCAACTATCGATGTTCTCGTCCATGTGCGCGTTTCGAGTGGCGTCAGCGTGCACGGCCTTGTAGAGCACCCATACTCAGCGACGAAGTTGGGGTTTTACTCCTTTATATAGCTTTTAGGGAATTGGCTAGATTCCAGTTAGAGAAGTAAAACCAAATATTTACTCCTTTAATATGTTTTAGGGGATAGAGATGATGCATGCATGGATGTTTGTATCGTCGTGTATGAAAATGACAACTGCTTTTATTCCCACCACGCGAGAATACAAGTTTTCTTCTAAGGTCATTTTTAACCGATCCCCTATAGGTCGTAAGGGAGTTAAATTGAGTTATCCTTCCTTACGATGCACCTAGCCGATCCTCAAAAACGGTTAGTGGAGGAAAAATTACCATCCACCTCCCAATATCCCCTTCAATTCCCCTAAATATGCTCACTCCCGCCACGACCGAGTAAAATTCGGCGCCTCTCTTCCTCCCACCCTCTCTCCCGCCGTCGCAGCAATCACGCCCCGCCGCCGCCACCGATGACTCTCCCTCCGGCCGGAATGGATAGTCCGGTCCCTTCCCACACCCCGTCGGCCACCACCGTCGGCTTGTCGCCGCCAGAACCACCCACGCGTGGCCACCCGAGCCGAAGAAAACTTTGGGGATGACAAAAAAAACACTGGGTCCAAGCTCCTCCTCCAACCGCGGCAATGGCCTCCGGGGTGGCGACCGCCTCTCTGGCCATGGCTCACCGCCCTCCCGCCGCTCCTCCCACGGCCAAACGAGCTAGAAACCGACTGCAGCGGCGGTGGCCCTCGTCGAGGCGGACGCGAAGAAGAAGAAGAAGAAGAAGAAGAAGAAGAAGAAGAAGAAGAAGAAGAAGAAGAAGAAGAAGAAGAAGAAGAAGAAGAAGAAGGCCACAGCAGCGCCTCGTCCGAGGTCGACTCCTCATGCAGCCACTCTGGCGCCCCTAAGGCTGCTACTCCTGCACAGGTGCCGGCCGCAATCGGTAACAAGGGCCGTGGCCGCCAAGTGTTTGATGAAATGCCTACAAGGTAAAAAAAATGTCAACATTTCGGCCGATCGGTGATGTAATTTCTTTTGTTTGTCGCTGACGAGGATGTAGTTTTCTTTGTTTCGTTGTCGTAGTGCGGCTAGGACACAAAATCTACACGATTTAATTTTTACTTCACTAGATATAGGGGATCAATTAGGTACGACCACTCTGAGTGAAGTAAATTTTTGCTTCACTAACATTACTTCGCCGGATACTTCATTAATTTGTAGAGGACCAGTTAAAAATGGCCTAACATCACCACGCGAATACAAGTTGTAGCACCGAGAACTTCCTGAAGCAGCAACTCATGGGCAACTTGACCGGTACAAGCATGCATCCGATTACCAGGACCCGAACCTTGACCGGCACATGCATGCATCGACGCCGATTACCAGGACCCGATCACCTGTATTCCGATATCACTAGTAGAAAACGGGCCTTTAATCCCGGTTTGTAAGGCCCTTTAGTGCCGGTTCTACAACCGGCACTAAAGGGGGGGACTAAAGGCCCCCCCCCTTTAGTCCCGGTTCGTCACGGCCCGGCACTAAAGGCCCACCACGTGGCGCCTGCCGGGGCCGTGCGCTGGGGGACCTTTAGTCCCGGTTGGTGTTACCAACCGGGACTAAAGGTGGAGCCTTTAGTCCCGGTTGGTAACACCAACCGGGACTAAAAGTATTTAATTCTTTTAATTTTGGCCTTGTTCAAGAATTCATCCGATTAACCAGTTAACTTGTCAATTAATCCCTACTTGTAGGGTCAGCGAGTAGCATATAAACTAATAAATCGGCCGATTAATTGATTAAATGGCCGATTAACTTGCCGATTAACCGATTAATCCCCTACTCGTGAGCCAACCGAGCAGCTACCAGTTAACGATTTCCTCAACAATGAATTTTGGTTTATTTTTCCTTTTAATTTTGTGTTTTCCATTTAATTATTTTTCATTTCAAACATATATTACGCTACTACATACTGTACACGTTGTGCATATATATATAAATCGAATTTCTCGTACGACGACCATTCACATACATATATATATACAATTTGGTATATACAATTTCTCCTACAATTTGCGGATCATTACATATGCAGGGCATTACTGCTTGATCTTGTAATGGTATTCTCCTTTGGGATCTATGACCTGGTCGACCAGAAATCCAGCTATTTCCTCTTGAATTGCTCGTACGCGAGCCGTTGGTAGGAGCTGGCCCCGCATCTCTATCATCTATAATCAGGAGATCAAGATGAATATATTAGTTGTGTGTATATATATTAGCTAGATCATGATAAAAAAATTATGGATAGTGTTCTGGCAAACGTACCCAAAGAGTTTTTTCATCTATGCTCCTTTCAGAGGTGATCATGCGAATATTCTCGCAAACGTAGTATGCGCATAAACTATTCCCCTTCTCCTGCCTCATGCACTTTACGAGAATAAAATTCAATCAGGTAATAATTAATCAAGCATGATAATGGTATTGAAACTAGAATTAAAGAGATACACGGACGTAGCTAGCTAGTACTACTTAATTACCTTGGGTCGCACCCATTTCAGCTATTGTTTCCATTGGCCAGGGACCTCTTCGATGAACTTTTTCCAAGCCCTGCCCGCCGGCAAAGAAAATGAATAAAGGAGTTATTAACTAGTTGATATCAGGAAATGAAGTAAAGAGGCAGACATAGTGCGATAATGATTGAAATTACCTGTCGAACATTCCCTTCACGGTTGCGTATTCGGATGGATCCTTATATAGTGAGTCCAGTACTTCAACTTTTCCCTTGTCAACTTCAATGATTAACAAGATCCAGTGGAAACTGCATGCGCACACGTTTTTTATAAATAAGCGGGCATGTGCATAACTCATCAACTACACTTATTAACATCTAGTAAGCAAAAAATAGAATTTGTAGTACAAGATATAGTAACACTCACCCGAAGTTGTAAGGAAGTAGTATTTTTGGTTGGGTGTTTAGTTGCTTCAAAAACTCTAGCAGGAATCTCTCTGTGTCTTCTCTCGAATATTGATCTTCCCATATCGCCTGATTAATCGTATTTGGATCAATGAACCCAACTCCATAGCGTCTAGTTTTTTTCATTTCATACATCTTCATTCGACAAAAGTAACTCCTGCTCGATCTCCCTTTGCTGGCTTTCTCCATTCTTGAACGGAGATCGGGATTTGGTCCCTGACAATAACTCCGCATTGATTCTTGAACGTGGTCGCATTTTTCTTAGGTTCAAGCGGTTCGCCAGTTGATGTTTTGATGGAATCGATGTTGAACTTTACGCCTTTGTCCAACTTTTTGGCCGGGCCTCGAACTACCCTGTCGCTTGTACAAGATTTGCTCGATCCGGAGGCCTAAAAGAAGAAAGATCGATTCGTTAATACATACAAATCAATTAAGACATGTAATGATCACCGGATGGCTTATATATTAAATATACCTCGCCGGTCATTGTTATTTGAAGAACATTTTCTTCGTCAACATCGTTGTCGTCACCTTCATCTATTCGTTCGTCTTCATCAAACATCATACCCTCACCCGAAGGGTTCAGATATTGCGAGCCGTCATCATGATCATCTGGGCTCGTGGAGCGTATGATGTCGAACACAGCCTCTTCTCCTTCTCTGCCGGTATTGTTAATAGCTTTTATTTAACTAATCCAGAAGAAAGATAAAACAATTTAGTATTCAGAGATCCGAAAGGTAGATGCATGAGATCAGAAAGAAATTGGATCAACTTGTGCACATCCATAATGGGGGCATTCCTGATAATTAATCCCTTAAAGGACTAAGAAAATCTATTGCAAATACAACATTAAAATATGCAACTTTTGCAAATACTAATTGCTATACATTGGATCAAATGTCAAAATTCCTCAACGTTTTTATATCTAACATTTATCTAGCTATAACTAAAAGTATAAAAAACTAAAAAACATTCATCTAACATTTCTATAACTAAAAGTATAAAAAATTGAAAAACAGAAAAAGAAACACTAATTAAGCATACTTCTATACATCCATTAAAAAACAGAAAAACAACATTATATAAAAAAATCTATACTAATTAAACACTAATTATATCCATCTAACATGCATTCATACATACATATATACTAGTGAAAAACAACTAAAACATCTAAATAGAAAATGTGTGTGTGTGTGTGTGTGTGTGTTCATGCATGTTTGTGTGGGGGGGCTCGGGGACGGGCGGCCGGCCATGGCGGCAGGGGGCGAGGGAGGGGGGGAGAGGGAGGAACTGAGCTCACAGCGGGGCGACGGCGAGGCGAGGCGAATCGGGGGCAGCGACGACGTCGGGGCAGGCGGCGCAACGAGGAGCGGGCGCGCGTGCGCGGGCCGGCGGCGCCGTCGGGGATCGGCGAGGAAGGGCGCGTCCGGAGTAGGGGTCGACGAGGAGGGACGGGCGGCCGGCGTCGGGGGCGGCGACGGCGTCGATCGGGGCAGGCGGCGGCGCGCAGCAGCCTGGCGGCGTCGTCTGTGTTTGGGGTCGAGAGAATGGAGAGGATGGTGAATTTTTCGTAAGTGGAGTTATATGAGAGCCTTTAGTCGCGGTTGGTGGTTCCAAACGCGACTAAAGGCCACCTTTAGTCGCGGTTGGAGCCACCAACCGCGACTAAAGGTCTCGCTTCCCGCCGCTTGGACTGGATGAAATTCACCTTTAGTCGCGGTTGGTGGCTCCAACCGCGACTAAAGGCCTGTTCCTGGCACGGCGCAGTGTGGTGGATGTTTAGTCCCACCTCGCCCAGTGAAGGGCGCTCGCACTGGTTTATAAACCCCGGCGCGGTAGCTCATTCGAGCTCCTCTCTAAAGCAGGCCTACAAGGCCTACCGTTCTTTCCTGCCCTGTGGGCCATACTGGGCCTTGCGGGCCTGCATCCTGGCCCAACTAGTGGGTGTCTAGTCGTATGCAGGCCGTGGCGGCCCAGTAGGCGGGCTTTTTTTTTTACTTTTCAGTTTTTTTTTGTTTTCTTCTATATTTATTTTCTTTTGTTTCTTGGTTGTTTTTTGCTTTATTTAGAGTTTCTGAGTGAATCTTTTTGCTTTAGGTAAAAAAAATTATAAACTTTCTGTTAGTGCCAGTAGTTTTCAAATTTGAATTATTTGAAATTTGTGTGAATCACTAGTTTGTGAATAACTTTATTTTAAAAAAAGATTTTTCAGTGATTCTTTTTCTGCTGTTTAATATTAGTGTGTTTTATCATTATATTCAATTTGGTAATTCTTAGGTTATTTAAAAAAAATGAAATGCCTTTGTAACAGACGAGTTTTCGTCCGAAAGCGTGATACTTCGAAAGAGATTGTCCATTTTGTACACGAAGTGCATCCAGTTTTTGCCGTAACCCTCTCAACTTTTTAGCACATGCTATGTGGGTGAAATGATGATACCATGCCAACTTTCAACCTTTTCTGATTGTGATTTGTAGTGCTTTTCAATTTCAGGGTCATTTAGCTCAAAAAAATCAGTAAATGCATGAAAAATAGCAAATGAAGTCAGAAAGGGTTGAAAATTGATGACGTGGCTTTCGACATAATATTTCTTCGCGTTTCAAATGCCAAAACACATAATTCGGAGTTCTATTACAAAGATTCCCTCCGGTTTGTCCGAAGTGGGACTTTCCAGATATATTAGTCCGGAAACTAACTAGAGAAGCCGGTCACATCCCAGAGTGGGATCTTTGGATATAAAAAAATTTCTTCGCGTGTGTCCCTTTGTGCCGTAACCATGGACAATCTTCATCGTTTAACTTGATGCTCGGGTCAACATTCACTGTGAAGGGAGCAATTTCATGAAACTTTTCATAATCTTCTGACATGTCTGTCTTGTCCTCCACTCCCACGATGTTTCTTTTCCCTGAAAGAACTATGTGGCGCTTTGGCTCATCGTATGATGTATTCGCTTCCTTATCTTTTCTTTTTCTCGGCTTGGTAGACATGTCCTTCACATAGAAAACCTGCGCCACATCATTGGCTAGGACGAATGGTTCGTCTGCGTACCCAAGATTGTTGAGATCCACTGTTGTCATTCCATACTGCGGGTCTTCCTTTACCCCGCCTCCTCTCAGATTGACCCATTTGCACCGAAACAAAGGGACCTTCAAACCAAGTCCATAGTCAAGTTCCCATATCTCCTCTATGTAACCATAATATGTGTCCTTTGGCCTATTGGTGTTTGCTGCGTCAAAGCGGACACCACTATTTTGGTTGGCGCTCTTTTTATCTTGGGCGATCGTGTAAAATGTATTCCCATTTATCTCGTACCCTTTGAAAGTCAATATAGTCGAAGATGGTAACTTGGACAGCAAGTACAGGTCATCTGCAACAGTGTCGTCATGCATGAGACGTGTCTGCAACCAACCGGCGAAAGTCACAGTTTGTTCATGTGTAATCCAGTCGTCAGACTGCTCCGGGTGTTTGGAGCGTAGAATATTCTTGTGTTGCTCGATATACGGAGCCACCAAGGCGGAACTTTGTAGAACTGTGTAGTGTGCTTGCGCCAAAGAATGCTCGTCCCGGCATATTACTGAATTCTTTCCTAGCGTGCCTTTTCCACCCAGTCTGCCCTCATGTCGCGATTCAGGAACACCAATCGGCTTAATGTCAGGAATAAAGTCAACACAAAACTCAATGACCTCCTCTGTTTCATGGCCCTTGGAGATGCTTCCTTCTGGCCTAGCACGATTACGAACATATTTCTTTAAGACTCCCATGAACCTCTCAAAGGGGAACATATTGTGTAGAAATACAGGACCCAGAATGGCAATCTCCTCGACTAGGTGAACTAGGACGTGTGTCATGATATTGAAGAAGGATGGTGGGAACACCAACTCGAAACTGACAAGACATTGCACCAAATCATTCTCTAACCTTGGTAAGATTTCTGGATCGATTACCTTCTGAGAGATTGCATTGAGGAATGCACATAGCTTCACAATGGCTAATCGAACGTTTTCCGGTAGAAGCCCCCTCAATGCAACCGGAAGCAGTTGCGTCATAATCACGTGGCAGTCATGAGACTTTAGGTTCTGGAACTTTTTCTCTGCCATATTTATTATTCCCTTTATATTCGACGAGAAGCCAGACGGGACCTTCATATTGAGCAGGCATTCGAAGAAGATTTCCTTCTCTTCTTTGGTAAGAGCGTAGCTGGCATGACCCTGAAACTGCTTTGGATCCATGCCGTCTTCTCCGTGCATACGTTGCTGGTCCTCCCGTGCCTCCGGTGTATCTTTTGTCTTCCCATACACGCCCAAGAAGCTTAGCAGGTTCACGCAAAGATTCTTCGTCACGTGCATCACGTCGATTGCAGAGCGGACCTCTAGGTCTTTCCAATAGGGTAGGTCCCAAAATATAGATTTCTTCTTCCACATGGGTGCGCGTCCGTCAGCGTCATTCGGAACAGATTGTCCGCCAGGACCCTTTCCAAAGATTACTTTTAAATCCTTGACCATATCAAGTATATCATCACCAGTACGGTGGCGAGGCTTCTTCCGGTGATCTGCCTCACCTTTGAAATGCTTGCCTTTCTTTCTTACGGGATGCCTGCTCTGAAGAAATCGACGATGCCCCAGGTACACATTCTTCTTACATTTATCCAAATATATACTGTCGGTATCATCTAAACAGTGCGTGCATGCGTGGTATCCCTTGTTTGTCTGTTCTGAAAGGTTACTGAGAGCAGGCCAATCATTGATGGTTACAAACAGCAACGCTCGCAGGTCAAATTCCTGCTGTTTGTGCTCATCCCACGCACGTACACCTTTTCCATTCCACAGCTCTAAAAGTTCTTCAACTAATGGCCTTAGGTACACATCAATGTCGTTGCCGGGTTGCTTGGGGCCTTGGATGAGCACTGGCATCATAATGAACTTCCGCTTCATGCACAACCAAGGAGGAAGGTTATAGATACATAGAGTCACAGGCCAGGTGCTATGATTGCTGCTCTGCTCCCCAAAAGGATTGATGCCATCTGCACTTAAACCAAATCATACGTTCCTTCCGTCATCTGCAAAGTCCTTCCACTTTCTCTCGATTTTTCTCCACTGTGATCCGTCAGCGGGTACTCTCAACTTCCCGTCTTTCTTACAGTCATCTTTGTGCCATCGCATCAACTTGGCATGCTCTTTGTTTTGAAACAAACGTTTCAACCGTGGTATTATAGGAGCATACCACATCACCTTGGCAGGAATCTTCTTCCTGGGGCGCTCGCCCGCAACATCACCAGGGTCATCGTGGCCGATCTTATAGCGCAATGCACAGCATACCGGGCATGCATTCAAATCCTCGTACTCACCGCGGTAGAGGATGCAGTCATTAGGGCATGCATGTATCTTCTGCACCTCTAATCCTAGAGGGCAGACGGCCTTCTTTGCTTCGTACGTACTGTCGGGCAATTCGTTGTCCTTTGGTAGCTTATTCTTCATTATTTTCAGCAACTTTTCAAATGCCTTGTCAGGTACACCATTCTCTGCCTTCCATTGCAGCAATTCCAGTGTGGTACCCAGCTTTTTCTTGTCATCTTCGCAATTTGGGTACAACAATTTCTTGTGATCCTCTAACATGCGCTGCAACTTCAGCTTCTCCTTTTCACTTGCACAGTTTCTATTTGCATCGGCAATGGCCCGACCAAGATCATCAGCGGGCTCATCTGATGCCTCTTCTTCAGCTCCTTCCTGCATTGCCGGCTCAGCTTCTTCCCCCATTGTTGTACCATCGTATTCATGGAACCCATGGCCAGGATAGCTGTCGTCATCCTCTTCTTCTTCATTCTCTTTCATTAGGACCCCTCTTTCTCCGTGCTTGGTCCAACAGTTATAGCCGGACATGAAACCGGACTCAAACAGGTGGACGTGAATGGTTCTTGAGTTAGAGTAATTTCGATCATTCTTACAGTCAGCACATGGACAATACATAAAACCATCCGCCCGCTTGTTTGCCTCAGCCGCAACCAGAAAAGTATGCACGCCATTAATGAACTGGGGAGAGCATCGGTCATCGTACATCCATTGCCGGCTCATCTTCATTACACAACACCGAAAAGACCAAATTAATACAAGTTCATACATAAAGTTCATACACACTTGTTCTCATAAAGAAACGTACAAACTATCTAGCTAAAGCATTTAAATGCAACAACAAATGCGATCAAGATCGCAACTAAGGTAACAATTGATCCAACAGCATAGTGATACCAAGCCTCACTATCAATGGCATATTTTTTAAATTTTCTAATCTTCAAGCGCATTGCATCCATCTTGATCTTGTGATCATCGACGACATCGGCAACATACAACTCCAGTTTCATCTTCTCTTCTTCAACTCTTTTCAATTTTTCTTTCAAATACTCGTTTTCTTTTTCAACTAAATTTAACTTCTTGACAAGAATATCTATGTCGGTTGCAATTTCCGGTTCACATACCTCCTAGATAAAAATATCTATGTCAACTTGATGGGCATAATTGTCATAAACGCGAAATGCAACAAATAGTTATAAAAGAGAATATATATACCACATCCGAATCATA
Organism: Elymus sibiricus; assembly: GCA_039707655.1. Taxonomy (NCBI): domain Eukaryota; kingdom Viridiplantae; phylum Streptophyta; class Magnoliopsida; order Poales; family Poaceae; genus Elymus; species Elymus sibiricus. The sequence goes on along the minus strand of CM077671.1, from coordinate 292,895,735 downwards.
AACCGGACGAGTGCCGACGGGGACGGATATCAAAGTCATGGCACTATGTATAACAAACAATCATACATGTAAGAAAATTATACAATTAACTATCTAAATCATACAAATAAGATTTTTTTTTATAAAAAGGATAAGAACGAACAAGAGGCTCACCAAGGTGTGGTGACGGCGACGGGACGGTGCGGGCGATCGACGGTGGTTAGGACGGGGACGGGAAGGCACTAAGTAAACCACACCTACACATGCAAAGTAAGAAGTTAATTTGAGCTCAAATTGCATATAAATCAAATGAACTACCACATATAAATACTCCCAAACTAAAACCCACAAATCACTATACTTATAGAGCATTGCAAGAGCTAATCTAGCAATGAGAGATGAAAGGACAAAGTTGCTAACCTTTGTGAACACTTGGATGGATGGGGTGCCTCCAAATCTTGACAAATTTTGGCAAAAATGGAGGATGAGCTCGAGGAAGAGGAAGAACAAAGGAGGGGAAGAAGGGGGAAAAAAGGGAGGAGTACTGTGATCGGGCTGGCCGAATTCATATAGGGGATCTTTAGTCCCGGTTGGTATCTCCAACCGGGACTAAAGGGGGGGCCTTTAGTCCCGGTTGGTGATACCAACCGGGACTAAAGGGGCTCGTGGGGGCCCCAGCTGACACCAGCCTGCCACCATCCTTTAGTCCTGGTTACGAACCGGGACTAAAGTGGGGGCTGTAGTCCCGGTTGGTGATACCAACCAGGACTAAAGGGGCTCGTGGGGGCCCCAGCTGACACCAGCCTGCCACCACCACATTAGTCCCGGTTCGTGTTACGAACCGGGACTAAAGGTCCGGAACGAACCGCGACTAATGATGTCCGTCCCGAACCGGGACTAATGGTCACATTAGTGCCGGTTCAAAACCCGACCGGGACTAAAGCTGCGGACAAAAGGTCCGTTTTCTACTAGTGTATGCTAGCTTATTGGCGTCTCTGGCATGACAAATTGTCGCACCTTAGCACCATATTCATGTCCACATCAGGGTTCATTCTGTTTCCCTTGCCATCACGCCATGGTCAGATTTGTCATTTTTACCCACTCAACATGCATAGAAAATAAAACGAGTTTGAGTTAATTGGTATATATACGTCGGGGTTTTAATAAGCGAGCAGGAAATTCGGTGACTGTCTGCCAAGTCAATGGGTATTTCTTATCACAAAACTCGCCCACACCACAATCACAGCAAGAAATAACTATTGATCAATAGCCAACGAGAGTAGACAAATTCTTGTTGGGATGGACAACCAAACAACGGCAACATAATATTCGTTTTCTACGTTTTTAGCGGCACATGTTTTTCTTGAAAATGACAGGATTTCTGCATTCATTACGAAGTAAAGAGTTGCTCGGTTAATTATAAAAAAAACTGAATTGACCAATTATTAACGAAAACCGGACGAAACCATTACAACGGCGCACACATATACTCCACACACACCCTTCAAAGAGAACCTCGTCGAGACAGCATGCATGCATCATGTCATCACTCCTTCCCTAGTTGTTTACCAAGCCCAATGGGCATTTCTAAAAACTAGTTATCTAAGGCCTACTTGTGTTTGTTTATTTCCACCAAAATGTTTGTTCGGTATTCTTCAGCAGCCCATGTTTATATTGAGCTGTGGTTGTACTTGCAAGTCAAGCCGCCGGCTCGATCACCCCTTGGCCGGATGCCCTGATCATTCAAAAATAAGAATGCATGATTAGGTTCACGCATTTAATTATTCCTTGCTAAGGGCAATTTCAACGGCGACCCGTAAAGTTTTTCTCGCATTCGTTCATGGACAGAGGGGATTAATACACGGACATGGATGCGGGAAGCCGCCATTCAACGATGTTCGCATACATTTCAAACATTTTAAAAATCAATTAAACGAAATTCATGTAAACACGGACAAATTTCATACAAATCAGAAGATTTCAAGCATTTAAAACAAACAAAAAAATGTTTCGACCTGAGCCTAAACCTATCCAACGATGGTGTCCGGTGCCGAAGGTCGTCCTCCATCCGTCGTCTCCATGTGCACCGACGATAAGACCGATAAAGTGAAGCAGCAGTCTTCAGCGAGGAAGAGTAGAACACGGGAGACGGACTGGCCCATATGGGACACGAGGCCCTTCCCCCTCCCGTGCCCTACTCATTTTTGGAGGAGTCCGCGCCTTGTACATCACCGGTGGACGTGAGATCCGCGATGGAGATGGTGGCGCCGGCGCTGTCGTCGTTGAACTAGCCCACCCGATAGTTCGTCGGCAGGGCGTAGGGGGCAGCTGGAGTTGTTCTTGTCCGCGATCGCTTGCAGCCGCGCCTCCGCAGCAGCCGCTTCCTGGCGAGCGGCGGCTTTAGTGTGGAGGGCATCGTAGAGCACACGTTGCTCCGCGACGAAGTTGGAGTTCACCGCGGCCATGGCCGCCACAGCCTCCTCGCTTCGCGGTCGTTGTCCATCCGGTCCTCCGTGAGCCGGTGTTGCTCGAGTACAAACATGTTGTACATCTGCTCGTCCTGAGCCTGCTGGAACACCGACATAGGCGCCGGCAGAGGTGCATGGCTGCATCGTAGTGCGCCTACGTCTGCTCCATGGTGAAGCCAGCGTGCACTAGCGCGGGACACCTTGCTCCGCCACGTGTGTCACCGCCTTTAAATAGTAGATTCCGGTGAGGTCCGGGTGCGTCAATGCGCGGCGCTGGAGTGGGTTTCTTGGCTGGCGAGCCTGCTTAATGGCGACATACGGACGGACGGAGCATTAAACGGGTGTGATAAATATATCTATCTCGCACCGTCCAGTAATGCGTCGCCGGCATTGAACAGGCATGAACACCGAGGATGCGTCGCAGACGGCGGCCTCGCCGGCGCGCCGCTTCAATGACGAAGCCAATGAGAGGTCGCGCCCGCTCTGGGCCGGCTTCAATGTCGAGCATCGTGCTCTACAGCGGCATGAATGCGGACAGCTGGCGCTAGACGGGAACGCATGCGGGCGAGGAAGGAGGGGGTTTGGGTGGGCCAGGGCGATCAGAAGCGGGCGTGGGTGTTATCCGGACGCCCGCAAAGCCCCTCGTTTGTCTCCGGTTTGTGGTTGAAAGTACGTCCGAACCGTCCTACGGACCGATACAGACTCGCGTTAGATGGCACAACACGTTCAGACCGCGTTGTACGGACGGATGCGCGTGGTTTGAGGGTCGTTGTTGTAGATGCCCTAACCACCCTCACATGGCTACCTTCGGTTCCTTTCGAAAAACTCTATTATCTGGAAGCATGATCGAGTCCTTGCATTCAAAAATACTCCTCGCGAGCCATCCTCACATGATTTTCCTTCAGTTCCAGACTCATGTGAATCTCTTTTTATGTTTTAGGAGGAAGCCAGGGGCACAGCTTCCCAAATGAAATGAAAACGAACTATTACGGGTAAACTACGGGCAACTTCATTGTATGGCACACCGTCAAACCAATTTTGAATGGAACTATGTATTAGGCTTAGACTGAGGCTTGCTAGTGGATCTCCTCTCATACCGTCCCCCCACTAGCCTAAAACACGAGGATTGCAAATGTATGAAGTGGATGGGTTCATCCTCTCATCCTAGCATGCATTATATGTAATCCAAAACTATTATGGATTTTTGTTTATAATCTTCACAAGGAACGCACGAAAACATGTTCTTAGTACATAAATGAGCCCCATTGTTGAGGTCATATGACATAGATACCTTCGCGGTCATGGGGTAGAACGAGTGCCATCAGGCTTAGGAAAATAAATGTTGAAGCAAGGTTTTAAATGTGTGCAAATTCATTTGTTATAGGGAAATAGATGAGAATAGCACTTGATATACTCCCATTAAAATACTTATCTTTTAGCTGAAACTCGGAATATAGCTCTTGCTAAGTCAAAACTTTGGGAAATAAGAGATTTGACCAAAGTAGGGTTTTAGAAAATTGTTGGAGTATTTTTTTTATTCACCATGACAATGGGGCATATAGGTAAGGGTTGGTTCACAAGATGACCTTTGGTGGATTTTCAACACAACAACAATTCACACAGGACCAAACAAAACAGTGGGAGAGAGAAAAATTTAATCACCACTAAAACATTTCAAAAGTTTTTGTTGGTTCTGATGGTTGGATTGAAAAACTAACTTTAGTCCAAACTTTTGAAATGTGACAGTACGCGCCGGGCCAGACAAACATATTTAAGAGATTTCGGTCATGGTGTAAGAATCTGATAACGGGGGAGAACTGCAGAACCAAACACCTTCCTAGTAGTATACTAGTACCACCAGAAGATACTATATGCATGTGGAACACATCAACTCGTGTATATGTCAACTCTATCTTTCGCATGAAGAAATATCAGGAAGCAAACAAAAAACGAATCAGCCTCTAGCTATTTGACTAGAATCATCCATAAATCCTAGTACTGCTATATAAGACGGCCCGTAGTCACTGCAGATTATTCATAGCTATCACGATGGAGAATGTTGCATCCTACTTTATGCTAGTGCTAGCTATTCTTCCTCTTGTGTACATCATTCGGTTCTACTACCTAGCTTCCTCTCCTTCTCGCAACCGTGGCCTACGGCTGCCTCCAGGCCCATGGAAGCTACCTTTCATCGGCAGCCTCCACCATCTTCTTGGTGGCCTCCCACACCGTGTATTACGGGACCTATCAAGTCGACACGGCCCTCTCATGCTCCTCGAGTTTGGCGCGAACCGGCCGGTCATCGTCGTCTCCACTGCCGAGGCCGCCAAGGAGATGATGAAGACGCACGATACTACCTTCTGCGCGAGGCCACTAAACTCAGCTCTCGAGGCCGTGAGCAAGCATGGCCTGGGTATCGTCTTCGCCCCGTACGGTGACCACTGGCGGCAGATGCGCAAGATCTGTATCCTGGAGCTGTTGAGCGCCAAGCGCATCGCTTCGTTCGGCTCCATCAGGGGAGAGGAGACGGCCAGATTCATGCGGTCCATCTCGGCTGCGTCAGAGCCGCTGGTGAATCTGAGCGAGATGCTCGCGGCGTACCTGACAAACACGACGGTGCATATGATCTTGGGTGGACAGTTCACGGAGCAGGAAACCTTGCTCCGCCACTTTGACGAGGCGGTGGGGATTTTAAGTGGCCTCGCCCTGCCCGACATGTTCCCGTCGTCGAGGCTGGCGCGTGCTCTAAGCACCACACTGCGCAGAGCCAATGTGTTCCGAGAGGCCTTTCTAGCGTTGATGGGCCATGTCATAGATGATCATCTGGAGAGCAGGAGGACCGCTTCCTCTGAACAAGTACACCAGGAAGACATCGTCGATGTGCTCTTGAGGGTGCTGGGAGAAGGCAACCTTGATCCTCCTCTCACCATGAACAACATCAAAGCAGTGCTCTTCGTAAGTTGTACTGCTTTAACCTGTAATAGTGATCCAAACGATCCTATATTTCTTGACGAGTACATGAGGTTATGCATTAGGTAGGCATGCTTATATATCATTTGTATCAATATAGGAACTTCTTGCAGCGGGGACAGAGACAACATCGACAACACTACAGTGGGCCATGGCAGAGCTGATGCGAAACCAAGCATTATGTCCAGGGCGCAAGATGAGGTCAGGGGGGCCTTCATGGGACAAAACAAGGTTACTGAAGAGGGTCTAGGTGAGCTGAGCTACTTGCAATGCATCATCAAGGAGACCTTGCGGCTGCACCCTCCTGGGCCACTAATAGCAAGGGCGTGCAGAGAGAACTGTAGAATACTCGGCTATGACGTGCCCAAAAGCACTACCGTTCTCGTCAATGTTTGGGCCATCTCTAGAGACCCGGAATGCTGGGATGAGCCCGAAGAATTCTTGCCAGATAGGTTTGTGGCAAGTGCCACAGATTTCAAAGGCAACAGCTTTGAGTTCATACCATTCGGCGCCGGTCGTCGGATCTGCCCCGGGATGCTATTTGGTCTCGCCACTATTGAGCTTGCTCTTGCAAGCCTTCTATTTTATTTTGATTGGGGTCTCCCTGATGGCACTCCTCCAAGTGAACTGGACATGACCGAGGCCATGGGAGTGGCCGCAAGAAAGAAGGTGGCTTTGTGGGTGCGTCCAACTCCCCATATATGTTTGCCTTGCTGAATCATGCATGCTTCTGCATCTATTTGGTTCTACAGTATGTTTAACTGGCACAGTAGCCCGTGCAATCATGGGCATGTTCTTGTCATTGTGTTGTGAAGTTGTGTTTTGAAATAAAATTAAAATTGATTGTTGAGATATGTTTGCACAAGTAAGGTAGAATAGAAACTTCATTGCGTCCGATTCATTGTAACCTACCCTCGTAAGTAAATCTATTGTACGCGTACGTCGAACTTTAATAAGGTCATTTGGGCATATTTCGTTCTTTCCATCCGCCAAAAGTAAGAGTGGAAAAAACAGCCCTCTTCAGCAAAGATAGAATATTGTTTTGGTTCCCTAGATTTTGAAGTCAAGTTAGGAGGCAATTTAAACATAGTATATGCTTTAACTAAGTGAGATAATTGAAGATGACGGATTCATCTTGGAGAAAGGACACACAAAAATAGCATGGAGTCCTTTTTACAATAACCTCGAAATTTTGTATTGTGTCAACCTCATCAAGCATAAGCTTGCCACACACTTGACTAGCTTGTACTAACCCAATGAATATTATTTGCTTGACAATGTTTTCATCCGCACTACAAAATAGAAAGATACATTGATTCACCAAGCAAATTAAGGATCAGGTATCGGCCGCAATGACGAGTTCTGCAGCAGCTACCTTGAAGTTTGTATGTGCCCTTCACCGTTAGAGACTTAATTGTTGGCTATATATATAATATATATAGAAAATACAACCTACCATTAGGTGGTAGTTACCTTCATCTTTTTTGTCGTCGGATTGCTTGAGATGTGTACGGCTTCTAACGGGTTGCGGGTAAAATAAAGCAGGATATATTTTCTCCTCGGATCTCCACCTTCCGATTTTTTTGGCCTAGCCCCGTATATCGCTTGACATAAAACCATGCAACGCAAATCCATTTCTATCTCTCACAACGCTCTTTCTCTCTCTCCGTGTTTGATGGGAATCAGAATCTTCACGTGAAGCTGGATCGGAAGAAACCACTAGAGGCATAAGGTATGCGGCATGCATCTTTAGGTGATTTCTACACACATCGTTCAAATTGATTCTTAATTGTTCCTACTTTCTATTCTTATATAGGGGCGCCGGCAATTATGGCCGATGGGATTAGGAGCATGGATGTATGTTCGAGCGTATTCATCTAGAGGATCCAATCTTTAATATTTCTCCTAGTCGATTTATAATATAATCAGATCTTTTTGTGATCACGGATTAATGTTCCAAGGCGTTCATCTAGCTGATACATCAACCATGCATCTATAAAAACACATCCGTCGTGCAAGATTGCGATGCGCAGCGACCACCAATATAATATTGTTAAGGTGCGGCGATGGTGACAACGATGTACGGCTGCACACGGCTGACGGGCGACTACTCTACGAGGTAGCAGAGACTTCCACATGCGGCTGCACATCTCGGACGGGTGACTGGCGAGGCGGGCGGCGGCTGCGCCATGATACTGTTTATGGCCGACATGTGACTGGGGCGACTACTCTACGAGGTAGCAGAGACTTCCACATGCGGCTGCACATCTCGGACGAGTGACTGGCGAGGCGGGCGGAGGCTGCGCCATGATACTGTTTATGGCCGACATGTGACTGGGGCGACTACTCTACGAGGTAGCAGAGACTTCCACATGCGGCTGCACATCTCGGACGGGTGACTAGCGAGGCGGGCGGAGGCTGCGCCATGATACTGTTTATGGCCGACATGTGACTTGGGCGACTACTCTACGAGGTAGCAGAGACTTCCACATGCGGCTGCACATCTCGGACGGGTGACTGGCGAGGCGGGCGGCGGCTGCGCCATGATACTGTTTATGGCTGACATGTGACTGGGGCGACTACTCTACGAGGTAGCAAAGACTGCACATCTCGGACGGGTGACTGGCGAGGCGGGCGGCGGCTGCGCCATGATACTGTTTATGGCCGACATGTGACTGGGGCGACTACTCTATGAGGTAGCAGAGACTTCCACATGCGGCTGCACATCTCGGACGGGTGACTGGCGAGGCGGGCGGCGGCTGCGCCATGATACTGTTTATGGCCGACATGTGACTGGGGCGACTACTCTACGAGGTAGCAGAGACTTCCACATGCGGCTGCACATCTCGGACGGGTGACTGGCGAGGCGGGCGGCGGCTGCGCCATGATACTGTTTATGGCCGACATGTGACTGGGGTGACTACTCTATGAGGTAGCAGAGACTTCCACATGCGGCTGCACATCTCGGACGGGTGACTGGCGAGGCGGGCGGCGGCTGCGCCATGATACTGTTTATGGCCGATGTTGAACATGTATACTCCGCGTACACGTCTATAGGTCTTGGTTTGTATATTGCACCTGTCACGTCTCCCTCTCATTGTAATTTGTATGTAACTTGGGAGACAAGACATGAGTTGCACCCCTTGTACCTATATATGTGCCTAGTGCACCATCAATGAGAATTATCGATGCATGCAATCCCTAACTTACATGGTATCAGATAGCACGCCGATCCTACCTCTTCCGCTGCCCTAGCCACCGCCGCCGCTACCCAGCCGCCGCCGCCGCCTCGTGCTGCCGCCGCCGCTAGCCCTCCTAACCCCACTCTCCCTCCCGAGCCGCCGCCGCCGCCCCGTGCCGCCGCCACCGCTCAACCCTAAACCTTGGCGCTGCCATCTACCCTCCCGCAGCCCCACCCGCCACCACCGCCGCGCCGCGCCCTCCCCTCCTAACCCTACTTTTCCTCCACAGCCGCCGCCACCCCGTGCCGCTGCTGTCGCTCAACCATACACCCCGCCGCTGCAATCTACACCCCACGCAGCCGCACCCGCCACCACCACCGCGCCGCGCCTTCCCTCCTGTCGCGCCGCCATCGCCATGTCGGTTCACTCATCCCAATCCGGCAACACCAACCCCTTCGCCGGCCCTGATCCTGCTGACATCCGCAACCTCGACATCCATGGGCGCGTTCCCGTCACCCTAGATCCCCACGACTCCTCGTATTATGCGTGGAAGACCTACTTCTAGCTCGTCTTCCGCGAGTACAACGTCGTGGATCACATCGACGGCTCCGTCGACGCTGCCGATATGAAGGACGACTCCGAGTGGACAGCCATCGATGCCACACTCATCCGGTGGTTCTTCCTCACCATCTCCAAGGATCTCTTTCACACCGTCGTCGGCGAGGGCGACGATGCGCATGCCGTATGGGTCAAACTCAACGGCCTCTTCACCGACAACAAGCTTCAGCGTCGCGTCCTCTTGCAGCAAGAGTTTTTTGGCTGTCATCAAGATGAACAGTCCATTGACGATTACTGCCGCCGTCTCAAGACGTTGTCCGATGAACTCCGCGACATTGGCACCAAGATCGATGATGACACTCTCCTCAGCACGCTCATCGCCGGCCTCAACGAGGACTTTGGCAACGCCGCCTCCAACCTTACCTTGATGACGGACCCCTCGTGCCCCAAGTTCGTCGCCTACCTTCGCTTGGAGGAACGACGGATGAAGCAGGTCAAGCGGCGGGTCCAGCACACCGCCCTCGCCGCGGGCACCTCTCGCGGCGCTCCGCCTCCCGCGCCTCGGGCCTCGGCACCTCCTGCCCCCCGGGGTTCTTCCCCCTACCGCCCGCGCCGCCCATGCCGCAGCAGCAGCAGCAGCCCGGCGGTGGCGGCGGCGATCGGCGCAACAACCGCCGTGGCGGCAGACGCCAGAAGCAGCAGTAGCAACAACCAGCGTACGGGGGGCCGCCTCGTCAACAGCAACCTACCCCGCCCTGGACCTACGGCACGAATCCGTGGACTGGAGTCGTCCACGCCTATTCGATGCCGGTGCCTCGACCCCCTGCGTCGGGCCTCCTCGGGCCGCCCCCACCTCGTCACCAGGCCTACCTCGCCGCGCCGGGCCCTGCTGGCCTCCTGGCCCTGCCCGCCCCGCCAATGGCTGGCGGCTATCCCGCTGCCCCGATGCCTCCATACGGAGGGACTCCCTATGGCGGGACCTTCCCACAGCATGCGCCTTCACCGTGGGATCCCGCCCTCCTGGCGGCGCTACACTCGGCTCCCTCTCCGAGCAACTATGGGGGCGGCGGTGACTGGTACATGGACTCGGGCGCCACTGCTCATATAACCTCTCATCCCGGTAACCTTATCTCCTCCACTCCAGTTCATACTCCTACTCGTATCACCGTTGGTAACGGTTCTGTTGGGGAACGTTGCATGGGAAACAAAAATTTTCCTACGCACACGCAAGATCTATCCATGGTGATGAGCATCTACGAGAGGGAGAGTGAATCTACATACCCTTGTAGATCGCTAAGCGGAAGCGTTAATAAACGCGGTTGATGTAGTCGAACGTCTTCGCGATCCAAATCGCCGAGCGTCCCGCGATCCAATCACGATCCTTCCGATCTAGTGCCGAACGGACGGCACCTCCGCGTTCAACACACGTACGGCTTGATGACGCCTTCACCTCCTCGATCCAGCGAGCGATGGTGAAGTAGTGGTTGAGTTCCAGCAGCACGACGGCGTGGTGATGGTGGTGAGGAACAATCTCTGCAGGGCTTCGCCAAGCACTACGGAGATTATGACGGAGGAACTAGAGGGCTAGGGTTGCCGGCACACGGCTTGGGAAATCCTGATGTGTCCCATGTGCTAGCCCTGCCCCTCTATTTATATGTTGAGCCTTGGGGTCTAAACTTGGAGTAAAAGCCTCCTCTAGGTCGGTTTTGCCCGCACAAGGTCGGTTTGGCCCGCAGGGAAAGAGTCCAACTCGGATCCCGGCCGAACCGTGCACAGCCGCACACAAGCGGTAGTACCGCTTCACACAAGCGGTAGTACCGCTTGGGCGGTAGTACCGCTTCACACAAGCGGTAGTACCGCTCGGGCGGTAGTACCGCTTCACCAAGCGGTAGTACCGCTTACGCGGCAGCAAAACTACTTTTGCACTTTCCAATACCTCGTGGGCTTTATCCCTTTGGCCCATATAAAGTGTTGCTGCACCCGAACACTTCGGTAAACATCCGGAACCCCTTCCGGTGAACTTCGGAACTCTTCCGGAGATCAAAACACTATTATCACATATATCAATCTTTACCTCCGGACTATTCCGGAGATCCTCGTCATGTCCGGGATCTTATCCGGGACTCCGAACAACTTTCGGTCACCAACATAATAACTCAATTATACTAATCGTCACCAAACGTTAAGTGTGTAGACCCTGCGGGTTCGAGAACTATGTAGACATGACCGAGACACCTCTACGGCCAATAACCAATAGCGGGACCTGGATGCCCATATTGGCTCCTACATATTCTACGAAGATCTTTATCGGTCGAACCTCTATGTCAAGGATTCAGTTAATCCCGTATGCTGTTCCCTTTGTTCTTCGGTATGTTACTTGCCCGAGATTCGATCGTCGGTATCACTATACCTAGTTCAATCTCGTTACCGGCAAGTCTCTTTACTCGTTCCGTAATACAAGATCTCGTGGCTAACACTTTAGTCACATTGCTTGCAAGGCTCATTGTGATGTTGTATTACCGAGTGGGCCCTGAGATACCTCTCCGTCATACGGAGTAACAAATCCCAGTCTTGATCCATGCCAACCCAACAGACACCCTCGGAGATACCTGTAGAGCACCTTTATAGTCACCCAGTTACGTTGCGACGTTTGATACACACAAGGTATTCCTCCGGTGTTAGTGAGTTGCATGATCTCATGGTCAAAGGAACAGATACTTGACATGCAGAAAACAATAGCAATAAACTGACACGATCAAATGCTACGTTTACAGTTTGGGTCTTGTCCATCACATCATTCTCCTAATGATGTGATCCCGTTATCAAATGACATCTCATGTCAATGGCTAGGAAACCTTAATCATCTTTGATCAACGAGCTAGTCAACTAGAGGCTTACTAGGGACACAGTGTTGTCTATGTACCCACACATGTATTTGAGTTTCCAATCAATACAATTATAGCATGGATAATAAACGATTATCATTAACAAGGAAATATAATAATAACCAATTTATTATTGCCTCTAGGGCATATTTCCAACAGTCTCCCACTTGCACTAGAGTCAATAATCTAGTTCACATCACTATGTGATTTACATTGTAATGAATCGAACACCCATGCAGTTCTGGTGTTGTTCATGTTTAGCCTTTGGAAGAGGTTTAGTCATCGGATCTGCAACATTTAGATCCGTGTGTACTTTGCAAATATTTATGTCGTCCTCCTTGATGTAATCGCGGATGGAATTGAAACGTCGTTTTATGTGTCTGGTCCTCTTGTGAAATCTTGGTTCCTTGGCTAGAGCAATGGCACCAGTATTATCACAAAACAGAGTCATTGGGTTAAGTGCACTAGGCACTACTCCAAGATCTGTCATGAACTCCTTCATCCAGACACCTTCCTTCGCCGCCTCCGAGGCAGCGATGTACTCCGCTTCGCATGTAGAATCTGCTACCACGCTTTGCTTGGAACTGCACCAGCTAACCGCACCCCCATTAAGAATAAATACGTATCCGGTTTGCGACTTAGAGTCATCCGGATCAGTGTCAAAGCTTGCATCGACGTAACCCTTTACGACGAGCTCTTGATCACCTCCATAAACGAGAAACATGTCCTTAGTCCTTTTCAGGTACTTCAGGATATTCTTGACCGCCGTCCAGTGTTCCATTCCTGGATCACTTTGAAACCTTCCGGCAAGGCTGACATCGGGTCTTGTGCACAGCATTGCATACATGATAGAGCCTATGGCTGAAGCATAGGGGATGACACTCATCTTTTCTCTATCTTCTGCAGTCACTGGGCATTGAGTCTTACTCAACTTCACACCTTGCAAAACAGGCAAGAACCCCTTCTTGGACTGATCCATTTTGAACTTCTTCAAAATCTTATCAAGGTATGTGCTTTGTGAAAGTCCTATTAAGCGTCTTGATCTATCTCTATAGATCTTGATGCCTAATATGAAAGCAGCTTCTCCTAGGTCCTTCATTGAAAAAACTCTTGTTCAAATATTCCTTTACGCTTTCCAGCATTTCTATATTGTTTCCAATCAGCAATATGTCATCCACATATAATATTAGAAACTCTATAGAGCTCCCACTCACTTTCTTGTAAATACAAGCTTCTCCATAAACTTGTATAAACTCGAACGCTTTGATCACCTCATCAAAACGAAGATTCCAACTCCGAGATGCTTGCACCAGTCCATAAATGGATCGCTGGAGTTTGCAAACTTTGTCAGCATTCTCTGGATCGACAAAACCTTCTGGTTGCATCATATACAACTCTTCCTTAAGGTAACCGTTAAGGAACGCTGTTTTGACATCCATCTGCCAAATTTCATAATCGAAAAAGGCAGCTATTGCTAACATGATTCTGACGGACTTAAGCATCGCTACGGGTGAGAAGGTCTCATCGTAGTCAACTCCTTGAACTTGTGAAAAACCCTTTGCCACAAGTCGAGCTTTATAGACGGTGACATTACCGTCCGCGTCCGTCTTCCTCTTAAAGATCCATTTGTTCTGAATGGCCTTACGCCCTTCAGGTAATACTTCCAAAGTCCACACTTTGTTTTCATACATGGATCCCATCTCGGATTTCATGGCCTCTAACCACTTCTCGGAATCCGGGCCCATCATCGCTTCTCCATAGCTCGTAGGTTCATCGTTGTTTAACAACATGACCTCTAAGACAGGGTTGCCGTACCACTCAGGAGCAGTACGCGTCCTTGTCGACCTACGAGGTTCGACAGCAACTTGATCCAAAGCTTCATGATCATCATCATTAACTTCCTCTTCAGCTAATGTAGGCTCCACAGAAACAACTTTCTGCGCTGCGCTACTCTCAGGTTGAAGTAAAGGTTCAACAACCTCATCAAGTTCTATCTTCCTCCCACTCAATTCTTTCGAGAGAAACTCTTTCTCAAGAAATGTTCCGTTTTTAGCGACAAACACTTTGCCTTCGGATCTGAGGTAGAAGGTATACCCAACTGTCTCTTTTGGATATCCTATGAAGACGCATTTCTCCGCTTTGGGTTCCAGCTTTTTAGGCTGAAGCTTTTTGACATAAGCATCACATCCCCAAACTTTAAGAAACGACAGCTTTGGCTTCTTGCCAAACCAAAGTTCATAAGGCGTCGTCTCAACGGATTTCGATGGTGCCCTATTTAAAGTGAATGCAGCTGTCTCTAATGCATAACCCCAAAACGATAGTGGCAAATCGGCAAGAGACATCATAGATCGCACCATATCCAATAAGGTTCGATTACGACGTTCGGACACACCATTACGCTGTGGTGTTCCAGGCGGTGTCAATTGTGAAACAATTCCACACTGTCTTAAGTGACTGCCAAACTCATAACTCAGATATTCTCCCCCTCGATCAGATCGTAGGAATTTAATCTTCTTGTTACGATGATTCTCAACTTCACTCTGAAATTGTTTGAACTTTTCAAATGTTTCAGACTTGTGTTTCATTAAGTAAATATACCCATATCTACTTAAGTCATCAGTGAAGGTGAGAAAGTAACGATAACCACCGCGCGCCTCAATACTCATCGGACCGCACACATCAGTATGTATGATTTCCAATAAGTCACTTGCCCGTTCCATTGTTCCAGAGAACGGCGTTTTAGTCATCTTGCCCATGAGGCATGGCTCACATGTGTCAAGTGATTCAAAATCAAGTGACTCCAAAAGTCCATCAGCATGGAGCTTCTTCATGCGTTTTACGCCAATATGACCTAAACGGCAGTGCCACAAGAAAGTGGTATTATCATTATCAATTCTACATCTTTTGGCATCAATGTTATGAACATGTGTATCATTACTATCGAGATTCAATAAGAATAAACCCCTCACATCGGGTGCATGACCATAAAAGATATTACTCATATAAATAGAACAACCATTATTCTCTGATTTAAATGAGTAACCGTCTCGCAATAAACAAGATCCAGATATAATGTTCATGCTTAACGCAGGCACCAAATAACACTTATTTAGGTTCATCACTAATCCCGACGGTAATCGAAGAGCGAGCGTGCCGACGGCGATCACATCAACCTTGGAACCATTTCCCACGCGCATCGTCACTTCGTCCTTTGCCAGCCTCCGTCTATTCCGCAGTTCCTGTTTTGAGTTGCAAATATGAGCAACCGCACCGGTATCAAATACCCAGGCACTACAACGAGAGTTGGTAAGGTACACATCAATAACATGTATATCATATATACCTTGTTTGTTGTTGGCCGCCTTCTTGTCAGCCAAATACTTGGGGCAATTCCGCTTCCAGTGTCCAGTTCCCTTGCAATGAAAACACACAGTTTCTGGTTTGGGTCCAGCCTTGGGTTTCTTCACGAGAGGAGCAACTGCTTTGCCACTCTGCTTGGAGTTACCCTTCTTACCCTTGCCATTTTTCTTGAAACTAGTGGTTTTATTGACCATCAACACTTGATGCTCCTTCTGAATTTCAGACTCAGCGGCTTTCAGCATCGCAAACAGCTCGGCGACTGACTTGTTCATCCCGTGCATGTTATAGTTCAACACGAAGCTCTTGTAGCTAGGTGGCAATGATTGAAGAACTCTGTCAGTGATAGCCTCTGGCGGAAGGGGCATCCCTAACTCAGCCAGACGGGTGGAGTACCCAGACATTCTGAGCACGTGATCACTGATAGACCCGTTCTCCTCCATCTTGCAAGCATAGAACTTATCGGAGATCTCATATCTCTCGATCCGGGCATTCTTCTGAAAGATAAACTTCAACTCCTGGAACATCTCATATGCTCCATGACGTTCAAAACGTCTTTGAAGTCCCGGTTCTAAGCCATACAACATTGCACATTGAACTATTGAGTAATCATCAGAACGAGCCTGCCAGGCGTTCACAACGTCTAGAGACTCAACTGGAGCGGGTGGATCACCAAGCGGTGCATCAAGGACATAAGCCTTCTGGGAAGCCGTAAGGATAATCCTTAGATTACGGGCCCAGTCCACAAAGTTACTTCCATCATCTTTCAACTTAGCTTTCTCTAGGAACGCATTAAAATTCAGGGGTGCTACTGCGCGAGCCATGATCTACAACATAAATATAGCAAAGACAACTTAGACTATTGTTCTTAGATAATGAGTTTAGTTAATCATATTTAAAAAGCTCCCACTCAAATTGACATCCCTCCGGTCATTCGAGTGTAACATGATCCAAATCCACCAACTCAAGTCCGATCATCACGTGAGTTGAGGTGGTTTCAATGGTGAACATCTTCATGTTGATCATATCTACTATATGACTCATGTTCGACCTTTCGGTCTCTTGTGTTCCGAGGCCATGTCTGTACATGCTAGGCTCGTCAAGTTTAACCCGAGTGTTCCGCACGTGCAACATGGCTTACACCCGTTGTATGCGAACGTAGAGTCTATCACACCCGATCATCACGGCGTGTCTCGAAACGACGAACTTTCGCAACGGTGCACACTTGGGGAGAACACAATTTATCTTGAAATTTAAGTGAGGGATCACCTTATAATGCTACCGTCGTCCTAAGCAAAATAAGATGCATAAAAGGATTAACATCACATGCAAATCATAAGTGACATGATATGGCCATGAACTTGTGCTTTTGATCTCCATCTCCAAAGCACCGGCATGATCTCCATCGTCACCGGCATGACACCATGATCTCCATCATCTTGATCTCCATCAACGTGTCGCCATAAGGTTGTCGCGCCGACTGTTGCTTCCACGACTATTGCTAACGTTTAGCGATAAAGTAAAGCATTACATAGCGCTTAATGATTGACACGCAGGTCATACAATAATTAAAGACAACTCTATGGCTCCTGCCAGTTGCCGTACTCATCGACATGCAAGTCGTGATATTCTATACAACACATGATCATCTCATACATCACATATATCTCATCATGTAATTGGCCATATCATATCACATCATACCCTGCAAAAACAAGTTAGACGTCCTCTAATTGTTGTTGTAAATTTTACGTGGCTGCTACGGGTTTGCAAGAACCGTTCTTACCTACGCAAAACCACAACGTGGTGTAGTGATTGCTTTTTGATCTTCTAAAAGAACCCTCTTCATTGAAATCGATTCAACTAAAGTGAGAGAGACAGACACCCGCTAGCCATCTTTATGCAACGAAGTTACATGTTAGTTGAAGGAACCTGTCTCGCGTAAGTGTACGCGTAATGTCGGTCCGGGCCGCTTCATCTCACAGTACCGCCGAATCAAATATCAACTAGTAACGGCAAGCAATATGTATACATCCACGCCCACAACTCGTTTGTGTTCTACTCGAGATCTCATCTACGCATAGACCTGGCTCATGATGCCACTGTTGGGGAACGTTGCATGGGAAACAAAAATTTTCCTACGCACACGCAAGATCTATCCATGGTGATGAGCATCTACGAGAGGGAGAGTGAATCTACATACCCTTGTAGATCGCTAAGCGGAAGCGTTAATAAACGCGGTTGATGTAGTCGAACGTCTTCGCGATCCAAATCGCCGAGCGTCCCGCGATCCAATCACGATCCTTCCGATCTAGTGCCGAACGGACGGCACCTCCGCGTTCAACACACGTACGGCTTGATGACGCCTTCACCTCCTCGATCCAGCGAGCGATGGTGAAGTAGTGGTTGAGTTCCAGCAGCACGACGGCGTGGTGATGGTGGTGAGGAACAATCTCTGCAGGGCTTCGCCAAGCACTACGGAGATTATGACGGAGGAACTAGAGGGCTAGGGTTGCCGGCACACGGCTTGGGAAATCCTGATGTGTCCCGTGTGCTAGCCCTGCCCCTCTATTTATATGTTGAGCCTTGGGGTCTAAACTTGGAGTAAAAGCCTCCTCTAGGTCGGTTTTGCCCGCACAAGGTCGGTTTGGCCCGCAGGGAAAGAGTCCAACTCGGATCCCGGCCGAACCGTGCACAGCCGCACACAAGCGGTAGTACCGCTTCACACAAGCGGTAGTACCGCTTGGGCGGTAGTACCGCTTCACACAAGCGGTAGTACCGCTCGGGCGGTAGTACCGCTTCACCAAGCGGTAGTACCGCTTACGCGGCAGCAAAACTACTTTTGCACTTTCCAATACCTCGTGGGCTTTATCCCTTTGGCCCATATAAAGTGTTGCTGCACCCGAACACTTCGGTAAACATCCGGAACCCCTTCCGGTGAACTTCGGAACTCTTCCGGAGATCAAAACACTATTATCACATATATCAATCTTTACCTCCGGACTATTCCGGAGATCCTCGTCATGTCCGGGATCTTATCCGGGACTCCGAACAACTTTCGGTCACCAACATAATAACTCAATTATACTAATCGTCACCAAACGTTAAGTGTGTAGACCCTGCGGGTTCGAGAACTATGTAGACATGACCGAGACACCTCTACGGCCAATAACCAATAGCGGGACCTGGATGCCCATATTGGCTCCTACATATTCTACGAAGATCTTTATCGGTCGAACCTCTATGTCAAGGATTCAGTTAATCCCGTATGCTGTTCCCTTTGTTCTTCGGTATGTTACTTGCCCGAGATTCGATCGTCGGTATCACTATACCTAGTTCAATCTCGTTACCGGCAAGTCTCTTTACTCGTTCCGTAATACAAGATCTCGTGGCTAACACTTTAGTCACATTGCTTGCAAGGCTCATTGTGATGTTGTATTACCGAGTGGGCCCTGAGATACCTCTCCGTCATACGGAGTAACAAATCCCAGTCTTGATCCATGCCAACCCAACAGACACCCTCGGAGATACCTGTAGAGCACCTTTATAGTCACCCAGTTACGTTGCGACGTTTGATACACACAAGGTATTCCTCCGGTGTTAGTGAGTTGCATGATCTCATGGTCAAAGGAACAGATACTTGACATGCAGAAAACAATAGCAATAAACTGACACGATCAAATGCTACGTTTACAGTTTGGGTCTTGTCCATCACATCATTCTCCTAATGATGTGATCCCGTTATCAAATGACATCTCATGTCAATGGCTAGGAAACCTTAATCATCTTTGATCAACGAGCTAGTCAACTAGAGGCTTACTAGGGACACAGTGTTGTCTATGTACCCACACATGTATTTGAGTTTCCAATCAATACAATTATAGCATGGATAATAAACGATTATCATTAACAAGGAAATATAATAATAACCAATTTATTATTGCCTCTAGGGCATATTTCCAACAGGTTCATCCTTACCCATCACACATACAGGTCATACCTCGTTTCCCTCTTCATCTACACCTATCAACATGTCTAATGTTCTTATTTCTCCTGACTTAGTCACGAATCTTTGTTCTGTTCGTTGTCTTGCTCGTGAGAATCCTCTAACTGTTGAATTTGACGTTGTCGGTTTTTCTGTGAAGGACGCCCGTACCCGGATGGTACTGCACCGCTGTGATAGCCCTCAGGATCTCTACCCGGTGCATCCCTCCTCCACCACCTCCACCCGACCAGTCTCCCTTGCCGCTGGCGTCGATCTCTGGCATACTCGCCTGGGCCATCCCAACTCCACCGTTTTGCGTCATATTCTTCAGAGTTTTTCCTTTTCATGTAATAAGGTTCATGACCACACTTGTGAGGCTTGTCATCTTGGCAAACACATTCGTCTACCCTTTAGTGCGTCTACCACTATTTCTACTTTTCCGTTTCAGTTAATTCATAGCGATGTTTGGACATCCCCGGTTGCAAGCAACACGGGCTATATGTATTATTTGGTGATTTTAGATGACTTCTCTCATTATGTGTGGACGTTTCCTCTTCGTCGCAAGTCCGACGCGCTGGCCACACTCACCGCTTTTTACTCCTATGTCACCACACAATTTGGTCGTCCCATCCTAGCACTCCAGACTGATAACGGAAAAGAGTTTGACAACGCTGCCGTTCACCACCTTCTTGCCTCCCGTGGCACTATCTTCCGCCTCACTTGTCCTTACACGTCTCAACAGAACGGTCGCGCCGAGCGCATCCTACGCACTCTTAATGACTGCGTTCGCACCTTACTCTTCCACTCTAATGTGCCTCCCCGGTTTTGGCCGGACGCGCTCTCCACCGCCACCCTTCTCATCAACATCCGCCCATGCCGTCCGCGTTGGAATTACGCACCTCATCAGCTTCTCTTTGGTGCGCCTCCATCTTACGATGGCCTCCGCATCTTCGGGTGTCTCTGTTATCATAGCACAGCGTCCACCACTCCTCATAAACTCGCGCCTTGGTCTATTCCCTGTATTTTCCTTGGCTATCCTCCTAACACCAAAGGTTACCAGTGCTATAATCCAGTGTCCCGCCGCGTCTATACCTCGCGGCACGTGTACTTTGATGAGATGGTGTTCCCTTTTCAGCAGGTACCTCCCCCCGCCGAGCCCTCCGCGGTCTCTCAGGCCGCCCTGCCTTGGCACGGGACCCAGCCGCAGCTCGCCCCTACAGCACCTTCTGGCAGGCTGCCGTCGTCACCGGGTCGCACACCGGCCTCGCCATCGAGCGCGGCGCCTCCTGCCCCGACGGTCCCTTCGGGCGTCTTGGGCTCGGCCGCCTCCTCAGGCGCTGCCTCCACCGGCTCTCCAGCCGCCACGGCGGTCCCTCCGGACGCCCCTGGCACGGCTGGCACCTCCGGGGCCCTTCCGGGGTGGTGACCCGGGCTCGCACCGGGACACTCCGGCCTAGCACACGCTACCCCTCCGACGAGTATGCGTGTGCTGCCTCGACATCATCACCGTCTCCGCTACCATCCTCCGCTCGTGCAGCCCTTCGGGATCCGAACTGGCTTGCGGCGATGCGGGAGGAGTTCGACGCTCTTCAGCGCAACCACACATGGCGGCTTGTTCCGCGGCCCCCTCATGCCAACGTCATCACTGGCAAGTGGGTGTTCCGCCACAAGACTCGCCCTGATGGTTCTCTTGAGCGCCATAAGGCGCGCTGGGTGGTACGGGGCTTTCGACAGCGAGCTGGCGTCGACTTCACCGACACTTTTGCCCCGGTTGTAAAGTCGGGCACGATTCGCACTGTCCTCCAGTTGGTTGTCTCTCGCGCCTGGCCTGTTCACCAGCTAGACGTGTCGAACGCCTTTCTCCACGGTCATCTCCAGGAGCAGGTGTTCTGTCAGCAGCCCACCGGTTTCGTCGACGCCGCACACCCAGATTATGTGTGTCTGCTCTCCAGGTCACTCTATGGATTGAAGCAGGCACCTCGGGCGTGGTATCAACGTATGGCGGCCTTTCTTCAGCAGATGGGGTTTCGGTCCACTCGCTCCGACGCCTCGCTCTTCATATATCATCAGGGCGCCGGTACTGCATACCTCCTCCTCTACGTCGATGACATCATCCTGACGGCATCCTCCTCCACGCTACTCTAGCAGATCACTGCTCACCTCAGCGCCGAGTTTGCTCTTAAGGACTTGGGGGCTCTGCACTACTTCCTCGGCATCGAGGTCGTTCGCCGCCCTACCGGCTTCTTTCTGCATCAGCAGAAGTACGCCCATGAGATTCTGGAGCGAGCAGGCATGCTTAACTGCAAGACTGCTTCCACGCCTATTGATACGAAGGCCAAGGTGTCCGCTGTCGAGGGATCTCCAGCGTCCGACGCCGCCTTCTACAGGTCTATCGTCGGCGCTCTTCAGTATCTCACACTCACGCGGCCAGATCTACAGTATGCTGTCGGATAGGTGTGCCTTCACATGCACTCTCCGCGTGATACTCACTGGGCCTTGGTGAAACGCATTCTTCGATACATACGTGGCACCATGGCCATGGGTCTCACTCTGACAGCTTCCTCCGCCACCGACCTAGTCGCCTACTCTGACGCGGATTGGGCGGGCTGCCCGGACACTCGCCGCTCCACCTCTGGCTACTGTGTCTACCTCGGGCCCTCTTTGATATCGTGCTCGTCTAAATGACAGCCCACGGTGTCTCGCTCGAGTGCTGAGGCGGAGTACCGCGCTGTGGCTAATGCTGTTGCGGAGTGTTCCTGGCTACGACAGCTGCTTCAGGAGTTGCTGGTTGAGGTTCCTAAGGCCACACTCGTCTTCTGTGACAATGTGTCCGCCGTCTACCTCTCGACCAACCCAGTTCATCATTGACGCACCAAACACATTGAGCTCGACATTCACTTTGTTCATGAGCATGTTGCGCTTGGCCGCATTCGAGTCCTACATGTGCCCACCGATCAGCAGTTCGCCGATGTCATGACAAAGGGGCTACCAACCTCGACCTTCGAGGGGTTTCGGTCCAGTCTCTGCGTCTCCGGCGACGCTTCGACTACGGGGGGGTGTTGAACATGTATACTCCGCGTACACGTCTATAGGTCTTGGTTTGTATATTGCACCTATCACGTCTCCCTCTCATTGTAATCTGTATGTAACTTAGGAGACAAGACATGAGTTGCACCCCTTGTACCTATATATGTGCCTAGTGCACCATCAATGAGAATTATCGATGCATGCAATCCCTAACTTACAGTCAACATGTGACTGCCCCAGCACGGCGGCGGCGGCGGCGTATACATATACTCAGACAATACACCCCATCGTGAGATGGCGATGTATGAGAAGGAAGAACATGCTTACATGCATTGATGGAAACAACATGTGTATATAATGTTTCAATCATATTAGTTCATCCCTTGAGGAATCCATGAGGCCATGAATGCAATTGTATTTATCCTATCCATATGCGTGATATGTATACTCCAATTTTTTGTACTATGAGATATACGACATACTATCCACTTTTATGATACTCCATACTGTATATTTTTATTTTTGCAGGGGTACTCCAAACTATATATTTCTCTATGAAGTACATACCACGTACTTCATACTCCATACTATATTTTTTTTAGGGTTACTCCATACTATATGTCTATATTCTTGGCTCTTGGGCATACTCCATACTTTTTTGCACAGTCATTTAATATGAAGTACATGCATCTTGATACTTCATACTCCGTACTCCATACTCCATACTCCACAGCTTCATACTACATGTAAATATCAAGTATATATTCTAGGATTTAATTTTCGAGTATATGGTATGGGCAATCAAAACACTAGGAAAATATAGTATATAGTATAACGTTTTGAAGCATATATAGAACTATGATCTCTTTGGATTTAAGGAGCACGTATATAATAAGCATTTTTTACATCATGTGTACGTGTATTGTTTGGGCAGTACGTGTCCAGCTAGGTTGTTTTAAAATCAACGTCTCCTAGTGGATAGCTAGCTAGCACTTATCCATTCAGTGAGGTCCGCTGCATGCGGCCTTGAAATTAGCAGGTTGTTGCTAAGACTCCCCACAATGGAGAGTAACATAAAGTAGTAGCATGCATATGTTATTAGTCTATATACACTAGTAGAAAAAGGGTCATTTGTCCCGGTTCGTAAGAACCGGGACTAAAGGGTCGGGACTAAAGCCCAAAACCTTTAGTCCCGGTTCCCTTACGAACCGGGACCAAAGGGGCTCCACGTGGCCGCTGCGGGAAGCCCAGGCAGGAGGACCTTTAGTCCCGGTTGGTAACACCAACCGGGACCAAAAGGCATCCACGTGACGCTGCCTGGGGTGGGGAGGGAGGACCTTTAGTCCCGGTTCTCCCCACCCCAGGCAGCGTCACGTGGATGCCTTTTGGTCCCGGTTGGTGTTACCAACCGGGACTAAAGGCTCCACCTTTGGTCCCGGTTGGTCACACCAACCGGGACCAAAAGGCGGCCACGCGTCAGCAGCTCGCAGTCGCTGGGTTTTGTTTTTTTTTGGAAGGGGGGGTTTTGGGGTTTTGGACGGTTAATTTAGGGGTTTCATATTGTGTTAGCGAGCTAATAGAGAGAAGTGACCTCTCTTTTTCCGTGCTTGGTCGACGCTAGCTACTACACATATAGAGAGAACTCGACGCTAGCTAGTAAGCAAATAAAGGAAACCATTAATTACACAAGATCGTCATGAACATATATAGAGAGAAGTGACATCTCTTTCTTCGTGCTTGGTCGAACAATAAGTTTTCGTATATCTATCCGACGCTGCTACATATGTACAATATATAACATCCCTTACAACAATTTCAATTTCACATGGTATTCTCCTTGTTCAGGTATGACGTGGTCAAGAAAGAATCCCGCCAATTCCTCTTGAATTGCTCGTATGCGATCATGTGGTAGGAGTTCATCCCGCATCTGCCAGATCTAATTTAAAGAAGGGGTCAATACATATATATGAATGAAACTCAACACAATTGATGGTAATATATAAAATAAAATTGTGAATATTGTTTACGTACTTCAAATTGTTTCTCAGAGGAGGCCCGTTCAGAGGTATAGTAGCGAATGAACTCGCATACGTAGTATCCACATAAATGAGTGTTGGGTGCCTGCAACAAGCACTTTACGAGAATAGAGTTCAATCAAACTGATAAGCAAGCATGATAATGGTATTGATGAAACTAGAATCAATGAGAGATGCGCGGAACTAGCTAGTACTACTTACTTTGGGGTGTGTAAATCGCAGCTCCTTCTTCAGACCCGGAACCTTAGCGGTGAACGTTTTCCAAACCCTGGCAGGCAAAGAAAATGATTACTTGATATCAGGAAATGAACGAAAGTTGCCGATATGGTCCCGGTATTGATTGAACTTACTTCTGGAGCATTGCAGTCATGTCCGCATAATACTTGGGATCTTTACGGAGCGAGTCTAAGACAGTTACTAATGCCCCGTCAAGGTTAATGGATAGCAGAATATAGTGGAAGCTGCGCACGCATAACTCATCAATTACATTACTTAACCACGAGTAAGCGGAACCGAATATGCAGAAGACAGTAACACTCACTTGAAGTTGTAAGGAAAGAGTATTTCCCTTTTGTTTTGATGTTTAAGGAACGTTTGTAGTAAGTTGTTCTCGGTATCTTCAGCCGCCTTTCGTACCGACCATTCATTTACGGTATTTGGGCTAATGAACCCAACGTCGAAGATTCCTATTTTTTGGCATTCGACCATCTTCAATCTGCATAATATAGTGAGGATAATTATATATACATGCAATGAACGAGCTGAGCTAGAGACTTAATTATAGAAGTAATACTTACAGACAGTAGCAAGTCATGAGTTGTTTGTCGAGGGCCTTTTGATTGTATAATTGAAATAACTCCACAAATTCAACAGGCAGCAGGTCGACTCCAGGGAAGTCATGCTCTTTTTCAATTCCGACTAACAAACTGTCTTTCCCAGACTTCCTGCAGGTTTCCATGTACCGGTCATGCAATTTTTGCATCATCGTTGTTAGATGAGGATGGTCAGGTTTGACGAGAGGCTTCCCGTGCTCGTATCTAAAGACGTCTACTACCTCAGCTGTTTCAAACTGTACATCATCGGGCAGGTAATCATCAAGAGTGGTACCGGGCAGTAGCACCGGATGATTAGCGATATCGCTAGACACCTTGAGCGGGGGGCACGATTGCTTCTCCTGTTCGCCGAGCTGGGGAATTGTTTTCCCACTTCTTCGTTTTTTCGCTCTTGCAGCACTGGAAATACTTCCCGACTGCTGCGCTTTAGCATGTGTCTTAGTAATTATGCGGTCATAGTTGGAATCCGGCGGAGGCGGTGGTGGTCGCTTCAGGGCATCGATAGTGCGCTTCACTTTCACCGGATCTAGCTTCTCCTTCGGAGGTGGAGTTTTCTTTGCAAAATGGTCCCTCACTTCGGCACGACATATGTCCTCGTTTTCCTGCTCGGTCCTCTCATATGGTAACTTTTCCACAGGCTTGAGACATGGACCGTATCTGAATTGCCTCCCACCTCTGCTTGTACTGCTAGCCGCCGGAGCGGCGGCGTCTCTCTTCCGTCGTTGCTGAGGAGGCGGAGAAGGAGGCGGAGTGCTCCGACGCGCCGGAGTAGGCGAAGGAGAAGGTGGAGTGCCCTCACGCGTCGGAGGAGCCGGAGAAGGAGGCGGAGTGCCCTGATCACTCGCCGGAGGAGGAGGAGGAGGAGGCGGAGTGCTCTGACTCGCCGGAGGAGGAGGAGGAGGCGGAGGCGTCCAGTTTGGAAGCTTGATGTACTCCTTCTGCCATAGACATGTACTCCTCAGAGCACGAACCAGCTGATTCTCCCCTTCACCTGTAGAGTGGTAAAGCTCGAGCTCCTCAAATCCCTCCATTACTTCATCCACCATCACAACAGCATAGCCATGTGGAATCGTAAGGCAGTGAAAAGTTCCGTTGGGTTGAGGAGGTGCAACAGAGCCGAGAGCCGCCTTGAAAGTGAGGTTATGGCATTTCGTCATAAGCTCGCAATTTTGAGCCTCCGTGATAGTATCCACGGGGTAGATAGGCTCCGTGAAGTCATTCTGAACGGGCTCCGTGGAAGCCACGCTCCTTCTCCGCTGAGATGGCGGGGTAGCTTCTGGGGTAGCTTCGTGCTGCTGAGATAGTTGGCCGGCAGCTCGCTGGCTCTCAGCTTCCTCTAGCTTTTGTAGTCTTGCACTCATCTTCTGCATGTCGCTCAGCTCCACTTTCCTCTTTCTCTCCCGGCTTCTGTAACCGCCTGCGTCGGGAAACCCAAACTTCCACGGAACGGAGCCTGGTGTGCCTCGTGTTCGTCCAGGGTGCTCAGCATTCCCTAGGGCCTCAGTCAGCTCGTCCTTCTCTCTGTCGGGAATGAACGTCCCTTCCTGCGCTGCGGTGATATACTTCTGAAGCTTCGTGACGGGTATTGCAAGTTGCTCCTCCGTCCAACGGCACTTCCCTGTTTCAGGGTCCAAAGTTCCCCCAACCCCGAAGAACCAAGTCCTTGAACGTTCTGGCCATTTCAATGTCTCTGGTTCGACCCCTTTAGCAATCAGGTCATTCTCAGCTTTGTCCCACAACGGCCGGGCTTTGAGGTAGCCACCTGACCCCGTGTGATAGTGATACTGCTTCTTTGCAGCGTTGTTCTTGTTTGTCTCTGACATTTTCCTACTCTTGTCTGATGTCTTGTAGGCCACAAATGCGGGCCAGTGATCTCTTATCTTCTCAAATCGGCCGATGAATTCTGGAGTCTCACCTTTGTCGACAAACTTTGATTTCAACTCCTTCTTCCACCTCCTGAATAGATCTGCCATCTTCTTAAGAGCACACGCCTTGACCAGTGGCTCTATAACGGGCTTATTCGGATCCTCCTCTGGCGGTAGGGTGAAATTTGCCTTCAGCAAGGTCCAAAGATCATCTTTCTGTCTATCGGTGACATAATCACCTTCAGGGGCGTCGTCCTTAGGCTTATTCCATTGCTTGATGCTGATCGGGATGTTGTCCCTAACAATAGCTCCGCACTGAGCAGAAAATGCGTCCTTGGTCCGCTTGGGTTCAATCGGTAGGCCATCGTCCGCGAGTGCTGTGATCGTGAACCTTTCATCCTTGCGCAACCTCTTCTTCGGGCCTCGTCTCGTTACCGAAGTTTGGCTCGATCCGGAGGGCTATAAAAGAAGAAAGAAGAGTTAATATATGTACATACCAAAACAATTAATGCATCAATTAGCTAGTTAGCACCTCCGGAGCCATCATGATCATGTCACCGGAGCCATCATGATCATGTCCTTCCTCCTCCATTGTTCCATCGGTGTCGTTGAGAAACGACAAGACAGCATCACCTCCGGCGAGGATTATCTCCCCCAACAACTGTTCTTGTTCCAAGTCTCTTTGATCCATAGTTTCTGCAAATATAGAAGAATATATATATAGATGAGATCGGAAAAAAATTGGATCAACTTGTGCACATCCATAATGGGGGTATTCTTGATAAATCTATGTTACCGGAGTTATCTATGTTACCGGAGGGGGTAGACGACAACGACGCTCACCCCTCATGTCATGTCCGACGTCCCTCCTCATGTCGAAGTTATCGGGGAGGGGTAGACGACAACGACGCTCACCCCTCATGTCCGACGTCCCCCCTCATGTCGAAGTTATCGGGGAGGGGGTACAGGTGGCCTCGAGAGTTGGTCGGGCGAGCGGACCGGGAGTAAGTAACTTTTAACTCATTTTAACCTTTAAGGGATTTAATTAACAAAATGGCGCCATTCTGAATGTGCATAAAATGGTCCATATTTTTCCTGATCTCATCTACCCTTCTATATGTCACGTTGTCTAGTGTCAAAGGATTCAAGAAAACCATGGCTTCATCATTAGCCGGAAGTAACAGGCGCATAATGGTACGACGCTCTCCAAAATTGTTTTGGAACGGAGTCCCGGATAGGAAAATTAATTAGCTTTTTGGTACGAAGTTCAGCAAGAGCCTTCTGAATATCGCTATTTGGAAGGCCTTTGCTGAAATTCGTACCAAAAAGTGAATTATTCTATCCAGAACTCCGTTCCAAAACAACTTTGAAGAGCTTCGTAGCATCATACGCATGTTACTTCCGGCTAATGATGAAGCCATGGATTTCTTCAATACTTTCACAGACAACGTGACATATAGAAGAATATATATATATAGATGAGATCAGAAAAAATTTGGATCAACTTGTGCACATCCATAATGGGGGCATTCTTGATAAATCTATGTCAAAATTCAAACTTTGACATATGATCAAACTTTGATATATGATCAAATGTTGCATATGTCAAAATTCAAACTTTGACATATGATCAAACTTTGATATATGTCCACCGCGATATAAAATGATACATAGACTTTTTCGGGCGAGAGGGGGTTGATCGACGTCCCCCCTCATGTCGAAGTTACCGGAGTTTTCTTCTAGTGGTTTGGGTGGCCTCGAGAGATTGTCGGGTAGGGGCGGGAGGGGGTAGGAGATCGACAACGCTTTTTTCTAGGGTTTGGGTGGCCTCGAGAGTTGGTCGCCCGGTATATCGAGAGGGGGGGTGAACATTTTACCTTAGTAACTTAGAAAAAAAATGTTATCGGGGAGGGAGTATATCGACAACGCTTTTTTTCTAGGGTTTGGGTGGCCTCGAGAGTTGGTCGCCCGGTATATCGAGAAGGGCTTGAACATTTTACCTTAGTAACTTAGGAAAAAAATGTTATCGGGGAGGGGGTATATCGACCCACCCTCATGTCGAAGTTATCGGGGAGGGGGTATATCGACAACGACATACATACATGGAAAAAAATGCTATCCATCTATACATACATAGCCACATACATATATACATGGAAAAAAATGCTATGAAAAAAAATACATATATGAACAAAAAAATGCTATGAATAAAAATAATTAATACACAGATGAACAAAAAAAATACATATATGAACAAAAAAATGCTCTGAACAAAAAAATTAATACATATATGAACATCCATACATACATATAGCCACATACATATATACATTATATATATATGAACAAAAAATTCATCATATAAAAAATGAACAAAAAAATGATATGAACAGAGCCGGGGCGGCGGCGGCTCACAGCGGGGGCGGTCGGCGAGGGCGACGGCGGGGGCGGCGAGGGCGTCGGCGACGGCGACGGTGGGGCGGGCCAGGGCAGGGGCGTGGCCGGGCGCGCTCGGGGGCGGCGGACGGCATCGGCTGGCGAGGGCGACGGCGGGGGCGGCGCGCGAGGGAGCCGGCGACGGCGTCGGCTGGCGAGGGCGACGGAGGGAGCAGCGCACGAGGGAGCCAGCGACGACGGCGACGGTGGGGGCGGGTCGGGGCGCAGGGTCGCGGCCGGGCGCGCTCGGGGGCGGCGGACGGCGACGGCGTGGGCGGTGGACGGCGTCGGTGTGGGCTAGGGGGCGGGGCAGGGGCACGGGCGACGGCGACGGCGTCGGGGCAGCCTGGCGGCGTCGAGGAGGTCGGCGTCGTCGGGGGGAACTGCGAGATGAAAATGAAAATTTTCACAAGTCCTGCTTATATACACACAGCATTGGTCCCGGTTGGTGTCTCCAACCGGGACTAATGCACTCCTTTAGTCCCGGTTGGTGCCACCAACCGGGACCAAAGGTCTCTTTTCAGCAGCCCAAAGGGCGGGAAGCAGAGACCTTTGGTCCCGGTTGGTGGCACGAACCGGGACCAAAGGTAGGCATTGGTCCCGGTTGGTGGCACCAACCGGGACCAAAGGTGGGCATTGGTCCCGGTTGGTGCCACCAACCGGGACTAAAGGGTGGTGCTGCCCGGGGCCAAAAGTTTAGTCCCACCTCGCTAGCTGAGAGGGCTCGAGAGTTGTTTAGAAGCGCTGCTGCGCCAGCCCTCTCGAGCTCCTCTCAACAGCAGGCTTACGGGCCTAATCGCACACACCTCTGCCTGTGGACCTTCTGGGCCTTCTGCGGGCCTGAATCCTGGCCCAACTAGATTATTGGGTTTCTAGTCGTATTCAGGCCGTGGTGGCCCACTAGGCGGCATTTTTTTTAATTTTTTTCTACTTTTTTTGTTTTCTTTTTTGCTTTATTTATTTTCTTTTGTTTCTACTTACAGTTTTTCAGTGATTCTTTTTGCTTTTAGGTCACAAAAATTATAAACTTTCTGTTAGTGCCATTAGTTTCCAAATTTGAATTCTTTTAAATTGGTGTGAATCACTAGTTTGTGAATAACTTTACTATAAAAATAGATTTTTGAGTGATTCTTTTTCCTGCTATTTAATATTACTGTGTTTTATCATTATATTCAATTTGGTAATTTTTAGGTAATTTTAAATGTCTGTTTTAACCAAAAACAGATTTTATTATTTTAGTTTGCTATTAAAGTTTCTAAAAAAATTCTTTATGAAAATTCTTTTTGCTATTAATGTTTTGAACAAAAAATACTTTGATAACTTTAGTTGCATAAATTTTATATAATTTTAGTTTCATAAATACTAGAGGTTTATAAAATATTTTTAGTTGATTCCTTTTGCTATTAGAGTTTTATAAAAGCTTTTTAGTTGATTCTTTTTGCTATTGAATAATATTATAGTTTTATTTTAGTTGATCATAACAGAATTTTTTAATTAATTATTTTTAGTTCATTATTTTTGCTATTAGAGTTTCATAAAGGTTTTCTAGTTCATTCTTTTTGCTATTAGTTCATTCTTTGAACTAAATGACCCTGAAATTGAAAAGCACTTCAAATGAACTCTGAAAAGGTTGAATGTTGGCATGGTATCATCATTACACCCACATAGCATGTTCTAAAAAGTTGAGAGGGTTACGGCAAAAACTGGATGCACTTCATGTACAAAATGGACAATCTCTTTCGAAGTATCAGGGTTTCGGACGAAAACTCATCTGTTACAAAAGGCATTTAATTTCTTCACATGTAACTGCAATGATATAGTTGTGGAGAGAAAGTCTTCACTTTTTCTTCGCTTGTGTCCTTTGCTTATTGCGCCGTAACCATGGATAATCTTCATCGTTTAACAGGGTGCTTGGGTCAGCCTTGACTTTGAAGGGAGGAATTTCATGAAACTTTTCATAATCTTCAGACATGTCTGTCTTGCCCTCCAATCCCACGATGTCTCTTTTTCCTGAAAAAACTATGTGGCGCTTTGGCTCATCGTATGATGTATTCGCTTCCTTATCTTTTCTTTTTCTCGGTTTGGTAGACATGTCCTTCACATAGAAAACCTGTGCCACATCATTGGCTAGGACGAATGGTTCGTTTGTGTACCCAAGATTGTTGAGATCCACTGTTGTCATTCTGTACTGTGGGTCTACCTGTACCCCGCCTCCTCACAGATTGACCCATTTGTACTGAAACAAAGGGACCTTGAAATCATGTCCATAGTCAAGTTCCCATATGTCCACTATGTAACCATAATATGTGTCCTTTCCCCTCTTGGTTGCTGCATCAAAACGGACACCGCTGTTTTGGTTGGTGCTCTTTTGATCTTGGGCGATCGTGTAAAATGTATTCCCATTTATCTCGTACCCTTTGTAAGTCAATACAGTCGAAGATGGTCCCCTGGCCAACGAGTACAGCTCATCAGAAACAGTGTTGTCACCCATGAGACGTGTTTGCAACCAACTGCCGAAAGTCCTGATGTGTTCATATGTAATCCAGTCGTCACACTGCTCCGGGTGTTTGGAGCGCAGAATATTCTTGTGTTCATCGACATACGGGATCACCAAGGTAGAATTCTGTAGAACTGTGTAGTGTGCTTGAGACCAAGAATGCCCGTCCCTACATATTATTGAGTCCGCTCCTAGTGTGCCTTTTCCAGTCAGTCTCCCCTCATACCGCGATTGAGGGAGACCAATCTTCTTAAGGTCAGGAATGAAGTCAACACAAAACCCAATGACATCCTCTGTTTGATGGCCCATGGAGATGCTTGCTTCTGGCCTAGCGCGGTTACGAACATATTTCTTTAAGACTCCCATGAACCTCTCAAAGGGGAACATATTGTGTAGAAATACAGGGCCCAGAACGACAATCTCGTCGACTAGATGAACTAGGACGTGCGTCATGATATTGAAGAAAGATGGTGGGAACACCAGCTCGAAACTAACAAGACATTGCACCAAATCACTCCTTAACCTTGACAGGATTGCTGGATCGATCACCTTCTGAGAGATTGCATTGAGGAATGCACATAGCTTCACAATGGCTAATCGAACGTTTTTCGGTAGAAGCCCCCTCAATGCAACCGGAAGCAGTTGCGTCATAATCACGTGGCAGTCATGAGACTTTACGTTCTGGAACTTTTTCTCTGCCATATTTATTATTCCCTTTATATTCGACGAGAAGCCAGACGGGACCTTCATACTGAGCAGGCATTCAAAGAAGATTTCCTTCTCTTCTTTGGTAAGAGCGTAGCTGGCAGGACCTTCATACTGCTTTGGATGCATGCCGTCTTTTTCATGCACACGTTGTTGTTCCTCCCGTGCCTCCGGTGTATCTTTTGTCTTCCCATACACTCCCAAGAAGCCTAGCAGGTTCACGCAAAGATTCTTTGTCACGTGCATCACGTCGATTGCAGAGCGGACCTCTAGGTCTTTCCAATAGGGTAGGTCCCAAAATATAGATTTCTTCTTCCACATGGGTGCGTGTCCCACATCGTCAGTCGGAACAGATAGTCCGCCAGGACCCTTTCCAAAGATTACTTGTAAATCATTGACCATATCAAGTATGTGATCACCAGTACGGAGGGCGGGCTTCTTCCGGTGATCTGCCTCACCTTTGAAATGCTTTCCTTTCTTTCGACATTGATGGTTGGTCGGAAGAAATCGACGATGCCCCAGGTACACATTCTTCCTGCATTTGTCCAAATATATACTGTCGGTGTCATCTAAACAGTGTGTGCATGCGTGGTTTCCCTTGTTTGTCTGTCCTGAAAGGTTACTGAGAGCAGGCCAATCGTTGATGGTTACAAATAGCAACGCATGTAGGTCAAATTCCTCCTGTTTGTGCTCATCCCACACACGTACACCTTCTTCATTCCACAGCTGTAAAAGTTCTTCAACTAATGGCCTTAGGTACACATCAATGTCATTGCCGGGTTGCTTAGGGCCTTGGATGAGCACTGGCATCATAATGAACTTCCGCTTCATGCACAACCAAGGAGGAAGGTTATAGATACATAGAGTCACGGGCCAGGTGCTATGATTGTTGCTCTGCTCCCCAAAAGGATTAATGCCATCTGCACTTAAACCAAACCATACGTTCCTTGCGTCACCTGCAAAGTCCCCCCACCTTCTCTCGATTTTTCTCCACTGCGACCCGTCAGCGGGTGCTCTCAACTTCCCGTCTTTCTTACGGTCTTCTTTGTGCCATCGCATCAACTTGGCATGCTCTTTGTTTCTGAACAGACGTTTCAGCCGTGGTATTATAGGAGCATACCACATCACCTTGGCAGGAACCCTCTTCCTGGGGCGCTCGCCCTCAACATCACCAGGGTCATCTCTTCTGATCTTATACCGCAAGGCACCGCATACCGAGCATGCGTTCAAATCCTCGTACGCACCGCGGTAGAGGATGCAGTCATTAGGGCATGCATGTATCTTCTGCACCTCCAATCCTAGAGGGCATAGAACCTTCTTTGCTTCGTACGTACTGTCGGGCAATTCGTTATCCTTTGGAAGCTTCTTCTTCATTATTTTCAGTAGCGAACTAAATCCCTTGTCAGATACACCATTGTCTGCCTTCCATTGCAGCAATTCCAGTGTGGTACCGAGCTTTCTGTTGTCATCTTCGCAATTTGGGTACAACCCTTTTTTGTGATCCTCTAACATGCGATCGAACTTCAACTTCTCCCTTTCACTTTCGCATTCTCTCTGTGCATCAACAATGACCCGGCGAAGATCATCATCGGGCACATCATCTGGTTCCTCTTGATCTTCAGCTTCCCCCATTGCAGCATCACCGTATTCAGGGGGCGGGTAGTTGTCGTCATCCTCTTCTTCTTCGTTGTCTTCCATCATAACCCCTCTTTCTCCATGCTTGGTCCAAACATTATAGTGTGGCATAAAACCCTTTTCAAGCAGGTGGAAGTGAAGGGTTTTAGAGTTGGAGAAAGCCTTCGTATTCTCACAGACGGTACATGGACAATGCATAAAACCATTCTGCTTGTTTGCCTCAGCCGCTTCGAGAAAATTATGCAGGCCCTCAATAAACTCGGAGGTGCGTCGGTCACCGTACATCCATTGCCGGTTCATCTGTGTGCATATCATGAATAGAGAAGTGACCAAATTAATAGAAATTCATCATCACATTAAAGCCAAAATACAGTACTGACCAAAATAAATACATAACGTTCATACATAGTTCTCATTATTGAACAACATATAGCTCTCTAGAGCATCTAATTAAAACATACATTGAAACTATAAAATTTAAATGCAACAACAAATGCGATCATAACCGCAACTAAGGTACCAATTGATCCAACGGCATAATGATACCAAGCCTTAGTATGAATGGCATATTTTCTAATCTTTCTAATCTTCAAGCGCATTGCATCCATCTTGATCTTGTGATCGTCGACGACATCGGCAACATGCAACTCCAACTTCATCTTCTCCTCTTTCAAGTAATTGTTTTCTTTTTCAACCAAATTTAACTTCTCGACAAGAATTTCTATGTCGGTTGGAATTTCCGGTTCACATACCTCCTAGATTAAAAAATCTATGTCACGTTGGTCGGCATAATTGTCATAAACACTAAATAAAACAAATAGTTATAAAAGATAATATATACCACATCCGAATCATAGACCGGACGAGGGCCGACGTGGGCGGATACCATGACCGTGGCACTATATAATAACAAACAATAATAAAAGTAAGAAAATTACACAAGTATCTATCTAAATGATACAAGTAAGAACTTTTTTCTTTTAGAAAGAAGATAAGAAGAAGAGGCTAACCACGGTGGTGCCGGTGCCGAGATGGACGCGGGCGATCGACGGCGGTGAGGACGGGGACGGGACAGGACGGACCGCCAAACCTAAACAAATCTTGAGAAAAATGGAGCTTGGACAAGGAGCTTCGAGAGGAGAAATCTTAAGTGTGGCTCGGGCATTTCATCGAACACCTCATGTGCATAGGAGGTGAGCTAGAGCACCACAAAGCTCTCCCCTCGCCAGCCAGAAAAACAGAGCAGTGTGGAGTGCTCTGCTCGCTGGCGAGGGGGTATATATAGGCATCTCATTGGTCCCGGTTCGTGGCTGGAACCGGGACTAAAGGACCCCCTTTGGTCCCGGTTCCAGCCACGAACCGGGACCAATGGTTGTGGGCCAGGAGCGAGGCCCATTGGTCCCGGTTCGTGTCTGGAATCGGGACCAAAGGGGTCATACGAACCGGGACCAATGGCCCACGAGGCCCGGCCGGCGCCCTGGCCTCACGAACCGGGACCAACCGGGACTAATGGGCTGGCCCGGCCTGGACCAAAGCCCTCTTATGTACTAGTGATAAGTTACTATCTTCACAATGGATAGTAACATAGTGGTAGTAACATTGAGCCTTTCATTTATTAGCTTATAGACTCATCTTGCCTTGGTATGCGTTATGTTACAATAACATGCTAAGTTACTCAATTTCTCTCTCTTCTCATTAATTAGTTGTCACATCATATTTTTTACTTATGTGGCATCTATGTTACTACCTATGTTACTTCCATTGTGGGTAGTCTAATTCGTTGGCTGCTAAAATATTTTAATTAGGCTTGAACACTAACGGGTTTTTTGGTACCCACTAACCCGATTAGTGCTACGGCTTGATGGACACGTGGAGGACATATTTTTGGTACAACCGGGTAGTTACCCCCTGTCTATATGGCTGCCATCTGTCCTCTGGCCTATCGGGTTAGTGGATAGGAAACTATCCATCACGGCTACAGCTTTCATGAGCTAAAGTAACGGACGGTTAGTTCACCAGCTTTGCTATTTTCTTGGCCATGTGCATCCGGTCATTGCATGGATTAGTGGTAGTTACGAAGCTAATCATGTATTCCCTCTGTAAACTAATATAAGCTAGAGCGTTTAGATCACTACTAGGGAGTACCTTGATATATTACTTGGACCAGTCGTGCCATACATGGTCCGTGCTTTCAAAATATTTTTAGTATTTCTTTTTTTCATGCTTCCAAAACAATCATAATATAGAGACGTACATTGCAGTAGTATGTTTCAAGAAAAATTATGTATGAGGTATAGAGTATGCAGTACGTACTAGTTTTGATTGGAGTATATAACGTTTTTCTTTTCTTTTCGGGTAGAGTATGTAGTATGTAGTATGTAGTATGTAGTATGTAGTATGTACGTAGGTTTTCTAATTTGATGCCATACATATTAGTTTCGATTGGAGTATGAAGTATTTTCTTGATGGGTGGAGTATGAAGTATGTACTTATTTTAAACTCGAGTATGGAGTATATGTAGGTATATCTTGGTCTTTAGTGTCTAGAGTATATGTAAGTCTGCACATAATTAATGGAGTATAGATGCTTCTTCTGTCTAGTATAGAATTTATTTTGGGGGGAGTATAGAATATATTGGAATTTGGAGTACATGTATATCTCGAAATAATAGTATGCCTGTGTTACTACACGGTGGTAGTATATACTCTATTTTTTTTTCACCAAAGCCTAACATCATCCCTATATAGTTTTCCTACTTCTAAAATATTAAGTTTGCATACCTACGTAGTTAATTTTTTGAACCAGTATGTAGAATATACCTTTTTATGGAAACGAGAGTATGGAGTATGGAGATGTCATTATAATACATCATCTTGAAATAGATGAGAATATATGTATAATGCAAAAGTAGTATCCATATGAAAGAAGAGTGCAAATACATTATATATCATAAAAAAAGAGTATCTGTAAATAAAAAGGGTATGTATATATTCCAAGAAAGGAGTATCTCCTAACATAATATATGTTCTTTAGTTAGTTCGTTCCCTGTATGCATGTACGTACATCCACAGAGCTAGCAAAAGGAAGCATCCGTGCATGAGATTGTATCTTCACGGAATTGTATATACTACCTAAAGAAGCTAATTCAGGGGAATTAAATTTATAGAACGCGTGGCTTGATGGACAGGTTGTGATGGATGCTAAGTACATGTACTGCCGTATAACATGAGATCAGCTACATTAAGATTCAGGGCAGTGCTGGAGGCGGTGATCTTCCGTGCATGAGGTCGATGCATGCATGAGTTGTGGTAGAGTTGGAGCAAAACATGGGCGGCTGGACAACACCGGTGGCTGGTTCTGCAGTGCATCCGTCGCCGATGGAAATGACAGATCCAACTCACCAGCTGGTAGCTGGCACCAGGCAGGTGATGCCGCCGACAACGTCTGCCGATGGCGTCGTAAAACTCGATGAAAAGTTCAGATGTGACGATAGTGTTGCGTCGGCGGCGTCCAGATCGGCGGAGAACGCACCAGTCAACGAAGAAGCCCCAAGAGAGATCAAACTTAATACTGCAAAACTTAGAGATCAAGGTTAACCAATGTGCTTGTATTCATAACAAGATGTGCGGATCAGCGAATGTGCCAATACATTACTCCCTCCGTTCCGAAATATAGTGCGTCCTTGGTTCCCGCGCTTCAACTTTGACCATAAATTTAACCAACGCGACCGACTGCGGCGGGAGCAAAAAATTATATTTTTTGCTCCCGCCGCAGTCGGTCTCGTTGGTTAAATTTATGGTCAAAGTTGAACCTCGGGAAGCACGGGCGCACTATATTTTGGAACGGAGGGAGTACCTCCATCGGTTGTACTCTCTCTGTTCCATAATGTAGTGCGTCATCGGTTTCCGAGTTTGAACTTTGATCATGAATTTAACCAACGAGACCGATTGCGGCGGGGTAAAAACTACACCACTGAATTCGTATTTCGATACGAATTCAGTGGTATAGTTTTTGCTCCTGCCGCAATCGGTCTCGTTGGTTAAATTCATGGTCAAACTTAGATTTCAGGAACCGCGGGCGCACTACATTGTGGAACTGAGGGAGTAAGATACTAAGATTCCATGGATGGTTGTGGGATCCCATGAAAAGTTGTGCCAGCGGACTGTTTTGCGAGCACATGCGTCGCCGGTGGCCGGGTCACCTCGTGCAATAGCTCCCGATTAACCCAGCTGCCGTGCCATTAGCCAGGTCGTTAGATACGAGGTAGATATACGTTCACGCCTAAAAATCGGAAGAATCGTTTTGTTAACGGATAGGGGAGATAAATCAGCTATTTTTGGAACAAAACCCATTAATCAAAGCCCACACCATGGACTAGATCCGATGGCTGCGAGAGCGGAGGAACTACCGGTAACTACCCCCGGTTGTAGTATTATATACACTTAGAAGGGTGGTTTAGTCTTTTCTCCGGGCGTTGTGGCGAGGGATTCGTCTGGTACTGTTATTGGCGCTCGGGCGGGGAGAGAGGAATATGTGTCAGATGCCTTTGCAGCTGAAGTTTATGCTTTGGTAAATGTTGTATCGCTGGCTGCTGATCTGGGAGTCCTACAGGTGATCTTCGAAACAGACTCGCAACTGCTAGTTGAGGCCATGGACTTCGGCAAGGTCGACTCTTCGCCGTATGCGGCGGTCATTGAGGATATGAAGTACCAACTTAAAATGTGGTTTTCCAAACATGTAATAAGAGTATGTCATCGTAGTGCAAACTCGGTAGCACATGAGTTAGCCAATATTGGACGTATGTACCCCGAGAACCATTTTATGGGGTGGGAGTCTGATGTTCCAGCCCAGGTGGCTGTTTGTGTTTTAGGCGATTTGCCTGAGCACTGTTAAGTTATAAAAGCTATGCTTTTTCCTAAAAATAAAATAAAATTTCTAATCAGATCATTTGTCCCAAACGCAGCCGCCATCAGATTATAGAGTAGCAATTAACAGGGGCGGACCTACGTACGTCCAGCCGGTGTCACAGGACACCGGGTAATTCTGTGATTACCACGTATATATGGCCCATATATTCTATGTGACACCGGTAAAATTTATGGCTGGACACCGGCCTGTAGCGACGGCGCACGCGCAGCCCACAGAACGGCCCATGTAGCTAGCGACGAGGCTACTCGCGAGGGCACCCAGCCGCCTCGATCGATCTAATCGAATCGATCCATACAAGTGTATGTACGTGTGCCTGCTCGACTGCTCCTGGCGTTTCGCCTAACGGCGCCGCCTCGCCATTGAAGCGTCCGTGCCGGTATCGCCGTAGCCGATCACTCAAAATTTGAAGGAAAGAAGTTACTGTAAGTTTCCAATCCCCCTTAAGTTTTGTGCCTCTACAACTCTATTCTGTCCACACACAAAAAATGTAGATTCCAAAACTATGTAACTAGGGTTTATAAAATTTAAGGGTGTTACAGTTCAAAAACATACTGGGATTTGCTAATTTATATGGGTGGGTGGGTGGGGGGGGGGGGATTCACATCTGTTTGGATTATTTCTCGACCATTTCTTTTGTAGGCAATAAAGATCCACTGTCGTATTTTGCAATTGCCAGTCATATTTGTTTAAATAGTATGGAGCCTTTATGCTTTATTGTTTTACTTTATATGACTGCTACTTGCACTACAGGACGGTAGACTTTAGTAGTTGTTAAAATACGTCTGGGAAAGATCCTTCAAAGAACTAGGAATATATTCCTACTGAAACGCTTCGTTTTGGTAATCATTTTATGACCGAGCATTAAAAAAAATGAGTGTGTTACTTTCTTGTATATCATTGCTTAATAACCACATGTATGAGATATTCCAAAAAAAACATATGTAATGTGCAAGTGGACCCCGGGACATTTTTGTCCTAGGTCCGCCCCTGGCAATTACGTCTCCATGATGACCACACCATTGCTGCCTGACATCTGCTCTTTTTCACATGCACCGATCAAGAGCGAGTGGATACAAGTTGAGACAATTCCTTATTTAACACCGTCTTAAAAATTGTTGCCTTATTTAACACTGAAAAACATTTTCTTTCTTATTTAACACCGACTCTAAATTTTATGCCTTTTATGACACTTTCGTTCATTTTTAGCCTTAACGATGTTAAATGACATATAAAAAGACCTATTTGCCCTTCATGTGGTATTTGACAGAAAATTACATTTATGTATGTATCCGGCCTACTCGTTTTGTTTTCGCCTTGGTCCCAACATCGACGGCATTGTAGCCGAGTGCTTTCCGGCGTATGATGAGGCTAGCTCGAGTACTTAGCTAATGGGTTCCGTATGAGGCTAACACGTGCACACCAAGAAGGCAGGCAAAGTGGAGCGATTCTAGTTGGACGTGTATTGCTATACGTACTAGAGGAAGCTAGCTCCTAGCAGCCCATCTCTTGATTGATCGATTCTACTTTGGCTGGCTAGCTAATCAAGCTGGCGATATTATCTCAGCGACACCACAAACACACGTGGCAATTCCTATTTATTTTATTTATTTCAATCTTAACCGCCACTCCCTGTACCAAGAACACGAACGACACGTTCTTGTTGGCATCAACTCATGACTCGCGTGCATGTGTTACTCGCATGTTCTTCCCGTAATGGATCGAAGGGATCAGCGTCCTGTATATGCGTGACTAGCCAATGGCTAAATCGATCATCTTTTTAGCTTTTCATTGAGCATCCAAAGCCAGCTTCGCTGTGTACGTCAACCCCAACCGCCACGGCGCCTGCACCCCTGCCGGTCCGAGCGACAGGACTAGCATCAGTACGCTCGACGGCAGCGTCCAACCATAGTTGGCACGGTGGCCCTCTGAGTAGAACCATGCGACGACGACGAGCTTTGGTAGCTGCTTGTCGCGTTGAACTGCTCCCCAGCCTTGAATGTGCCCCATCTTACCAGTCCGGTCCTCACATTGTTACATAGGAATTCTCTCGAAATAGGCTTTCGCCCCGCTATATTGATATAGCAACCACCCGATACAACATTCCGATCAACGCTGGGGCTAACAGCAAAAGCACGCCCAAAAGAAAATACAAGAGAAAATAAGAGAAAAAATGCCAACAACGCCGGATCAACGAAAGCTACGGCACCCCGCGACCGCTGTGCCCACCGAAGATAACCACCACGCTCCAAAGCCACCGAGTTGCCGTGTACCAAGCACCACCTTCAAGAAGGAATGCGACGATGACGACGCTGCTGCCCGGACGAATCCTAGGATTTCTCCCGGTACACGGAGGGTAGTGGGGGGAGAGGGTCACCCGACGCCCTTCAAGAAGGATGGCGGCGCCCGCAGGCGTCACCGCGTTGGCGCCGGCAAGACCCGACATGGATTTCTCCCGACCCCTCGCGCCCGCCATCCAGGACCAACCTTCGGCTCCACCACACCCGCCGCCCACCAACATGCGCCAACACAGTCACGAAGACACCGCCGTCGTCTCACCACGGCCAACGAAGCGAGGCCGGCCGGATCCAAACGAGACAGCCGTAGACAAGGACCGGCAGCACCGCAGCCACGAGGGAGGGAACAACCTCCACCGGCTTAGGCGGTAGCAGACCGGGCATAGCAGCAGAGGCACACCAGACCAAATGTCCGGCCGAGCCCAGAACGGGCCCGTGAAGCTCCGCCGCCATGCTGCAGCAGTCGCGGCACAGCAGCCGCCGTCCCTGTCGCGAGGAGCTCGCCAGAACCACCGGAGAACAACCCACCGCAGCCCCCCAGCAGGCCCGCCCCGACCCAGATCGGGCCCGTAGGGCCTAGATCTGGGCCAGCCGGGCGCCGCCGGCCGCCGCTAGCCATGGGCCGTCACCGCCGCCAAGGAGCAACGCCTCCGCACCGCCGCCGTCCAGATCCACGCCGGAACGCCGCCGGCCGAAGGGCTCCGCTCGCAGCCCGCACCGCCCGCAGCGCCGCCCGCCGTCCGCAGCCAGAGCTGAGCCGCAACACAGCCGCCGCCGGTGCAGGCGTGGACCACCCCAGCAAGGAGCACGCCGCCACGCCGGCCCCCTCCAGCAGCCACAGCCACCAGCGGCGGCCGGCCTATGCCGCCTCAGCCCGCGCCGCCTGCTGGCAGCCGGTCGGAGCATCCACCCGATCCAGATCTGGGCCGGGACGCCCAAAACCGCCAACCGCGCAGGCACGCCCCACCTCGACTCCGACGAGCAGCCGCCCGCGCCTCCACCCCAGGACACCACCGCCGTGCCGTCCCGGCCGCAGCCGCGCCACGCCGTCCTGCAGAACCGCGCGCATCCGCGCCGTGGCGCTGTCCCGCGCCAGCCCACCGCGAGGAAGGGGAGGAGGCCCCGCCGCCGCCGACGCCGGCCGGGCTTTGCCCGACGGCGCGAGCCG
Source organism: Elymus sibiricus (assembly GCA_039707655.1). Classification (NCBI taxonomy): domain Eukaryota; kingdom Viridiplantae; phylum Streptophyta; class Magnoliopsida; order Poales; family Poaceae; genus Elymus; species Elymus sibiricus. Next base: position 292,852,926 of record CM077671.1, on the reverse strand, counting down.
GCGGCGGCGAGGGAGGGGCGGAGGGCGGGGGAGGCTGGAGCCGGCGGCGCTAGGTTTCGCCTCCCCGCTCGCGGGAGCGGGCGAGACGAGCGCTTTCTTTTTCAACCTCCATAGGAATTTAGACACGGTGAATTCTAATAAACACGGTCAAATGGAAGGGTCAATGGTCCTCGCATTGAGACAAATTTTTGGTCACATACCACATAGGGGCAAATAGTCTTTTCAAATGTCATTTAACACCGCTAAAGCTTAAAATGAACGAAAGTGTTATAAAGGACGTAAAATTTAGACACGGTGTTAGATAGGGAAGAAAAACTTTTCTAGTGTTAAATAGGGAATCAACATTTAAAACATTGTTATATAAGGAATTTTCTCATACAAGTTAGGACCACATGTTGGTCTCACAAATCGAATGATAGAAAAGTTGTACTTCCTCCGTCTCAGTTTATAGGGCATGCGTGAGGTTCTAGGCCATCGATTTGACTAACTAAATATGTGTTATATGTCACAAAAAGTATATCATTAGATTCTTAAGCAGATGTAGTTTCTAAACATATATTTTTCATCACATATGATATATATTTAGTTAGTTAAATTGTCGACCTAGAACTACGCGAATGCCTTCTAAACTGAGACGGAGGGAGTATCAACCAATGGATGGATTTTATTTTATTTTTTGCGCTGGAAGTTATCGATCAAACAGAATTTGGCTACAAGTTCTCGAAAACCACACAAATTTTCTAACATATACAAAGGAAATTAAAACACAAAATATACATATTGTTGTGGAATACACACACGAGACATCAGACTCGCAAGAAGTTCGTCAGCAGCCCGATAGAGTCTAATCAAGGCAGCCGCTCACCGTCCTTCGATGATCCATATTGAACCCAGTCGGTCAGATCAACTGAACATTTGTACAACTACAGTGCTGACGTGATAGATCTCCGCACAGCCTGATGATCCCGCCTCGCCCTAGTCATCCTGCTTCAGTGCGGTCGATTTTCCAATTTCGCGAGGAAGCAAACGCGCTCGTGGTGTGACGGCGGCGCCGCCAAGCCCTGGTCGGCGACCATTCCTAGTAGATGCCATTCCGGCGAGTCCATGGCCCAATGGCCATCTGTCTCTTGTACACAGGTAGATCACAGCGGCCGGCGACGGCTATCCTATTGAAGAATTGGTTTTTTTTTAGGCAGTAGAATTAGGGTTCTTGTGATCGAGTTGAATAGCTATTATGTATCAGCCGAGATGCATTGATATGAGAATAAGAATAAGAATAAGAATCAGTTTACCTTTTTCCACTTGGAATCAGTTTGCCTTTTTACCCCCAAGCACGAGGTACTCCCTTGCTTTTTTAGTTGGTACTCTCTCATACACACGTTGGAGTACCAACAGACATCCATCGTTGGATCAACAGAAATGGAGGGCTCATATTCATTTAAGGGTACTGTAAAGGAGCTCCCATACAAATATGCAGCTATGTACAATTACTTAAGCTAGTGGACATGTATGTGGCAGTTGAAACGTGTGTCAATGTCGATTACCAGAATTAAATGGGGCCTCTCGCTCCCCAAAAAAAGATAATCAAATGAGAAAACCCATGAGGACAGGAGGGGAATCTGAAATGACCTTCTTTCGCTTTCTCTCAACTTCATTGTTTTGTTCTTCCCAGATGATAAGTACCTGACGTCAGGTAGGAGAACATGGCAATCGAACGATTTTGATGGGAATTCTAGTGACACAAGGACGGTAAGTTAGTTGACACACACGGCAAGTTTCTGTCAAAAAATAAACTGAAGCACGAAGTTGACATGCTTGCTAACTAAAGTTGTCATCCTCGTGTCACTAATTTGCCATCGAAAGTGTTTGAATTTTCATGTGCTCGTACCTGACGTTCGGACGTTACCATATTCCTTTGTTCTTTCCAAGATGATGACACAGCCAGCATGGCGCCATGGGGGCGACGCCTGAAAGCGAGCAAGGTGGGCTGGCCCAGTGAGTTGCACAGCCTATATGTTTTTTTACGTTCGTTCGTCACATTTTTTCCTCTTTCATTTATATTGCTTATGTGTTTGTTTCTTTTCTTTAGTTTTTTTTTATCTTTTATTTCGTTTTCTCTGTCCCATGGTTTTGTTTTTGTTGTTTTTCAATTTTCATTTTTGGTTTTCTTTTCTTCACCTTTTTTTTCTCTTTGCAACTTTTTTATAGTCTTCTGTAATATAAACATTCTTATTATGTATGATGAATACTTTTCAAATACAAATTGAACATTGTTTTAATATATGGTGAATATTTTTTAATATAGTAAACTTTTTACAGTATATGTTAAACATTTATTAAAATAGAAATTGAATCTTTTAATATATGTAGAACACTTTTTCTTAACATATGATAAACAATATTTTTAATTCATGGTGATCTTTTTTGTATTATAGGGTGAAAAAAATTATATAGGATGACCTTTCGTAATACATGGTGAACTATAACGTGAAGTTAACTTAAATACACATTGAACTTTTTGTAAACATATAATGAACATTTTTCAATAAATGATGAACTATTTTTAATATTTTTAATAGGTTCTTAGTATATTTAAAATACTAAAGGAAATAAGGAATTCAACCAGACAGATTTCAGAAGAAAACTGACTGAAAAACTGAAAAAACAAATAACAAATAAAAGAAAAACCGCAGCAAAGTGCGTCACACACTGTCAGACTGGGCAGCTCGTTACACAAGAACAAGCGGGAAGCCTTGTGTGTTTGACGCCAACGAGCGTAAAAAAATGAGATCTCATGACAGAAGGAACCTTTATTTCTCCGAGATCACTAGTTAGAGTGTATCATTTACAAAGGTCACTCTCACCTTCTCATGGACTGACAAGTGGTAACTTAGCAGTTTTTCTTTTTTTCGTAGATTCGTTTTCTGAAATATTTTATCCCTTAAACTGTACGTCCAAATCTTAAACCGTTTTCATCGTTGGATTCCTCGCATCGAGATTTTTGGAACTAGGCATGCTAACAAGTTTTTGCTAAACTCTTTTTCTCGAAAAAAAACAAAAAAACAAACCCGTAGTTGGAAACATGTTTTTTTTATTAAAAAATCATTTTCGAGAGGCACAGATGTGCTTCTTGCGAAAGCAAATCTATGCCTCCATAAAAAGCAAATTTGTGTCTCTCCTGGAAAAAACATGTTTTTTTTCCTTTTTCGAGAGGCATAGCTGTGTCAAACATGTGCATCCATAAAAAGCAAACATGTACCTCTCGTGGAAGCCAAAAAATGTGTTTTTCCCCTTTCTGAGTTGTGCCTCTCGTGGAAGCAAATATGCACCTGCACGAGATGCAAACTTGTACCTCTTGTGGAAGCAAAGAAAAATATATTTTTCTTTTCTAAGAGGCACAATTGTGTCTTTCGCTAAAGCAAATATGTGCCTCCGCGAGAAGCAATTCTACGTCTCTCGTGAAAGAAAAGAAAAACGAGTTTTTCCACATTTTTTTAATCTCGGAGAAACCGGGCCAAAACTGAAAAGCCGAAAACCCCCAAAAAAATCATCTAAAACCCGAAAATGCATAGAAAAAAATAAAATCCTGAGGGAGCGTCTCACACACTACACCTGGAGACGGCTAGGAAAGCACCAACCCACAAAAAGTGACCCTCAAGGGGATTCTGCAAGGGGTACCCCTCAGTTAGTTACTCTCCTATTCCCGACGTAGGTCGATATATATATCAACCAAACACGCATCCTTACGTCATTACGTGCCACTACACACAGTTGGGCCGCCCCACAACTACCCTTTCCAGACTAGTTGTTTATTCTTTCCATCTTTTTCTCAGTTTTTTGGTATTTCGTTTTTAATTTTTTTTATCCTAAAACTCAAATTTTGTTATCTTTTTTGAAATCTTGAAATATTTTTTAAAATAGTGATCATTTTTTTAATTTTCCAGCAATTATAAAAGTCAGGGATATTTTTTAGAAATTCAAAAACAAATTTAAATTCGTTACATATTTTAAATCCAGAAATATATTTTAATTCATCATTTTTTGAACCCTGGGAACATTCATGAATATAATTCAAAAACATTTTTGGAATTCAATTTTTTTTACAAAACATTGTTACTTGATAAAAATAGATTCCAAACACCTGAAAACCCCGATAAAAAATGAAGATGCTCGTAGGTAGGGCTTGATACCGGCCCAGTTTAGTTTAGCATTGCACGAGGAAGGGTGTGTGTTTGGTCACCTCGCCCGCCTTACACATTGATTAGGAGCTCGCACAACATAGAGGCAGGGGCACTGCTATGGGTCGCGCTCGTCGCGAGGAATATGATAAAGCATTATTCACGGGCATGCTCGGGTGAAAAACTTGGAAGTTGCTTTCCTTTGGTTTTTTTTTCTGTTTTTTTTCTTTGATTTCTGATTCCATATATTTTAATTCAATTTTGAATAATACTAATGACTATGAACAAATTCATGAATTTTAAAAATAATCATTAATTTTAAAATCTAAAAAAAATATATAAAATATGGAAAATTTTGATTTAATTTGATTTTTAAGGAATTTGAATAAAAAACATTATTCATAATTTTACAAAAATCTAATGGATATGAAAAAAATTCATGGATGAAAACGAATTGAATCCGAAAAATGTTGGTGAATTCAAAAAAACTGTTTGATTACTTGAAAATTGTTCGGAAATTTGGTTACTGTCCGTAAATTTTAAAATATTCATGAATTTGAAAAAATCACAAATGACATTAAATATTCAATAATTTTTAAAATGAATAAATAATCATGATTTGAGAAAAGGAGAAAGCAGAAAAATAAATAGAAAATAAAAACAAAAAGGAAATCGGTGCAAAAAAGATAGAAGGAAAAAAGAAAAACTTTATGAAACATTTCCAAAAGTGGACAGAAGGTTTGTGCGCCTAAGTGGGCTAACTTAAGGTTGTAGTGGGTGAATGCGTATTGTGTTGCTCGCGGAGCAATATACAGTCTTTACGTGCCATGCCGTTATGACATATTAACCTATGCAGGTTATTCAATTGATCTCTATGAGTTACATAAAGAGTAATCAATATAATTATTAAAAGAGTAAAATACACCGTAGGTCCTAAAAGTATTCCAAGTGTGTCAAGTAGGTCCTAAAAGTTTAACACCATTCACCGCGGATCGTAAATGTGAGTAAGTCATTCACCGCGGGTACGAAAAGTATTCGAAGTGTGTCAAGTAGGTCTTAAAAGTCACGGGTAAAATGTGCATATAGGATCCGCGGTGAACGATTTCAAACTTTTAGGACCTACTTGACACACTTGAAATACTTTTATGACCTTCAATGCATTTTACTCTTATTAAAATGGCATGAAACCTTCGCAGCGTGCAGAAGGTTAATGTGGGGTTATTACTTTTTTTTTAGGATAATGTGGGGTTATTACTAAAATGCTCCAAGTGAGCTAGTCTATAAAAGGCCATGAGAAGGAGAGCTTTTACACAAAAGTTGATTTAAGCTCACAAATGAAGAGACTGTAAAAACAATATAACAAAGAGATTATAAGTTGCTCTCCATATATATACTTGTGCTCTTTGTGCATGCAATGTGTTTATCTATCTTTTGGATATTTATATGTTTGTGTGCATCTTGTGATGCCGAGGGCAGTAAATCTATTGAATGAATATAAAAAACGATTTATAACACAGACAGCTCGCGGGCTCAGATAATTCTAATTTTCACTTTTCAGCATACCCGAGATGTGCGCTTCAGGAGTTTTTTTTTTTAAATGGAGGCAAAGATTGCCTCATCTATTAAATAAGCAGAAGAGAATTGCCCAGTTAATTACGGAAAACCGGGCAAAAACCGAAACAACAAGGGCCAAGCCCACTCCCAACTGACACACACGGGGCAAAGCCCACCCTCATCGACAACATGTCGACCTGCAACCAGACAACGCAGCTCCGACTCTGACGGAGAACTCAGAAGAACAAAACCAGGCGAAAGTTGGCGCCACGGAAGATTGCCGAACGGGCCCAGTCATCGTATACCACAGGGCCCCGCCGCCGCAGCTTCGACTCCACAGCAACAAACAAACCGAGGCAATACCGCGGACACGCCGGAGAAGAGCCGACTACCGTAACCATTGCCGCGTCGCCGACATCGCTCCCACCACCATCGTTGCCACAGAAGCCTGGTCGCCACAGTGATCCTCTCGGGGCCGCCGCCCCGACATCCACCGCTCCATCGTGCCCAGCGCACTCCACCGGCACCGCCTTCCGGGGCCGCCGCCCCGACATACCACCGCTCCCCTCGAGCAGCAACGCCGCACAGCCCAACTGCCCGCAGCCCACGCTGCTCAGGGCAACCGCTCGCAGACCACGAACGTCGCACCACATCCGGGGCCGCCGCCCCGACGTAAAGTCAGACCGCCCCCTCTGGGACTCATCGACCGAGCCGACACCCCCACCGCCCAAGCGGGACAAGGATGCCACCCAACCAATGTCGAGATAGAGCCCCACCTCATAGAGTTGCCACTCGCATTGTTCCCGAGATCGCCATCTCGGCGCACAATCAGAAACCACCCGAAGCCGCCGCCCCGACGTCCACTGTCCCTGACGACGAAAAGATCCGTGCAAACTGCAATATGCTGACTCTCCAAGGCGATGCCTCAAAGAAGGAAACGACGTAGCCGCCGTCATCGCCCGCTTCGACCACCCGAAGCTAGAGATTTCTCCCGGAGAGTCATGTAGTGGAGCTCCACGGCAACGCCTTCAAGAAGGGGAACGACACCATGGCATGGCGCCGTCGTTGCCGGCACCGACCCAAAGTCAGGGCTGGACTTTCACCCGGAGCTCCTCCACACCTCCGAATCCGAGCGGATCCGAAGCACTGCACAGCACACAATCCCCATGGCCGACGTCCACCGGCTCCACCTCGTGCAGCTGCCGACGAAAATCGCAGCCACCCCAGCACGCCGGGCCGCCTCATGGCCCGCCACATCACCAAAGCCGCCTACCTGGGGCCGCCGCCCCAGCTCCCGGGCAGCACGCCGGGACACAGCCCAGCGGCCACCCACCCAACCGCGCATGTCGTCCGCCCGCACCAAGCGCGTGACGTCCGCCACCACAGCCGCCGGATCTGGGCGCAAGGACCCAGATCCCCACCGCATGGGACCTCCCATGGCCCTCCCCTCCTGCAGGACACGGACGCTTCAGGAGTTTTTAATTCATGTCAGGAGTATCTCTCACCACAAGCATCATGTGATCTTGTCGTTGCCACTACATCATACTCCCTCCGCTCCTTTTTACTTTGTGTATTATATTAGTGTCGTGTCAAATTTTATAAAATTTGACCAAATTTATATTAAAAATATCAACATCTATAATACCAAATATATATAGTACAAAAGTGCATTACATAATGAATCTAACAATGTTGACTTGACGTTGTGAATGTTTATACGTTTTCTATAAATTTGATCAAAGTAGAGATATTTTAATTTTGGACAAAACTTATATACAAACTAAAAAGGATCAAAATATAAGCTTATTTAGAGCATCTACAACCAGATATTGCTAATATGATCCCTCAAACGTCCGCATGACTGTGCGGCCAGGTGGCGCGCGGCCAGCCAGCACCTGAGGCAACGGCTGCGGCGTCCTGCTAGCACGCCCGCGCGACTGCGGCGGCCAGCCAGCATGCCCGCGACGCTCTGGCTGCACGCCTGCGAGATTGCGTGTGTCAGTGGGTGCGGCAGGCGGGGGCGGTAGTGCGTCCGTGCGGCTCAGCTCCGCCCACGATGCCCGTATTCAGTTTGTGTCCCTGCATCCACGTCGAGCAACAGCAGCCGGAGGAGCACGGCGACGCCACCATAGCATCGAGCAGTGGGAGTTGGAGCGGGAGCTGCGAGCCGGAGGAGCTAGACGAGCTCCGGGCATGGGCGCGAGAGAAAAAAGAAGGAAGAAAACGGTAGATGACTTGTGGGTCCGTGTGAGTGTCCCGGCGTGACCGGGCGTGACCGTACCCCCTCATATTTCCTCAGATTTGAGACGGGTTTAAGGTATGTCGGTTAGTCCGATTGTTTAGGGTCAAAGTGAGGGGTCCGATTGAATCAACTTTTTTTGACCGGGCATTGATCGGGCAGACGTTTTGGACGTTTGAGGAGTAAATAGAGGGTCCGGCTATAGATGCTCTTTAACCGGACGCCTCAAACGACCTCTCATACGCCCGCGAACGCGCTCGGTCAGTGACCAGACATGAGAGTAGGAAAAAAATGACCCAATCGTACCGCTCATATCATCCCAATATGCCCGGACTGTCCGCGAACCATCATATCCATCTCAAATATAGGAAGGATATGAGGGCTCGCAGACGCGCCCGGGCGCGTCCGGTCAGTCCGTCACGTAGGACGCGACCCCACCCCGAACCACATTTTCTTTTTCTTTATTCATTCTTTTCTTTCTTTCTCTTCCTCTTCACCAATCATGTGCAAGTGACCGAACGTATGGGGAAGAAAATGAAGAGTGTGGATGCGCGAATGGACAAATACCCGGTCATTGACCGGGCGAATTTGCTAAGTCGGCTGTAGATGCTCTTAGAGCAACTCCAACCGGGCGACCCAAACGGACGCGCGGTTTTTTCCGCTTTTTGTCCGTTTGGGTCGGCCAGGCAGACGGGCGCGTCCGCATTTTCATTTGGGTCGGCCGGTACGCCTAACGGGAGGCAGACCCAAATTTGCCAGCGTCCAAAAATAAATAAAAACAATAAACACGTGGCATAGATAAACATAATAAAAACTTTAATTAAACATAAGCCGCCGGTCAACCGCCGGTCAAAGTCCACCTAAAACATAATTAAACATTAATTAAAATTTAAAAAAAGTTCGTGCGCGCCGGCACGCTGCCCTAGACGTCCGCCTTGCCCTTGCCCTTGTCGTCGCCATCATCGTTGCCGTCGATGAAGGTGGAGGCGGCCCAGCCCACTCGAATGCAGCCTGGTAGGCTGCCAGTGCAACTCCTCAGGCGTCTGCTGCGGTGGCGGCAGTGCGGCAAGCCGGGCGCTCTCCTCCTCCTCCCCCTCGAGGCGTAGCGCCTTCTCCTCCCGTTCCCACCTCATCTGCCGCTGGCCGTCCGCCTCCTCCTCGGCGAGCTAGTGCTGCCTCCATTGCTCGAGGTGGGCCGCCTCCTCCTCCGGCGTGGCGTCGTAGTGGACGGGCGGTGCGCTCACCCACTCCCGGAGCACCCATTTGTATTTCTCCTCCGGCCAAGTGGGCGGAGGTGGCGAGCGCTTCCGCGCCGACATTGGATCCAGCTCTACCTTGGGGTCGACGGTGGGCGGCAGCGGCGGGGGAGGAGGCTCTGGGACGAAGAGCGGGGCGTGGACGGAGTCCCCCGCAGCCGACAAGGCAAGGGCGCGGTCCCGGATGTCCCACTGGGCTTCCTCCTCGATCTTACTGGCTTCTAGCGCGTGCTGTAGGGCCAGCTCGAGGGCGGCCTGGCATGCCTCCTCCTCGTCCTGCTCCGCCGGCAGGACCTCGGGCGGTAGAGGAGGGACGGAGTGGTCGACGTGGACGCCCCGACGGCGCTCCTCCTCGTGCTCTAGCGTGAACCAGCGCTCCCAATTGGGGGAGTCTGACGCGTAGGCACGCATGGCCCGCTGCTCCGGCGTGAGGAGCTCCCGGCGCCGGCGAACCTCCACCGCATGCGACCGCGTCGATCGGTGCACTGCCGGAATGGGGATCCGCTGCGGATCCAGATGCCAACCATGGGGCAGGTTGACGTCTGGATACTGCAGCGGCCGACGGTACTGCCAGTGCCACCGCGCCTGGTGGACTGGTATGTAGAGCCGGTCCCGTGCCGGAGGCGAGCCGCATCTACCACGCAGCGGCGGCGGCAACGGCAGCGGCGGCTAGCGCCCGCGGGAAGAGCTCGCGCCGGCGCTGAGCTTGGCCTTCCCCTTCCCCTTCCCGTTGAAGAAGCCCATGGCTATCTAGGGTTTGTGGTCGCCGGCGAGGGAGCAGGCGTGGCCAGATGTGGACGGGCGTTTGGAAGTGGATGAGGCCGGCCCCGCCGCACGCTTCCATTAAAAAGGACGGCGACGCGGACCTTCCACCCACTGCCAGGCGGGCCCCGAGGTAGGTGCGGTCATTAAACATGACGCGGGCGGTGGTTGAGCGGCCGATTGGTGGACCCGCGACGGACGCGGAGAGGACGCGGGGCGCGTCCGGTTCGTGTCCGTGAGGACGCAAATCAGGCCCAAAATTGAGGCTGAAATGGTCGACACGGATATGTGACAGACATCATTTGGGTTTGGATCGGCGCGTTGGACCACTTTTTTGTCTGCGACGACCAAAAAAACACTCGCGGAGGGAATGGTTCGTGCTGTTGAAGTTGCTCTTGGAAGTATAAAAAGGCGAATCATGCACAAACATTGCCCATGATCGGGCCGCTCGTGCGCCTCGACGCGCCGTGACGCAGGGACGGACCCGGGGGGGGGGGGGGGGGGGGGCGCGCTGGGGCCATGGCCCCCCATGGTGGAAATTTTTGCAAAGAGACCCTTCAAATTTTCTGAAAAAATTACAAAGAGACCCTTCAAATTAGTGTTTGGCCTCCCCTAGAGTTTGGTTGTTTGTGTTTGGCCCCCCTTCCATGGATCCTGGGTCCGTCCCTGCCGTGACGTATTTCTGTTGCACCGCCACTGCGACCATTACTGATTCATTTATTACTCCGGTCAAATTCAGCACGGAATTATGTGCTGAGAGGCACGGATAACTAAACTGGTGCGGTACACGTAGCGTTCACGCTGCAGTCAGTGCTGTACAAGTTGGCGGTGTATTGTTATTTGTTCTAATTAAGTGCTGGGTCAATGTGCTGATTAACTTAATTAATGAAGTGTGGCTCGCTGGACGCGGATTTTTGGGACATGCGGCTACGCGCTGCCGGAATCCGGCTCGTCCGTTCGCGCGTCGCGATCGGGAGTTAATATAGCCCATTCGTAAATACCTGATTTGTTTATTACGAGCTAGTGGAATACGTATCGTTATACACCGGGAAGAAGTCCGGGGTAGGAATTTATCGCTGTACGGAATACGGGAGCCATCTGCAACGGGGCCCGGCGGAATAAATGCTTTTTTGCTGCTAGGTGCGCATGTTCGAGCACGTCCCCTGTTCGTTCCTCGCACTAAGGGCCCGTTCGGATGTCCGCTGGCTTCCAACTTCCCAAGAAGCCCGCGAGAAGCCAGCCGAACGGGAGCGCTCCGAGAATCTGGCTCCGCGGAGACGAGGAATCCCGCGTGCAAATATATCGGAGATGAGAAGCAGCGCCGGCCCAGCTCCCAGAAATTGAGAAGCGGGAGTTGCACGAAATTACGAGGGAATGCCCTTCCGAAGTGCCTCACGAACCGTTTTCCTCTCGCTCCAGTCATTCACGAACCGTTTTCCTCTCGCTACAGTCTTTCACGAACTGTTTTCTCTCGCTACAGAGTGCCGCTGCTGCCGAACGCTCGCCCAGCTCCCGCGAGAAGCTAGCTAGCGCTGGCTCCACGAGAAGCTGGCTCGTTTCGGAAGCTGGAGAGCTTCCGAACGGGGCCTAAATGACCCTCCCCTCCCCCGAACCGGTCGCCCGTGGAGGAACAGATCGAGCTGCGGAGATGGGTTCTGCGCCGGCCGAGATCAGGTTAGCCATCGGAACTATGCGCCCCATGCTGTATCTTGTTCCGCTCATGATCATCCCCGTCCACATGTATTGATCTGTCGTTTTACCTGTATCGCGCAGCGTTGCGCCGTTCTTGGGGCCAAATTCTGGATCTGGTTCTCATGATTTCGCCGATTTTCCGTTCCACCATGAGTCTGTGGTATTTGGATCACACTGCGGCCGGCTCGGAACAGTGAGGGAGGTGGCTGAAGATGATCCCAGCGGCAGATTTGCAGATTTGTTGGATTCGGTTGAGGTTCACCAGGCCGCGCATGCGACGGATTCAGAAGAGAGGAAGACTGAGAGGATGGCAAACACGTATGTAGCGCTGGATGATAAAGTTGGCTGGGTTAAAGGCCCTGCCGGTGTGGTGTGATGGAGGAGGTGGAGAGCTGACCTGGGACTTGGATGAACACATTCTCGACGAGAGCATGGAAATGATACTGATGAACTGAGTAGGATGGTTCGCCGGCAGGGCCTTTTATAAGCGAGCCAGAAATTTGAAATTACAGAGGGGAGCGTCCTGCATGTAGCCGTTGGAGGTGGGATGCTAGCAAACGGTCGGCTCGAATCAATGCCCAGCGACTGCTCGCGGTGCATGTGCTGCATTTGTCAGGTGCCGCAGCGGTGAGGTGATCAAATACGCTTCTATATATAATGCAAATACGGTTTTAGTTCGAATCATTATACGGCTCGGGGGTATTGTGGTTGCACGAATCGCGCGGGGGTGAGCGGTGTGGATTCCGCCAGCGCGTGGCCGCATGTCCACTCGCGATTTATCGGGCTCGCTGGAAACCTTTTTCATGGCAAAAGAAGGCCTGCAGGCAGAAATCCTCTCCACCACTGTAGGCTATGACAGTTGCTCATCGTTACACGCAAATTTAGCGTGGTTGACCCTGGTCAAACACTGACCGATAGCTTTCATTGGTTCATTCTTTTTTGTCAATATACTCCCTCCTTTCCGGTTTATATGGCTCAAATCTGAAATCTCATCAACCAAGATGGATTGTGAGTGGATGACACTAGTTTTAACTAGCCAATGAAATATTTCTCACATATTCGATTTCTGAAGCAATAAATGTGGCATCATTCCTCTTATTGGACTTGCATGGTGCATGTAGAAAAAGATACATGCATAGCCACTAATTTTCTTTCTCTTATCTCTATGAATTAAATATGGCGTGAGACTCAAAGCACTTTAACTCATTTAGAATCAAAATAAGCCTAATATATTGGAAATCTGAAATTTTTGAGATGAACCCTATAAACCGGAAAGGAGGGAGTACTCCCTCCGTCCTACTACTCGAAGTGCCAAACACGCTTTTATATCATGGAACGGGAGAGTAGTCAATAATTGGCTTACTCGAAGTGCCCTCGCAAAATAGAAAAGAGCTCCCGAAGGGCATCTTCCTGATATCGTTTTTCCACAGTCTATATTGATGAATGTTTGACGATACTAGTATAAATATTTGGAGGGATAATTAGATCCCAGAAATTCGGACCTAAATATTTCTGCAAAAAGGAATAAAACTAGGCTGAAATGGGTGTCTAATTTATTCCTGAGTGGGTCAAGGAGTTGGATGAGAACCTACACATGTTCTATTCCTATGATGCGGAGGAGATTTTCAAAAAGCGCATTCAATCTTCAGAGGATAACGATTTTATTGCTTGGCATTACGAGAAGAATGGTATGTTCTCTATTAAAAATGCGTGCCTTGAGTCTCAAGGATCGCAAGGAAAAGCGGGGGCAATGTAGCGACACAGCAAATGGGGAACGAAGGCTTTAGGATATCATTTGGAAGGCGAACTTTCACAGAAGGTCGGAATTTTTGCCTGGCGTGCCGCAACTAACATTTTGGCGGTTCAGGTTAATAGAGTAACGCACTGTCAAGTTGTTTATGGTATGTGTTTTATTGTGGTGTGGAAAATGGGAGTATTTTCCGTGCTTTTGTGGCTTTCCCTATTTCTCGTGCCTTACATTTGACTTTGAGGGGGTGTGGAATTTTTCTAGGGAAGAGCTCTTCGATCTTTTAGGATCGAACTGGTTGCTTATTTTATTAGGTTGGTTCAGATCTCCTCCGCATAAGCAAATATTATTCATATTCTAGAGGGCTTGGCACTTGAGAAATGATTTGATTGTTGGTAAAGGGAAGGAATTTTTCACGGGCTCTGCTAATTTTGTAGATTATTGGTACTCTTTTCGTTGTCACTCAAGTGCTGAGGTGGTCTCTACCATCAAAGGTAACGGAGTGGTGAATGGGTTAGGGCCTGACAATATTTCAGCGAGGAACAAGATGGTGGGGCGGCCTCCCATTTTTTATTATATAAAGATTAATGTCGGTGCCGGTTTTGTGGAGCGCTTAAGCGCCGCGAGCGTGGGGTTGTTGCGAGGGACTCTTCTGATGATGTCATCTTCTCCTCTTGGGATTTTATTGTGTCTTACTTAGGTGTGGATGAAGCATAACTATGGGCATGCCTCGCGGGTCTCTATATATGTATCACTTTTCATAAGTATATTATTTTAGGAACTAATTGTTTGTTTGTGGATTGTTTTCTTGCAAATGACAACCTAGACAGGTCACCTCTCGTTTGATATGAAAAAAGAAGCGCTCAACATTTCTAAATGTATCAAACATCTCAAGATTTGTAAGATCAGTCATCTGGCCAATGTGGTGGCTCATGAGATTGCTAAATTTAATTTTGATAATAGGTCGGATGGTTCTCTTTTTAATAGTTTTCCGTCCTGTGTGTCGTATGCTACAAGGAATGATTATAATAACCTTTTAATTAGTTAATATATGGGATGGTGTTAAAAAAATCGACATGTACAATAGTAAATTTTAAATGTGTACTACTTTAATAATAGTTGACCCAACTTATGATATGACAAAGTGTCTTAATACTCGTGTTGCAGCTAGCTACTAATCTACAACCCACGTCTCTTCTCTCTCCTCCAATTAAGAAAAGATATAATATTGAAGTTTTTATAGCATGCTTTTGTCACCTTATTGTACTTGCTCTAAAAAAAGCCAATTGATGATGGTGGTGTATTTGTCATCCATCTTCTTATTTATTTTTTGGAGGTCATCCATCGTTTCTGACCATCTAATTTGCCTTAGTCTCCATGACCAGCCCTATTCCTTCACCACCTCATCCAAATAGGTAAGGCATCTCCGAGGATGACCCTCAAATCAAACACAGTATCCGTTCGCGGAGCGGTGGAGAACAGTATGTGAACAATGATGCGGGAGTCGGCCATTCAAACGTGCTCGCGTACATTTCAAACCGGATTTCAACAAACCGGAAGAATTACATGCAAATCGGATGATTTTCATCTAAACCAGAGCACATTAATTGTATTTTAGACATATTAAATTAAAAAATATGACCGGACCTAAACCTACTCTAAATCTACGCCGCCCGCCATCCTCCAATTCCTTGTTGTTCTCCTCAGATGTTGGGCGTGTCCATGACGGAGGGGGGGGGGGAGGGTGAGACCCATGAAGTGAAGGGACGGTGGCCGGTGAGGAAGAGTGGGACATGGGATGTGGACCGGCCCACTTGGGATTCGAGTCCCTACTGCCTCCTATGCACTACTACTCCTCGTCGGAGCCCACGACCTGTTCGTCGCCGGTGGACGTGAGGTCGGTGATGGACGTAGATGGGGCCACATGCTCGTCATGCCAAACGAAGCGACGTTGGTGGCGCGAAGGACGTGCAACTGTCGACATTCTCTTCCGCGAGCGTGTTGCGAGCGAAGTCAGCACGTGTGGCCTCGTAGAGCACCCACTGCTCAGTGACGAAGTTAGGGTTCTTCGCCGCCACGGCCTCCTCGCTCGCGCGCTCGTTGTAGATTTGGCCCTCCGCTAGTCGGTGCTGCTCAATGAGGAAGAGGTTATACCACTACTCCTCTTGCGCCTGCTAGAACGCCGACAATGACGTTGGTGCCGGCTGTTCCTCTTCCATGGCATCGTTGTAGTGCACCCGCACATGCTCCATGGTCAAGACAGAATGAACAGACGCGGGCTCAGGATAAGGATATGAGATCCTCTATTGAATGTTTGGTTTAATAACCTTAGTGAATGTTGTGAAGGGGCCCCACTCGGCATTTCCGCCGTAAGGCCATGAAGCATATTGCTGCCATTGTAAAGGTTGAGAGGTGGAGGTAATTCGAGCTGACAGTGAAAGCCTTCACTCCCTGCTTTGCAATTGATAGGAAAATAGTGAAGAATCCTTGGTGAGGCCGCATTCGCGGGGAAACCTTAATTACCATAGTTCTAACCTCTAGGGAGAAACTACAGTAGTGGTGCATGTGGTACGTAGTCTACCTAGAGATTATGTAACCAGATCCGCCAGCTCAAACGTCAAGAGTGGATCAAGTATACAATTAGTACTATGTCGTTGCATAACTCGCAATAAACACAAACTAATGGGAATACCGGACTCCTTGGGAAGGTCCTACTCCTCTGCTAGTTCCAAGTGTTACTTGTTCGTCGCTCTCATTTATTTTTGTTTATGTTTTTACTTTACGTTTGCACTTCACTCAAAACTATTATTTATCTTCGCCTCACTTTGCTTTGAGTCTATAATTACTTGCAGGCACAATTTGATAAGTCACTACAAGGGACAAAAATCCAAAATCTTGCGCTCCCTGTGGGATTGATACTCTTGCTTCGGAAAAGGTACAACTAAACCATGTGCACTTGCAATCCATCAAGGTTTTTCTGACGTCGTTGCTGGGAGCTGAGTGTTTTTGGATTTTGTTTCAAGTTTTGATTAATTTTGTGTCATAATGGTTTTTGTAGGTTTTGAGCAACCATGGCCGAAGAAGAACAATGTCGCTAGCTCGGTGTTATTAATGTTACGGGTCCCACTCGAGGTGAAAACTTCATATATATTGGACCGAGCCCAATTAGCGCTAGTGCAGAAAAGCCTAGCTATGGTGTGTCAAAATTGGCCTTGCTGACCTGGATACCCAACGCCACCAATATGACACCATTGTTAAACAATAGTGTTGGCGTTGAGTCGCACGCCAACAGTATTCTAAGTGCTTATGGCGTGCGACATGGACAACGCCACCGCTATTATCACTCACCTAGCAACGTCTGTTATGCTTTCCACACCACAAACGTTTTGTGCAGCCAAAGACTATATTTTTTCCAGCATATAACATTTAGCATTTCACATTCAAACTAAGCACACACACACACGCACGCGCGCACGCGTGCGCGCGCGCGCGCGCGCGCGCGCGCGCACACACACACACACACACACACACACACACACACACACACACACATATATATATATATATATATATATATATATATATATAAGAGAACACAGTACAACAATACCAGTCAATAGAATATATATATCAGTTAATAAGTGACAATCTCACAAACAGTATACGTACATACTTCTAGCTAATTAATAAATGACAGTCTCCACAAACACGAGCTAACTATAGTTATTGATAAGTAGTATATCGTTGGCCCAACCACACATACTTTCAAATGAGGTCGATGATGATCATCATCTTCAAGTCAGCGCGTCGAGTGTTCCTGATAGTGACTAGGATAGCATATCCAACGTGGAGATTATTGCCAACAAGGAAGTTGTTTCACCCCGACGTGCTTAAGATAGCGCGATCGTCCGTGTCCACTGAGTAGGCACAGGTGGTGATGGCACCCCTTGTGCTAAGTTGTAGTCCAACATGCCTGCTTCATCCAGATCAATGCCATAGCTGACAGATAGGCTCTTAGGTAATTTCTGGAAAAAAAAAATACATATATGATAAATATCATCGGATTCACATATATATGTATTATCAACAAAGCATACACTTCAATTCATATATCCTACACTAAATATATCATCACACTACTAGAATAAAGTATATCATCACATACTACACTAAGCATATCATCACACTAGCTACTAGAGTAGTACACTTCAATTATCAACAAAGCATGCATACACTTTTATCATCACATTTACACTAAGCATATCATCACATTTCTACACTAAGTGCATATCATCACATTTTTACACTAAGCATATTATCACACTTCTACACTAAGCGCATATCATCACATTTCTACACTAACCATATCATCACATTTCTACACTAAGCATATCATAAAAATGAATACATTAGTGACATACCATGACATGACGGATAACATTCGTCCTTGTCAGAAGGGTCATGAATGGCATCCCGATGTAAGCATCACTTGGCGGAAGTTTTTCTCAAAGGTTGCCCGTTTCATCCTTGTTCACCCTCATTCTTCGGGCATAGAGGGCTTCATCAAGTGGGTCCTCACCATCTTTGTCCGTGTTGAGATGCATAACAAACAGCCTGGGCCGTTCTCCTCTGAAGTATAAGATGATCAATTCACCCCCACTGAGAAGCATGTGAGTGATGAAACGCTCCCATTCATCTCCTCCAATTTGGGACATGTTTCGCCCCTTCTCAACTCCATAGTGTAGGGCCCCGCAGGAGCATCGAAGATCACAGTGTCTTCGGTCGACTCATTGAATTCCAATCTCACATTGCACGGGGCGATCTGTGTAAGAAAAAAAGAAAACACACACAATGCATTAATATATATATAGCAACAAAAACAAAATAATTAATTGTTAGAAGGTTCATATAATTTGTTACTGTACCGCTGCAGGAAGAAAACTCGGTTGGACGTGGATGCCGAACAACGTGCCTGTTGCAAGGCTGGTGGCACACCTTGACTTGCACACTCGACATGGTAGTGGTTGCACCATTCTACACAAAACATATTGAACACTAAGTACAATCATATTCTAGACTAATAAATCAACACTAAGTATAATCGGATTCTAGCTGCACTAATAATAAATCAATTTCTACTAAATAAAATCAGGTTCTACACTAATCGAATTCTACACTAATTGGATTCTACACAGTAGCATTGAGCATTCACAACTAAAATTCATTCATTCCATCTATAAAAAAGTAGCAACATCCATTCATCTATCAAGAAAATCATCTACTCCTATTAAACAAACATACATTCATCTACCAAGCAAATCATCTACTCCGACCAAACACACATGCATTAATTCATCCAAGCATCATAATTTTTCTGGCTTAGATCCGCCATGGGAGGGAGAAGCTAGAGGAGGGGCAAGATGCGCGAGGGGAGGGGTAGATCTGACCTGCTGACCCGGAGGTGGCGGCGGCCGTGCTAGTCCGGCGGCGATGAGCGGCGTGGTCGGGAGATGGCAGCGGCGGCGCTGGTCGAGGGAGGGGGAGAGGAAGGTGAAAACGCGATGAGTGAATCGGACTAAGGTATTTTTTACTGCATATAGGTGAAGTTACAAATGGACTAGTGCTGGCGTGGGCCTAATGGGCCACGTCATAGCAATCTATACCAAATAGAAAAAAAATCAGCAGTTACCTATGGCGTGACCCAAATTTCGACGCCATCACTATGGCACTGTCGTACCAAATATGCCAACGCCAACACTATTTGGAAAAAAATAGTGTTGGCATTGTTGGGAAATGACGCGCCACCAACAAAAGTTGTGGCTAGCCATTTCTCCACTAGTGTAGTGAAACATATGAAATTAACCCTCTATTACTTACAATGACAAAAGATATGATATTCCGAGGTGATGGTATAGAGAACCCGTACAAACATGTGCATGAATTTTATAAGATATGCAAGACATTTAAATTGCCTGTTTTTTCTCATGAAGAGATTAAACTTAAATTATTCTCTTATACTCTGGCTAATAATGCAAAGAATGGTACCTTTAAGAACTTGGATGAATTATTTGTTGCATTTCTAGCTTGCTATTTTTGCAGAGTAAAATCTTTAAAGTAAGAAGGAAAATTGATAGCTCCGGGCAAAGTCCAGGTGAAAGTTTAGTAGTAGCATATAAAAGGTATAGATCTCTACCTACAGAATGTAACAAACATTATTATCCACCTTAGATGGTTTTACACTTCTTTTATGGAGGATTAGACATGCAGATTAAGCAAATGGTGGATGCTTTCTCTAGAGGAGTTTTTATGGAGTTTAGTATTACCAACCTTGGGGGGTATTGTACAAAATCCAGCATAACACATAAAGTTGTCACCCTGATTCAGAAGAGAAGGGGGGAGTTGAACCCGATTATGAGTGTGTTAAATTTTTCTCTAAGTCTGCTAAAATGAAAAATATTAGCAAGGAACTCCATGTTGGTACTGATTCTCTCATGTAGGTCTTAAAGGACTTCTCTGAGTTTATATAGATACCCAAGGAAGCTTTTTATCGGCATACTAAGAAATACAAGGCAATCAAGGTTGTGGAGGCAATAAATAGAAATGTACACCTTCCCACAACCGATGTGAGGCCTATTTGTAGAAGGAGACACGAGTGAATGCACTGACACTCCCATCGAAACATAAGAAGAGCGTTAAAGTTGAATGTTATAGGATCACACCACATATATATGTGTCGAAAGAACTTGCTACGCCAATAGTTGTAATAAATAAAGATGTTGAACTAAACCAAGATACTACCTCTTACTTGAATGGGTTCACTAAAGTTAAGGGTACAAGTAAACATGTCTTGTGATGTTCTTTTGGAAGGAAGTCTTATTTTTTGTCAGTGATCCTGATTCATCGATTAATATCATTCCTTTAGCATGTTGCAAAAATTCATGATGACATGACACCTCACACTCTTGAGCTAACTGATGTTGTCATTAAGCTTGCAGATAAAAGTCATAGGGAACCTTACAGTATCCTTAAGTATGTCAACGTTACTATTGGCTCAATATTTATCCCGTTGATATCTTTGTCTTGGGAGTATCTGGAGATGAACATCGTCCCATAGTTCCCGGAACCTCCTTTTTAAATGTTGTAGGGACATATATACACAAGAAAGCAATATCTTTAAATTTTGGTGAAGATATGGTGGAATTTCTCCATGATGGACAAATGTTATCAAAGGGAGTCTCGGGATGAGGAGAAAGATATAAATCAACTCGCCAAAATTCACCTTTGAACTCCTGAAGATGAAATTGAAAGAAGCTTAGTAAAGCCTGAATCAGTAGACAAAAGTGAAGAAAGAGAAGGGACTTAAAATTAATGGACTTAACTCATATGGTCAACCCTCTCATGAATGAAGTATATGAGGTCCTTGAAAGAAAAGTAGATGAGGATTTAACGCCTCCAGACCTCAAACCGTTGCCCAAAGGATTAAGGTATGAGTTCCTAGATGAAACTGAAAAATTTCATGTTATTATTAATGCTAATCTTTCAGGAAAAGAGAAAGATGAACTCTTATTGATGTTAAAAAATACATCACAAGGCGTCAGAATACTCCATGAAGGATGTTAAGGGAGTAAGCCCACCTATCTATCTACACACCATCCCTATATAAGAAAAGGCTAAGCTAGTGATCGAGAGTGAGAGAAGACAAAATCCTCATTCTAAAAATATGGTAAGAAAATAGATAATCCGCCTAATCGACGTTGGTGTAATTTTCCCAATTTCTGATAGTAAATGGGTTAGTTCGGTGCATTGTATTCCCAAGAAAGTAGGTATCTCCATCATGGCTAACGAAGATAGCGATCTAGTCCCGCGGTGACATTGGGGTAATCTATGCATAGGGGTTGATACACGTTCTTGTTCTACTTTCTCCGATAGAAATCTTGGGGCACTCTTTGAGGTTCTTTGTGTGGATTGAGTATTATGAATCTGAAATTGTTTGATGCGTATCGTATAATTAACTCATGGATACTTGTGGTGACATTGGAGTATCTAGGTGACATTAGAGTTGGTTGATGCGTATCATATGGTGTTATTCTAGTACGAACTCTTAGATAGATCGAACGGAAAGGATAACTTGATGTTATCGTAGTACGAACTCTTGAATAGATCGATCGGAAAGAATAACTTTAAGGTGGTTTCGTACCCTACAAACAATTTCTTCTTATGTTCTCCGCTAGATAAGAACTTTGGAGTGATTCTTCGTTGCATGTTGAGGGATGGTTATGTGATGGAATTATATTAGCATTGTTGAGATATTGCAATAGCGAAAGTACGGACCCTAGGCCTTGTTTTCAAGCATTGCAATACCGTTTGTGCTCACTTTTGTCACTTGCTACCTTGCTGTTTTTATATTTTCAGATTACAAAAACCTATATCTACCATCCATATTGCGCTTGTATCACCATCTCTTCGCCGAACTAGTGCACCTATACAATTTGCCATTGTATTGGGTGTGTTGGGGACACAAGAGATTTCTTGTATTTGATTGCATGGTTGTTTGAGAGAGACCATCTTCATCCTACACCTCCCACGGATTGATAAACCTTAGGTCATCCACTTGAGGGGAAATTGCTACTGTCCTACAAAACTCTGCGCTTGGAGGCCCAACAAAGTCTACAAGAATAAAGTTGCGTAGTAGACATCAGTAGCCCACAAAGGAATTACTCACTTCCGATGGTGAGCATCATGGAAATGTTGATGGAGAAGGGTTGGTGATGACGACGGCGACGATCTCTGATAACCCACGAGTGTAGGGGATCGTTTGTAGCCTTTTTTGATAAGTAAGAGTGTCGAACCTAACGAGGAGCTAAAGGTAGAACAAATATTCCCTCAAGTTCTATCGACCACCGATACAACTCTACGCACAGTAATGCTTGCTTTACCTAGAACAAGTATGAAACTACTTTGCGGGAATAAAACTAGAAGTACTTTGCAAGATAATAAAGAACGTGGAAATAAAAGTTAGGTGCTGTTTTAATAAAAGAACAATAAAAGTAAATAGACTAGTAGAAAGCTTTTTGTGTAACGCAAGAGAAAGATTGTCCCTAGGCAATTGAATATAATATGATAGATACTTGTCATATGCAATGAGGGAGAGGCATGAGCTAACATACTTTATCTACTTGGATCATATGCACTTATGATTGGAACTCTAGCAAGCATACGCAACTACTAAAGATCATTAAGGTAAAACCCAACCACAGCATTAAGTATCAAGTCCCCTTTTCTCCCATACGCAACAACCCACCTACTCGGGTTTATGTTTCTGTCACTCAAGCAACCCACCATAGGCAAATCATGAACGTATTGCAACACCCTACAGCGGGGATCCCTCATGTTTGCGCGACACGGAGGGCACCATAGGACAGCACCATATCAACATACAACTCACATCCATAACATCATACCACAATTAACCCATAGGACAAAAGAGATCTACTCAAACATCATAGGATAGCCAAATATCATTGGGAAATAATATATGGAGTTGAGCACCATGTTTAAGTAGAGATTACAGTGGGGAAGAGAGGTGTTACACCACTGCATAGAGGGGGAGAGAGTTAGTGTTGACGGCGGCGAAGTTGTTGGTGTAGATCGCCGTCGCGATGATTGCCCCGGCGGTGTTCCGGCACCACCGGGAGAGAGGGGGAGAGAGCCCCCCTCCTTCTTCTTCTTCCTTGGCCTCCCCCCTAGATGGGAGGAGAGTTCCCCCTCTGGTCCATGGCCGCCATGGCGGCGGAGGGGCAGGAGCCCCTCCTAGATTGGATCTCCCTCTCTGTTCTCTTCTGTTTCACGTTTCTGTTTTCTGGCCGAAAACCGTTTCTTATATTCCCGGAGATCCGTAACTCCGACCAGGCTGAAATTTTGAGGGGATTTTATCCAAAAATTAGCTTCCTTACGCCTGGAGGAGAGCTCCAACCGACTTACGAGCTGGGCACAACCCACCAGGGTGCGCCTGGGCCCTAGGGGCGAGCCTTGGTGTCTCATGGGGCCTGTGGGCCTCCGTTTGCGTTGATTTCACTTCTCAAAATTCACATATATTCCAAAAAAAATCTCCGTAAATTTTTATCGCGTTTGGACTTCGTTTGATATGGATATTCTGCGAAACAAAAAACATGCAACAAACATGAACTGGCACTGGGCACAGGATCAATAGGTTAGTCCAATAAATCATATAAAATGTTGCCAAAAATATGTGAAAGTTGTATAATATTGGCATGAAACAATCAAAAATTATAGATACGACGGAGACGTATCAGCATCCCCAAGCTTAATTCCTGCTCGTCCTCGAGTAGGTAAATGGTAAAAAAGATATTTTTTGATGTGGAATGCTACCTAGCATAATCTTGATCATATATCTAATCATGGTATGAATATTAAGACACAAGTGATTCAAAGCAATAGTCTAGTTTTGACATAAAGACATTAATACTCAGGCATCCCAACAAACAATCATGTCTTTCAAAATATCAAGGCTAAAGAACGCTATCCCTACAAAATCATATAGCCTTGTCATGCTCTGTCATCTTAACACAAAGTATAAATCATGTACTACCCCGGTGTCAGCCATGCAATTGGTTCATACTTTTTAACGCGTTTCAGCATTTTCAACTCTCACGCAATACATGAGCGCAAGCCATGGATATAGCACTATGGGTGGAATAGAATATGGTGGTAGGTTTCAAAGGGGTAAAAGTAGAGAAGAAAGTCTCACCTCAACTCAGTGTATCAACGGGCTATGGAGATGCCCATCAATAGATATCAATGTGAGGAGTAGGGATTGCCATGCAACGGATGCACTAAGAGCTATAAGTGTATGAAATCTCAATATGAAAACTAAGTGGGTGTGCATCTAACTCTATAATGAAAAATTCCCACTAGTATATGAAAGTGTCAACACAGGAGACTCTCTATATGAAAAACATGGTGCTACTTTGAAGCACAAGTGTGGAATTAGCATGCCCCTATTCCTTCTTCTTTCTTTTTTTTTCTTTTTCTTTTTTTTTCTTTTTCTTTTTTTTCTATTTTTTTCTATTTTTTTCTTTTTTTTTCTTTCTTTGTCCGGAGCCTCATCCCGACTTGTCGGGGAATCATAGTTTCCATCATCCTTTCATCACTGGGGCATGCTCTAATAATGAATAATGATGATCATCACACTTCTATTTACTTACAACTCAATACTACAACGATAGTAGAACAAAGTATGACTCTATATGAATGCAATGATCTAGCATAGCAAAGATATAAAAAATGGACAAGCCATGAAAACATCATGCTAGCTATCTTACGATCATGTAATGCAATATGACAATGAATGCACAAGTCATCAAAACGGAGGCGGTGGAGGTCGCATGGCAATATATCTCGGAATGGCTATGGAAATGCCATAATAGGTAGGTATGGTGGCTGTTTTGAGGAAGATATAATAAGGCTTGTGTGTGATAGAGCGTATCATATCACGGGGTTTGGATGCACCGGCGAAGTTTGCACCGACTCTCGAGGTGAGAAAGGGCAATGCACGGTACCGTAGAGGCTAGCAAATTGCGGAAAGGTAAGAGTGCGTATAATCCATGGACTCACATTAGTCATAAAGAACTCACATACTTATTGCAAAAGTTTTATTAGCTCTCTCGAAGCAAAGTATTACTATGCATGCTCCTAGGGGGGAGGTTGGTAGGAGTTAACCATTGCGCGTCCCCGACCTTCACACAAATATAGACAATCAAGAATAAATTGTGCTCCAACTTCCTAGCATAACGGGAGACTATACGTGCATGCTTCAGGAATCACAAACCTTAACACCAATATCTTACTAAACACGATCATCCACTAGTACCTCCCACATATTATCATCTCTATATCGCAAAACTATTGCAAGGAATCAAACATATCATATTCAGTGATCCATAAGTTTTATGTAGGATTTTATGACTAACCATGTGAATGACCAATTCCTGTTGACTCTCTAAATAGATATAAGTGAAGCAAGAGAGTTTAATTCTTTCTACAAAAGACCAAGCTCTAATAACTATAATTGAAGCAAAAGAGCATTCTACGAATAACGGTTTTCTATGTGAAGAGAAACAGGCAGTCCAAACTTCAAATGATATAAGTGAAGCACATGAAGCATTCTATAAAGCCATACTCAAAAGATATAAGTGAAGTGCAATGAGCATTCTATAAATCAACCATGGACTATCTCATACCAGCATGGTGCATAAAAGAAAAGTGATAACTAAACACAAAAGACGCTCCAAGATTTATGCATATCATGTGATGAATAAAAATATAGCTCCAAGTGACATACCGATGATTTGGAATAAAAGAGGGGATGCCTTCCCGGGGCATCCCCAAGCTTAGACGCTTGAGTCTTCCTAGAATATTATCTTGGGGTGCCTTGGGCATCCCCAAGCTTAGGCTCTTGCTGCTACTTATTCCTTCTCATCGTGATAACACCCAAAATTTGAAAACTTCAGTCACACAAAACTTAACAGAAAATTCGTGAGATCTGTTAGTACACATAACACCAAATCCCATCATGTCTTGCCATAACATTATTTCATAATTATAATCTAACATTACCCATTGTATGCTATCACAATTCTATGGCTCCCAAGTCAATGGGGCTCAACAAGAATTCAAACATAAGCACGCAAAGCAGCTATAACAACAATCTGTGAAAAACAGGATAGTCTGTAAAGATTTGTAGACACGTATACTTATGTAGCTCAAAAAATTCTGAAACATTAGTATGTGAGAAATGATTTGCATAACAGTACTGTGTAAAAAATTCAGAATTTTTGTACGCTCCAGTAAAATATGAAAATTCAAACACTACGGCAAAAGTTTCTGTTTTTGCACAACACGCATCAAACAAGCAATTCAAACATCCTAAAGGCAAATCTTGGCACATTATTTTTATAATACAATGGATTTGTACAAGGGGATAATTATTTTTGTTGGAAAAGTTTCCGTGATTCAAGATTCACAAAGTTTTCATGGGCATGAACAAAAGTTCAAGGCTAGCCCCCACTTCAATGATGCTCATCATCTCTTCTCACTTTCACCTTTCCTTTTGTGAAGTTTTAGGTTCCCCTCTATATTTTTTTTGTTTTTAAACTTTATAAAAGCACACAACAGAAATAAATGACTCTCTAAAACTTCTGGGTAGTCTCCCTGGCAGCGCTTTCTTTATAGCCATTAAGCTAGGCATAAAGTGCTCAAGTAATGGATCCACCCGGATCCCAAGGTATATCAAAGCCAATTTTAATTAACAATGATTTGTAGTTTAGTAGTGAGCACAAAGTGATATATATCATGTGACGACGAAGTCTAACTCTCTTCCTATGCATCGGCATGTCATACAAGAACAATTCATGCACATTTAGTAAAGGCCAATGCATAGTATAAACAGTTTCTTGCAATTTCATTGTATTGGAAACATAAAGAGGTGGAGATGTAGTTCCTCTCTCATAATAATTGCAAGTAGGAGCAGCAAGCACATGCATATTATATTCATCAAAATCATCATGTGTAGTAGCAAAATGCAACCCATCAATGTAATCCTTAATAAGAGCAAACTTCTCCGATATAGTGTAGTTGGGAGAATTCAAAAAGATATTACGACTATCATGTGTGGGTGCAATAGCAACAATTTCATGCTTAACATAAGGAACTATAGCAAGTTCATCTTCATAAGCATAATTCATATTGGCATCTTGGCCACAAGCATAGCAAGCATCAAGTTCATCAAAAAGGGATATTTCAAATGAATCCAAGGGATCATAGCAATCATCATAGCATTCATCCTTTGGTATGTGCGAAGGGAAATTAAACAATGTATGAGTTGAAGAGTTACTCTCATTAGAAGGTGGGCACGGGTAGCTAATCCGCTCTTCCTCCTTTTGTTCTTCGCTCTCCTCCTCATCTTCTTCATCTAATGAGCTCACAGTTTCAGCAATTTCTTCTTCCATAGGTCCCTGCAAAATATTAGTCTCTTCCAAGGCAGCGGTCATACTCTCAATAAATTCAATAATATCAGCATTATATTCATAATTATCATAGCAATATTTAAGTATGGCAAGATTTTTATATTTGTAAGAAACATCATCATACTTTTCC
Source organism: Elymus sibiricus (assembly GCA_039707655.1). Lineage (NCBI taxonomy): Eukaryota > Viridiplantae > Streptophyta > Magnoliopsida > Poales > Poaceae > Elymus > Elymus sibiricus. Next base: position 292,825,323 of record CM077671.1, on the reverse strand, counting down.
ATCAAAGAAGCAATTTCATAAGCATCCTTAAAAGCAACAAATTCTTCTATTAGTTCCACATCATAGTAATCATATATACCATTAGCATAAGAAGCTAAGGTTTAATTATCATTAAATTTGCATGAAAAGGGAAGGTGTGGAGCGTTCATCCTAGAGCAACAAGTAATATCATATCTCAAGCATAGCTCCCGAGCATACCAATGCAACATATGAATTTGATCCCATAACAATTTCACTTTTTGAGTCAAGCGATAATATCTAAAGTATTCACGTTGATCCAACATTACTCCCATTATCAAGTTGAATGGGGTCTTCTCAGGATTATCAAAGTAGTATTTAATACTTTGCACATAACTAGCATCGAGGGTTTTAGGAGGTTCCCCATCTCCATGAGTAGCAAGTACCACTAATTTTTTTGGTGTTTCATGTTCCATATCCAAAACTAAAGATATAAAATAACTAATAATAGAAAATAAAAATTACTTAGTGATAAAGCAAACAAGCACACACGAGAATATTCACCCCACGTTATTGCTCCCCGGTAACGGCGCCAGAAAAAGGTCTTGATAACCCACAAGTGTAGGGGATCGTTTGTAGCCTTTTTCGATAAGTAAGAGTGTCAAACCCAACGAGGAGCTAAAGGTAAAACAAATATTCCCTCAAGTTCTATCGACCACTGATACAACTCTACGCACGCTAATGCTTGCTTTACCTAGAACAAGTATGAAACTACTTTGCGGGAATAAAACTAGAAGTACTTTGCAAGATAATAAAGAACGTGGAAATAAAAGTTAGGTGCTGTTTTAATAAAAGAACAATAAAAGTAAATAGACTAGTAGAAAGCTTTTTGTGTAACGCAAGAGAAAGATTGTCCCTAGGCAATTGAATATAATATGATAGATACTTGTCATATGCAATGAGGGAGAGGCATGAGCTAACATACTTTCTCTACTTGGATCATATGCACTTATGATTGGAACTCTAGCAAGCATCCGCAACTACTAAAGATCATTAAGGTAAAACCCAACCATAGCATTAAGTATCAAGTCCCCTTTACCCCCATACGCAACAACCCACCTACTCGGGTTTATGTTTCTGTCACTCAAGCAACCCACCATAGGCAAATCATGAACGTATTGCAACACCATACAACGGGGATCCCTCACATTTGCGCAACATGGAGGGCACCATAGGACAGCACCATATCAACATACAACTCACATCCATAACATCATACCACAATTAACCCATAGGACAAAAGAGATCTACTCAAACATCATAGGATAGCCAAATATCATTGGGAAATAATATATGGAGTTGAGCACCATGTTTAAGTAGAGATTACAGCGGGGAAGAGAGGTGTTACACCGCTGCATAGAGGGGAAGAGAGTTGGTGTTGACGGCGGCGAAGTTGTTGGTGTAGATCGCCATCACGATGATTGCCCCGGCGGCGTTCCGGCGCCACCGGGAGAGAGGGGGAGAGAGCCCCCCTCCTTCTTCTTCTTATTCCTTGGCCTCCCCCTAGATGGGAGGAGAGTTCCCCCTCTGGTCCATGGCCGCCATGGCGGCGGAGGGGCAGGAGCCCCTCCTAGATTGGATCTCCCTCTCTGTTCTCTTCTGTTTCACGTTTCTGTTTTCTGGCTGAAAACCATTTCTTATATTCCCGGAGATCCGTAACTCCGATCAGGCTGAAATTTTGAGGGGATTTTATCCAAAAATTAGCTTCCTTACGCCCGGAGGAGAGCTCCAACCGACTTACGAGCTGGGCACAACCCACCAGGGCACGCCTGGGCCCTGGGGCACGCCCTAGTGTCTCGTGGGGGCTGTGGGCCTCCGTTTGCGTTGATTCCACTTCTCAAAATTCACAAATATTCCAAAAAAATCTCCTTAAATTTTTATCGTGTTTGGACTTTGTTTGATATGGATATTCTGCGAAACAAAAAACATGCAACAAACAGGAACTGGCACTGGGCACTAGATCAATAGGTTATTCCAATAAATCATATAAAATGTTGCCAAAAATATGTGAAAGTTGTATAATATTGGCATGAAACAATCAACAATTATAGATACGATGGAGACGTATCAATCTCCACTCTCTAGATCCCCAAACGGACTCCAGATCAGCCCTCCCGAGGAAGAACAAAAGGTGGCGGCTGCTCCGTCTCGTAAAACACGATGAAAACTTCTCTCCATTTATTTCTCGGGAAATAGGAATTTATAGGACTGGAATTAGGGTCTGCGGGGCCACGTGGCCTTCCTAAGGCAAGAGGGCGCACCCTAAGGGGGGGTCACACCCTGTTGCCTTGGCAGCAGCTGGTGATACTTGTGATCTGCGTTGGGTTTTCCGTGAAGAGGAACGGGTAATTGCAGCACATAGCGGATAAGTATTTCCCTCAGTTATGAAGCCAAGGTTTATCAAACCAATAGGAATATCAATCCTCAACCGTCTTCAGTGGTTGCACACAAATGAACAAACAACATGCACCCAACGCGGGCAAGAGGGTTGTCAATCCCCTTGATCTCGTTATTTGCAAGCAAATGAGTTGTGTAGATAATTGTTGATAAGTGCAAAATAAATAAAAAGTAAATAAAGGCAGCGAGGTAATAATAGCGTTTGCAAATATATAAGTGAATAGACCCGGGGGCCATAGTGTTCTCTAGTGGCATCTCTCATGTAGGCAGCATACGGTGGGTAAACAAATTACTGTTGGGCAATTGATAGAAAAGCGGATAGTTATGCGATTTTCATGGCAATGATCATGTATATATAAGCATCACGTCCATAAGCAAATAGGCCGACTCCTGCCTGCACCTATTACTATTACTCCACTCATCGACCGCTATCCAGCATGCATCTAGAGTATTAAGTAAAACAAAGTAATTCTTGGAGAACGATGACATGATGTAGACAAAGTAAACTCAAACAATATGAATGAACCCCATCGTTTTATCCTTAGTAGCAACAACACAAAGACACATCTTGTCCCCTAGTTTGTCACTGGGATATAGAAACTCGCCAGGTTGAACCTACCACAACGAACCACTCCCACCAATGAAATATCAATCTACTTGGCCAAAGCACATCAATAGATCGGAGAGCATTACGAAGCTATAATGATCATGCACTTAAGAGATAATATAATTCAGAGGCATCTCAAATACTTTTCTTGAATAATCTGAACATAAACCCACAATTCATCGGATCCCAACAAACACACCGCACAATAGGATTACATCGGATAGATCAAAGCGAAGATGCGATGACCATTGTATTGAAGATCATAAGAAAGAGAGATTGCCATCTAGGTACTAGCTATGGACCCGTAGGTCTGTGGTGAACTACTCACACATCATCATGAGGGCAGCAAGGTTGATGAAGAGGCCCTCCGTGATCGATCCCCCCTCCGGCAGGGTGCCGGAACGGAACTCCAGATGGCCTCGTGACGGAACAGAGACTTGCGGGAGCGGAAAAAGGGTTTCGAGACTGCTTTCAGGATTTTTAGGTTTTTAGGGAATTTATAGGCGGAAGAGGGACGTCGGGAGGCGCCCGAGGGGGCCACCACATATCAGGCCCCCCCAGGGCGCGCCTTGATGTGTGGTGGGGCCCTCGTGCACCCCTGGCTTCCTTCTGAAGCTTCTAGGTCTTCATATAGTCTAGAAAAAATCATCAAAAAGTTTCGTGGCAATTGGACTTCGTTTGGTATAGTAAACCTGAAAACAAAAAAACACGCAGAAAACAGCAACTGGCACTGGGCACTGGGTCAATAGGTTAGTGCTCAAAAATATTATAAATTGGTAAATAATGACCCAAAAAGTATCCTAGAATGATAATATATCAGCATGGAACAATCAAAAATTATAGATACGTTGGAGACGTATCAACCATCCCCAAGCTTAATTCCTGCTCGTCCTCGAGTAGGTAAATGATAAAAACAGAATTTTTGATGTGACATGCTATCCACTATGTAATCTTATTCAGGTATGCTCATTGAGAAAAGATGAATCAACAAATATTAACATAGCAATATGCAAAGTGTAAGAAACAAAATTGTTAATTCCTAAAAGTATACGATCTTTAAGAAATGTTTACCCCCCATTCATCTTATTGTATTAGCAAGGCTTGGCTCCATCTTCACCACATTAATACAAATGTTAAGCACCACGGTGTCCAAGTTAGGCAATTGGTTCGTACCTTTTCAATATGCATCAACTTTTTATTCTTCACGCAATACATGAGCATGAGCCATTGGACATAGCATTTAAGTGGAATAGAATATGGTGGTAGATATCAAAGGGGTGGGAAGTGGAGAATATAGTCTCACATCAACTAGGCGTATCAACGGGCTATGGAGATGCCCATCGATAGATGCCAATGCGAGGAGTAGGGATTGCCATGCAAATGATGCACTAGAGCTATAAGTGTATGAAAGCTCCAATGAAGCTAAGTGGGGTGTGCATCCAACTTGCTTGCTCATGAAGATCTCGGGCATTTGAGGAAGCCCGTTATAGGAATATACAAGCCAAGTTTGTAATAATGAATAGGTAATTCCCACTAGCATATGAAAGTGATATATCATGAGACTCTCTACATGAGGAACATGGTGCCACTTTGAGGCACAAGTGTGGTAAAGTATAGTAGCAAAGTCCCTTCTCTCATTTTTTTTGAATGGATGGTGGGCTCATTTGACCTCCCCCATCTTTATTTTCGTCAGGAGTCTCATCTCGACTTATGGGAGAATCATCATCTCCATCATTCTTTCCTCACTGGGACAATGCTCTAATAATGATGAACATCACACTTTTATTTACTTACAACTCAATATGGAGTACTGATTATGAAGATATGACTCTGTATGAATGCCTCTGGCAGTGTACCAGGATGTGCAATGATCTAGAGTGACATGTATCAAAAAAATTATGAAAGTGGCTTTGCCACAAATACTATGTCAGCTCTATATGATCATGCAAAGCAATATGACGATGAACAAACTAGTCATGTGAAGTGACGATGGAATTTGCATGGCAATATATCTCGGAATGGCTATAGAAATGCCACGATAGGTAGGTATGGTGGCTGTTTTGGGGGAAGATATAATAAGGCTTATGTGCAACAGAGCGTATCATGTCACGGGGTTTGGATGCACCGGCGAAAGTTGCACAGATCATCAAGGTGAGAACGGGCTATGCACGGTACCGAAGAGGCTAGCAAATTATGAAAAGGTGAGATTGCGTATGTCCATGGTTTCACATTAGTCATAAAGAACTCATACACTTATTGCAAAGTTTTATTAGTCTATCATAGATCAAAGTACTAATCGCATGCCCCGAGGGAAGAGGTTGGTAGGAGTTAACCATCGCGCGCTTCCTACCCAAAACAACACTAGGATTTCAACGAGGAATAGAAATGCTCACACATCATCACCATGCCTCTTTAATTTTTAGATAAACAAAAAGGTCAACCCCTCTTAATATCGACACTTCTATGCACTACTAGGAGAAACCTTATAGGCAGGACACTATCAGTGCCACCTTTTCACCCCCTCCCCCTCCTCCCCCCTTTGCCCTCTCTCCCCCTCCTTTCCCCTCTCCCCTCACCATTGTTGCCCTTCTTCTCTCTTCCTCCTACCTCTCTTCTCTCCCCATTAATGCCCCCCTCCACCATAACTCTCCTCCATAAATGGCCTTCTCATCTCTAGCTAGCTGCATAAATGCCCCCTACCTCATTTGTTTGGCTCTCCCTCCATTCCATTAGATATAGATCTAGCTAGCTCATCTCTCTCCCTCTCCATTAGTTACCTAGAGTCATCTCTCCTCCCCAACAACTTGATCTAGCTAGCTATTGACATGTCCCCAACAACTAGATCTAGCTAGATATAGGTGAGTAAAAAGTTGTTCATTTCAAGAATGGGAATATGTGTGTGAATGGGAATATGTGTGTTTGGGATATGGAGAGATTTGTGCGAGTGACATGCCCCCGAGTTGCTTATGTTTTGCCGAAATGTCGATTTATTTCTGTTTCGGTGAATTTCGAGCAAACTCGATATGTCCTATTTTTAGGCAAGGTCATGCCAAATTTTTATATGACTTTGATGCATGCATGCATTTTGTTTATAACCCTTTTGCTTGTTATACTGTGCATGCAGTCGGTCATGAAGGTGAGTGGATGGAAGGTGGAGCGATACATGCAATCCGCGGTGATGGACATGCATGCAAATAATCGGACTAGGATTAGATGTCCGTGTACAAGATGCAAAGAAGGAGTCCTTTTGGACCCTTTTGATCGTGGCAGGTTGAAGGCGCACCTGCTGATGAATGGTTTCATGGATGGCTATATTCGGTGGATAAGTGAAGATGATGATGATGAGGACGTCCACATGGCAGGGAATAATGACATGGGGCTAGACGAAGAGATGACCGATCGACACGAAGACGATGGCGTCGGACATGGCGGCGGGGAAGAGTTAAATGACGGCGACAAAGAAGATTCCGAACATGGCGGCGGAGAAGATTCCGGACACGGTGAAGAAGAATCCGGACATGGTGGAGAAGCAGAGGCGGCGGTCACACCGCAGTCTTCGACGCTACTAAGTGCAGTCGTGCAGGACACTCATGTTCGAGACCTCCTTCGCAAGAGTACGACTAGCGAGAGAGCTGCTTGTAGAGAGGAGGCCAAGCTGGCGCAACTTGAAGTAGACTCGAAGACTCCATTGTATGACGATTGCGATCCTGAGGTGACTCGCTTGAGTTTCACGCTCGAACTTCTAAAGATGAAGGCCAAAAACAAATGGACAGACAAAAGCCTCGATGAGCATTTGAAGTATCTACATAATAAAGTTCTTCCCGCGGGGAACCTGTGTCCTACTAGTGTCGATGAGGCCAAGAAAATCGTTTGCCCTTTTGATTTGCCGCACATTAGGTACCACGCACGCATCAACGATTGCATCATTTATCGGGGGGAGCACGCGGAAAAAACCAGCTGTCCAGTGTGCAATGCTTCTCGATACAAGAAGGCGGGAAAGAAAGCTCCTCAGAAAGTTGTATGGTACTTTCCGATCACTCCCCGTCTGCAGCGGTATTTCGTAGATCCTAAGGAAGCAAAGCTCATGCGCTGGCACGCGGAGAGGAAGAAGCCCGACGATGGAGATGATCCGAAGCTGAGACACCTCGTAGATGGTAGCCAGTGGAGAGCATTCAACACCGTATATGGATTTGCTGCAGAAGATCCAAGGAACATCGTGCTTGGTGCGAGTACCGATGGCATGAATCCGTTTGGAAACCAAAACACCAACCACAGCACATGGCCCGTCTTTGTATGGATGTACAACCTCCCCCCATGGAAGTGCATGAAGACAAAGTACATACACATGAGCATGCTGATTCAAGGGCCGAAATAACCGGGAAATAATATTAACCTGTATATGGGGATTCTGAAAGAGGAGCTAGACACGTTATGGAAAACACCGGCATGGACATGGGACGCCAGCAAAGGAGAGTATTTCTATATGAGAGCCGCGCTGATGACGACGGTGCACGACTATCTCGGTTACGGGTACACCTCAGGCCAGGTGTGCCACGGATACTGCGGATGCACGAGGTGCATGGATGATACAACGTCTCAGCAGCTTACGTCAACGAAAGATGGCGGGTCCGAGAAAATCATGTACATGGGGCATCGTAGATGGCTCGAGAAGGATGACCCGTGGAGAAAGCGTGGAGATCTATTCAATGGGTTGGCTGAGCATCGAGGACCTCCACGTAAGAGGAGCGGCACCGAAATCAATGAGCTGTTGAAAAACTGAGAACAGTGCCCCGCGCCGGGAACGATGAAAAAGGCGCCGGAGCCGCTACTGAAGGTATGGAAAACGAGGTCTGTTTTCTAGGACTTGGAGTACTGGCCCAATCACGACACGCCTCATTGCCTTGATCAAATGCATATCACGAAGAATGTCCTCGAGAGCTTACTTGGCACACTGATGAACATGCCGGAGAAGACCAAGGACGGGCCGAAGGCAAGGAAAGACTTGGAAGATTTGAAGATCAGCAAAGATCTCCACCGTAAAAAGTCGACGGAGGAGATGGAGACGGAGACGGAGGAGGGGGAAAGGGGCAGAAAAGTCAACAAGAAGGAGGAGAATTATTGCCCCCCTTCTTGCTTCACCTTAAGTGCGAAGGAGATCGATCAATTCATCAAGTGCCTTATGGGAATCAAAGTCAGTTCCGGTTACTGTGGGAAGATAAGCAGATTTCTAGACCCCAAGAAGAAAAGGTTCAGCGGGATGAAGTCTCATGACTGTCACGTGATGATGACGCAGATACTCCCGGTTGCCATTAGAGGGATAATGGACAAGCACGTCCGTGACACGCTTACTGGTCTCTGCAACTTCTTCGACGTTATCTCTCGAAAGTCCATAAGTGTGAAGCAGCTCCGAAGGCTACAGGAAGAGATCGTTGTCATACTATGTGAGCTTGAGATGTACTTCCCGCCCGCGTTCTTTGATGTCATGGTGCATCTGTGTGTCCACATCGTGGACGACATCATCAACCTCGGGCCGACATTCCTTCACAGCATGATGCCGTTCGAGAGGATGAATGGGGTCATCAAAGGATTCGTTCGTAACATGTCCCGTCCCGATGGGAGCATCGTGTAGGGGTATCTGACGCATGAGTGCATCTCCTTTTGCGAGAATTATATAGGCGTCGGATACCCTGTTGTTGGTTTGCCCGTCAAGAAGCACGATGGGAGGCTCGGAGGAGAAGGTCACAACAACGGCCGGAGGGAATTGCACGTGGACTACTCGGATCGACGGAACGACTTTGACAGGGCTAACTTAGTAGTGCTACAACACCTAGATGTGGTAGATGATTATGTGGCACGGCATAAAGAAACCATCGCAAATAAGTACCGTGATAAGGGGATGCTCAAGACGGACGACGAAGTTACTGTAGAGCACAACGCCACTTTCTTGCGTTGGTTCAAAGAGCAAGTTCTTGAAAATCCCCCAGAAGAGGGCAGTTCGGACGGATTGCTCATACACGCCTTAGCACATGGCCCCGCGCCCAAACTCGCGACCTATCAGTCATACGATATCAACGGGTACACGTTCTACATGCAGGCCAAAGACATGGACAGTGTTTACCAGAACTCCGGGGTGACGATTGAATGCGTGACCGACGCCAACGGCACAACTGAAAGATTCTACGGAAGGGTCGAAGAGATCTGGGAGCTTGACTATACTGGATTGCACGATGCGACGATGTTCCGTGTCAGATGGGCTAAGGACGTCATAAGAGAAAACAAGTATTTCACTACCATGTCTATACCCGCTGACGCGAAGAGCGCAACCATGAACGTTAACGTCATCGCCAAAACTGAGCCATGGGTACACGCTAAGCACATGACACAATGCTTCTTCATAACCGACACGACCAATCCCAGCCGTGTTGTCGTGAGGAGAGGCAAAAGGAGCATCGTCGGAATGGATGGAGTCGCCAACGAGGAAGACTACGACCAATACGGCAACCCGATGAGGGAAGATGACGATGACGATGAAGCATACGTGAAAAGAAGAATCAATACTACATTACATAAGAAAGATCGTACTCCATGGTTCCGGAAAAGTCACAAGGAGGGGCTCAATTATTCGTCAACGAACAAGAAAGGGAAGAAGCTCAATGTGAAACGTCGTCGACGCAGCTGAGAAACCATCATTTATATATATGTGTCTATTTTGTGTACGCACTTAAGTAACCGTTATCGGTCAACTGATATATATGTTACCACCACATGCATGGTTCCGGTGATATTCGCGCAGTGTGGGAGGGAGACGCCGTCGTAAATAGAAAGGAAGAAAGCAATACAAAAGAAATACAAAAGGGAGAAACCAATACAAAAGAACAAAAACAAAAGGGAGAAAGCAATACAAAAGAAAAAGAAAAGTAAACAGAAAAGAAAAGGGAAATAATAAAAACTAATACATATCAGTAGCGCTGGATTATGAACCAGCGCTATAGCTAATTTAGGTATAGCGCTGGATCCTAACCCAGCGCTACTACTATGTGTATTTTAGAATTAAAAAAACTAAAAATTAAAACAGTTAGCCGTAGCGCTGGATTATGAACCAGCGCTATAGATAATTTAGCTATAGCGCTGGTCCTAACCCAGCGCTACTACTATTTTTGAGTTAACCGCCGCGCGTGCTCAATTTTTGCCAACAACCATTCCCCCCCCCACTCTCCCACCTCTCCCCCTCCTCTTTGTCGCGCGCCGCCGTCGCCCCTGCCCGCCGCCGTCACCCCTGCCCGCCGCTCCGACCTCCTCCTCGTCCGCGCGGACGCCCGAGCCCTCCCATTCCCCCCCACTCTCCCACCTCTCCCCCTCCTCTCTGTCGCGTGCCGCCATCGCCCCTGCCTGTCGCCGTCGCCCCTGCCCGCTCCGGCCTCCTCGTCCGCGCCGCTTCACGTACCCCCTCCCCCCCACCTCCCCCTCTCTCTAGTCAATTAGGAAAAAAAATCTAGGGTTCATATCTAGGGTTAAAAACAGAATTGTTGCTACTTAGTAATAGAATGTTGGTTGCTTTGTATATGTTTGAATGTTTATAAAAAACAGTAGCAAATTGTAGGTATAAAAAACAGTAGGCATAAAAAACTACCTAGGCTTTGGTTGAATGTTGGTTGCTTTGTATATGTGCTCCTGTTGGTTGAATGTTGGTTGCAAATTGATGTTATATATGTGCTCCTGTTGGTTGCAAAATGTTTGTTGCAAATTGATGTTGGATGCAAATTGATGTTGGTTGCAAAATGTTTGTTGCAAAATGTTGCAAATTGATGTTGGTTGCAAAATGTTTGCAATGTTGGTAGAATGTCGAAGAATATCCGAGTGGCCTATGTTTTGCCGGAATGTTGATTCATTTCCGTTCCGGCAAATTTCAGGCGTTCCATATGTCCACTTTTTAGCAAAGGTCATGCCGAAAATTTCCGTGATTTTCGGCATGACTTGTGCTAGAAACTAGGACATATGGAGTGCCCGGAATTTGCCGGAAGGGGAATGAATCAACATTCCGACCAAATATAGGCCCCTTTTTTTCTCTTCATTATATCTTTTATTTACAATTGTTGAATAGGAAACATGTCTAGCCACGCCTCAGCCGGGGGTTCAGCTCGCCTCGAACAAGACCCCATCGAGGCAGCAAATCACTATTTCGATTACCTGGACGAACACCAGATGGGGGTGCATGGTGGCGGCAGTGGCACCAACCCCGACGCCGACGCCGACACCGGCACCAGCACTGGCACCGGCACCGACACCACCCCCGAGACCGGCAACGATGCTGTCGTAACCGGTAAAGCACAGAAGTAGAAGAGGTCACGAAGACCAAACGAGCTCGGCATCGGACAAATTGTGGTCACGGAGATGCACCCCAAGAAATTAGAGCCAACAGCGCTGGATGAAGCGCGCTCGTGCTGGGGCAATCAACTAGTATGCATCCTCAGGGAAACCGCCAACATCAACGACGAGAAGTTGAAGAAGATACCACATATGGAGCACATGCTCCTAAAGAAGTTGCACAATAGGTTCCTGTTCCCCGGCCGCACAGAAAGCAAAGAACCATGGGACGACGATGCCATGACAAAGATAAACAACAAGGCGATGGTGACGTTCACCAACGACTTGTCCGCCTGGAAAGTTCGGGTGAAAAAAGTGATTGATAAGAATGAACCGTGGTCCAAGATTCATGCTGACAATCCGTCACTTACGGAAGAGGACTTTGAAAAATTCAAGGAGACTTGCGCTAAAGATGAAACCAAGAAAAAGTCAGAGAAAATGAAGGCGCTCCAGGCCAAGAACACGCCTCCCCACCGCCTCGGAAGCCGTGGTTACGAGGGGAAGAGGCACGTATGGGCCAAGGAGGACGCCGAACGTGAAAATCACGGAATCCCAGACCCCTTGGCGGAGTTCACCGACCCGCTGGAGCATGACTGGATCAGGGCCCGGTACAAGTGGGACCGCGTCAAGAAGACCTTTTACACGGACCCGAACACGAGGGAGTTCATGAGACTTCTGGTAATCGTTATATTACCACATTATCATATTAGCTTCCAATCAATTCGACTACAAGTTTTGTCACATTATTAGTAAACCATCGACGTTCCTTTTGCAGAAAGAGCAGCACCAAAAGGCAGCCGAAAGCGACGAGTCGTCACAGTCGTCGGCGAGGCCCAAGTGGGACACCCATTTCAACCGGGCCCTGAACATACTGAAAAAGGTCCCGGAGGACACACCGTCGTCATATGGACGTGTGCACGGCGTTGGAGATGGCGCCTCGTGGAAGACGTGCTACCACGAGGAGCTAGAGGAAAGAAGGAAGAGAAAGTTGCTTACTCAACAGACCATCGACCAGAAGGTTGTGCTTGCGATCAATAAGTCCAAAGCTGAGACCAAAGCAGAGTTGGAACAGATAGTCGATGCAAGGGTCAGTGCAGCGGTAGCTGGCGTCACGGATGACTTCACATCTTCCATTTCCAGCTTGCTTCCGGCATTTTTTGAATGGACGAAGAAAAATCCAGATAAAGGGCCAACGGACTTTCCCCTTCCCAGCTACGTCGGGAGCAATTCGGTGAACATCGCACCACCAGCACCTGCTCACACCACCGCACATGCTCCCGCTCCTGTTCATAACAGCCCGTCCTCCGTCTCTAGACTACTCGGCGGGCCTTCGTCTATGGCTGAGCTCGACGCCCTCACGGTAATTACGCGTCATACCCTTTTCACCAGCATGTCTATATAGTCTTCCGTTTCAATTGCCTTTCGGATGTTTGACATCGCAGACATGTCTTCGTAGGCCAACGATACCCCGTGCACCCTACTGTACGACATCAAGGGCCAGAAGGTGGCCGTGGGAAAGGCAACGATCGTGAAGCCGAAGGACCGCATGTTCCACAACCGAGAGATGCCCGATGGCGTCTTCAAGGTTAACGTGGCCAGTGTCTTAGCGGGCTTCAAGGATTTGCCTCCTTCGGTACCAGTCGATGACGAGGAGACCCCTCAACGGATTGGCGCATGCAAGAGCTGGTTCTTGCCTTGGCCGAAGACTTTTCTTCGTGTCGAGGCGCCCGGTATCACACCAACGACAGCTTCTCAAGAAGGTATGAACACCACCCCACCTACCAAATTACCTGCACCTGTCATGGCGGGTGATAGCGGACGACGCGAGGGAGAGCCTCCATTAGTGCCAGATGACGCCGCCCCCGTTGTCGAAGAAGCAAATGCTGATGATGACATGGAGGAGGATGATGATGACCTAGACAAGTATTTCAATACCTCCTATGATGATGGAGGATTGATGGCACAGGACGACGAAGACTCAGGCTATGAGCGTGGAGATGATGACTTGATGCTGCCTGATTTGCCGGAGCCGGAACGTCCTAATAAGGCGGAATGCAAAAAGTCTCTCTTCAAGCGATCCTCGCAGGAGACGCCTCCAGATGCCGCCTCTACCCAGCAACAACCCGAGGGCCGTCCACTGATTAGCCCGACGACACTGGGGGTGACAGTTAGGGAAGGTATGGTGGGCTCACTACCGCCACCCGCCAAGAAGAAAAGGAGGAGACCAGGCAAGAAAGGCCCTAAAGGCGACAGAGCTGCTTCAAGCAGCCAACCGCCTCTGAAGCCCCGGGAGGTAGACAGAATACCTGTCGTAGGTGCGGAGCGTTTCCATGTCGCCGGCCACCCGATCCTACCTCAGAAAGCGCTAGAGGACATACTGAACAATGATCTAAGGAGACTTCATGATGATGTGCTGGCCAGAGAGAAAAACCTTCTCATCTTGGGAAAACCAGGATACCCGCTTTACGCGGCTCAGGTGCCGGGTGGGAAGTTGTACGTCAAGGGATGGCCCGCGGATAAGTTCATCCTGCGATTTGACTACATCTACGACATGTTCCACATGACCAAGCTAGATTTCTAGTTCATCCGCATGTATGCGCTGTATCTCAACTACATCATCAGGATCGAGAACATAAAATATATTTGCGTCGCGGACCCGTACCATATGCACGAGAGCTTCTTGGATGTCTGCAAAGAGCACCGTGACTATGCAAGCAAGTACATAGGTGGCTTCATGATCGCTAATAAGGACAAGGAAGCGATTCTCCTGCCTTATCATCCCACGTAAGTCATCCGCGCATATCCTTTCGTAAATGTTAATCATTCCTTTGCAAGCATGGAGGCTAATTTGAGGTGTACTTAATTTGCGCAGCGGGGGGGGGGGGGGGGGGGGGCGGGGCGCCGTCCTCATCGTTCTGTACCCAGAATACTCCCATGCTATATACTTGGACTCATCGAAGAACATCAAGAAAAAGGATTACAAGCACATAAAGAGTGTTCTCGATAGTGCCCTGTTAACCTTCAGCCTGTCTGGTGGATATATCAAGGTGAAAAAGTATAGGAGGAACGGGCTGGTTTTCAGCCATAAGACCGACTTCTGCTGCATCCAGCAACCGCACATCAGTAAGGCTGATGGATTCTACCTCATGCATCACCTGCTCGAGTTCAGAAGGGATAATCAACGCCTTCGCATGTCAGCTACTACCAACGACGCCGAGATTGTCAACTGGGCCACAAGCATAGGAAAGACATCGGATCATCGAATCCGAGCTGAGTTTTATCATGTGCAGTGTGAACTTGCCCAAGTGATCATGAAGCAGGTCCTCGAACCAACAGGGATGTTCTACCATGGGCGAATCACACGGGATGATGTCCGAGCACTGCTAATCGCTCAGCGTCTGGACCTGAAGCCTTTCAAGAAGCTCGGGTGCTTCCTCCCTGACTATGAAGATTGGACCGAGGACTGATTGTCATTGACAATATATGTGTCACTAGCGTCCAGACGAAACTATGTGATGTAATTAAACCGTGGTCCTGAACTAGCGTAGATCGCTCTAGTTAATTAGTTTGGGTATGAGGAACTTCGTCATTTATGTTTACTATAGGTTGCTTGTATTTTGCTAATTATGCCTCTTTGTGTTCTTAAGTACATTATGTTGCATATTATCGTTCACGATGCAGGTACATAGATCAGAGATGGCGAAGGGCTGCTACATCGTGTTCGTTGGGAAGGTTCCAGGAGTCTACGACCACTGGCCAGACGCTCAGTCCCAGGTGGACAAGTACCCGGGTGCTAGCCACAAAGGATTCGACAGCAGAGCCGAAGCGGAAAGTAGTTACTTGAGGTGGACGCTCCGGCAAGAGCGGGGGAGGAACCGCCGGTGCCTCAAGTACTACATAGTCGCGGTCTTGCTCATGCTGATCGCTCTTCTCTTCTACATCATGGTTTAGATAGAGATGATGAAACTTGTGTGTGTGCCATGACCATGCAGTTGCACTTATTCGAGACATGACATGACTTGTGTATCGCTATTTTCGAGATGTGATGATATTTGTGTTGAATGATGATGATGATGGTATGACGAGACTACTGTATGTGTATGATATGATGATAATAGTGTATGTTTATTGTGATCTGATGAAACTACTGTATAGACCCTGTATAAATACATCACGAATACGTAGAGGGGGTATGAATCTGTGAAAGCAGGAATACTAGCAGCAGCGCTGGAAGGCATCTAGCAGCAGCGCTGGATTAGCAGCAGCGCTTGCCTTTCCACAGCGCTACAGATAGTTAGCAGTAGCGCTGGTCAGTGCAGCGCTACTGCTAACCAGACTTAGCAGTAGCGCTGCACCAACCAGCGCTACTGCTACAACTTAGCGGTAGCGCGTTAGCAGTAGCGCTGGACCCAACGCTACTGCTATAGGTTTTTCAAGCGCTACTAGTAGGGTTTCTCCTAGTAGTGATGGCTTAACAATTATGAACTCACACCTATTTCATATTACTACATCAATATCACTAACCCACAATTTCTTTATATGTGCTACATGATGGTTTTGATTATCACTCTTTGAATACCTAATATTTTTGGACTAGTCTGTATGACCCATGCAAATTACCGTCACTATTTATTAACTCTCAAACAAATATAAGTGAAGAATGAGAGTGCAATTATTTCTTGAAAATCTACACGCCTCCGTGCTCAGAAAGATATAAGTGAAGTACTAGAGCAACTGCTAAGCTCAAAAGATATAAGTGAAGCACATAGAGTATTCTAAAAAATTATGATGAAGGTGTGTCTCTCTTAAATAGGTGTGTCCAGAAAACAATGATTGTGGCAAACTGAAAGTAAAAGCAAACAAAGGCAAACGACGCTGAAAGGAAAACTCATATCATATGACGAATAAAAATATAGCTTCAAGTGACATGCCGATGGATTTGAGACGAAAGAGGGGATGCCTTCCGGGGCATCCCCAAGCTTAGACGCTTGAGTCTCCTTTAAAATATTACCTTGGGGTGACTTGGGCATCCCCAATCTTAGGCTCTTGCTACTCCTTATTCCTTTGTCCATCAAAATAACACCCAAAACTTGAAAACTTCAATCACACAAAACTCAACAAAACCTCGTGAGATCCGTTAGTATAAGAAACATATTGCATACTTTAAGTACTGTTTTAAATTGATTCAAATTTCATAAATGCATAATAGGTACTGTATTCTAACTTCTCCATGGCTTATTCCCCCCGATACAATCCATAGTTTAATCAAAATAAGCAACTATGCAAGCAAAAAAACAGAATATGTATAAAACAGAACAGTCTGTAGCAATCTGTTGACACCTTATACTTCTGTAACTATAAAACTTCTGAAAAATTAGGACAACCTCGAAAATTTGTATAGCAACACTGTGTAGAAATTTCAGATCATTATCACGCTCCAGCAAAAAAGTGAAAATTCCTGTACTAGAGTCAAAAGTTTCTGTTTTGTTTCAGCATCGATTCTACTCATCTTGTGAGTCATCCCAAAGGCTTTATTTGACACTAACACTAATTTAAACACAAAAACATAATCATTACAGAGGCAATAATCATGCTATTAAAAATAAACAGAAATTTCTAAGCAAAAATTTAAAGATAACTATTGGGTTGCCTCCCAACAAGCGCTATTGTTTTATGCCCCTAGCTAGGCATAATGCATAGTTTCAAGTATTGTCATTTTTGACACTCCACCCATAAGTGGCTCTCATAATTGATTCATAATGTGGTTTAATTCTCTTCCTAGGGAAGTGTTCCATCCCTTTCTTCAATGGGAATTGGAACCTTATGTTTCCCTCTTTCATGTCAATGATTGCACCTATAGTTTGTAAGAAAGGCCTTCCAAGTATTATGGGACAAGAAGGATTGCAATCAATATCAAGCACAATGAAATCTACAGGCACATAATTTTTATTTGCAATAATAAGCACATCATTAATTCTACCTAAAGGTTTCTTGATGGTAGAATCCGCAAGATGCAAGTTGAGGGAACAATCTTCAATCATAGTGAGACCAAGCACATCACAAAGAGTTTTAGGAATAGTTGAAACACTAGCACCGAGGTCATACAAAGCATTGCATTCATATTTATTTTGATAGTAGGTTCCCACTCATCATGCAATTTTCTAGGAATAGAAACTTCAAGCTCAAGTTTCTCATCATAAGCTCTTATCATGGCTTCTACTATATGTTTGGTAAAAGCTTTATTTTGTTCATAAGCATTGGGTGAGATAATAACGGATTGCAACAAGGAAATACATTCTACTAAAGAGCAATTATCATAATTAAAGTCCTTGTAATCCAAGATAGTGAGTGCATCACTAGTTAACGTTTTGACCTCTCCAAACCCACATTTTTCAGTTTTAGCATCCAAATCATCACCCTCCAAGCAAACGGGACGCTCCTCTACTAAAGTTGAATCGTCTTCAGTCCCTTTATCATTTATATTCAGAGAGGTAAGTAAAGATTCAATAGGAGAAACACCAATCATTTTAAGGTCTTCATCATGATTCCGATAAAACCCGGGTGGAAGAGCTTTTTCTAAGAACTCCCGCTTAGCTCTCAACTTAGCGGTCCTCTCCTTACTTTCATTAATAGATATTTGGATAGATTTAATGGCATCATTGAAATCATGCTTGGGTGACAAAGCTTTATTTTTAATAGTTTCCACATCAAGAGCAATTATATCCATGTTTTTAGCCAAAGTATCAACTACATGCAATTTTTCTTCTACCATAGTGTTGAAAACCTTTTGAGAATTAATAAATTCTATAATTGTGTTCTCAAGATCAGAGGGTATACTATTGGCATTTGTAGAAGAATTTCCATAAGAATTACCATAAGAATTTCCATAGTTGTTGAAATTGAAATTTCCTCTATAAGCATTGTTGTTGAAATTATTTCGCGAGACAAAGTTCACATCAATAGCATCATTATTTTTCTATATCAAAGTAGACAAGGGAACATCATTGGTATCAACATGAGCATTTTTACTAGCAACCATATTCATAAGGGCATCCACTTTTTCACTCAAAGTAGCGATTTCTTGAACAGAATTTACCTTCTTACCGGTTGGAGCCCTTTCGGTATGCCATTGAGAATAATTTGTCATGATGTTGTCCAGAAGTTTGGTGGCCTCTCCTAAGGTCACATCCATAAAGGTACCACCTGCAAGTAGAATCGAAGATTTTTGGACACAAAGTTCAGTCCGGCATAGAAGTTTCGGATAATCATCCACATATTTAAACCATGAGTTGGACAATTCCTTGTCATTAATTTCACTCTCTCCCAGGCTTGTGCAACATACTCTTGATCTTGCTGTTTAGAATTCATTATTTGATTTCTAAGGGAGATGATCTTAGCAGGAGGAAAATACTTGGCAATAAAACCATCTTTAATCTTATCCCATGTTCCAATACTATTACGCGGTAAAGATGAAAACCAAGCTTTAGCTTTATCTCTTAGTGAAAAAGGAAATAATTTTAATTTCACAATAGCATTATCCATATCCTTTTTCTTTTGCATGTCACATAATTGAACAAAGGTATTAAGATGTGATGCGGGGTCCTCATTAGGACTTCCCAAAAATTGATCTTTCATGACAAGACTTAGCAATGCAGCATTAATATCAAAAGCCTCCGCACTAGTGGCGGGTGGTATAGGTGTACTAATAAAATCATTATTATTAGTATTGGAGAAATCACACAACTTAGTAGTATCTTGAGACATGGTGACCGAGCAAGCAAAGTAACAAGCAAGACAAGTAAACTAGCAAGCGAAGAAGTAAACTAGTAACAAGCAAAGGTAAATATTTTTGTATTTTTATTTTTATGAGACAAGCTAAATATAACAGCAAATAAAAAGAAGAACAAGTGAATGAAAATTTGTGTGAAGTTACTTGGTAGTGGATCATGATATTCTCAGGCAACGGCGCTAGAAATCCTTCCTGATACTTGTGATCTGCGTTGGGTTTTCCGTGAAGTGGAACGGGTAATTGCTGCACAAAGCGCATAAGTATTTTCCTCAGTTATGAAACCAAGGTTTATCGAACCAATAGGAATATCAATCATCAACCATCTTCAGCGGCTGCACACAAATGAACAAATGACTAGCACCCAACGGGGGCGAGAGGGTTGTCAATCCCCTTGATCTCGTTATTTGCAAGCAAATGAGTTGTGTAGATAATTGTTGATAAGTGCAAAATAAATAAAAAGTAAATAAAGGCAGCAAGGTAATAGTAGCGTTTGCAAATATATAAGTGAATAGACCCCGGGGCCATAGTGTTCTCTAGTGGCATCTCTCATGTAGGCAGCATACGGTGGGTAAACAAATTACTGTTGGGCAATTGATAGAAAAGCGGATAGTTATGCGATTTTCACGGCAATGATCATGTATATATACGCATCATGTCCATAAGAAAATAGGCCGACTCCTGCATGCACCTATTACTGTTACTCCACTCATCGACCGCTATCCAGTATGCATCTAGAGTATTAAGTAAAACAAAGTAATGCTTGGAGAACGATGACATCATGTAGACAAAGTAAACTCAAACAATATGAATGAACCCCATTGTTTTATCCTTAGTAGCAACAACACAAAGACGCATCTTGTCCCCTACTTTGGCACTAGGATATAGAAACTCGCCAGGTTGAACCTACCACAACGCACCACTCCCACCGATGAAATATCAATCTACTTGGCCAAAGCACATCAATAGATCGGAGAGCATTACGACGCTATAATGATCATGCACTTAAGAGATAATATAATTTGGAGGCATCTCAAATACTTTTCATGAATAATCTGAACATAAACCCACAATTCATCGGATCCCAACAAACACACCGCACAATAGGATTACATCGGATAGATCAAAGCGAAGATACGATGACCATTGTATTGAAGATCATAAAAGAGAGAGATCGCCATCTAGGTACTAGCTATGGACCCATATGTCTGTGGTGAACTACTCACACATCATCATGAGGGCAGCAAGGTTGATGAAGAGGCCCTCCGTGATCGATCCCCCCTCCGGTAGTGTGCCGGAACGGAGCTCCAGATGGCCTCGCGACGGAACAGAGACTTGCGGCGGCGGAAAAAGGGTTTCGGGACTGCTTTCAGGGTTTTTAGGATTTTAGGGAATTTATAGGACGAAGAGGGACGTCGGGAGGCGCCCGAGGGGGGCCACCACATATCAGGGCGCGACCCCCCCAGGGCGCGCCCTGATGTGTGGTGGGGCCCTCGTGCACCCCTTGGCTTCCTTCCGAAGCTTCTAGGTCTTCATATAGTCCAGAAAAAAATCGTCAAAAAGTTTCGTGGCAATTGGACTTCATTTGGTACAGTAAACCTGAAAAGCAAAAAAACACGCAGAAAACAACAACTGGCACTGGGCACTGGGTCAATAGGTTAGTGCTAAAAAATATTGTAAATTGGTAAATAATGACCAAAAAAGTATCCTAGAATGATAATATATCAGCATGGAACAATCAAAAATTATAGATACGTTGGAGATGTATCAGCTGGTGGGCCCCCTCCAGTGGTTCTTCGCTCCAATATTCATTATATATTACATAAAAAATATCCAAAAAGTTTCGTCCAATTCCGAGAACTTTTATTTCTGCACAAAAATAATACCATGGTAGTTCTACTGAAAACAGCGTCCACCTGGGTTAGTTTCATTCAAATCATGTAAATTAGAGTCCAAAACAAGAGCAAAAGTGTTTGAAAAAGTAGATACGTTGGAGACGTATCGGTATCGAGATAGACCAAGAAGAATAGGGATAATGGAAACTGTTTCCTATCCTCAAGATGCGAAAGGGATGCAAACTTTTATGGGGCATGCAAGCTTTTATAGGCGGTTCATTAAGCATTTCTCTGAAATTGTCAAAATCGCGCACTAACCTTTTGCAGAAAGACGTTCCATATTCTTTTTATGAGGAATGTGTATTGGCTTGAGAAAAGCTTAGGGATTCCTTGATCACTTCCCGATCATCCAACCTCTTAAGTGGGATGAATCATTGAAGATAATGTGTGATCCTAGCAATTATGCTATTGGAGTTGTCTTAGGACAGTGGTATTAGAAGAAACCCATCCGTACATCAAACTTTGACACACTTAGCCAATGCAACAGATGCACCCATCCATCAGACTAGAACACACATGTCTGGCACATCTAGCACCAAGCACCGCCCCTAAGTGCGAGTATTGTTGTTGCAACTCCGGTCATCGGGAGTTTTGATTCCATTGTAACATGTTTTGGCATAGTGTGTAACATATCGTCTCCGCTTAGTCACTGCAACTCGGGTCCTACTGCAGTTGGATAGAATCAAACATCGAACGGTTCCTCCAAAAAATAATTTCACTTGCAGAGCAATGCGCCACATTAGTATGTTGCCTCCTTTCACACTATTTTGTCAGTAGACACCAGTTGCTGAACATGTCATTTCTGCATTGTCGTCATTCTAGTCCTTTTATTTATTATCATATAGACAACAACGTAAAGCCGGTGATGGCACTCGTTAGACCACTCCAGGAAGTTGGGTTGACACCAAAGTCATAATGCATGTCTTTTGCTATCTTGACATGTGTCTCTTAATAATTGATGACACATGGAAGTGTGGATGATGCTTAAGAAAAGTAGGAAACATTGTATCTATTATATTATTATAAAACGATAGAAAACGAACGGTTTAGATGTAACAATACATAAAGAGTTAAAAAGAACGATCGTGATAAAAAGGTGCATATGCGTGTTTCCTTATATTATATGCGCTGATGACACGTCCAAATCTGATGCTTCACAAACAGGGAAACGTATACAATTGTAATGGATCAGGTATCTACACGGAAGCAAACAAACCCAACCTTTACTTTTCCTAGAAAAAAAACAAGGCCTTAAATCTTTACTATATGCACGCAGCCAGGAAAAAACAAGGTCTTGACCAGGACGCGTCTCCGTACACTAGTAGGAAACCATTACGGACTCCAGGAGACACCAGGCTAGACACGTTATTAGAATAGAAAAAAAGAACACGTACATGCATGCTAACGTTTATTACGCATGCACGTTACCATAGAGTATAGAAAAATCAGACGTGCATGCATGGTAACATCTCTTAATAAAGATGGAGTATGAATCGGGACCCAAGAACACACAAATATATATGCATGTTCAAAACCGAATATCTTGCTCTTATATTCCACCGTCCCAGCAAAAATCACTAATGGGTTTCATGATTTATGGAGAGCAGTAATTTTCTCTTGGAAAAGGAACAACTTACGTGAATTACATTTTTATAAGTACATAAAGATGCTCATTACACGTCTGTCTAATGTTTCATCGATAAATATATTTACTTATTGGCTACAGAATCTCCGCTTACAAAGATGAAGGTATCACATGCATGTGTATCTACTACCCCTATAAAAGCAAGAGAGGCGGAGATCCAAACAATCTGGAACGTTCATTAACATAATCTAAAGGCCACTAATGCTTCTATGTTTAACACAACAAACCACGTTACAATGGCTGTCGCTAGCGAAACCAACCATGCTAATCCCATCGCTGACTAAACCCACCCCCACGTCCACATTCAGGAACCGCTCCACCCTCGCGTCCTCGCCCCGCCCGCTCAGCCCGCCCCCGCTCGCCCCCGCCTCGCGCAGCCGGCCCCGCTCGCCCTCGCCTCGCGCAGCCGCCGCCGCTCGCCCCCGCAGAGACTAATTTCCGGTGGCAGTGGGCATCCACTGCGTCGGGCCTCGTCGGGGTGGGATCGGCGTTGCTCATCTCGGTGGCGGCGGCCGCGGCCAGCCCCGCTCCCACATGTCACCGCCAACCCTCCAGATCAGCCGGACGAGTATGCGGCAAGCTACGTGCCCTCCACGCTAATCGTGCCCAGCTCCAACCCAAACGCCCCCATCCTCCTCTAGACATCGTCGCATACCGGTTCATCTCGCCGTAACGGAGCCACAGAGGCCGTTGCACGAACATGCGGAATCCTCTTTCCCGACACCTTCTCAGGCTTGCTGTTCCTCTACACATCGCGGGCGGTTGGCCGTTGGGGCGAACAGTGCGCGTGTGTCGGTGTGTGCATCGTCCGAGTCTAGCTTGGAGGCGGCGATTTGGTTAGGCGCCACTACTTGTTTCTACAGCCGCTACTTGTTGTAGCTCCTGCAAGATTGCTGCTGAGGGAGTCCTGGACTAAGGGGTCCTCGGGAGGCCGGCCTATGTCTTATGGTCCGGACTGTATGGGCCACTTGCCGAACACTAGAAGAATAGAAGACCTCGTCTCCAAGGAGGAAGCTTCGGGGATCGTGGATTGTCCTCCACGTTTGGAATAGCGAATAGGCATGTTTATCCCTTCGACGTGTAACCGACCATGTGTAAACCCTAGGGACCCCGGCATCTATATAAGCCGGAGGGTTTTAGGATGTAGAACAAGAGAACTCACCTAGGGTTTTAGTCATACGATCTCGTGGTAGATCAACTCTGTAATCTCCATACACTTAATATAATCAAGCAGGACGTAGGGTATTACCTCCATAGGAGGGCCCGAACCTGGGTAAAAACCTTGTCCCCTTCGTCTCCTGTTACCATCGATCCAAGTATCACAGTTCGGGACCCCCTACCCGAGATCCGCCGGTTTTGACGCCGACATTGGTGCTTTCATTGAGAGGACCGATGTGATCGCCATAAGGAATCGATGGCTCGCCTTGTCATTAACAGCGAGATCTGTGCCCGGGGAGTCCCCGCCTAGGATCAGATCCACGCGAGTGGCGACACCTCGTCGCGCTCTTGCCCGATTGGCCATTCATGCCAGATCGGAAACTTTCCCCCCGACCAAAGGATCAGGTTCGGAACCCTAGAGTTCTCAACTGATTCTCGAGGAGAACATGTGCTGATGGAACCTCTCACCCCTATGGTGAAACCCGCAGATCCCGATGCCTCGGCGCCAGGGACATCGGACCTCGTCTCCAGAGAAGGAATTGCTATCTCCGGACCGTCTGGGCCACCCGATCCGGTCATCGCCACCAGATCTATCATGGTTAAGCTGAATCCGAGAACGCTCTCGCGCGACTTTGGAACCACGATGCCGCATACCGACCCTACTCGCTTTAGCGACACGCATCCCACCATCGCCTCGTTTCTTAACGAGTTGTTCGATCGGATGGAGACTATGCGAGTGGCCGATGACCATATCCCGGTCTATGACCGGCTCAGGCTTAAACCCGACGATAGGGAAATTCACATCCCCGCGGTCACCCACCTTGTCGCCACCGTCGAGTGTCCGGCTGGGGGTTCGACCTTCCAGCTGCCGGAATTAAAAACGATTTATACTCCAGTCTCCGATCACCGAGACCCTGCTGACAACCCGGACTCTGGCGTTCGCTCCGGAAGCAGCCCTATATCGACCCCTGACCTATCACACAGTTCGGAATCCGTGATTCCGAACTCCTACCGTGGCGTGGAGTCAAATTCTCTCCCACCCACCTCCCAAGCCGATGACTCGAGCATCGCACAGGAGCCCAAGTCTTCGGACCTACCGGACATTGTGCATTTATCAGGGGAGTCGGTCCATCATTACTGGGCTAGACTGCTACTCGCCAGAAACAAAGTACAGGGCTTCAGTAATCAAGACGTAATGGCAACCTTCAAACGTAACTGCCATGACAAGGGAATCCTCAATGCCCTGGCGCGGCGACACATTATCAACTTTGCCAAACTGTCAAATTTGGTACAGAAGTATTGTGCCATGGAAAGTGCTTGGCACGCTGAGCGACTATTTTCGGAACCCTTCCCTACCGAATACCCTAGAGGAGATCGGCCCAAGAGGATACCTCCGAACCGACCAGCTAAACTCGAGCCCGCCAAAAAGAGGAACAGGCCCCTTCCAGGGGTCAGTACTGTTCTGGATGGATTGCTGGACAAACCCTGCCCTATACACTCCGTATTGCTGAACACAGCTCCAACTCACAGCCTCAGAACTTGTTGGGTCGTCAGGCAGATCGCAAAAAGTGGTGAAGCCATCCTTGAGGCATCACCATCTAACCGGCGCTCTGCAACGCCATCGGAATCTAACGCCGAAGTACTAACGATCTACGAAACATTCCCATCAAGGAACAGGAGGAAAAGAGCTCTTAAAGAACTCGAACAGGTATATCACGTGGCAGCAACAAGTGCATGGGCAGACATACCCATCACCTTCGGAGATACTGACCGGCCAGCCATTCTTCCCGGTCATTCACCGGCCGCACTAGTCCTGAACCCCATCATTGACGGCTTCAGGTTACACAAGGTGCTGATGGACGGCGGCAGTGGTTTAAATCTAATCTACGAGGATACTTTACAAAAAATGCAGTTCGACCGATCTCGCACCGAACATAGCAACACAACTTTCCGGGGGATAATCCCGGGGAAGGAGGCGCGCTGTTCAGGATGTGTCACCCTGGATGTAGTGTTCGGCACCCCCGACAACTACCGATCTGAAGAACTTCTCTTACATATCGTGCCCTTCCCAAGTGGCTATCACGCCCTATTAGGACGTGACGCCTTCACAAGATTCCAGGCTATACCACATTACAGGTATATGAAACTTAAGATGCCAGGACCAAACGGAGTAATCACAGCTGCTAGTGACCCGAATATAGCCCTGCGTGCCGAGAACAAAACAGCGGCACTTGCCCTCGAGGCTCTATCCGAGACCTTTGCCGCAGAGGAGTTGACCACACTCCGATCAACGGTAGACAAAGATGATGTGATCCTCAGCAAGAGACCTAAATCTACATCCTTCAAGCCAGCAAAGGAAATCATTAAATTTCAGGTACACCCGACAGACCCAAATAAAACAGCGTCCATCGGAGCTCAGCTCGATCCTGCAGTGGACGAAGCGCTACGAGCTTTCTTACAAGAAAACTGGGACATCTTCGCCTGGCACCCTTCCGATATGCCCGGCATTCCACGACGGCTTGCAGAACATAGTCTGAATATCATCGCAGGCTTTAAGCCCGTAAAACAGACTCTGCGCCGCTTCTCCGAGCCCAAACGACAAGCTATGGGTGAAGAACTTGCTAAATTGCTAGAGGCCGGATTCATTCGGGACATTAAGCACCCCGAATGGTTGGCAAACCTGGTTATGGTACCAAAGAAAGATAGATCCTGGCGGCTATGTGTCGACTTCAAAGACCTCAACAAGGCCTGCCGCAAGGACCCTTTCCCTCTACCACGTATAGACCAGATTATTGACGCCACAGCCGGACACGACTCGCTGTGTTTCCTCGATGCTTATTCCGGATACCATCAGATTAAAATGAAGGAATCCGATCAAGCTGCAACCGCATTCATCACCCCTTACGGGCCTTTTTGCTTCAACACAATGCCTTTCGGGCTAAAAAAACGTTGGGGCTACATACCAGCGCATGATCCAGACCTGTCACGAAAAACAGGTTGGCAAAACAGTCGAGGCGTACGTGGATGACGTGGTCATTAAAACCAAACACGTTAGCAATCTGATCGACGACTTAAGGCAAACCTTTGCTAACCTACGCGAATACGATATTCGGCTCAATCCGGAGAAGTGTGTATTCGGCGTTCCCGCTGGCAAATTGCTCGGATTCATCGTTTCCCATAGAGGAATAGAAGCGAATCCGGCCAAGATCCGCGCCTTATCCGAACTTGCTGTTCCCACAGAGCTCAAGCATGTCCAAAGATTGGCGGGATGCGTGGCGGCATTAAGTCGCTTCATCTCCCGCCTCGGTGAAAAAGCGTTACCACTGTATAAGTTGCTGAAACGGACCAAGAATTTCGAATGGACCGATGAAGCAAAGGCTGCGTTAGAAGAAATCAAGACGCTCCTGGCAAGTAACCCTATACTCACAGCACCAGGCGCTGGTGAGCCCATGTTATTATACATATCGGCCACCAACCAAGTTGTTAGCGCGGTGCTCGTCGTTGAGCGAGCAGAGGAGGGACACAAATTCCAAATACAGAAGCCGGTCTATTACGTGTCAGAAGTACTAACGCAATGCAAGTCCAGATACCCGCACTATCAGAAGATAGCCTACACAGTTTTTATGGCCTCACGGAAACTACGACACTACTTCCAAGAGTGTTCGGTTACGGTGGCATCCGAAGTCCCCTTGAACGATATAATCAATAACAGGGATGCCACCGGCCGTATAGCCAAATGGGCAATCGAGCTCCTCCCTTTCGAGATTACCTACAAACCACGCCGAGCTATTAAATCTCAGGTATTGGCAGATTTCCTCGCCGAATGGACAGAAGCCGAACTCCCCCGAGAATATAGTACATACTCCCATTGGACGATGTACTTTGATGGATCCAAAACTTTGGCCAGACTGGGGACTGGAGTCGTTCTCACATCCCCCACAGGTGATAACGTCCGGTACGTATTGCAGATCATGTATGCCGACTCGAACAATGCAGCCGAATACGAAGCCCTCCTGCACGGTCTTCGGATGGCAGCCTCAATGGGCATAAAGCGGCTGGAAGTACGAGGAGATTCCAATCTGGCCATCTCTCAAGTCAACGGCGAGTTCGACGCTAAGAATCCAAAGATGGCGGCATATAGAAACGCTGTCCTCAAGATATCCGCACGGTTCGAGGGGCTAGAATTTCACCACGTCGCTAGAGACGACAACCAAGCTACCGATATACTGGCTCGCTTAGGAGCCAAACGTGATCCTGTCCCACCAAACACTTTTTTGGAACGGCTCTTCAAGCCATCTGTGGTTTGGCTAGATCAGGAGGACGCCGATTCATCCAGCGCAGACAAGGTTGTTTCCCCTGTAAACGAACCAGACGACCAAATAATCGGCGGCTCCGTCATGGACGCGACGCCCTCGGCTCACGAGGTCATGGCAGTAATCGCGCCATGGACCGAGCCTTTCCTCGCCTACCTCCTTCGCAAAGAGCTTCCCGATGATCAGACGGAGGCACGGTGCATAGTTCGGCGCTCCAAAGCCTTTAAGGTACACGACGGAGAGTTGTACAAGAAGAGCACCACTGGAGTACTACAGCGGTGCATTTCCGAGGAAGAAGGGCGGCAGTTATTAGCCGAAGTCAACGCAGGGATGGGCGGTCATCATGCCGTAGCAAGAGCCTTGGTAAGCAAGGCCTTCCGGGCTGGGTTCTTTTGGCCCACAGTTCGGGCGGACGCCCAGTCACTTGTCAAATATTGCGCGGGGTGTCAACTTTTCGCAAACCAAAGTCACATGCCCCCAACAGCTCTTCAGACTATTCCGATCACCTGGCCCTTCGCGGTCTGGGGGCTGGACATGGTCGGACCACTTAAAGGGGGGACCAAGAAAAATAAATACTTGCTGGTCATGGTCGACAAATTCACCAAATGGATAGAGGCCAAACCCGTTAAATCAGCCAAATCCGGACCAGTAATCGAATTTATATCCGGCGTGGTACACCGTTACGGTGTCCCGCACAGTATAATAACTGATAACGGATCCAATTTCACGACCCAGGAGGTCAAAGACTGGTGCGCAAAGATGGGCATCAAGCTCAATTACGCATCGGTTTATCACCCGCAGACTAATGGACAAGTCGAACGAGCAAACGGCCTCATAATGGGCGGCATCAAGCCACGTTTGGTCCGGTCTCTTCAAGAGTCCGATTGTCAGTGGGTAGAGGAGCTCGACTCCGTTCTATGGGGCTTGCGCACCACCCCGAATAGATCAACGGGATACACACCGTTCTTCATGGTCTACGGGGCTGAAGCGGTCCTTCCGTGTGATATCATCCACGATGCACCAAGAGTGCGCATGTACGAGGAAAGAGAAGCCGAGTTAGATCGGCAGGACGACTTGGACGCCTTGGAAGAGGAGCATGATATAGCTCGGGCCCGTTCTACTTTTTATCAGCAGCAGGCCCGGCGTTACCAGAGCAGGGAGGTCAGGGCACAAGCATACAACGCGGGCGAACTAGTCTTACGACTACCGGAGAAGCAGAAGCATAAACTCAAACCCAAATGGGAAGGCCCCTTCATCATCGACGAGGTACTCACAGGAGGAGCCTACCGTCTTCAGAACCCGCAGGACAACCGCCTTGAACCAAACCCATGGAACGCAGCTCGTCTTCGGCGCTTCTACGGTTAGACCAGTGTTGTCACACTTTTTACATTTCTTTTTTCTTTCTTTTCATTATTATTTCTTCTCCCTCCCACCGTGCTTTCTGGTAGGATATATTTCTTTTTCTCCCCAACTCTATGATCGGCTCAACCGATCTTGTACTAATAATTTTTCGGCCTACACCTTTAAGTGCTATATCCGAACATAGTACCCCGGGGCTTCCTTTCCGGAGCCAGTGCTTTTGTGTTATCAGCACCTGTGTACATTTATTGTGTACGCATACTTTCCTTGTCGTTTGATACGCCATCTTATGCATCAATTCGAACTAAGAATTTGCCAAGCTGGGTTGCCTTGCTCCTGTGCTTACCCTCTAAGTTCCCGATTGTTCGGCTAGAGGGTAAAGGGAGCACCTCTGCGATTGCTACGACTGGGTAATCCGGATACGTACCTCAGACGGGTGAAGCCAAAAGCTAGCTATCTTAAGTAGACAATTGATCGGCTACGACGGATTCGATTATGGCCATTCATGACCATTATCCGGGTTTTTCCCTTTACAGATGCCCTTGGCCGCACACTAACAATGTACGGCTTTTCTCCTACGATTTCCGTAGTACCCCTGAAGAAAGGTATCGATAGAGTTACTATTTTCTTCTGAAGATGTTAATTACGCTCAGCAGTAAGATAACATACCTCCCTGTGTGCTTTCTGTCTGTTCGTACCACATGGCCGGATTGCCTGGTTCCCCGAGCATAGTTCCCTCCCCTTCGGGTGATAACTTACAAGGAACACTCCCGAGCTCTTAGCACGGGAGGTTAAAGCCGATGGCTGGTTAAGACAAAGTTCACAACACAGACGGAGTAATTTTTCGATGGTCAAGTACATAGCTACATATGATCATACATCTGGCTGCCGATCGAGATTATCAATTATGGTGTCCAGGGAGCAGTCTTGTTGTGAGAGACGGGCGGCCGGCATCACCTGGTCGTATACCAGGTGGAGCGGCACTTCTTGTCCATCTGCCCCCACTGGTCCAACCTGAGCCATACGCTCGGGGTCAAGTCCAGTATAGCGGGTCTTGATCATCGCCCACGCCTCTCGTGCTCCCTCTCGGCAAGCCGATGTCTTCCACAGCTCGAACATAGCTCGGGCTCCCTTGAAGCGGTCAAGTAGCTCGGTCATCCTCTCCGGAGGGTGCTCGGCAGTCCATAATGCCTTCACCATGCTTTTCATGGCCTTCCGCGCCCACTCATGAAGGGCGGACAGCTCCTTCAGCAGATTCCCCTGATAGGATCCGATTTCCTCTTCGGGTCGCCCGGACAACAGACCTGCATATGAGTCACGGCATGCGTGTCACACTTCACTTATAAGAATTACTTGCCGATGTTAAAATCGTTCTTACCTAACATGCCTCTCAGCAAATTCTGGTTTTCCCCTTGCGTAAGCACGGGGATATATTAAAGATCAGCAGAATATATACATTCACCGTGTGCCTCCCGAGTAAAGCTCTTCACTTGCTCCAGTTCGGCCTTCAAAGAGTTGACCTGTGTCCGGCTGGTTTCCAGTTCCTTGGTCAGCTGCTAGCACTGCAGCTTTGAGGCCTGCATTGCTAGTCAATTAGTACGGGGATCCTTAATTCGGTCGTACCGACCAATTTAAGGCTCGGGGGCTACTGAGTCTACACAAGTGTTCGGACTTTAACAAACAACTGCTTACCTGCAGGCCGGACGATATCAACTTAACTGCCTCCCCGAACCCAGCTCGGGCGGCCCCGAGGTATGCATCCGCCGTGCGCAGCGCACCGAACTCTTGTTCAGAAAAGGCCGGATGACGCAAGGCTTCTCGTCACCGCCGATGATGCATGGCGCTCCCAACCTCCGATTTGGTGACTGAAATGGCGTCCCCAGAATCGGATGGGTCGGGATGGACGAAGGGGGCTCCTGTAGCAGGATCGGCATGGGTGGAGGGCCTAGACTCTTGAGCACCGCCAAGCGTTCTGGCAACGTCTTCGGCGGGTGACGGCCGAACCCTTTGCTTGGACGTTTTGGCAAAATGGTCTCTTGTCAGACCTTATCAAATCATGATATTAAGTCAAGCGGTTAGACGAAATACCTTTGGGATGAACTCGTAGGAGCACTCGCCCCTGTGGCCGGCTCATGCGAGGGGTCCTGGTTGTTTTCCAATCCAGGTGCTGCCGCGGCTGCCGGTGTGTGTCGCGCGGATCTACGGCGCTTGGGCGTAGGAGCTGGTGTGTTGGGGTTAGCAGAGGACACTTGCCTCTTGTGGGAAGTTTTCTTCTTCTTGCTTGTTGCAGGAGAAGGGAAGGACCCAGGGTAATCGGCAATAATAGCCACCTTGGTGCCGTCGAGGCCCTCTTGGTAGAAAACCCGTCCTCGAGTTCAATCGATAGATCTGGGTCTTCATGATAGCCCGGATCGTCATCACGGGAATAGTCTTCGGGCTGAGGGGCCGGGCGGTGTACTGTCTCGATAAAGCTCCTCCATTCCTGTTTACATGAACATAAAACACTTCGGTCAAAAAAGGGACAAATAAAGAGTCCGAATTGTGGTCATGGGATTGAAGGGCTCACACATTCGATGGGATTATGGCTTGAGTATCCCTCTTTGGTCGACCGCTGAATGAAATCTTCTTGCTCCCCTTTGTATAGGTCGGCAAGTACGGCGGCCAATGCCGTTTGATCGGCAGGACCCAGTCTTCGGGAACGAGTGGTATCGCTCGTCCCGTTGTATCGCCACAAGGGGTGTACCCTCTGTTGAAGTGGTTGGACGCACCGGGAGATGGCGGCGGCCATGACGTCTATCATGGTCAGCTTATGATGGGCCAGTATCCTTACACGCGCCGCTAAGCGCTGCACCTCAACGCTGTCTTCTTGGGACGAGCTCTTCGGGCGCCAGTTGTACCTCTTCCTCAAGGGGGCATCAAAGTAGTCGGGCAGACATTTCCGAGCTGGATGGAATAAGGGGACGTCCTCGATATAGAACCATTCCGAAGTCCATAGTTCGGATTCCTTCGGTGTCCCCACGGGGTATCCTGTCCCCGCTATGCGGCATACTTCGGCTCCGCCGACCTCAAAGATTGTCTTATCCTGGGTGCGAGGGACAAGGCAGAAGTATTTCCTCCACAACTCAAAGTGCGCCTCGCAACCCAGGAACATCTCGCAAAGGGCGACGAAACCCGAGATGTGCAGAATAGACCCTGGAGTGAGGTGGTGGAGTTGGATCCCATAAAACACCAGTAGCCCTCTGAGGAACGGATGAATGGGAAACCCGAGTCCTCGCAAGAGGAATGGCACAAAGCACACATTCTCCCCTTTATGCGGATGGGGGAAATTCTCTGCGAGGACCTCGCCGTTGAATGATGTCAAGCCGGCGCGGACGGCTGTCAGATCCGAAGAAGGAAGATACCCTTGGGTCTCGAGGTCGCGGAGTCGAAGAAGCGACACGGAGCAGCTGATCCAGTCCCTAGGACGGGATTCGTAAGGATCCGAGGAAGAACTGGGGCCGCCCGCCATCTTTGGTGGAGACCTTTCGCTAGAAGTTTTGTCTGGTGGGAAGAAGGGGTTGTGGCTTGGACCATGACTCAACTGGTTTAAATGGGTGCAACCTCATTTTTGTTGGGGGTAGTTTCGTACAAAGCTACTGGGCTGCTCGTCTCCCCACGACGCGCGGAGCCCAAGAAACAATGTTGACTCTTTGACGTTTGGCCTTCGGGGCCGAGCTATTCGTGATATACGGACGATCTATGATCGGGAAAGATTACACGTCGACGGAGGCCGAACTATGGCCCGGCCGATCATAATTTGGAAAAGGAGGAACTCGCCTCGCAAGCCGAAGACTCTGATCACTCGAGGCAGCTGGAGCCTGGACCCTTGGCGTTGGAGGCTAGTTCGGGGGCTACTGAGGGAGTCCTGGACTAAGGGGTCCTCGGGAGGCCGGCCTATGTCTTATGGGCCGGACTGTATGGGCCACTTGCCGAACACGAGAAGAATAGAAGACCTCGTCTCCAAGGAGGAAGCTTCGGGGATCGTGGATTGTCCTCCACG
Source organism: Elymus sibiricus (assembly GCA_039707655.1). Lineage (NCBI taxonomy): Eukaryota > Viridiplantae > Streptophyta > Magnoliopsida > Poales > Poaceae > Elymus > Elymus sibiricus. The sequence continues at coordinate 292,791,742 of CM077671.1, read as the reverse complement.
TTTGGAATAGCGAATAGGCATGTTTATCCCTTCGACGTGTAACCGACCATGTGTAAACCCTAGGGACCCCGGCGTCTATATAAGCCGGAGGGTTTTAGGATGTAGAACAAGAGAACTCACCTAGGGTTTTAGTCATACGATCTCATGGTAGATCAACTCTGTAATCTCCATACACTTAATATAATCAAGCAGGACGTAGGGTATTACCTCCATAGGAGAGCAAGAACCTAGGTAAAAACCTTGTCCCCTTCATCTCCTATTACCATCGATCCAAGTATCACAGTTCGGGACCCCCTACCTGAGATCCGCCGGTTTTGACACCGACAGCTGCACCTGCTCATTGTAAGTTCTTGTTGTAGCTGATGCTTGTACATTTTTTATGTCTACAAAATGTTTGTTATGCAAGTGGCAAGTGACAACTTACAGAATTGGGAGTTTTGTTATATCCAGTTAACCACTTGGTGTAAATCTGGTAGATACTTATAAACTGCTTTTGATGTGTTTTCCTCATGAACCAGTGCCTTAGATTATTTCGCAATTTATCATATATGTAAATGATATTATCACTAAAAATTTATAAGGCTGTGTACTTGAAAGTTTAAAGATTGATTCGATGTATCTTTACATGTGAGTGTGATAGACTACAATATCTTTTTGAGTATTATTTTCTGTAGTTAGATCTTACATGATGTGTGCTACGGTTCATACCTTGTTATTTAGATATTGTGTCGTTCATGTTTATTGAGCAATGTCGGTAAGTGAAGTTTGATTAATCACTTGATGTATAGGGTTTGGGTAATTGATCAAACCGAAAAGTGTGCTTAGCCTGATTGTGTAACAGGGTGTTTTTTTTTAGAAAAGGAGGAGGACCCCCGGCCTCTGCATCTGGACAATGCATGCAGCCACTTTATTAATTATTCACCAAGACCTTACAAAGTCATACAACAGTAAGACTAAACCACCGTCTAGGCAACATCTGTCGCTACTCCTATCCAGTTGATGTAGGGATGCTGATAGTCTGGGCCTAATACCAAACAGACCTCGCAGCCAAACCTAACATCTAAGACCTGAGGTCCCAACCAGGACGCCTGCCGGGTATGGGGCACCCACCAGTCCGGCGCACTCCTCAACCAGGACGCCTGCCGGGTATGAGGCCGCCGCAGCCACCTACCACCAATCCATCTTCAGTGTTGTACTGCTGCATCAACCTTGCCCGATCTAACTGCCGTCGACGCCACCACGACGCCAGACAATGCCACCATCCTGCGCTCGTCCATCATCACACGCCCACCGGCGAGACCCCGCTGCTCCATGCCGCTGAGACCCGCCGTTGTCGACGTGCCAGATGCCACGCTACTCCTCCGACGCGAAACACCACATGTTGCCACTGGTCCCATCCCCTCCGCCTGCAGTTCCTCAAACCGAGCGCCCAAACGCCCCAGGCGGCGCCTCCAAGAAGGGTATGACACACGCAGTGCCGCCGCCGCCCAATCTAAGGAGATTTAGGGTTTTCACCCGGGCATGGGGTCGGGGTGGAGGGCAGGGACCTCGACGGCGCCTGCAAGGAGGAGAACGGCGACCCTGGTCGTCGCCACCGTCGGGATGAACGAGTCATCCAGAGTTTCCTCCGGTCCGATGTCACCTCTACCAGCCCCCGCGAACGCACCGAGGCCGACGACCGCGATGGTAAGCCACCAAGTGCAGCGGGAGAGAGCCTGCCGCGCGGAGGAGATCCACCGGCGACTCACCGCCCACGCGGTCAAGACGCCGTCCATCCACCCCCCGCGAATGTCGCCAGCCGAGGGCGCCGTCGCCATGCCTAACAGGGCCGCCGCCCCTGGTCCAGGTTCCTCCACGAAGGCCGGAGTGGCGAGATCCGCCACGAGCGACGAGATCCGGCACCGCGCGGCCAACGCGATCGCCCAAGCCCGCCGTCGACCGATCCCGCCGCCGCCGAGAGCCCACACGCTGCCGTGAGACCCACACCCTTGGATCTGGGTACCCGTGCACCACCGTGAGACCGCCGCCTCCGGGATCCGCCACACCGACGGGAGGGCCGCACCCCGCGGATCAGGACGCCCGCGCCGCCGCGGATCCGGGAACGGGAGGAGAGACCCTCCGCCGCCGCCGTCGCATGCACGGGCTTTGCCCGGCGCCGACCATCGGCAGCGGCGGAGGGGGAGAAGGGCGCTGGAGGGACTAGGCGGCGGCGGCTGAGCCCTCCCGAGTCGCCCGCGGGGGAGGCGACGCGAGAGGGGACGACACATAGAATCAGTGTAACAGGGTGTGAACAGTATATTTAATCGGAGTCAAGGAATGTTGAGTATGAAAAGGATTCCCCGCATAAAAATCTATACAATGGATTGAAATTTGAACTATATTACTAATCCAGCCTTTTTCCATCTTGCGGCATTTGACTTTGTGGGCTATGTGGTAGCATCTATGATGAGCATCGCTACTAGGGAGGCTTCTTCAAGTGAGTCACAATTATATTTTCTTTGATTTAACTAAAATCATGCTATGGCTTGATATGTACACTAACTCCATGTCACATCTGCTCGTGGGGATTGGAAATAAACAACCGTGTCCTATGGAGTCTACTGTCTAGGAAATTCAGAGATGGAATGTTCATGGTTTGTTAACTACATAGATGATAATCCTAAAAAAAGTAAGTCCATACTAGCATGATGAATTGAAAAGGTCCAATTTTGTGTAGCATTTTTGGGAAATTTTTTACAAATTAGTAATACCATTTCACGGATTTGAAGGATTCACTTTCCTCTTCAGTTGATAAAGTTTCTCTTTTTGAAAGAAATATGTAAGTAGTTAAAGCATTGGAATCTATATTTGTAGAGAACAGACAGCTTGATGCCCTGGCAAGTTCTTCTCCAGCAGACCAAATCTTTCCACAAAAAGAAAGTGGTGTTAAGAGTGTTGCAAATGTGTAGGTTGCCCAGCAGTTGGACTGGCCAATAAGGAAATATTGACTGTTCTAAGTACGCATAAATTTAAATAAGAACAACTCTGTGCAACCTGCTACAAGCATTGGAATCTATGTTTGTAGAGAACAGGACGATCATGGCAAGATGTGGTAGTTTTTCATGGCCTTAGCCCGTAATGTGGTAGTTTTCTGCTATATACTCGAGTATTACTAGCAAAAATGCCCGTGCGTTGCAACGGGTGAATAGAATACATAGACCTAACCCAATGTGATGTCACATAGTAATTAGAATATCCGACTGATTGGAATACCTGCACTTGAACGTTAATTAACAGGCGATTGCGAAAGTCCTAATGTGATAAAGAACCACATCAGCTACTTCTCTCATCTCACACATGGCACCCTCTATTATTTCACGTCGTGAAAAGGGGATTAGTCTTTTTGTTAGTAAGATTGAACACAATCAATCCGTATAATTGATGACACAAAGGTCTGTTCTAACTTTCTAGCACACAATCAACTATCATAAATTCATAACCACAACTGAGTATAATTTAAGAACTTCAAGCAGTAAGAATAAGGAAAACTTTAAGCAAACATGGAGAAAGTCGTACGCATTTGAGAAGAATTGGAGAGAAGGGGCAGGGCGGACTTGCGCTATTCCAGGCGCCTGTACTCCTGGTTCTCCCCAGAGGTGACAGCTAATCTAGCCGGAAGAACATAGATAATGACTCACGTTCTGAACCAAACTGAGCTTTACTTTTACTGAGACTTCTGTCCAGTTGCGTCGTACTTTCCGGTGAAAGCGATCTGCTTCGTTTGCTCGGTGATGCAATGTCGCCGGAACCAATATGCAAGTACAAAGCTAGCTTGTGCAACCAGATCAATCCACTTGCAATGAGCCAGTACATCATGCCAGAATAAATCAATGGTCAAGGGAACAAAACGATCTGTATACATGCATGCGTTGTATGACGAATCAATCAGCTAGCTCCTATGTACTTGCGTATCTTGCCGCGTCCGGTAAGTTCGGAAAGTAGTCCAGCTAACCTCCAGAGGTTAATGATCGCTAGAAAACACTTTGTATGTCGCATCGACGAGGTCAGGCTGTGCCAATAACACTCCAATTATAAGTGTTTACAGAGCCTCGTGCACCCCGGCAACAGCGACGCGCTCGGCAGCGGCTCCCTGGAAGTCCCGCGTGTTGCATCTGAGCACCTCGTGGAGTGGGTAGCCCGTGAAGGAAGCAGGAGGTCCTGCAGCGGCTGCGGTGACATGTTCAGGACCAAGCATGAGGATGCCGTTGCGCACACGATCGAACACTTCGAGGCTTTTTTTTCCAGTGATGCTTACATGTCGTGCGTGCATGCCGAGGAACAGCTCTATTGGCAGCGTGAGGAACCACCATCGGGCTTAGGCGGCGGCCATGGCCACACCTCTCATCTGGCGTTGGCCCAACAGCTCTTCCTCGCAATCGCCTCATGTCGACCGTCGACGGTCATGGGGATCCGCCTCCAGCCGGAGGCTTAGCAGCAGAGCATCATCGCCGAGCCTCAGGTCTGTGGCTCGAGGCTGCGTCCGCTGCCGATTTGTTTCTATTCTTGTGGCACAGTTTGAGGAGCAAATCTATGGGATTAGCTTACCTTGACGTTCTTTTTATAGCAGCAGATTTGTTTTGAAGTTAGAGTTGTAGTTGTATGCAAGACGGACTAATAATGCACAACGATGGATCAGGAAACGTTTGGCCAACGAAAAAAAATAGGACAGCTACGCATAGCCTGGGTGGAACTGCGGCTTCAATTGTCAAGAAGTAAAAGGGATGTTTTTACAAAATCGCCATGACGGTGAACCCACGGAGTCAATCCGTGCTTTATTATTAGGGAAAGATATGAGAGATTCAAATAAAGAATTAGTGATCGGACAATTAAGCGCTTGTCTGCAATGTTTCTATACAGAGTATTTTATATACCATGGCGGTTAGGTCCTTGCCGCACATGGGAGTTGCCATGGCGGACTCAAGGCAGCATGCTGCCGAGGCGAGAATGAGGCACGAGGCAGCACGTCAGCGTGTCGTGGTGCACAATGCCATGCAGGGTGAGCGGCGGGATTCCAATGCTTCAGGTCCTTCGATCGCTTGGCTAGATTCGAGTTAGTGTCGACCTCTTCTAGATAGATACATACATATGATTCAATCTGTTTTTAGATGAACTTTATCTTGGTGGCTGTTTCAGATCTTTAACATCCTAAAAGCAACATCACCCTAGACAGGATGTGCATCTTTCTAATCTCCTGGGCAGCAGCTGCTGCACGGCGCCCTAGGCTTTACATTCTGGTAATGCAAATCCCCATTTGTCTCCTCTGTTTTGAGTTATTTTTCTGGCACCATAAATTTTATAATAAGCTCCCCCTGTAATGATGTCAAGTATATCGTCAAAGTAGGTAAATTGTACTTCCTCCTCTGTTCTGAGTAACCTTATTCGCAAGGGGGCTTTGATATGTCCAACTCTTTCCAGGAGTCACAAATATATTGTAGCTAAAGTGCACCAGCGTTGCTGGTGATTGGTGAATGCCATGAATACAGGGAGTAGAGTGTCACCAGTGGATTCATCTATGAGCTGTGGGTTGTCAGGGCTACAGTAGTACTTATAAGTAAGTTAATACTAATATTATTTGGAACAATTGTATTTATTTCAAGTCATATAGATCATGGTTGTAGAAAAAGAAAGAATTTGTTCATGTAGCAGCTCTGTTCCATTTGTTGTAAATCCTAATGCCTTCAGATCCTACTTGTATCACCATATCATTGTACATTTGGCATGAAATTGTTCCAAAAACCAAAAGCCTGTTGTAAATTACAGCAGTTCTCTGTTTGTTTTTTGTAATGCCTAATGCCTTACAATCCTACTTGAATCGCAATAAAACTGTAGTGGAAATAGAAGTATCAGATCACAAGGACATGAAATTGTTCGCTGTTATGTTAAGTGTACCCACTGTACTATTTTGCAACGCTTGGTTGTTGTAATGTTTGAATGCTTTTGCATGTGTGAATCCCTAGGGCTAACCGAATAAGTCGATGAGATTAGAAAGGAATGGAATAATGGGGAGCGGGTTATAGCAGGGGATATGATAACAGAATAAAGATTGAAGGTGAATGTAATTAATTAGATATATTTAATTATGTTTGGAAACAAGTAGATCCCACAAGCATTTTTTTTCGAAACGGAGGCAAAAGATTTACCTCATCGATTAATTAAGCAGAAGAGAGTTGCCCAGTTAATTAATGGAAAACCGGGCGAAAACCGATACAAACACACCACATGAGGACTACTCACATAACATGCAACCTCATAAAGACACAATCAGCCCGACAATCACACCCAACACATAACGACGACCAACCTCCACACACCTACATCGCAAACACATACCCAACGAGAGTACCTCGTCCGAAGACCACGAGCACCACCAAGACCACAGAGACAAGCCAGACCATAAGGACAACTGAAGAGACTGATGGTCATCCATCAAGCAGCTACGGACACCTTTCCTGCGCCGCCACTCTTCTTACTTTTGCTCTTGATGAGAGCCTCCTTCACAATCGCCTTGCCAGATCCAGAGCAAGCCGCCTCCAAACGCTTGAGCAAGCAGTGAACCTCTAACTCGAAAAGAATCTCATCGACCTTGTCACGCACAGACACCACCTTCCCAACGGTCACGTGCGAGTGGGTGACCGCAACGTCGGAACCTCCGCGGTCCACAAAGGTGAGCGGCTGGCTGGGCTCCAAAGGGTCAGGCGCCAACATACCGACCGCCTCAACATCATCAGCCACAGAAACCACCGACACGACAACATCGCCAACGGGAACCACCGACACGATTGACTCAGGCACCTCCAGTTGCTCACATGACAGAGGCAAAACATACCCCTGACACGAGGTCACCGACGAGTCCACCTCCACGCGCTCCACATGCAAAGGCGAAGTAGGGCACATACATAGCTCCCGTAGGTCGGGCATGATCTGCAGAACTGGAGCCTCGGGCACGGCGATGGGCTCATCCTCACTGGTACGCAATACAGGAGACAAGGTGAAAGGTGACGATGAGTTGTCCCCAACACGAGGAGAGAAACATCCATATAGCTCTTGGCTCCCTTCCTCCGTGGAGGCAACACCGACCACACCAGGAGGGCAGGACGTCCGAGTGGTCGGCAACATAGTCGGCACAAGGGTGAGCCTTTCCAGAGCAGCCTCTGCTCTCTCCAAAACGCTCTCGGCCCGCGCCATCCAACCCTGTAGCAGTGCGGTCTGATCAGCCATAGCAGATTGCAACATCACATCGGGCATGGTTGTCGAGCCAATGGTAGCAGAGACGACAGACGCCCAAGACCCACGAGGAAGCATCTTGGATGGGAGGGTGGATTTCATCGGACCCTCACATGAAGCAGAAGCATGACGATGCACGGTACCGAGAATTGGCTGCACAGCAAGGCAAGACAACGAGCTTAGAGGACGCCATGGATTGCGACATCCGCGTGCACGGTGACCGTTCTCCAAGCAACGGGAGCACCGAAATGGATCTCTGCATTCAGCCGCACTGTGCCCACGAGCGAGGCATCTGCAGCATCGACCATGCATCCAAGCAGGGACGGGGTGAGGAGCCACTGCCGGGGCTAGCAACATTGGACGACGCGGACCACGCCGGGGCAACACCTCTTGCCATCTCCCGCACGCCTCCGGCACACGTCCCACACCCGACTGAGCAGTGGTTAGGGCCAAGTCGTTGGCAGCACGTGATGTCGTAGGGACCAGGGTGGAGTCGAAGACCATGGAGGCAGTCTGTGGCGTCTGTGGCACCAATTCTTCTTCATCGTCATCCTCTTCATCATTGGCAGCAGAACCCCACGTGCCCACACCATTAGACTGGAGCAACATGGGCAACGCCGGCTCCTCCTGGACATCAAGCGTCGTGACGACGAAGGAGGGAATCACTGCATGCTACAGAAACCCAGTCCGTAGGAGCTGCGGAGGTGCCTGATCTGGCCTCGGCAGGGATGAAGGCGTCGACGCCGGGGATGACGGCGGCTGGCCGGGAGAGACGCCGACAATGGGAGCAGGGGTGGCGCCAGTGCCGGCCCTCCACCCACCTATGGACAAGTCGGCCTTGCGGGAGGCCAACGCAGCCGCGGCCAGCGTGGCAGCGGAGACGATGGGCGAGGTCGGAGCAGCAGTCGACACAGGGAGCCTCGCGGACGCGGAAGCTGGCAACTTGCCGAGGGACACCTCACGCACCTTCTTGGATCCCCCACCAACCTGGACGGGGCGGCCCAGCATCGGCTGCGGCAGCGCGGACAGGAGCTCCCGATCCAGATCGGATCGAGCAACGGACGGAGGCGTCGGCAGGACGACGCACGCCGTGTAGCTAGCGGACAGCTCGACGGGAGGCGGCGACGAGGAGGCCGACGGAGCAACTGACGTTCAGGACGAAAGGGACGGCGCGAGGTTGCAGGGCCTCATCTTGCACACCTGCTCGTCCATGCGGGAGGGAAAAGAAGAGCAGCTGGTGTGGATGCCGGATCCGAGCGCGGCGGGAGCGGGGGTTGTCGGAGTGAAGAGATCCGGCCGGCGGCGGCTGCCGCATGCTCACGCGGCCATGAGCGCCAACGCGTTTCCTCTCGCATCCCACAAGCATTTGATCTCTCCAGATTATTGCACATTTAGGATTGAAGCACAAGTAGCTACATGTGAATTGAAATTATAAGATATGTGTATTTAAATTTTAAATTCTATTAAGACATGCATTGCACGTGCATACAAGTTGGGGGGCTCGCTCAGCCAAACAAGCTGCTCTTCCATTACTGTCGAAAATAAGTCATGACTCATGAGGCCTCTCCCGCCGTAGTGAACAAACAAGCATTCCATATGCCAACACGAGGTCCATGTTGTTAAACGTGGCCGCCGCCTCGACGTCCATAGCTCCAACACGCCTTGCGTACTCAACCGGTATCGCTTATGGGGTCGTCTCCCTGACATGTCACCGCAGATACGTGTGTTGCACGTGCACGCTTACTAGTTAACGACTAGTGGAAGATGAAACAAGGAATAGGTTGTTGTTGTAGTCCACCATCCTATAAAAAATGACAAATGGGTCCAAGATTTATGGAGACCAGTTACTTTATTTCAAAATGCACAACTTGGATTTTATATATTTAGGAATTAATGTTTTATAAGTACATAAATATGCTCATTGTACGTCTGTGGAATTTTGTGAACAAATATATTTATCTATCGGCTACATAAAGAAGACAAATATATGAATCTAGAATGGACATCATATTTGCTATTGTTTCTTTGCATTGCTAGAAAATAAAAATACAACATAAAGAAAATACACATATATGTTGAGCAAATCAACATGTACACATTATATTGTTTAAAATGCCTAAAAACTTTAAATATTTATTAAAAAAAATATGGGCATGCGATATGAGTATATAGCTGGTCTCCAACTTGAGATATGTTTTCTCTCAAAATAATAATAATCTAAAACCTGTAAATATAAATTTTGTCTTTTACTTTTGAAAATTCAGGGGCACCTTATGAGTATATAGATGGTCTCCGACTAAATATAGGCATTCTCTCTTTCTCTCTAGATTGTTGAAAATTCAGCAACGTGGCAAGCCAAACGACCAGACAATATAACCTAGGTTACTATATTTGCATTTCACTATTGCTTTAAAAAAATCTCAATGTGCTTAATTAGGAAGAATCAATTGTTATAATGACCATGCACATCAAATTTAGGATATGTGCAAGAACAAATAGATGACCGATGCCAATATGCATGGTCAAATTTTCCTACACATGCTTCCATATCTTTAAATGGTAATCTAACAAATCATCCGATATCTCGAAATCTAGCTAGCCGCGCAAATGCGCGGGTTACACTGCTAGTTAATATGAAAGTTTATAAGGATTACATCGAGTAAGCCATGAATTGATCGAGTCGGCGATCCAGTACGCCAAGAATTCGACACACTTTACCAATGCAACGCGCCCATCCATAACACTAGAACAAGCGTTTCGAGCACAACTAGCACCTAGCACCACAACTGATAGGTGAGTATTGTTGTTGCAACTCAGGTCCTTGGGAGTTTTTATTCCATCGTAACATGTTTTGCAATAGTGTGTAACTTATCGTCTGCCACTTAGTCATTGCAACTCGGCTGCTCATGCAGTTGGATAGCACCAAACATCAAACGGTTCCTCCAAAAAATTGTTTTCACTTGCAGAGCAATGTGCCACATTATTTTGTTGCCTCCTTTCACAACATTATGTACATGGACACACTAGATACTTATTTTATATTAGAAACATCAGTTGCTAAACGTCACAGTTTAGCATTGCCGTCATATAGTTCTTTTATTCATTATCATACAGACAATAACAGAAGGCCAGTGAGGGCACTCGCTAGGCCACTCTGGGCAGTTGGATCGGCACCAAAGCCATATTGCATGTCTTTTGCTATTGTGATAGGCGTCTCTTCCAAATTAATGACACGTGGAACTGTGGTTGATGCTTAAGAAAAGTAGGTAACACAGTATTAGTGTCGTGGTTTTGTCACGGCAGATGTCCTAGTGAAAGGACTTAGGTTCGAGGCCATCGCTAAGGCGGTGAACTCGAAGGGGTTGATCGGAATCGAGAGACAAGGATTACCCAGGTTCGGCCCCTCGGAAAGAGGTAAAAGCCTACGTCCTGCTTTGTGTTGTATGGATTGGATATCGATTACAAGGGAGCGAGTTCGCTTGACCTAGCTATCGATGAGTTGTTTCGTGACCTCAGCCGCCCAGGTAACCCGCCTTTCTACACACAGGTCGAGGCCCTAGGCTTACAAGAGTCCGGGTCGGGTTGTATATGATAACCGACCTTGCCTCTAACTACTCCTGCCTTGCCGGACTAGCCGCCCCCGGCGGCTTACGCCACCGGGTCATACACTGTTTTCTCCCTCTGGGCCTTCAGACCCACTGAGCAAGCTTCTTCCAAACCTTTATCGCTAAGCCGCCAACCTCATCACCCGGCCTCACCTGGGCGGGTCTCACCACGGGGTTATACCCCCAACATTAGGCCCGAGATTGATTTGAACCGGTTCACGTCAATCTTCAAGTCTTCTGGTTGGCGAATCTTGCACTCTCTGATAAATCTTCATGACCCGCCAAAAATGGGTGACGTCATCTCTGATCAATCTTCATGACCCGCCATGACATCATCAGTAAAATCAAAAAGATTCCCCTGACGTCACAACGAATCTTTTTTCATTAAAATGACTGATGTCTACTACGCAACCTTCTTCTTGTAGACTCGTGTTGGGCCTCTAAGCGTAGAGTTTTGTAGGACAGTAGCAAATTTCCCTTAAGTGGATGACCTAAGGTTTATCAATCCGTGGGAGGTGTAGGATGAAGATGGTCTCTCTCAAACAACCCTGCAACCAAATAACAAAGAGTCTCTTGTGTCCCCAACACACCCAATACAATGGTAAATTGTATAGGTGCACTAGTTCGGCGAAGAGATGGTGATACAAGTGTAATATGGATGGTAGATATAGGTTTTTGTAATCTGAAAATATAAAAACAGCAAGGTAACTAATGATAAAAGTGAGCACAAACGGTATTGCAATGCTTAGAAACAAGGCCTAGGGTTCATATTTTCACTAGTGCAAGTTCTCTCAACAATACTGACATAGTTGAATCATATGTAAATCCCTCACGTGCGACAAAGAGTTCAATCCAAAGTCACAAATAGCGGAGAACAAACGAAGAAATTATTGTAGGGTACGAAACCACCTCAAAGTTATCTTTTCCGATCAATCTTATGAGCTATCCCTATAAGTGTCATGAACAGCCCTAGAGTTCGTACTAAAATAACACCTTAAGATACACATCAACCAAAACCCTAATGTCACCTAGATACTCCAATGTCACCACGAGTACCCATGGGCTTGATTATACGATATGCATCACACAATTTCAGATTCATCATGTTCAATCCAACACAAAGAACTTCAAAGAGTGCCCCAAAGTTTCTACCAGAGAGTCAAGACGAAAACATGTGCCAACCCCTATGCATAGATTCCCAAGGTCACGGAACCCGCAAGTTGATCACCAAAACATACATCAAGTGGATCAATAGAACATCCCATTGTCACCACGGATATCCCATCGCAAGACATACATCAAGTGTTCTCAAATCCTTTAAAGACTCAATCCGATAAGAAAACTTCAAAGGGAAAACTCAATTCATCACAAGAAGATAGAGAGGGAAAAACTCCATATGATTCATCTATATTAATAAAGCTCGTGGTACATCAAGATCGTACCATCTCAAGAACACGAGAGAGAGAGATCAAACACATAGCTACTGGTACATACCCTCAGCCCCGAGGGTGAACTACTCCCTCCTCGTCATGGAGACCGCCGGGATGATGAAGATGGCCTCCGGTGATGGTTTCCCCCTCCGTCAGGTGCCGGAACGGGCTCCCGATTGATTTTTTGTGCCTACAGAGGCTTACGGCGGAACTCCCGATCTAGGGTTCTTTTCGGAGGTTTGGGTATTTATAAGAATTTTTGGCATCGGTCTCACGTCAAGGGGGTGCCCGAGGGGCCCACAAGCCAGGGGGCGCGCCCCACAGGCTTGTGGCTGCCTCGCGGCTTTTCTGGCCCAACTCCGATGCCCCGTGGGTCTCTTCTGGTCCATAAAAAAGCACCGTAAATTTTTATTCCGTTTGGACTCCGTTTGATATTCTTTTTCTGTAAAACTCAAAAACAAGGAAAAAACAGAAAGTGGCACTGGGCTCTAGATTAATAGGTTAGTCCCAAAAAATAGTATAAAATAGCATATTAATGCATATAAAACATCCAAAACCGATAATATAATAGCATGGAACAATCAAAAATTATAGATACGTTGGAGACGTATCAATGACCAGCCCGAGAATCGAGGCACTTTCTTGGTCAATCGTCATCGTGTCTCCTCGATTCCCGCACCAGACTGTTGCTATTCCATCACATCCTCTTAAATAGGCGCGGGGGGGGGGCATTACTTTCACTTTCCCCCGCTGCCGTCTTCTTCTTGTTCCTCGCGACGCCCGCACCGCCGAAGCTCGCCGTGCCGTTTGGGCCTCGCTGTAGTCTCCAACATTGGCCGCTGCATCACCCTGAATACGTCCAAAGCTCTCCCGCGTTCGCCCGCATCATCAAGGTTCCATCGTTGTCCCCTGTCAAGATCTGTACTAGTTTTAGGGATTTCCCCCAAGTTCATCGGGTTTTCTTCATATTCATCACCGCCCATCGGTGCATTCTTCGTAGATTAGAGAAAGAAACACTTCTTTAGGCTTTATAACGTCGCCCCAATCGCGCGGTCATCCGCTTCATAGGCATGTCATGCTCATTGTAGATTGCTGGCTTGCTTTAATCCGTGTAGAGGTTGCCTGTTCCTCCACTGGCTTTTAGGTTTAGGAACATTTTTTTCTTTTATCTCGCCCGTAGATCTTGATTCAGTAGCTGTAGCTGTTGGAATCTGTTTCTCCACACTTAGTAATTTTTCCAATACTCACTGATGAACTTGACCCGCCATAAAGCTGCCGGCTCATGTTGTCACATTACAGCCTGCTTCGGCGGTTCATAACTTTATATTGATCCGCCAAATGCCATCACCATTTTTAGAGTCATAACTGACCTGGTCATGACACGTTTTTAACTTGCCATATATTCCTACCCTTCCGCAGTCTTTTAAGCCGCCGCCATGTCTAAAGTCCCATCTACCTGCAACTGGGTGAGGTCTGGGGTAACTGAAGAATCACTTAAAGAGTTTATCACCATGGGAGTTTTGTCGGCTCAGGATGTTATCCACTGGAGGGTTCCGGGTAATGAAACCATTCCTAAGCCCGAGGATGGGGAAGTTGTTGTATTCACAGACCATCTTCTCCGCGGTTTTTCTCCGCCCGGGTCTAAATTTTTCCGAGACGTCTTACACTCATTCAACTTGCACCCTCAAGACATCGGGCCCAATTCTGTCACCAACTTGTGTCAGTTCCAGATCCTCTGCGAAGCTTATTTGCAAGAAGAGCCGTCCGTTGACCTCTTCAAAGAATATTTCTACATCAACCGCCAAACAGAGATGGCGGATGGGTTAAGCCTCGAGCTTGGAGGTGTCACTCTTCAAAGACGGAGGGATGTACTCTTTCCAGCAGCAACTCTGCCGAGTCACCCCAAAGAATGGAACAAGACTTGGTTTTATTGCAAAGACACTTCACCAGAAGGGGAGAACCCACTGCCGGGTTACCGTCCTTACCGGCTCAGCACTGATACAGAGCTCCCAGACCGAATGGCTGCCGTAGAACGTGCTCAATATGGCCCAACCTTCTCAAAAATAAGAGCCCTGTTAGCCAACGGGTTAACAGGCGTTGATCTGACCCGCTGCTGGGTCTCTTGGAGGATTCTGCCGTTGAGCCACCGCGGCGCCTTAATGTGCCAATATACTGGCGAGGTGTCTGATCCTCAACGCTTCAACCAGACCCCCTTGACATACTAGGATCTCAATACCATTGTCAAGTCTTTGCTTGGAGAATCTCAAGCCGCCTGTAGCAAGACGGGGTTAAACCCTTTTTACGTGCTTAACCTGGCTCCAAATGTAAGTCTTTCCATCCTAACCCTCATCCATTCTTTCAATGTTGTACTTCATATATTTTATTAATCTTTCTGCCAATGCGTTTTATCATATGCAGGCCGGCTCTTCCTTCTGGAACAAAAAGTTACCCGCTTCCTTCAAGAAGAAGAGCAAAGTCCCCAAGGCGACCAAAGTTAAAGCGCCAGCTCGTAAGAAGAAGCAGCCAACCGAAGAACTATTCGATCTAGATGACTCAGAGGTAGAACTTGACTCCCTTGGTCTTCTCTTTATGCAACTCATTGACAATGATTACTCACAGGAGGAAGCAGAAACAAGTCATGCAGATGTTGCCGAGGTAACCATTATTTCTTCCGACTCGGAACTTTTACCAGTAAAAAGAATACGGCGAGCCGTACGGAAGGTAAAATGTTCTCGCCCTTTTGCTCACTTGGATCCCAACTCTCTTTTGAAGAAGCAGCAAGAAGACAATAGACGTCAGACCCGGAGCACTGACTCTGAAGATCTTTTATCCGGCTTACCGAATGATCCAGCTCCTCAGAAACGGCGCACCGAAGTACTTTCTTGCTTTGAACTTATCTCTTCTGTATGCTAATCTTGTGTTGCAACTTACTTGTATTTGACAATGCTAACTTTCCAGGACTCGCCTCCTTCTTCCGGCGACTCAACCGCCTCAAAGTTGCCTCCCCTTATCATAAACCCGGGGTAATTATTTTCATATCCCAGACCGTGTGTCAATAGTCTATCCTTGCTCATTGACATGTAACTTCACCTTTGCTCATAGGGCTCAAGCCAAACGGAGGAAGGCAGGCGGGTCAACCGCCACTCCTGATATTCCAGAATCGGTAGATCCGAAGCCTAACACCCCTGAAACTCATATTGAGCCGTCTGAGGCTGACAAAGATGCCCATGAAAGGACTCCTCAGCATAATGAGCCGGCTGCTATGGATATTGAGGCTCCTGAGGCCCATCCAGAAACTGATCCTAAGCCACCCAGCCCCCAGCCGACAGCTGAAGACGTGGCTTCTCATGAAGAAGTTACTGTTACCTGGGCGGCTTACAAATCTCCAGCTCCCTCTCATGTACTATCAAAACATACCAGTGAAGACGAGGCGGCTCCTCCTAAGGAAGAGAAGACTCAATTTGACCTTCCTAACTTAGAGAAACTTACAGCCGACGAGTTGCACTCTGGCTATCTGAGCCGTCTCTCTGCAAGCCGGGACATGGAGGCCAGCTTGGTTGGCATGATGAAGAAAAAATACGAGGTACTCCACTTTCCTTGCTTTTCCATATATACACTTATGTAGCCCCCAAGAGCCGGTTTACCTCTCAAAAGGTCAGCCGGGTCTTCAATCACTTGCAATCTTTCGTAGAATCACCGTGTAGCCCCCAAGGGTCGGGTCATTATGTAAGTAATGAGCCGGCACTTAATAATAGAATAAGAGCCAACTGTCGCTCCGAAGGGCCGGATCATTATGTAAGTAATGAGCCGGCACTTAATCATAGACTAAGAGCCAACTGTAGCCCCCAAGGGCCGGATCATTATGCAATAATGACCCGGGACTTTTTATAAACCTGATCCTTAGATTTGTAGAGCAACGTGTAGCCCCCAAGGGTCGGGTTATCTTCATGAAGATGATCCGGGTCTCATGTTCCTTGTAATATAAGAAAGAACTGAGACACATTAGCCCCCAAGTGTCAAGTATATTGCTTGCAATCTGCTTAGGACTTGTAATGACTCTGCCAAACTTCGAAAAACCAGTATGAACCGGACAAGCGGCTTAGAACTAACAATCTTGCCTTGTTTATGACTTGTCTTGTGCAGGAATCTTTGAATACCGCTGAGTCTAACGTGTCAGACCTTAAGAAGAGTCTGGCACTGCAACAAGAAAGCCGAGCGGAAGCTGACGCAAAGTATCAGATCGCCTTAACTAAGCTGGATATAATCAAGGCTGAGCTCAAAACACTCAAGAAATCTGCTGAAACAAGCCAAGCCGCCCTGACCAAGCGCGCAGAAGACGCAGAAAACCGGCTTAAAACGGTGACTGAAGAACTTAGCAATCTGAAAGGCCATATATCCCGTATGGTTGGAGCCGTCTTTGGTAAGTGTTGTTTAACCATCAATATTCATTGCAAGAGGATTTTCGAGAATTCTTCCAGGCGGCTTATAAGATTTAACTTGCTTGCAGGTGAACGAAGTCGCCAACTTTCAGATGACAGTCTGTTAAAACTGAAGGCTTTATACTCACTTTCTGAATAGCTATATGCCGGCTCTCTTTTTACCATCAAAGCTGTTATGACTGAGCGGGGCGTTCCAAAATTTATGAAGGGCGTGCTAGAAGTCCTTTCTACCATCCTAAAGCAGATAGAAGAGCTGAAGAGATCAGCCGCCCGTAAGGGTGCAATGGCTGCTTTGAGCCGGTCACTGGCTTATGCACCCGAGCTAAACCCGGCCGTGATGATGGATGGTTTTCCTCAGCTGAAAGACGACGGCTCAGAATTCACTCAAGAGGATTATGCCAGTTGCATGAAGGCATCCCGAGTCTTGGCAAGCCCGTTGGCCGAAGAAGCTGACCTGTCATCATATCAGGCGGCTTACTCTGAGGACAGTAAGCGAGTTCGAGGGCCCACCTTTGAAGCAAAAAGTCTGATTCCTCAACGCCGTAAGCACCTCTTTGCCCTTGATGTTGACCCATCTCCCATCATGCATGATGAAGCCAAATTTGAGGCCTTAACAAACTGCAACTGGGATGTGGACAACCTTTAGATCCGGGAGACCGAAGACCCGGCGCAGAGTTAAATAAAGAGTTTACTTCAGATGAGGTTAACCCGGCCCTGTTGACATGCCAGGTTGTATTTTGCTACAAAAAACTTAAGTCCGCGGATTTTGGGCTCCTTGACAGCCTTGTAATAGCAGTAGAAAAACACTTAATCGCCTGCTCTTGTGCCTTCGTGCACTTGTTAAACTTCTTTCAGTCCATACACCGGCGACTTAGCATAATTGTATTGACATATAATCGTCTGACTGCCTTGACTCGCCCGGCGGGTTATATTCCATGAGCAATGCCAGGCCGGAGTTACCCAAAAGACTTAGAATCTTATCATGAAAAATACCTGCAAAAACAAGTAATTTACATATCTCTTGCCCTATACGCCGGCTTTAAAGGCACAGCAGGACAAGATAGTTCTTATTTTTGTGAAAAAAAATTGTATTGCTTCCGAAGAAGCTAGGCATAAAAGCCTGAAAACCTCGTAAGCCGGCTCTCACGTGACATAAATCCGTCGTTTAAACCTTAGCAAGTTCAGGGTCTTTAAAAGATTGACATTGCTAAGAGTACGAACGGGCCACATAGCGGAGAGACTACAGCAGACAAGGCGAGTTTATCCTAGCTCACTGTAAGCCGGCTCTCTCGTGACAAAAGCCGCCGTTTAAACCTTGACAAGTTCAGGGTCTTTGTGCGAGATTGACTTATGAAAGTTCAGGGTCTCTGAGCAAGATTGACTGTCAAGAGTTTGGCGGGTCACATGGCGGAGTAGCAAGTTGCAAACAGGCAGGTTTAACTCGATCATGGCATATAAAGCCTGGCCAAGAGGGTATGAAAGCTAAACCCAGAGGGTTGGAAGCCCCCAAGTGACCTGATGAAGGATCAACTCCTTTGCACGAGACTCAATGCAGAAAAAATGGCAGAAGCCCCTAATCATGGGGATGCCAACTTTATTATATCATAAAAGATGGTATATACAATGACAGGAATATGTACATTGATGAGAGCCGGACTGGCGGCTTAAGTATAGTATGGCCGAAGGTGAGCAATATTCCATGGCCTTTTAGTCTCTTCACCAGAAGTGCGTGACTTGTCACCCTCCCGTATATCAATGAGATAATAGGAGCCATTGCTGAGATTTCTGTTGATCACAAACGGTCCTTCCCAAGGAGGTGATAACTTATGCATATCTGACTGGTCTTGAATCAATCGGAGTACTAAGTCGCCTTCTTGGAACGTCCGGGTCTTGACCCTGCGGCTATGATAGCGACGCAGGTCTTGCTGGTAAATCGCGGACCGAGCTGCTGCAAGATCCCGTTCTTCGTCTAAGGCATCCAAAGCATCCTGACGCGCCGTCTCATTATCAACTTCCACGTAAGCCGCCACTCTGGGCGAGTCATGACGAATATCACTGGGGAGAACAGCTTCTGCGCCATAAACCATGAAGAAAGGCGTATAGCTTGTTGATCTGTTGGGGGTGGTTCTTATGCTCCAAAGAACTGAAGGTAACTCCTCCACCCAACAACCCGGCATGCGCTCCAAAGGAACCATAAGCCGGGATTTTATCCCTTTCAAAATTTCCTGGTTAGCACGTTCTGCTTGACCATTAGACTGTGGGTGAGCCACAGAAGATACATCGAGGCGGATATGCTCACTATCGCAAAACTCCTTCATAGCCCCCTTGGATAAGTTTGTGCCATTGTCAGTGATGATACTATGAGGATAACCAAACCGAAAGATCATGTTTTTGATGAACTGAACTGCTGTTGCTGCATCACACTTGCTGACCGGCTCAGCTTCAACCCACTTAGTAAACTTGTCAACCGCCACCAAGAGGTGGGTATTCTTGTCCTTAGACCTCTTAAAAGGTCCCACCATATCAAGCCCCCAGACTGCAAACGGCCAGGTGATTGGAATCATCCATAACTCTTGAGCCGGCACATGGGCACGTCGCCCAAATTTCTGGCACCCGCCACATTTACTGACCAGGTACTCTGCATCTTTATGAGCTGTTAACCAGTAGAAACCATGTCGAAAAGCCTTGGCCACCAAAGATTTTGACCCGGCGTGATGACCACAATCGCCGGCATGTATTTCCTGCAGAATTTCACGGCCCTCGTCAGGAGAAACACATCGTTGAAAAACGCCAGTCACGCTGCGCCTGTGTAACTCGCCATTGACAATAGTCATGGACTTGGACCGCCTTATGATCTACCGTGCCAAAGTCTCATCTTGAGGTAACTCGTCGTGGGTCAGATATGCCATATAAGGTAATGTCCAATCAGGGATTGCACGGAGAGCCGCCACCAATTGTCCTTCCGGGTCAGGTATAGCCAGATCCTCCTCCGATGGTAATTTAACCGACGGGTGATGCAACACGTCCAGGAACACATTAGGCGGCACCGGCTTACGCTGAGAACCCAGCCTTGACAACGCGTCAGCCGCCTCATTCCTCCGCCGATCAATATGATCTACCTGATAACCCTTGAAGTGGCCAGTGATAACATCAACCGCCTGGCGATAAGCCGCCATGCGAGGGTCTTTAGAGTCCCACGTGCCAGAGACTTGCTGAGCCACCAGGTCTGAGTCGCCAAGACATCTGACCCGGCTCAAATTCATCTCCTTGGCCACACGGAGCCCATGAAGCAAAGCCTCATATTCAGCTGCATTGTTAGTACAAGGAAACATTAACCTCAAAACATAACAGAACTTGTCACCTCGCGGGGAAGTTAGAACAACTCCAGCCCCCGAGCCTTCCAATTGCCTGGAACCATCAAAATGAATCGTCCAATATGTATTGTCCGGCTTCTCTTCGGGTGCTTGACACTCTGTCTAGTCATTGATGAAGTCCACTAGGGCTTGAGATTTGACAGCCGTCCGGGGCACATACTTCAGATTAAGAGGCCCAAGCTCAATTGCCCACTTAGCAATCCTGCCAGTAGCTTCTCTGTTTTGAAGAATATCTCCCAAAGGAGTAGAACATACCACTGTGATCGGATGCCCAAGGAAATAATGCTTTAGCTTGCGATTGGCCATAAATACACCAAACACCAACTTTTGCAAATGTGGATATCTCTGCTTGGACTCCGTCAAGACCTCACTGACATGGTAAACCGGCCGCTGAACTGGGTACTCCTTACCTGCCTCCTTGCGCTCCACCACAACTGCAGCACTGACAGCTCTGTTATTAGCCGCAACGTACAAGAGCAAAGGCTCCTTTTCCGCCGGAGCAGCCAAGACGGGCGGCTCAGTCAACTGCTTCTTGAGCGCCTCAAATGCCTCATTAGCCGCATCACTCCAGACGAAGTCATCTGTCTTCTTCATCATCTGATATAGAGGAATAGCCTTCTCACCCAGGCGACTTATGAAATGGCTTAGAGCGGCAATACGACCCGCCAAGCGCTGAACATCATTAATACATGCCGGCTTAGACAAAGAAGTGATAGCCTTTATCTTGTCCGGGTTAGCCTCAATGCCACGCTCGGAGACCAAGAACCCCAAGAGCTTGCCTGCAGGTACACCAAACACACACTTTGCCGGGTTAAGCATCATCTTGTAAACCCGCAGATTATCAAAAGTTTCCTTCAAATCAGCCAACAGAGTCTCCTTCTTCCTTGATTTGACCACAATATCATCCACATAAGCATGAACATTGCGCCCAATTTGACCATGAAGGCAGTTCTGCACACAATGCTGATAAGTCGCCTGAGCGCTCTTGAGCCCGAAAGGCATAGACACATAGCAGAAAGCTCCAAAAGGCGTAATGAAAGACGTCTTCTCTTGGTCTTTGACTGCCATCTTGATCTGATGATAACCCGAATAAGCATCCAGGTAACATAAACTCTCACAACCCGCCGTTGCATCAATGATCTGGTCGATACGGGGGAGAGAAAATGGATCGACCGGACACGCCTTGTTGAGATCGGTATAATCCACACACATGCGCCACATGCCGTTCTTCTTGAGTACCAACACCGGGTTAGCTAACCACTCCGGGTGAAAAACTTCGACGATAAACCCTGCAGCTAAGAGCCGGGCTACCTCTTCTCCAATAGCCTTACGCCACTCCTCATTGAAACGACGGAGGAACTGCTTGACTGGCTTAAACTTGGGATCCACATTAAGGTGGTGCTCAGCGAATTCTCTCGGTACACCCGGCATGTCAGAAGGTTTCCATGCAAAGATGTCCCGATTCTCACGGATGAATTCGATGAGCGCGCTTTCCTATTTGGGATCCATATTGGCCCCAATAGTGACCTGCTTCGATGAGTCGCCAGGAGTGAAATCCACCAGCTTGGTATCTTCTGCCACAAACTTCAGGGGCGGCTCAGATTCCGTGTTGGGCTTCTTCAACGGGGTCATATCCGCCGGGTCAACATTCTCCTTATAAAACTTGAGCTCCGCCTCAGCACAACTTGACTCTGCGTACGCAGCATCGCCTTCCTCGCACTCAAGAGCAATCTTCCGATCACCATGCACTGTAATCGTTCCGTTTAAACCGGGCATCTTGAGCTATAAGTAAACATAACAAGGCCTAGCCATGAACTTGGCATAAGCCGGCCGCCCAAACAAAGCGTGGTACGGACTCTTGATCTTGACCACCTCAAACCATAAGGTCTCCACCCTGTAGTTGAACTCATCACCAAAAGCTACTTCCAAAGAAATCTTCCCAACTGGATAGGCCGACTTTCCGGGCACCACACCGTGAAAAACTGTTGACGATGGCTTAAGATCCTTGTCAAGCAAGTTCATCCGGCGGAATGTGTCATAGTACAGGATGTTGATGCTGCTGCCACCATCCATAAGCACCTTGGTGAACACGTAGCCTCCTACTTGGGGGGGCACTACCAAAGCCAACTGCCCCGGGTTATCCACACGCGGCGGGTGATCCTCCCTGCTCCAAGTTATGTCATACTCAGACCACTTCAAGTACTGCAGGAGAGCCGGCATGACCGTGTTAACCGCCCGCTTGCGCACCTTCTGATCCCGCTTGTCAAGGCTTGTCGTAAAAACATGATATTGGCCTCCATTAAGCTATTTCGGGTTACTCTGATACCCGGACTGGTTGTTTTGTTGCTGGCCTCCACTGCCAGATTGTTGATTATGGCCTCCCTGGTTTCCCTGGCCTTGATAGCCAGAACCTGAGCCGCCTCCACCAAAGCCGGACCCAGGAGAGCCGGATCCTAACCCGCCAGACGGTCCACTGCCGCCACCCTGATGCTGGTTAATGCTGTAATTCCAGAACTCCCGCATGACCCAACAATCCTTCCAAGCATGAGTGGATGGTTTATCGGGAACACTATGTTTCGGACAAGGAGCATTCAACATTGCCTCCATGTTGAAGGGTTTAGACTTGCCGAAAGGTGGTTTACCATTGCCCTTGCCGTGGTTATTCCCAGCACTAGTGTTGGCCACCAGGTCTGACCCGCCGTCCGGGTGCTTCCGTTTTCCGCTGTTGCCATTATTATTACTTCCTCCCCCGTTCTGCTGCTGACTCTTACCATTGTTATTCTTCTTACCCTTGGCCAATTTCTCATCATCAGAACCAGGGTCCTTCGTGTTGTCAGAGTCTGCATACTTGGTGAGAGCCGCCATGAGTTCCCCCATATCCTGCCATGAACGCTTGAGCCGTCCAAGCTTCTGCTTGAGGGGCAAAAAGTGGTTATTCTTCTCCAGAATCAGAACCGCCTGAGCCGCCGTGATATTATCAGAGGAGTGGAGAATGGTTGAGACCCGCCGGACCCAATGATGAGCCGACTCATCCTCCCGCTGCACACAATGATCCAAGTCCACAATTGTCATGGGTTGCTTGCACGTTCCTTGAAATTTTTTGATGAATTTCGCCTTCAACTCGGCCCAGGAATTAATGGTATTGGGTGGCAAACCCTTCAACCACGTGCGAGCCGGCCCTTCCAGCATCATGATGAAATACTTGACGCAGACTGCATCACTTACGTCTAACATCTCCATGGCTAGCTCGTAACTCTCGATCCAAGCTTCCGGAGGTAGATCGGCAGTATAATTTGGCACCTTGCGGGGACCCTTGAAATCCTTCGGCAGGCGTTCGTTTCGTAAAGCCGGTACTAAGCACAGCACTCCCACAGCCCTGGAGGTTACTCCGGCTCCTACTGAAACAGAAGGTGCTACTGTGGGCTCTTGGTAAGCCGCCGCAGCTGACGCTGCAGCCACCGCTGCAGCCGCCTCTCGCTGCGCTCTCACACGGTCTACCAGCGCCTAGGCATCAACAGCAGGCGGGCCATCCCGCGCCGGGTTCCGACATCGCTCACTGCTAGAAATCGCCGGCGACTCTATACGCCGACTGTAACTGCGGCTTGGGATAGGGGTCGAGTGCACGCGGCTCCGGCTATAAGCATACTTTTCCTGCTGCGCCACCGTTGTCTTCAAATATCCAATGGCGTTCCGCACTTCTTTCGCAAAAGGCGTTCCATCAGGGATGGGGAGCGTGCCAAGTCTGACTGCCGCTGCCACCATGTTCTCCGCCGGGTTAGAATAATGACCGGGCGGTGTCGGAAAAGGCTGCGGCGGGGTCTGGTTCCTGCGGGGCGGGTCTGGCTGCCGATGCTGAACCGCCGCCCTACTCCCAGGTACTTCCTCCGTCCGGGTTATGGTCAGAGGTGCATTCTGTCCTGTCCCTGGCGTGTTGAAAAGATTCCTGGCCTCACATTGATCCGGCAGACGGGACTGATGCCTCATCCGATGGACTGCATCTGCGGTCCGTTGCTCCAGGTCAAGGCGAAAAGCTTCCGCCCTGAGGCGCTCTAACTCACCATCCATCTGAGCTTTCATTGCATTGATTTCCTCTTGGACTCTGGCCATCTGGTCCTTTAACCTCGCGATCTCCATGTTACGGGCTGCCTGGTTTTCGGCCGTGACCTCGGTTCCCATCAGAGTCGTAAGTTCATTCATCAGATCCAACAAAACTTGAGCCGGCGGCCTGCCTGATCCAGACCCGGTCGCACCAGCGGTCGTGCTACCAGGAGCCGGTGCCGATCCTGCCATGAAGACAGCGGCTCGGCTCGGCGGCTCATAGTATTCCGGGTCAGGGTAGCCCTCGAAGTAGCCCCCAAGCCCGCCGTTGTGAAGCTGGTAGATTGATTCCGCCTCCCCGCTCAAGGATCCATCCTCTGAGCAGATGAGGGTTTCCTTCCGCGACATGGAACCTTCAAGTTCCGCGCCTTGGGTAAAGCCGATGAAGACGCGCTTTCGGCCCGGGTTAACTCGGGCGGGTTGCGCGCGCCGGGCCGGCTCGACGAGGTCGGTGCAGATGTCCGGCCCGGGCTTAGATCCGCCGATCTTGCCAATGAAGACGTGAATTCCGTCGAAGGGGACCCGGTGCCCGTACTCAATTGAGTCGGCCTCGAGGCCCCAGCCAGCGTCGTCGATGTAGAGCTAGC
Organism: Elymus sibiricus; assembly: GCA_039707655.1. NCBI lineage: Eukaryota > Viridiplantae > Streptophyta > Magnoliopsida > Poales > Poaceae > Elymus > Elymus sibiricus. The sequence goes on along the minus strand of CM077671.1, from coordinate 292,766,946 downwards.
CGCGGCGACTCTTGGTCATCCTGCCGACAGCATATCCCGCGATCCCTGTGAGAGAGCCCTCCGAGAATTCCACACCACCGAGCGTCTGCCCCACGATGGGCGCCAACTGTCGTGGTTTTGTCACGGCAGATGTCCTAGTGAAAGGACTTAGGTTCGAGGCCATCGCTAAGGCGGTGAACTCGAAGGGGTTGATCGGAATCGAGAGACAAGGATTACCCAGGTTCGGCCCCTTGGAAAGAGGTAAAAGCCTACGTCCTGCTTTGTGTTGTATGGATTGGATATCGATTACAAGGGAGCGAGTTCGCTTGACCTAGCTATCGATGAGTTGTTTCGTGATCTCAGCCGCCCAGGTAACCCGCCTTTATATACACAGGTCGAGGCCCTGGGCTTACAAGAGTCCGGGCCGGGTTGTATATGATAACCGACCTTGCCTCTAACTACTCCTGCCTTGCCGGACAAGCCGCCCCCGGCGGCTTACGCCACCGGGTCATACACTGTTTTCTCCCTCTGGGCCCCAGGCCCACTGAGCAAGCTTCTTCCAAACCTTTATCGCTAAGCCGCCAACCTCATGACCCGGCCCCACCTGGGTGGGTCTCACCACGGGGTTATACCCCCAACAATTAGTATGAAAGTTCATAAGGATTAGGTCGAGTAGGTCATGAAATGATCGAGTCGGTGATCCATTACGCTAAGAATTCGACACACTTTGCCAATGCAATGGATGTGCCCTTCGGTCACACTAGCACAAGCATGTCGAGCACAACCAACACCTAGAACCGCCATTTATAGGGCGAGTATTATTGTTGCAACTCAGGTTCACAGGAGTTTTCATTCCATCGTAACATGTTTTGGCATAGACTATAACTTAGCGTCTGCCACTTAGTTGTTGTAGCTCGGGCACTAATGCAGTTGAATAGCAGCAAACATCAAATGGTTCCTCCGGAAAAAAATCACATGCAGAGCAACGCACCACATTAGTCTTTTGCCTCCTTTCACGACATTTTGTCTATAACACATTAGTTACTTTTTCTTTACATTAGACACGTCAGTTGTTGAAACATGACATTTTAGCATCGCCATCATTCTAGTCCTCTTATTTATTATCATATAGACAACAACGGAAGGCCGGTGAGGGCACTCGCCAGGCCACTTCGGGCAGTTGGGTCGACACCAAAGTCATACTACATGTCTTTTGCTATCATGATAGGCGTCTCTTCCTAATTAATGACACGTGAAAGTGTGGCTAATGCTTCAGAAAAGTAGGAAACGTGGTACTAGTATGAAAGTTTATAGGGATTAGATCGAGTAGGGCATGAATTCGACACACTTTGACAATGCAACGAATGAACCAAACCGTCACACTAGAACAAACATGTCGAGTACAACCAACACTTAGCACCGCCACTTATAGGGTGAGTATTGTTGTTGCAACTCATGTCATCAGGAGTTTTGATTCCATCATAGCATCTTTTGGCCTAGTGTATAACTTATCTTCTACCACCTAGTCGTTCCAAGTCGGGTCCTAGTGCAGTTGGATAGCAGCAAACATCAAACGGTTCCTCCGAAAAAATTACTTTTCACGGAGCAATACGCCACATTAGTCTTTTTCCACCTTTTAGAAAATTTTGTCCGTAAATAACACCAGTTACTTTTTCTTTACATTTGACACACTAGTTGTTGAACATGACATTTCAGCATTCTCGTCATTCTAGTCCTTTAATTATTATCATACAGACAACAACGAAAGACTGGTGAGGGATCACCCTAGGCCACTCCGGGTGATTGGATCCACACCAAGTTGTACTGAGAAGCATGTCTTTTGCTATCGTGATAGGCGGCTTTTCCTAATTATTGACACGTGAAAGTGTGGTTGATGCTTCAGTAGGAAACATGGTATTTGTATGAAAACTCGGAGGGATTAAATCATGTAGCCATGAATTGATCGAGGCGGCGATCAAGTATGCTAAGAATTCAACGGATGGACCCATCCATCACACTAGATGGACCCATCCATCACACTAGAACAAGCATGTCAAGCACAACCAGCACCTAGCACCGCCACTGATAGCACGCGTATTGTTGTTGCAACTCAGATCCTCGAGAGTTTTGATTCCATCGTAACATGTTTTGGCATAGTGTGTAACTTATTGTTAGCCATTTAGTCGGTGCAACTCGGGTCATAGTGCGGTTGGATAGCATCAAGGGGTTCCCCCAGGAAAAAAAAATCCACTAGCAGAACAATGCGCCACATTTTAGCCTTCCTTCGTAGACAAATCAGTTGTTGCACATGACATTTCAGTATTGCCGTCATTTTAACCGTCCTATTTATTACATCAACAACAGAAGACTGAGGGCACTCGCTAGGTCACTCCGGACAGTTGGATTGACACCAAAGTCGTATTGCATGTCTTTTGCTATCGTGATAAGCATCTCTTCCTAATTAAGTATACGTGAAAGTGTAGCTGATGCTTAAGGAAAGCAGGAAGCACTGTACTAATACGAACGATTTTCATCACGAAAGTTCATAGGGGATTAGATGCAGCAGGTCATGAATTGATCAAGTCAGCGATCCAGTACGCTAAGAATTGGACACAAACCTGCCCCCCTCTTAATTAATCTCTCTAGCCATGCCTATCCATGAAACCCATTGTTAAGAATTGCACACGTTTGTTTGCAGTGTGGTGCAACGCAGAACGTCAATCGAACTTTAAAGATGGAAGCAGCGTGCTGGCGGGCTGTCAAAACCGGGCAGCTCGGCTATCTATCTATTTTCATCGGCCGACGTGTCCCCGTTCCATACTTACGAGGCCAACCAATACAACGGCCTGCGGCTGTTGAGAGCATTTTGGACTTAGGCATGTACAATGGTGCTATCTTAGTAGTGTCACGTAGGATAAATGATGATGTGGAGGAGAGAGAACTCATAAGAAAAGATTTGTCTTTTCTTATTTAAGAAAAGACAAGAGATGATCTCTTAACATAATATGTCGAAGGGCCAACGGCCGAACTTTATTAGAAAGAGAGAGAGTACAACAATGAGCTAGGACATATATCTCTTAACATAATATGTCTCACCATGTTTTTAGCAATAGCTAGTTATTGAAGATAAGGCTAAGAGATGACCCATTGTAGACATTTTTTTTGTCATCTCTAAATTACATGCACGACTTAAGATAAGATAAGGCTAAGAGATGACTCATTGTAGACATTTTTTTGTCATCTCTAAATTACATGCACGACTTAAGATAAGACTATCTTATCAACCATTGTACATGCCCTTAGCAAATCCTAACCCCTCGTAGTCCGTGGACATGTCCGGGTCCCTTCGTGGACAGTAATCGTTCGATACTCAAATACTCTCTTTCACAACCGAATACCTAAATTTAGAAACATCAAATCCATATTATTACATGCAACGTGGAACCTAATTTAAATGGAGCTCGTCCGCCTTTGCCATGGCCATGTCCGGTGGCCGGTTGTGCCCTTAGAGTGTTGGTCCAGTCGTCGGTGAGGTAGACTAGGACATGGGACTCGAGGCACCGCTCCCATGCCCTACCCTTTCTTGTCGGAGCGCAAGTCGGACAGTCATTTCCTCCTCCGGTGAGGCAGTGACAACACACCGCGCGGCGGATCCATGCGCCACTTGGGTGGACATAATGGATTTCCGGCGGAAGGAGTCCGAGCACTGTCGTCGGGCGGTCTCCTCCTGGGAGCGACATAGCGCAAGCCAGACGATCATTTCCTCCTTGGGACTGCATGGGTGAGCTCGGGGTCGACGGATCTGGAGGTGTAGGACTCGGATCCGCTGCCCGCCATGCCAGAGAAACCAGAGATTGTCGGACGAGACGTTGGGTGGCAGAATGGAGTGGACGGGAGTGGCTAAGGTTTGGTCCGGGGAGCGGATGAGGACGAATATATGTGGAGTCAGGTGTCCAGCGTGGGTCGGGTCCGATGTAGCGGACGCGCCCGGCCCACGCGCTCAGCCACACTCGGGCCTCCCCACATCCGCCCCATATTTGGGCTCGATATGAGGGGTGCCGGTCTGCCCAGGCGTTTGTGACCGGTTGAGATGCCCGTTTTGGTCGGGCTATTTTGACTGGTCAGTGACCAGGCCGTCCGCCCGGGCGTATGAGAGAGTTTGAGCGCCCAATTGTAGATGCTCTGATGGCCGCCGTGGCCGACCGGCAGACACTGCTGCTTAAAGCGTGGGGCCATCAATCTATCTACCGATACCCCTTCCTCGTCCCCTCGGTCAGCTCATGGTTGGCCGTCGGCTTCCGCGGCCGCTCCATGGGTCGTACGCATGCCGAATTAACTTCGGCGAGTGTTGCATGCAACGCCCCTGCGTCGTCACTCGGCGGCTCGGCGCCACCAAAAAGATGCATGGACTGGAAGCGTAGAACGAAGCACGGTCGGCGGCGGGGTGAGGTGATCCGACGGCGCCGCCCCTAGGCATGGGCACCAGCTGCAGTTCTGTGCGCAGGGGTGGGGGGACTGATTTTAATTTGATGGGTGGGTGTCTATAGCGAGTGCTCCAACTATCTTAAACGCGCTTAAACGAGTCAAAGCGGACGATCAGTGTTTTCTGCGAAATAATTACTGCAAACGCAATGGTTTTAAAAAGAAAAGCGGCTAGGTGGTTTTCTGCAAACCTAGCCGCAAATGTATAATGTGTTGGTTTTGTGTAACTAACTCCCACATGAAGGTTCTAGAAGTTGTTAACCACTAGCATGATGTCATCCTTAATAATATCCCAACAACTATTGAAAATTTTACTCAGATCACAACCTTGACTTCCTCCTCCGTAATGGCTCATGTTATTTATTACATCAACAACGTTACATCAACAGCGGAAGGTCGTTGAGGGCACTCGCTAGGCTACTCCGAGCGGTTGGATCGACACTGAAGTCGCACTGCGTGTCTTTTGCTATCACGATAGGCGCCGCTTCCTAAATAGTGACACGTGAAAGTGTTGTTGATGCTTAAAAAGTATAGGAAACACTATACTACTAGTACAAAAGATTTTGTGGATCGCCAATTTTATCGTGCATGTAACCCGTGCACTGGCCGAGGATCTTGCTGCGATCACAAGTTAATGGAATGCAAGGTGTTACATCTCTCCCTCCCTCTCTCTCTCACACACACACATGGCTCTCTCCCACACTCAAGTCTTCAGAATCATTGATTCCATCGTATAGTGTGTAAAACTTATCGTCTGCCACTTAGTCGGTGCAACTCCGATCCTAATGCAGTTGGATAGCATCAAACGGTTTCTTCGAGAGAGAAAAATCACTTGCAGAGCATGCGCCACATTTTAGCCTACACACACCGGTTGTACGCGTGACATTTTAGCCGTTTTATTTATTACATCAACAAAAGAAGGCCGATGAGGGCACTCGTTAGGCCACTCCGGGCGGTTGGATCGACACCGAAGTCATGCTGCATGTCTTTTGCTATCGTGATAGGCGTCTCTTCCTAATTAATGACACGTGAAAGTGCGGTTGATGCTCGAGCAAAACAGGGAAGCACTGTATTAGACTACCCACAATGGGAATTAACATAGAGTAGTAACATGCATATGTTACTAGTCTAAGTTACCACCTCCACAGTGGGTAGTAACATAGGGGTAGTAACATTGAGCATTTCATTTATTAGTTTATAGACTCATCTTATCTTGGTATGTGTTATGTTACCCATAGTAGTAGTAAAATAGTATGTTACTCAATTTCTCTCTTTTCTCATTAATTATCTGCCACATCATATTTTTTACTTAGGTAGTATCTATGTTACTACCTATGTTACTCTCATTGTGGGTAGTCTTACTAGTACGAACGATTTTCATCACCAAAGTTCATAGGGGTTAGATTAGACGGAGCAGGCCATGAATTGATCGAGTCAGCGTCAGCGATCCAGTACGTACGCTAAGAACTCGACACAAACCTTCCCCCTCTTTTTTTTTAGATAAAGGGATTTTATAACTTAAGAGTTTTAAGCATTACACCCGTCCTCTGCATAACAAGGATGCACACAACCACAAGTTCAGGAGTTCACGAGTACCCAAACTGAAAATAAAGCAAGGCGGATTACATATCATGATGAGAAATTGTAAAGCCGCCTAAGAGGATGGTAGATCAATCCGGAGACTATGTTGCCATCCGTGCCGGGAAAATAACTCCCTGGCCGCGGCCTCCAAACGTAACGCCACCTCCAAAAACAAGTTTCGGTGCTCCACACGCTGCAGGGCCGACCAAGCTCGAAGCGTTGCTGTACACCGATGAATAACCTGCATAAAACCTTCCCCCTCTTAATCTCTCTAGCCATGTCTACCCATGAAACCCATTGTTAAGGATTGCACATGCGCGTGTGTTTCATGCGTGATGCAACGCACAACGTCAACCGCAAGATTGATGACTCCATGGCCGGTCCGTACGTGGCCGGCGTAAACCAGGCAATTAAGATGGAAGCAGCGTGCCGGCGGGCTGTCAAAACCGGGCAGCTCGGCCATCTATCTGTTCACCGGCCGACGTGTCCACGTCCCATCCTTGCGAGGCCAACCAATGCAACCGCCCCGCGGCTACCGATCGTCGTCGCAGCCCCGGAGCCGGAGGTCGGCCTCCGCAGCCACCAGCGCTGAAAGCTCGGCCCCGGTAGTTGGCGGTCCAGCCGGCGGGCTTCCTCGACCGCTCCATCGGTCCTACGCGTGCCGAATTAACTCCGGCGAGTACTGCATGCAACGCCCCCTACGCGATCACTCGGCGGCCCAGCGCCACCGAAAAGATGCATGGACCGGGAGCGCCGCCGTGGTGGCTCCTCTCTCGTCCTCACCCGGCGCTAGCTACTCGCGGACAAACCGAGCCGGCGAACGCATCACATGACTTGGACGCGTGAAATCTGCGCGCGTCCGGCTTGCAACCACATGTGACGCGACGTGACCCGAGGGCATTTTTTTTTCGAAAAGGAGGTGACCCGGGGGCTTGACTTACTTCCAGGTGAAAGGCATGAAAAGAATGAAAGGGAGTGCCTAGAACTCATCTAGATGAGAAATAGTTTGGTCTCATTCATTTTGAAACAAAAACAGATACAAAAATAGTACTACAACCCACATCAACACACACATATCTTATAGTCACATCCAATGGCTATAAAAATGAATGAGACCAAACTATTTCTCATCTAGATGAGTTCTAGCAAAACCGTGAAAAAGAAACCCTGCGACCTGGTGCATACTCCATCCACGACGCATGTCGCTCCCACGCATCCCTTTTGAATTCCGGCCCGGTTTCTCCCCGCATCCCCATCAATTAACTCCGTCTGGTTGGAGAGATAGCTAGACGGACCGGTACGCAGCAGATGTGGCGACCGTCCGAACGATGCTGCCCAGTTGCCTTACCCGATCGATCAAGCTTCGTTGTATATAAATATGCCGACGTACGCGGCGCTTATACCCAGACGTGCGGTGCAGACTGCGGGGAAACCGTACCGTGTTCCCTTCATTCCGGCGTCACGCCCCCCGCCAGCCTCCCCCTCCCCCGCCGGCTTCTCGAATCAGAGACCGTGCGACAGTAGCCCGGCTCTACGTACACCGCTCGCTGGAGGGGACGAAAGGCGGCGAGCAGGAGCGGCGCGCCATGGGTGCCGCGTTCTTGTCCTCGTGGCCGTGGGATAACCTTGGCTTCTTCAAGGTATGCACGATCGATGCGTTGGTGACGATGAGTGTTTGCTTGGCATGCAGCATGCTACTGACGTGGCCTCGCGTTTGCATGCGGCGTCGTTTCTCTTCTCCTCAGTATGCCCTGTACGGGCCTCTGGTGGGCAAGGCGTGGGCGTCCCGGGCCTGGGAGCCGGCGAGCCCCGACCACTGGCTCTGCCTCCTGCTCGCCGCTCAGGGCCTTCACCTACCAGCTCTGGAGCTCCTACAGCAACATGCTCTTCCTCACCCGCCGCCGCCGCATCGTCTGCGACGGCGTCGACTTCGAGCAGATCGACAAGGAGTGGGACTGGTACGTAGTAACTGCCTACCCGGCCGGCACAAGTGCAACTCCGTCAGAGTCCTAACAAAATCAGCTCCGCCGCCGCCGTGTGCATGCGTGTGTGCTTCCAGGGACAACTTCCTGATACTGCAGATACTGATGGCGGCCACGGCGCTCTACGCCTTCCCGTCGCTGCGGCGCCTCCCGGGGTGGAACACCGGGGGCTTCGCCGTCGCCGCCGTGCTCCACGTCGCCGCCACGGAGCCCCTGTTCTACGCGGCGCACAGGGCCTTCCACGGCGTCCACCTCTTCTCCCGCTACCACGCGCTCCACCACTCCAACAAGGTGCCCACGCCCTTCACAGGTACGTGGCCAACACACTGTGTTCATCCGGTTTTGTTTGATGGATCAATCCGTTCCGTCTGGTCATCGATCCCATGTTCTCAACACACACGCATGCATGCATGCGTGCAGCCGGGTTCGCGACGCCGCTGGAGCACATGGTGCTGGGCGCGCTCATGGCGCTGCCGCTCGCCGGCGCGTGCGCCGCGGGTCTGGGGTCCGTGGGGCTGGCCTTCGCCTACGTGCTGGCTTTCGACTTCCTCAGGGCCATGGGCCACTGCAACGTGGAGCTGTTCCCCGGCGGCCTCTTCCGGTCGCTCCCGTTCCTCAGATACCTCATCTACACCCCAACGTACATACGCTGCCTGCCTCTCCATCTAACACACATAGACATAGTATTTCTCCTTCGATCGTCACAACTCACAACTGAACTGAAAATCCAATATAGCTAGATAGAAACATGCCAGCAGCATGTGATGTACTACTCCCTACGATCCATATTACTTGTTGCTGAAACTAGATTTAATTCACGAGGGTAATTGACTAGCTAGAATCGGACCATCATAACCCTCGTGTATGGTCGGGGCCGGCGAATCCGGCCAGATATGGTGCATGTACTTGGCACTTGGGTTGCCGATCGATATTTTTTGTCGAAAAGGACCACCTGTCCAACGGTATTGTCAAAAAAGACCCTCTTCGAATGAAATCGGCAAAAAAGACCACTTGGGCCGTGGCGACAGGCGCCAGCCGACACGTGGCACCTGCCGCCATGCGCAGCTGTCAACATAGTATCGTTGGTTCCCACCTATCGATCGGGCACGTATATATGGTGACGCCGCGTGTGTCCCCGTACAGTACAGCACAGGCTAGCTAGCTAGCTGACGCTTGGCCTTTTCGCTGCAGGTACCACACCATCCACCACACCGGGAAGAAGGCCAACTTCTGCCTCTTCATGCCGCTCTTCGACCGCCTCGGCGGCACGCTCGACGCCACGTCCTGGGAGCTGCAGAGGAAGAACAGGGCAGGTAATCTCTCTCAACTCGAGCGCCACCACAGCCTCTAGCTAGCTAGCCAGGTTGCGTATGCCCTGCTCGGCTGGCTCCATGTCCATGCATGCGTCATGCGTTTCGTCGCAGCCGAACCGCGTGCGGTGCTAGACTCGGGCGGGACACGCACCCGCCTGCAGCTTTGGTGCTCCACACGCACAAGCTTCTTCTTCTCCATCTCTTAACCTGTGTAGTTGTAGTTGTAGTTGCAACAGCTAGCTAGCGTGTTTATTGCCGAGGCGAACGGAAAGGCCCGTGCTTAACTGCGGGTTAGGACCAGAGTCCCTGTCGCGCATCCTCTCCGCAGCGACGCCGAATGGGATATGCCATCGGTAATACAGTAGTACTACTGGCATTGAAGCGCGCAATTAGCGTTGACGTGCACGCCGCCTGTCAGCCTGTGTGTAGTCACCAGTCAGCACTCGTCGTACTCCACAGGTTAATTAGGAAAGCAGATTCCCATGGCGTCCCAACCAACTGCGTTTAAGTCTGGATGAATGAATTTGTTACCTGGGCGTGGGTGGGTGGGTGGTGCAGGGATGGACGAGGCGCCAGACTTCGTGTTCCTGGCGCACGTGGTGGACGTGATGCAGTCGATGCACGTGCCGTTCGTGATGCGAACCTTCGCCTCCACGCCCTTCGCGGTGCGGGCCTTCCTGCTGCCGCTCTGGCCCATCGCGCTCCTCTTCATGTTCATGGTGTGGGCCTGGTCCAAGACCTTCATCATCTCCTACTACCACCTCCGCGGCAAGCTCCACCAGATGTGGGCCGTCCCCAGATACGGCTTCCACGTACGTACTTCACTACTTCACGCTGCCCCCTCTCACTGCCGCTGCATGCATGCAACTACAGTAGTTAGCTAGGTTCTGAATGTTTTTGCTCTTGTCTTTTTGATTGCTTGCACGATGCAATGCAGTACTTCCTGCCTTTCGCCAAGGACGGCATCAACGACCAGATCGACCTCGCCATCCTGAGGGCCGAGAGGATGGGCGTCAAGGTCGTCAGCCTTGCAGCTCTTAACAAGGTATCTTCTTTACTTCATTCTGACGTGCACTTGAAACCTGTAAATGTTGACTGCTTAATTGACCAAGTGATGATGCGCATGCAGAACGAGGCGCTCAACGGCGGCGGCACGCTGTTCGTGAACAAGCACCCGGACCTCCGCGTGCGCGTCGTCCACGGCAACACCCTCACGGCCGCGGTCATCCTCAACGAGATCCCCAAGGGCACCACCGAGGTCTTCATGACCGGCGCCACCTCCAAGCTCGGCAGGGCCATCGCGCTCTACCTCTGCAGGAAGAAGATCCGCGTCATGGTGAGCAAACTGATCAATCGTGCTTGATAGATGAAGTAAGTAGATCGCCCAAACGATTAATCATGACGCGGGCTGCAGATGATGACGCTGTCGACGGAGAGGTTCCAGAAGATCCAGAAGGAGGCGGCGGCGGAGCACCAGCAGTACCTGGTGCAGGTCACCAAGTTCCAGTCGGCGGAGCAGTGCAAGACGTGGATCGTCGGCAAGTGGCTGTCGCCGCGGGAGCAGCGGTGGGCGTCGCCGGGCACGCACTTCCACCAGTTCGTGGTGCCCCCCATCCTCGGCTTCCGCCGGGACTGCACCTACGGCAAGCTCGCCGCCATGCGCCTCCCCAAGGACGCCCGGGGAGTCGGCACCTGCGAGTTCTCGCTGGAGCGCGGGGTGGTGCACGCCTGCCACGCCGGCGGCGTCGTGCACTTCCTCGAGGGCTACACGCACCACGAGGTGGGCGCCATCGACGTCGTCTGGGAGGCGGCGCTCAAGCACGGCATCCGGCCCGTCTGATCGCTCCTCCTCGATACGCTTCCGTCTAGTTATGGCCCAAGCCGGGCCCAAGACAAAACCTCTATTGCTACAAAAAAAACAAAATACGGTAGTATTCTTTTTCCTTCTCGACGCATACTACAGCTCGATCGTGTGACGTGGGGTGGTGGTTCCTGACGATTCAATTTACAGCTGTACTGTTTTGATTTGTACACATATACAGTATATACGACACATTCGAGGCAAAAGGACACTTAATGTAAGCATCGATACTTAAGAAATAGTGCTTGCATTGATACGTATGATACGTTGGAGATCTCGTGACTGTCAATGTACGTGGTTGTTTCTTTACGGGTCTCATAGAATCATATACTAGAAGGACTGGACGTGCTTTGCCGCGCTGTTAGATAATAAAAACCTAATCGCTCTGTTTTAAAATACGATGTGTATTTTTTTTAAATGTCAAACCTTTTAAATTTGATTAAATTTATGGATAAATATATCAAAATCCATAATATCAAATTGATGTTATTAGATTCATATAGTTAAATGAATTCTTTTTTTATATATATTATGGATGTCGATATTTTTGCTCTCAACTTGGTCAAAGTTGAAGAATTTGACTTTCCAAAAAACTAATACCCCTTATATTTTGAAACTAATGGAATATTTCGTTTGATGTGCGGGGGAGATGACATAGTGTGTTTCATTTCTATTTATAATTCGGTAATTTTATGGGCCTTTCGTGGTGTGATTCAATATTATATGCTAACCAACCTTATGTATGTGGGAAAATTTCTACGTCAACGACTGCATGGATGTGATTGATATGTTTTTATAGGCCGGTTGCTATTGATTCAAAAAATTGTTTGTTCGGTCAAAATCGTAAACCAAGCCCATTAGGAAGCATAGTGTATTTGTCTAAAAAATTGAACGAGTGAATTTTAATTGAAGTCTTGGAGACCTCAATTGAATGTGGACTCTTTAAAACTAAGAAGTATAGTGTTGTAGAGGTATAAATAAAATAATTAAATGAGACAGCTATGAGAAATTGTTAACCAGGTCAAAATCGGGTGTCACAATGACAATTAGAGACCTCAATTGATTGTGGGCTCTCCTATTCTAGGGAGATTAGTGTTATAGTATATGTGGGGCTATATGTTTGGATGGCAAAATGTCATCTTAGCAATTTTCTAGGTAGCAGAATTTGCAATTGAAATATAAATCATCAACATTATATTACAGAAAAAAAAACATAAATTACCCGAGCGGGAGGATTGACAACGAGCGGACTTGGTTTTTTATTGTGAGAATTTCCGGACTTGGTGAACCGTTGAACCGTATATTAGTTGGGCTGGTCAAGTCTCTGACACGTACGAGCAGGCCTAAAACCAGGAAAAGGTCCAAAACAAAATTTAAAATTGTAGGCGAAAGCTAAATCAAACCCCGAACTATGAATCTTGGAAATTAGCAATCTGGCCTTGTAATCCTGGTCTATTTTGGACCCTAGACCTTTTTGACACACCGGAAATACTACAATCCTGGTCGGGATAACCTGCTTTTTTTTATTGAGGGAAGCCAACACTTTATTGTTCAAAGATTAGAGAGTTTGGAATACAAAAAGGATCGTGGGGTTGTCCTAGCCAAACATGGCGGCCCCAACTTAAAGACTGAAAGTACTTGGCTAATGAATGAGCTTCGAAATTAGAAGTTCGACCTTCAAAAGTGAAGATACAATTGAAGTTTTCTGCTCTAAGCTTAATCTCGCTAATAATCTGACCATAACTGTTGTTACAACCCTTTTCAATATCCCTGAAAACCTGTTTGCAATCAGTTGCAACGACAAAGTCCTGAAGGAGGAGGTCTTCGGCTAGGGAAAGGGCCTCCCTGCATGCAATAGCTTCCAACGTTGTTGCGTCACACACCCCATGAACCACAAGTGTTGACGACCCTAGGAAGAGTCCGATCAAGTCCATGCACACAGCTGTCGCTACTCCACCTTCCCCCTCTCGGGCCAATCCCGCATCCACGTGAATCTTTGCAAAGCCCGTCGGCGAAGCTGCCATCCGGGTCGTCCTCTGTGGCGTTATCACATGTGCACCTCTTGTGTTAGCTGGCTTCGCATTGACATCACCAAGTTCTGCAATGAACCGTTTCACAAACAGGTTGGTGGATAAAGGACTTTGAAATACATGTTCGTGAATGGCTTTCCTCCTCGCCCACCATGTAGCCTAGAGAGTTACAGCGAGAGTAACAAAAGCATCGTGTGGCATTGATTCAATCATTACAAAGAGCCACTGTTTTGCGCTGGGTTCAGTCGATGCAATTAAGTGCTCTGCTAACTCCTCACCGACAAGAGCACATATGCTCCGAGACATAGAACACTCGAGCAAGGAATGTCTCCATGAGTCTTCCATACCACATAATCCATACGCACTCGAGTTCTCCATGTTTCTGTTGCACCGAATATCATTAGTAGGAAGTGAATGCTTGACCAACCTCCAAAGGAACATTCTAATTTTCCCCCGAGCTTGTATTTTCCATAACTGCTTCCAAGATGATTCCTCCTGGTGAGTACTAGATGAACCGGGATTTCCATCCAGCCAGGCTTCTCTTCTCCTCCCGATGTCTACCAACATTCTATAGGCTGATCGTACTGAAAACATGCCATTCTTTTTAAAGTGCCATGCTCATGAATCATCTAAGTTCCTTGTACATAGAGGTATCCCGAAGATAACCGGTACATCAATGGTTATAAATACCTCTGCAACATGATCTGACTCCATGTTGCCGATGTTACATCAGTTAACTCTCACGGACAAGAATTTGGGCCGGCCTACTATACCACAACAAAAATTCGTGAAGTATAAAAATTGTTCGCGCATTTCTAAAATTGTTCATAAGTGAAAAAATGTTCATGTTTTCTATTTTTTGCACAAATTCAATTCATTTTGTGTTTTTCAAAATATGTTTGGAATTCTATTCGCATTTTTAGAAACTGTTCGTTATTTCAAAAATGTTTTTTAGGGAAGTTTTTATTGAAGAAGTTTTTTAGGGAAGTTCAAAAAATGTTACCGTGTAACTAAAAATATGTTTTTTAGGTAATTTTTCTTGGAAGATTTTTAGGGCATTATAAAAATATGTTTTATTATCATTACAAAAAATTACAACGTCTATTTTGAAAAACGTTATGTATTCAAAAAAATGCTGAAAACATGTAATTTTTTAATGTACATGGTTTATTTTTAAAATGTCCAAAGTGTATTAAAAAATATATCTTTTAGGGAAGTGTTTTTAGAAAGTATTTTAGGAAAGTTTAAAAATATGTTTATTGTCAGTAAGAAATGTACAACGTCTATTTCAAAAATTGTTACCGTGTATTAAAAAAGTGCTAAAAACATGGATTTGAAAAAAAAAATATAAATAATGAATTTGGAAAATATCTAAAGTTTATTAAAAAACATTACATGTGTGCGCTAAAAATATACATTGTATACTGCGAAAAAGTAGTGTAAAAAAACAATTAAAACTGGCAAAGGAAAAAAAGAAAAGAAAAATACAAAAAAAGGAACAAAAGAACCAAAAATACAACAAGAAAAAAAAACGAGTGAAAACATAAAGGATAGCAAAGGAAAAAGGAAAACCAAAGAAAAATGATGAAAAAACAAAGAAAAGCTAGAGAGAAAAAAACAGAGCAAACCTACAGCTATGCATGAGCGGCGCGAGCGACTGCACTAATTGGCCGGCCCGACTCAGCGAATACAAGCTAGATACTCTGAAGGTTCAACATATACGGAGATTGATAAATTATAGAGTGCCAATTTCCGGGATTCAAAGTTTAGGGTCTGGTTTAGTTTTCATCTACAAGCTCAAGGAGCCCTTCCCGACCGACTCTCCTGCTCCCACCGGGCCGAATCTCCAGACCGTGGGCCGTCGTCCACCTCGCTCACATCACAACTCTCCTGCCTCCACCGGGGAACACCAGCAGCAGCGGCCGTCGCGGCGCACGGGCGGCCGCGCCTCCGCTCGCTGCCAGTGCGGCAGTTCCCCGCCGACCTCCGCATTCCCCTAGGTTCGTACTCCTCCGCGCGTCCTCTTGGGAACTAGGAACTGGCGCGAAGATTACATGATGCGCGTGTTCTTTAGGAGCTTATTAGGGATTTGGGTCGCCTAATATTATTCTACGCTGTAGTTTTTGTCCCCGTGGTGCAAAATGAGCGCAAGCAGTTCCTAATTAAACGTACCTCGAGCTTATTGAATTGCTCGAATGAGGCCTGGAATGCATGGCAGAATCTGATCTATATGGTATGATTTCTGTTATTCTGTATATGTACTGTTCATACGGCAGGGTTTCTTCCATTGTGCTCAATTGTGGTGTTTGCTGATTTGGGTCCTTTGGGCGTTGCCTCCATGGGAGTATTGCAGGCTGTCTGCTCATGGTTTATGTATAAACTCATTTCCTTTTTCTTTTATGCGCAGACTTGAGCTCATCAAGTGAGAATCTGAGATGGCATGTATTTCCCCTGTTCTCTCCATGCTCCATCAAGAGATATTTGCAAATTTTCGGGTGCCCTGGTAAGGGCCAGCACCCACCCGTGACTCCCATCACTGTTTGATTCTAGTAATGCTTTTTTTGTGAGCTTGTTACATTGCTTTCTTCTGGTTGTTGGTAGCATGAAAAGCGCATGATCTAGTTCAGTTGGCAGCATGGAAAGTGCATAGCCTAATTCTTGAAACAGTTTCATTATTGCTCTACCCATGTGATATATGTTTGGGTCTAATGTGGCTAGTCCGTACGACTCATGCACTCGTGGGGGCAAGCAGAGACAATAATGAGATTTTGTCCTATTAAGCACTGTTGATATATGACCACCGAATTTGCTGAACATTATTGGAGTGGTACATTTCATGGCCGTGACTCATACGTGACATTTTCCTTGTGTGATCTACAAGGACACGGCGATGCTGATTGATAGTGTCAAATGTTCTATATAGTCTTGCAAATGGTGGAAAGGCTGCTCTTGCTATAGAACGTACTCGAGCCTACATAATAAGGATGATTTTCTCTCTGTACATTGAAATGTTGGTATGAGTCAGGAATTTTTTTGGAGTATGGATTCATATTGTAATGTTTGAGATGCACGTATAATCTTCTGTTGTTTAGTTTATTTTGAGATTGTACTTTTTTAAAAGTGCAATAATTGAGTTCGAAGATTAGACCAATAGTGGGTTCACCTGTAACTGGTAATCTTTACCAACCATGGTTATATGGCTTGAAAGTACAATCTCAAAATAAATGAAGGAGCTAACTACAAGGTTGATAGTGGGGCTTCGCAAAATATGGCTTGAAAGAAATTCTAGGGTTTTTGAGGGCAAGATTGCGCCGGTGCAGAGGGTTGTAGCCACGTCGGTGGAAGAGCATAAACAGTGGCTTCTTGCAAGGCGGACTGGGGCAGATTTTAGAGAGGAGTAGCGATAATCTCTTAGGCGGTGTGGGTTTTTGTTTTTCTTCCTTTGGGTGATCAAGAGGTTGTTCTTCTTCACCTAAATCCTGCAATTTAAACTCCATCTCTACCTTAATGAAAATGACAGGCAACTTTGCGTTGCTTGTTCTTGAAAAAATAAATTGAGTTTCTTTGGTTGTTGCTGGAAGATACTGGCCATGCTCAGAAAACTGCAAATTCTATATATTATGGTAAGACATATGTTCTTTTCTATATAACCATGGTTGGTAAAGATTTGGACCAATAGTGGGTTGACCTGTGACTGATAATGTCTTTCCACAACAAGGCAGTGTGGCGGAATGATATGATGTTCACCTGGGATCACAGCTTCTTTCATTGTTTTATATACGCGGACTCTGCAGATTAGCTTTGTATGCGAATTATTTGTTAGATATTCGCACACTCACACCCAAAAATTGGATTAAAGAATGCATACACTTCTTAGTTCTTTCACATCGAGGCAAATGGTAAAGAGGTGTTTCAACAGGAATGCTGAATAAGCCCTGTTACTTGATGCATTTTTATGTTGCTGATGAATAGTTTGAAATGTGACAATGCCTCAGTTAAGTACCAGTTCATTTTCTCTAGTGATAAAAACTAAATATCTCCTTAATAATTGTAGCTGTTTAATAGAGTATTATCATCACCAGGCCTAAGTTTAACTAACATTGATCATGCTCAGAGGTTATGGATTCTGATAACTACTCATCTTAGTCAGAGTTTGGTTGCACACTGCTTTTCAAATACCGTGACTTCAATTAAACCAAGCTTTGCGTTTAGCTGGAATCCCCAGTCTGGAAAACCGCTTCCCAGTGTTTTCTGTAAAGTATTAAACGAAGTTATCAACCTTTTCAAAATACCATGATGTGAAACTGTATGCATTTGGCTCTATATTCCACATGGGCGTCATTACCATGCCAATGCAAAATTAATTATCATGGTGCTATATATTATGATTTGTCTAATGAGCCTGAGATTGTAAGATATGGTTTGTGCCAGAGTTCAACCATCAGTGGCTTGGTGCGATGTGTTTGTCGTTGCCGTTGGTTGTGTTTATAGCTGCCACTTCAGCTGATACTTGGCTATGATGGACAGTCCAAATTGCAGTATCAGAGGCACATGCTCACACATGGATGGGCTCCACGTGTTTCAGTAAAGTCATGCAGCCCCCTGGAGTTGTACCATTAAGGTACAGGGGACCTTGACAAATACATTTGGCTGTGCCTCATTTTCAGGGTACTTCCTGAAAGATTTGTCAAGACAGGGCTAGGGGAGGAGGCAGGCATTTATGTTGTTTAAATTATTAAATGTTATGTCAGTTTTAGATTGTTGCTGCATGAGTGCCCCTACACCATGATTTTCCTCCTTTTTGAAAAGTAGCTTACACCTCACAAAGTAAGAAGAAATGTGGCTGTTGCCCTTAATTTATGCTTTGCATAACTGCATTCTTAAGCAAGTTTGCAGATTGACTTTCCTGACATTTCTGTTGCTAGTTTGACGTGTAGTGTTTTGTGATTTTAGAAAATGGAAGATAAAGAGGGAAATTGAGATGCTTGTGTAAAATTATTGCATTAGTTTATGTAGAAGCTATAATGCCAGAAATTGAGTGATGTACATGAAGTTGTGCAAAAGACCCAAGCATCACATATGCTATATGTCAGGCTTGTAGCTCAGTAGTACAATTATGAGCAGTAGTAGTGGGTCTTTTTTCTGGGTGATCTGACAATATTTGGCATGGCTATGCTGGAAATAGTGAATCTGACGATTGGGGCCAGCTTAGCTGGTTTATTCCCATACACTCCAAGAGAAAGTGGGCTGAAAAGAATTGATGCCAAGCTACAAAAGTACTGCCGCATATTAGAGCTTAGCGGACAAGACATCAAGTCATGTATTGCTTCAGTCAAGCTTCTTATGACAAAAGCATAAGATGAATATGTGGTAATACCACACAAGATCATGGCTTCACGACATATACTTTGCTTCACATCATCTGGTGAGTATTCTTTCATTTTGCTTTGATATTGTTTCTGTGTTTCCTACCTCTGACTTGAAAAGTTCAGTTTTCCCAAAAGCTATTCATAGTGGAATGATCACTGGAGGTGTTGTACATCTATGGAGTAATTATGGTGTGCACGTGCTTATCAGAGAAGGATTGTTACTAGGACCGGAGGCATGCCTGAGTTGCTTGGACATAGACATGTGATCCTGGTACACTATGATATGGATGTGTCAAGAAAATACTAGCAGGTTCAACAAGTAATTTTATTCTCATGTTCTCTATTTTAGTCCAGTGCAGCTCAATGACAATTATGTTGCACTGGAACAGACTATTATCAAACTGCATCATGCCTGATGTCCAACATGTCAGTAAACTGTGTTACTTCTTTTGGAAAATAGTGAAACCCCTCCTTGGCATGTGTCGTACCATTTAATTTGTTTCAGTTCAGTAGTTCTGATTGTGATGCCTTGCACTCTTGCTACTCCATGTTGCGTAACCTCAAGCACACGAGATTTTAAGACCCTGGCTAACAGAGATTTTCTTCCGTGACAGATGTTACATTACCTCTGTGCAATGCCGTTCGGGGCGTGAAGGTATGCACCTGTTAGAATATGAAGTTCAAACGTAATGTAGACTATTCTAGAAATGGACGTGATATAATGGATATGGTAAGTTATCAGACTCTTCTAATCGTCCTTGTACTTGGCATGCCGTCATGGTGTATCCGCCATCAAAGTTTATTCAGCATTATTGCAGTTCTGTTACATGTTGCTCTCAGACACCTGGTTCTTGAGGGTTCACATTAGGAGTTATTAGACTTTAAAGTAGCAAGCGGACAGCGGTTACTGATGATCTGGAGAGGGACCAGCCAAGACTTTTTTCCTTGCTGAGAGCTGAAAAACCTGAGAAATCTTGACGAACATTGATTCTTGGATGCTTCACAAATGGGACTGTACTAAGGTAAGATCTGCCCTGAAGGTTACTTTTCTGTCATAATCACTGGAGCATATGTTGATGTGACGCATTCGCCTATATCTCACATGGTTAGAAAGGAATCCCACAGTTGTACTTGAGGCAATGGACCTTGACTAAAATAAGTTCTATTCACTTCTTACGGAAATTCTGACATATCTTTATGAAAGATTTTTCTTACATTTTTATTTTGCGTGGAATAATTATGAGCTGTTATGTGTTATCCAAGATCAATACATTATGCTGAAGAATCTGCCAACACTGAGTTTGTGCCGGGTCTCCAAATAAGTTACAGACCGGGATTTTATTGCGATTACAGTATCTCGGAGCTATGGTGTTGAACACCACATCTCTGTTCTTCACTCCGAGGATAATAACTATATTCTCTACCATTGCGAAATAAATAAATCATGGTGTGATAAAATACATATTAATTACCTAATCTAAACAGTGCATTACTTGTTGTGCATTAGGTTTAGTCATCCAGGAAACGGTTGAAAAGGAAAGCTGAATAGAAACAACTATATATTCCATAAGATGCAGGGAGGGGCTTAGATAACTGTTCTTCTAGCCAACACCAGCCATTGCCTTGTCAGTAACAATGGCCGGCTTCTGCTGCCAAACAAACTCCCATGTGTGACCGGCCGCACATAGGAGCCACAGCTCACAAACGTAGTACTAGTGGGGGTGGGGGGTGGGGGTACAAGAGATGAGCAGGCAAGAAATGCTCTTCCTACCCAGCTATTGCACAATTGCATCCACTCTGGGGCTCAAAACCTCTAACCATGGGCACTGCGGCGGGCCGGACTCCGGTCCGTCACGCGCCGTAGATGGCGGAGAGCCTCCGCAGGGCGGCCACCTTGAGCTCGAGGATGCAGATGTACTCGGCGGTCTGCCGGAGCAGCACGTCGACGTCGGCGTCCCGGGCGTCGGGGACTATCTTCTTGAGCTCCCTGAGCCTCCTCAGCACCATGTGCTGGAAGGGCCTCCTGTGCATCAGCGATGCCACCACCCCCTTGGCCTTTCCCACCGTGAACGTGGCCTTCCTTCTCATCTCCCTCCCTCTGTATCCCTCCCTTTCTCCCTCCCCAGGTTGCTGTGTCACTAGTCACTTGTGCTGTGTGATGAAGGGTGTGTGCTGAGGGACACGGCAAGGGGGCGTATATATAGGGGAGAGGCAGGGGGTGTTTCACTTGGCCATGTGGGGAGGACTAGGTTCTAACCTGTAGACTGAGCTGTAACGATGGCTAGCTCCCGCAGGCCATCAACTGTCCGGCGGTCATTATGTAGAACGGTTTTCTCGCTGTGGTGGTCTGGTTGAAAGCTAAGGCTAGCTGCTCGGCGATCATATAGTTTCACCCAAAAAGGAACCTTGATCTCGGGTTTGGTTTTGCCCACTTCCGCTCAACTGCTCATCTTATGATTGTCTCAGTCCCACTTTGCATAAAAAAGAAGTTCAGGAAGAACTGTCTTGTCTGGTCTGCTCCGGTGTACATATCAATATCAATATATGTATATCCTGCCTAGTATAATTGGTTTTGGCCTTCTTTCCCATGTGATTTTAGTTAGCAATTCCCTTAAATAATTGCGCAAGTGCATCGCCTAGTTTGCCCCTTTTTAACGGTTTATTTAATAATTAGACACGAATTTGCGAGAGTGAACTGACAGGATTATCTTGTTCTTTCTTTGATGTTCCATGCGACACCCAGTCACCCACCGTGCATTTGTTTCTTCCTCGCCATGGCATTATGCGCCCCTGTACGCATACAGTCTGCCGATCGCTAGCTATGACCCCTATAATTAATCAGGCTATATATAAACAAACCAGCAAAGCACTGCACTGCGCGCAGATGTCTTCCGATGTCGCTCTTGCTCGCCGGCCGGTCGCTGCTAGCTCCAAACAAGCGCTCTGGTCCTAATCGCAATCATCGAACGGCCAGCATTATTTGCAATGATCACAGGAAGTGTCCGTGCATGTGGTCTTCTTCGCCAGCTTGCGTCGTGGAGATTTAATTAGACTGCAGATTGACGGCAATCTGCCTATCACTGTGGCCGAGTGCCTGATACTGCACCCGTATAGTCCTCCTCCTATGCTTGTCAGGATCGGGAGGGGTAAAAGTTACATTCCTCGATTTGAAACTTCCAGGAGCATGAGCATGAGCATCTCTAAGGGTGTTTCCAAAAAAAAAATAACTCCTGAGACGCCTTCACAAACCTTAACCCTTCAAACATTCTTTTAGAAAACAGGCACGAGATGTGCCCGACTTTAATTTAACAAAGCAAACGGGGCAAGGAGCACAGACACGATTAAGTACTTACAACAAACTCATGCATGGTCAGATAGGCTCAGAGCGCAAATGGAAGCATAAAACTACCATAGGAGGGAGACAACTAGCCCGAGAAAATGTTGATGGCGCGAACAGCTTTAATCCTTCCTAGAGTTGCCTGAGCTGCCTCCACGTCCTTCCTCTTTCGGCATCCCCGTCTGCAAAAAACATGACCATTAGAAATGTAATTAGTTGCATGGTGAGGAATAATGCCTTCAATGGCAAGTTTGTGGCGACATGTCCATAAAGCCAAGACATGGGAGAGAGTAAATAGCATAAAACTACTACTTTACAGGCTAGGGTTTCAAAAAACTACAAGTTTTTAATTTTTCTTAGATAACTACCAAATGGGTGGTCGGCTGTTTCAAAAAAATCAAATCACAGAGTGTTTAACAATCGATTGTGATTATGACAATTGGGGCCCGCATGTAAGAAAACTGATTGTTTGACCGTTTATTTGACCGTTAACTGACATATGGGGCCCACATGTCAATGTTCCTATAAATTTAGAAAAAGCAATCAGGTCCACACAAACTTAAAAAAAGCAATCAGGTCCCTCCCGTGCTCAAGACCGAGAGGAGCGCGCCCACCGCCGTGCTCGTCGGCCAGCAGCCGCCGTGAGGAGTACGCCAGCCAGCTGCCATGGCTCCGCAGTGGAGCTCCCTTCCCTCACCTGGGTCGTCGTCCATGGCGTCGCGGAGCTCCCTTCCAGCGCCGCTGTAGGGCTCCCTCCCGTCGCCCGTCGCTCGCCCAGTCCGCGCCACCGCAGAGCTCCCTTACAGCGTGCGCGCCGGCCGCCGCTTCCTCCTGCCGGCGAGCTGCTCCTGGGCGCGGCGGCCCGAGTCCCTGCCCCTGGGCGCGCCTGCCCGAGAGCCCCCCCTGGCCATGGCGCGCGGTTCGCGGCGGCCCGAGTCCCTGCCCGACGGCTGCTCCTCGGCGCGGCGCCCCTTCCCGCGGTCGGCCCTGGCTTGGCGTGCGACGAGTGGTGGTGGTGCGGTGGTGGTGCTTGGGTCCAGGAGGAAAGGGGAGAGGAAAAGATAAGAGGAAAAATAGGGAACTTACATGTGGGTCCTACATGTAAGTTAACAGTCAAACAAAACAGTCAAACACACGGAATGTTTAGGAGTGGGTCCAACCTGTCAGAAAACGGTTTAGATCGCTAACGAGGAGAATTTTGGGTTTTTTGAAACAGCCGTCCGCCCATTTGGTAGTTATCTAAGGAAAATTAAAAACCGGTAGTTTTTTGAAACCCTAACTTGTAAAGTAGTTACTCCATGGGAGAGAATGCTCTCCACGCGATCCTACATTGATGCATGTTTAAAGTTAAACTCATAAGGCCTTCTTTGGTTCGTAGGATAGAAATTTCATAGGAATAGAAAAAGTATAGGAAATAAGATGGCATGCATCTTAAATCCTATGCATGCTCAGTTCATAGGAATAGGAAAGGTGCTCTCCATGCGGCTAACCACGGTGATCCACAGCATCATCTCGCCTGCACAATCGGCCTTCTTGCGCTCCAAGTGTACGCAGGATAGTTTCATGTATGTACAAAATGCGGTCAGATCTCTCCACCGAAAAAAGACACCCGCACTGCTGTTTAAGTTAGACATCGCCCGAGCTTTCGACAACGTCTCTTGGGAATACCTACTGGAGCTTCTACAAGTGCTTGGTTTTCCGGCACGCTGGCGAGATTGGATTGCGCTGCTTCTCAGCTCGGCATCGTCATCCTTTCTGCTAAATGGGACTGTAGGACAGCAGATTCGCCACCGTAAGGGCCTGCGACAGGGAGACCCGCTCTCCCCCCTCCTCTTCATCATCGCCATCGACCCCCTCCACAGGCTGCTACAGAAAGCGACAGAATTGGACATGCTTGCCCCCCTGCCTGGCAGAGACATCTCTCTTCAAGTTAGCCTTTATGCTGATGACGCGGTAATTTTTGCCAAGCCTGATAGAGCGGAGGTCGACGCCCTGCTCGACATCCTCCGCGACTTTGGACAGGCAACTGGACTGCAGGTGAACCCCTCAAAATCAACTGTCTCCGCTATCCGCTGCGAGGAGATCAACCTGCAGGAGGTTCTACTCAATTTTGGTGGGGAGACAGTGGGTTTTCCGCTGAAATATCTGGGCCTCCCGCTAACCCTATCCAGATTGCGCCTCGTCCACATCCAGTTCATACTGGACCGGATCAGGGCAAGACTTGCGGGATGGAAGGGCAAACTCATGACTATCGCTGGCAGACGGGTTTTGGTCCGCAGTGTACTAACCGCACTGCCGACCTTTGCCTTATCTGTGCTCCGAGCGCCAAAGAAGTTTTTAGCTGAAGTAGACAAGGTTAGACGGCGTTTTCTATGGGCACAAGAAGAGGAACTCAATGGAGGAAAGTGCAAAGTCAGCTGGCCTGTAGTCTGCTCCCCAATTGAAAATGGAGGCCTGGGAATACTGGACATGAACCGCTTCAGTAGAGCACTCCGGCTACGCTGGCTTTGGCTGTCCTGGACAAGTCCGGACAGGCCATGGAATGGCATGCAACTGCCATGCGACGACGACGACAGGGCTTTGTTCAGCGCCTCCACCTTGGTCACACTGGGCAATGGTGCAACGGCCTCCTTCTGGCACTGCTCGTGGACCGGCTCAGGAAACCTGAAGACAGCTTTCCCAACGCTTTTTAGGCACTCTCGAAGAAAGAACAGATCGGTCAGAGAAGCTCTAGCAAACAATACTTGGATAAAAGACCTCGCTCACGGGGACACACAACATTTGTGGGCTGAGGCGATCAGACTGCACAGGTGGATTCAAACAAGAAATATTCAGCTGCAAGACCAAGCAAGAGACACCATCAAGTGGACACACGAGGCATCAGGAGTGTACACAGCCAGTTCTGCATACAAGGCCCAGTTTCAGGGCTTCATGAAATCAGATTTCAGGAAGCTAATTTGGAGCGCTTGGGCACCTGCTAGGCTGAAGATTTTCACATGGTTGCTTCTCAACAACAGATTATGGTGCAACGACCGTCTGCAAAGAAGGGGATGGCCGAACGGATACTTCTGCCAGTTTTGCCTCCGAAATCTGGAATCCTCTGTACATTTGTTTTGGCAGTGCCCGGTATCACTCGCAGTGTGGACTAACGCTGCAGCAGGCAACGGTTGTAGCTCCCTCCATCCAAGCAAATGGCAAAGCAAGACCAAGCCGGCAGCCATCATAGCTGAAATGATAAGTACTGCAAGACCTGAACACAAAAAGGCCATCAAAACCATGATCATCCTGACCCTATCCGAGCTTTGGAGGGAGAGAAATGAATGTACTTTCAGAAACAAGGTAGTGGCACTGACAAACATCAACACATCCATCAAAAGAACTCTTGAGTTTTGGCGCCAAGCAGGAGCAGCATTTCTGGAGCACCCCTTTGGGGACCCTCCGTGAAAATATTACTTAGCAAGGATGTTGTATCTCCTTTTTAGTCTTCTCTTTAATTCCTTGATCCTCTGATCAAAAACCACCTTTTGTATTCCCATTTGCTATCTGCTATAAATCAATACAAGCCAGCCTGCAGCTGGATCTTTCAAAAAAAAAATAGGAATAGGAAAGTATATGTCATTTGGTTCACGGGATAGGAACACACATAGAAAACATAAAAAAAATTATACTACTTAGCAAGTACTGCATACTCACTAGAGGGCTAGTACAGGCAATCAAAATACAAATTGGGTGCTAGTGCATGGAGTAGCATACTAGTGCAAGCACAAGTCTCCAAAATTACAAACCGAGCAATCAGATTAGGGGCTAGACTAGGTAATCGTGATACGGGCACATAAATCAGATTTGCGGCAGACGGAGGGCTGGACACAGATTTGATTTGACTTTATTTCTTTTCCCCACCGTATTTGTACGCGAGTGAACGACGTGAGTGAGCGAAAAAAAAAAGCGAGGGAAGAGTAGCCCTGGCGCGTGCAGTTCGCTGCATGAATTTTTCCATTAGCTCGGACCTAGGCCTCCTTTGGTTTGGAGGAATTTCATAGAAATTCTATAGGATAGGATTCTTGTAGGAATTTTTCCTTTAGAGACCTTTGGTTCGTAGGAATGCATTCCTATTCCTACATAGGATTGGTTCCTATCTTTCACATTTCAAAGGAAAATAAAAAAGAGCCTAGACTCAATAGAAAAATTCCTATGATGTGAACCAAATGACATCTTTTTTTCTAGTCCTACCCATAGGATTTGAGATGTATGTCATCTCATTTTCTACAAGTTTCCTATTCCTATGATAATCCTATCCTATGAACCAAAGGAGGCCCTAATGTTTCTGATCCTGTGAAAGGAAAGGAAGAAATCCCATACAAGAATAGGATTTCATTCCTGTAACCCAAAGGCGTCCAAAGGATTTTTTTTCCTACAACAATCATATCCTACAAAGTTCCTATGAAATTCCTGCAAACCAAAGACAACCTAAAGAGTTGGGCGGACGCAGCAAAGTTAGGCCTCCTTTGGTTTGGAGGAATTTCACGGGAATTCTATAAGATAGGATTCTTATAGGAATTTTTCCTTTAGAGCCCTTTGGTTCATAGGAATACATTCTTATTCTTACAAAGGATTGGTTCATATCCTTCATATTTCATAGAAAAAAAAGACTAGACTCAATGAAAAAATTCTTATGATGTGAACCAAATGACATCTCATTTCCTAATCCTACTCATAGAATTTGAGATTCATGTTATCTCGTTTCCTATAAGTTTCCTATTCCTATGGTAATCCTATCCTATGAATCAAAGAAGGCCTTATCGATGTACCAAGAACACCCAAAGCTTTCTCAAAAACTTGGTTGGAGCATAGTGGAAGGTGTCCCCTCCCGACCAGCTTGCCACATTTTTTTTCCTTTTAAAGGAACCGGGGTTGCTCACAAAAATTTAATGTGTTGAATGGGCTGGCCTCGAACCAAGCGACGGTATAAAGATTTAACCGAAAAGCCACCTGAAGCTTTAAGACTACCCACGGTGGGAGTAACATACGTAGTAACATCAATGCCACCTAAGCAAAAAAGATGACGTGGCAACTAATTAATGACGAGAGAGACAAATTGAGTATCATAGCTATTACTCATACTATGAGTAACATCACATATACCAAGACAAGATGAGTCTATAAACTAATAAATGAAAACTTCTATGTTACCACCTCTATGTTACTACCCACTATGAAGGTAGTAACTTAGACTAGTAACATATGCATGTTATTACTCTATATTACTTCTCATTGTGGGTAGTCTGAGGACCCAGCTAATCTCATCAAGGAAGGTCGTCAGCTGGACTTGAGCAAGGTCATGTTTGAGGGTCTCCCAATTAACAAGTTCGCCACCATTGAGATTTCTCAGAAAAGTGATGTTAATTTGGTCGTTGCGAAAGAGGGGCTTGGTTGAACCATTTGACTAGCCAAAATTTGGTATCGAGCCCGTTACCTACTTTAAACCTAACCCCCTGGCTAAAGATAACTTTGCATTTTGTGGATCCCGTTCCATATTTGCGAACCATTCTAGTCAGCAAAGAGCGAGGAGTTAGAAAAATACTCTGCCTTCAAAATTTGAGCCCAAAGGGCACTACTGTTTTGTGATAGTTTCCGAAGCCATTTGATTCTCAGAGCTCGATTCATTTTCCTAGAATTAATCATCCTAAGTTGAAAGAACGTGGATGTCGCCTGGGAGGATGGACACTTTAAAATAATTAAGGTTTATGCTTAAAAAATACAGAATAAAACTACCGTTTAATTAGTTAAGCACAAAACCTAAATACACTTGGCTGAACTATGTGCACTAACAACTTATGCTACGCAAGATAAATAACCAAGTGATAGCAAGATATATAACATGAAACACTATGACTATCACAAAGTAAAGTGCATAAGTAAAGGGCTCGGGTAAGAGATAACCGAGGCACGCAAAGACGACGAAGTATCCCCAAGTTCACACCCTTGCAGATGCTAATCTCCGTCTGGAGCGATGTGGAGGCACAAGATGCCGTGATTACACTAAGGGACCCTTGAGGGCGGTTACCGAACCCGTACAATTGACAACCCTTGGGGGCAGTCATTGGAACCCGTACAAATTGCTCGGGGCAATCTCCACAACCTAATTGGAGACCCCGACGCTTTCTCGGAGCTTTACACCACAATGATTTAGCTCTAAGACACTACCAACCATCTAGGGCGCCCACACACCCAAGAGTAATAAGCTTCTCAACTTTTCACTTCCACGTATCACCGTGGAGAACTGAAGCCGATGCAAGTAATGCAATGGCAAGAACACACAAAGTGGTCAAGTTCCTCACTCCCAAATTCCACCACCACAACAAAAGCTATGGAGAAATATGAGAGGAAGAACACAAAGAACTCCAAGATCTAGATCCAAGGGGTTCCCCTCACTTAGAGGAGAAAATGATTGGTGAAAATGTGGATCTAGATCTCCTCTCTCTTTTCCCTCAAAAAGGAGCAAGAATTATTGGAGGGATTGAGAGATAGCAAGCTCAAAGAAGGTCAACAATGGGGGGCAAACACGAGCTCAAAGAAATAAGAACCATTGGAGAAGAAGACCCACTTTTATAGGTGTGTGTGTGTGGGGGGGGGGGGGTCCAACTGTTATGCTCGCTGGTCGTACTCAAGCGGTACTACCGCTTGAGGGAGCGGTAGTAGAAGGTGGGTAGGACGGTAGTACCGCACGAAGCGGACTACTGCGCCCTACTACCGTGAAATTCGTGACGAGTTATAGAAGTATATGAACTAGAGGAGGTGCGTGCGGCAGTAGAATGCGGTAGTACCGCAGTAAGCGGTATTATCGCTCTACTACCGCACTATTACCGCTTAAAAGACCAGAGAGCAACAGAAGCATTTTCCCAAGCCGAAGTAGCTGCGGTAGATCACAACGGAAGTACCGCATGAAGAGGTACTATCATGGTACCGAGCAGTACTACCGCTTGGGTGCTGCAAAATAGCCCAAGCAAAGCAGAAGAAACCGAAATTGTCATAACTTTTTTGCATACGGACTCCAAAATCAGCAAACTCAAGCTTGTTGGATAGATGACGACAAGTACTATCCAAATGCGGCTGAATATATTAAAAACTAGCAATAGAGAATAAATTGCAATATGATAAGGAAGAGGACCTTCCCAAAATATGAACCAGCAAATTCTCCAACAACGAAAACTCAAGGATGTTGCATGCGAACTCTGTTTTCAATGAGCCTGAGTTTGATAATAAGACTAACACAAACTCTAAAACCTCACATAGATAAAATCAAAATAAGAACCAAGAAAGATGATGCCAATGATGCAATGGTTTGAGCTCTCTATGAACGATACGATCAAGCTACTCACTCGAGAGCCCCCCTTGATAGTACGTCAATCAATCCTATAACCCGGTCTCCCAACTAACATCATGAGGCTGGTAATTAGAAAACCTATCAAGGACAAACATTTGTCTTGCACATAGTCCACTTGAGCTAGATGATGGCGATCTTGTCCTCCTCAAGATGGACCGCCATTCTTGATTGCGTCGGCTCGATGAGGACTAGTAGATTGCTCCCTCATACTCCACTATGGGTGAGCCTCTCTTCGACACATATTCACATGTCCATTGTCATCACAATGAACGACAAGCTTAAAGCATGTGATCTTTTGTGATGCTCCACTCGAACTTGCACATCGCAATCTTGATGACGATCACCACTTGATGTCATCCTCCATGGATTATATGATATCTTCCTTTTGATGCACGCCCATGGAAACATACCTAACCCCACAAGAAACTCTCACATAGACCATGGGTTAGTAGACAAAGCATAATGGAAAATGCTTACCATACCATGAGATCACTTGATCCTACCCGGTACATCTTGTATGCTTTGTGTGTTGGTCAACTTGAATCCACACTTTGTACTTAGTCTTGATCAACCTTGAATCGTATATTCTCTCTTCATAAAGGTGATGTCTTGAAGGTAAATATGAATGTTCACAATCTTCAAGACATGCTTGCAATAGGCTCAACACTCACATGACCAATCTTTGGATAACTCATTGAATAACACCTTGGTCAACACATAATCTTCTTCTAATACCCTTGAAACCAACAAATGGTCTTAAAGCAATGCTTATGGACAAACCCTTCAAATATAACTCAAGGCAACCATTAGTCCATAGGGATTGTCATCAACTACTAAAACCAAACATGGGGGCGCCATGCTCTTTCACAAGTCCACCTTCAGTTTCCGGTACACATATGTCCTCCCATCGGACCATGTGGCTCTTTAGTTTAAGACTATCGCCTCCCAATAAGAATCTGGAATGATTTTTATCGAGTTGGTTGTGGGTGCCCTCCTCCAACAGAAAAAGACACATTGGGTATAGCAGAATGGAAGAAAGATAAGCATTAGTAACCTCGACTTCAAGGACATCAACTTACCTTGCCATGGATCAACTAGTTTTTACACTTTATGCATCATCGGATCTCAATCCAAGAGGGTGAGAAATTTGGGGGAGGTGGGTGATAGGGAAGGACAAGGTTGGCCATTGTGGGGCTCTTGGACTGATATAATCCCACATTGACGGCTTAACTCTCGCAAAGTTGATTTTCATACCAGACATCGCCTCGAAACGAAGGAGGAGGATTTTAATTGTGGCTAGGCTATGGTTGTATGGTTCAAAGAGAAGCATGGTATCGTTGGTGTAATGTAAGTGTGTAGTCCCACTGGGTTCATATGGTTAATAACCCCTCAATTATGGCTTGTTTGAGAGGCCTTATTAAGCATTATGGACAAGGCATCGATAACGATGTCGAAGAGAAGAAGAGAGACAATGTCTCCCTGCTTTAAACCACGTTTATTATAGAAGAAGGGGACCACCTCCCCATTGATGCAGATCGCCGTTTGGCCACCTAAGACCAGATGCATAATTATATGGGTGAAAGAAAGCTTCAAACCCTTTGCTGAAGGGAATGTCGCGTAGAAAGGACAAACCAACCATGTGTAGGCTTTTTCAAAGTCGAGCTTCAAAAGGATATCCTTTAGTTTTAAAATTTAATCTCATGCACGACCTCATGAAGTGATAGGATGCCCTAAAGAATGTGACACCCTTTGATAAACGTTGTTTGGTTATGGTCAATAATGATGCCAACAATAGGGCCAATCCTTAAGGCATACACTTCAGCTACAATATTGAAGATGGCGTTAATCAAGGTAATGTGGAGAAAATGAGATATATGATCCACACCATGGATTTTGGCAATAAGGGCAAGAGCCAGGAATTGCATGGTTAACGTGTTTGATCATCTATCGTGCCCAGTGCAAACCCATTTAGAGTGCTACGGATGAGATGCTTGCGGAAGGCCCAACGTTTGAAAAATGTGATAAGGAAACCATCAGGGCATGGAGTCATGTGATGTCTACTACGCAACCTTCTTCTTGTAGACTCGTGTTGGGCCTCCAAGCGTAGAGTTTTGTAGGACAGTAGCAAATTTCCCTCAGGTGGATGACCTAAGGTTTATCAATCCGTGGGAGGCGTAGAATGAAGATGGTCTCTCTCAAACAACCCTGCAACCAAATAACAAAGAGTCTCTTGTGTCCCCAACACACCCAATACAATGGTAAATTGTATAGGTGCACTAGTTCGGCGAAGAGATGGTGATACAAGTGTAATATGGATGGTAGATATAGGTTTTTGTAATCTGAAAATATAAAAACAGCAAGGTAACTAATGGTAAAAGTGAGCACAAACGGTATTGCAATGCTTGAAAACAAGGCCTAGGGTTCATACTTTCACTAGTGCAAGTTCTCTCAACAATACTAACATAGTTGAATCATATGTAAATCCCTCACGTGCGACAAAGAGTTCACTCCAAAGTCACAAATAGCGGAGAACAAACGAAGAAATTATTGTAGGGTACGAAACCACCTCAAAGTTATCTTTTCCGATCAATCTTATGAGCTATCCCTATAAGTGTCACGAACAGCCCTAGAGTTCGTACTAAAATAACACCTTAAGATACACATCAACCAAAACCCTAATGTCATCTAGATACTCCAATGTCACCACAAGTACCCATGGGCTTGATTATACGATATGCATCACATAATTTCAGATTCATCATGTTCAATCCAACACAAAGAACTTCAAAGAGTGCCCCAAAGTTTCTACCGGAAAGTCAAGACGAAAACATGTGCCAACCCCTATGCATAGATTCCCAAGTTCACGGAACCCGCAAGTTGATCAACAAAACATACGTCAAGTGGATCAATAGAATATCCCATTGTCACCACAGATATCCCATCGCAAGACATACATCAAGTGTTCTCAAATCCTTAAAGACTCAATCCGATAAGAAAACTTCAAAGGGAAAACTCAATTCATCACAAGAAGATAGAGAGGGGAAAACTCCATATGATTCATCTATATTAATAAAGCTCGCGGTACATCAAGATCGTGACATCTCAAGAACACGAGAGAGAGAGAGAGATCAAACACATAGCTACTGGTACATACCCTCAGCCCCGAGGGTGAACTACTCCCTCCTCGTCATGGAGACCACCGGGATGATGAAGATGGCCTTCGGTGATGGTTTCCCCCTCCGGCAGGGTGCCAGAACGGGCTCCCGATTGGTTTTTCATGGCTTTGGAGGCTTGCGGCGGCGGAACTCCCGATCTAGGTTTCTTTTCGGAGATTTCTATATTTATAAGAGTTTTTGGCGTTGGTCCCACGTCCAGAAGGTTCCCGAGGAGGTGACAAGCCAGGGGGGCGCGCCCTAGGGGGGGGGCGCCCCCCACCCTTGTGGCTTCCTCGGCCTTCCTCTCCGGTGACTTTTCTCTCTAGTATTTTTTATATTTTCCAAAAATATTCTCCGTAAATTTTCAGCTCATTCCGAGAACTTTTATTTCTGCACAAAAACAACACCACGGTAGTTCTGCTGAAAACAGCGTCAGTCCGGGTTAGTTCTAATAAAATCATACCAAAATCATATAAAATTATTGTAAACATGGCATGAATACTTCATAAATTATAGATACGTTGGAGACGTATCAGCATCCCCAAGCTTAATTCATGCTCGTCCTCGAGTAGGTAAATGATAAAAGAAATAATTTATGAAGTGTGAATGCTGCCTAACATGTTCATCATATTCTTTTCTTCTTTGTATAGCATGGACATTTGGACTTGTAAATGATTCAAAGCAATAGTCTAGTTTTAACATAATGACTTCAATACTCAAGCATGTCAACAAGCAACCATGTCTTTCAAAATATCAACACTAAAGAAAGTTATCCCTAGCCCATCATGCTCAATCATTGATCCATTCATGAAACACACTCAAATAGTAGCTATGCCCAATGCTCAAGTACGATCATAGTGCCCCCTAGTTGGTGCTTATAAGAGAAGATGGAGACTCAAAGCAAAAATAAAAAAATTGCATAAAGTAAATAGATAGGCCCTTCGCAGAGGGAAGTAGGGATTTGTAGAGGTGCCAGAGCTCAAGGTTAAGTTGAGAGAGAGAAATATTTTGAGTGGCATGCTTTTCCTGTCAACGAAAACGACAAAGTAGCTCACAATACTTTCCATGCTAGATACATTATAGGCGGTTCCCAAACAGAATGGTAAAGTTTTTACTCCCCCTCCACCAATCAATCACACTCCACGGCGAGCCGAATCCACGGGTACCGTCCATACAAACAACAATCCTGGGGGAGTTTTGTTTTATTATATTTGGATTTGATTTTTGAGCATGGAACTGGGCATCCCGAATACCAGCCACTTTCTCGTGAATGATAGTGAATCAACACATATCGTGAGAATAACACACCTAGCATGGAAAAATATTGGATACTCCCCACCGTTTCATGAGCGGTACGGGCACACAAAAGAGAAAATTTATTTTGAAAATTTAGAGATGGCACATACAAATTTGCTTGGAACGGCATGAAAATACCGCATATAGGTAGGTATGGTGGACTCATAAGGCAAAACTTGGTTTAAGGATTTTGGATGCACAAGTAGTATTTCTACTTAGTACAAATAGAGGCTAGCAAATAGATTGGGAAGCAACCAAACCAAGAAATGAAAATTCACATAAGTGAGCATTGAACATAACTAACACCGAATAATGCACCACAAGTAGGATGTAACTTCATTGCATAACTATTGACTATCGTACTTGCATAGGGAATCACAAACCTTAACACCAATATTCCTACTAAAGCATAATTACTCACTAACATGACTCACATATTACTATCATCATGTTTCAAAACTATTACAAAGAATCAAGTTTAATTTGTCCCATGATCTTCATGAAAGTTTTAATTATATCCTCCTTGGATATCTATCACTTTGGGACTAGTTTCATATATTGCTATTGCTTTTTCGACAAGCTCAAACAAATTTAAATGAAGCACATGAGCATAAAGATTTCATCCCTCAAAAAGGTATAAGTGAAGCATGAGAGGAAATGACAAGCTACTCTCAAAAGATATAAGTGAAGATCAATGAGTAGTCAAATAATTAAGTAGCTATGTGAGGACTTTCTCTCTCTCTCTCAATAAATATTTTCATATCTGAGTATTTTATTTAAACAGCAAGCAAAAGAAAAATAGCACTCCAAGAATAGGACGCAACATGTGAACGAATAAAAATTTAGGCTCAACATAGGCTAACCGATAATTGTTGATGAAGAGAGGTGGGATGCGTAGCATCCCCAAGCTTAGATGCTTGAGACTTCTTGAAATATTTACTTGGGGTGCCTTGGGCATCCCAAAGCTTGAGCTTTTGTATCTTGTTCAATCCTCTCATATCATGGTTTCACCTATTCTCAAAAACATCTTCCACACAAAACTCAAAAAGAACTCGTGAGATAGGTTAGTACACATAATAATAAATCAACTCTTTATGTACTGCCAAGAAAAGTTGCATAATAATTTTCAAACATTAGGTACTGTTTAATATCGTTTTAACAATTTATATCTACCAATATAAGCTATGGAAACTAGAGGATAAGTAGATAACAAAACTATAACAGCAATCTGTCCAAACAGAACAGTCTGTAGAAATTTATGAAAACAGTGTACTTCTGTAACTCGAAAAATTATGAAAATTTAGGACATGCTATAAAATTTATATGAAAATACTGTGTAAAAATTTCAGAAACTTTCCACGTTCCAGTATAATATGAAAATTCAAACACTACAGCAAAAGTTTCTGTTTATACACAGCACACATCAAACATGCAATGCAAGCATCCTAAGGCAATTCTTGGAACTTTTTATTGAAAAACAAGATTATAAATAACACCTAACAGAAAACAAGAAAATAAAATGACGCTCCAAGCAAAACTCATATTATGTGACGAATAAAAATATAGCTCTAAGTAAGATATACCGATAGTGTTGAAGACGAAAGAGGGGATGCCTTCCGGGGCATCCCCAAGCTTAGGCGCTTGAGTATTCCTTGGATATTACCTTGGGGGTGCCTTGGGCATCCCCAAGCTTAGGTTCTTGTCACTCCTTGTCCTCCTCATATCGGTGTCTCACCCAAAAATTGAAAACTTCAATCACACAAAACTTAACGGAACTTCGTGAGAAGGGTTAGTGTAATAAAGATAAATCATTCACTTAGGTACAGTCAAGACAAGATTCATAGTTGTTATCACATAATACCTACTGTATTCTATCATTCCCATAATTTATATCACTCAATATAAGCTATAGAAACACTAAAACAAGTAAACTATGCATGCAAAACAGAATCTGTCAAAAACAGAACAGTCTGTGAAGATCTGTAGTATATCCATACTTCCCTGTCTCGAAAAATTCTGAAAAATTAGGAAAACCTGAAGAATTTGTATATAAATCATGTGTAAAAAATTCAGATCAAAATCACGTTCCAGTGAATTTACAAAATTCCTGTACTGAGAGCAAAAGTTTCTGTTTTTGCACAGAATCAAGTCAACTATCATCCACACTATCCCAAAGGCTTTACTTGGCACTTTATTGAAACAAAAGCTATAAAACATGATTACTACAGTAGCTTAATCATGTGAACACACCAAAACAGAAGGTAAAAGTGTTGGGTTGTCTCCCAACAAGCGCTTTTCTTTAATGCCTTTTAGCTAGGCATGATGATTTCAATGATGCTCACATAGGAATAGTAATTGAAACATGCAAAAGAGCATCATGAATCTCATGACAAGCACATTTAAGTCTAACCCACTTCCTATGAATAGGGATTTTGTGAGCAAACAATTTATGGGAGCAAGAATCAACTAGCATAGGAAGGCCAAACAAGCATAACTTCAAAACTTTGAACACATAGAGAGGAAACTTGATATTATTGCAATTCCTACAAGCATATGTTCCTCCCTCATAATAATTTTCAATAGCATCATGAAGGAATTTCACAACATAACTATCACATAAAGCATTCTTTTCATGATCTTCAAGCATAGAAATTTTATTACTCTCCACATAAGCATATTTCTTCTCATTCATAATAGTGGGAGCAAACTCAACAAAATAACTATCATGTGATACATAATCCAATTGAAAATTAAAATCATGATGACAAGTTTCATGGTTATCATTATTCTTTATAGCATACATGTCATCACAATAATCATCATAAATAGGAGGCATGCTTTCATCATAATAAATTTGCTCATCAAAACTTGGGGGGCTAAACATATCATCTTCATCAAACATAGCATCCCCAAGCTTGTAGCTTTGCATATCATTAGCATCATGAATATTCAAGGAATTCATACTAACAACACTGCAATCATGCTCATCATACAAAGATTTAGTGCCAAACATTTTAATAACTTCTTCTTCTAACACTTGAGCACAATTTTCCTTTCCATCATTTTCACGAAAGACATTAAAAAGATGAAGCATATGAGGCAACCTCAATTCCATTTTTTTGTAGTTTTCTTTTATAGACTAAACTAGTGATAAACAAGAAACTAAAAGATTTAATTGCAAGATCTAAAGATATACCTTCAAGCACTCACCTCCCCGGCAACGGCGCCAGAAAAGAGCTTGATGTCTACTACGCAACCTTCTTCTTGTAGACTCGTGTTGAGCCTCCAAGCGCAGAGTTTTGTAGGACAGTAGCAAATTTCCCTCAAGTGGATGACCTAAGGTTTATCAATCCGTAGGAGGCGTAGGATGAAGATGGTCTCTCTCAAACAACCCTGCAACCAAATAACAAAGAGTCTCTTGTGTCCCCAACACACCCAATACAATGGTAAATTGTATAGGTGCACTAGTTCGGCGAAGAGATGGTGATACAAGTGTAATATGGATGGTAGATATAGGTTTTTGTAATCTGAAAATATAAAAATAGCAAGGTAACTAATGGTAAAAGTGAGCACAAACGGTATTGCAATGCTTGAAAACAAGGCCTAGGGTTCATACTTTCACTAGTGCAAGTTCTCTCAACAATACTAACATAGTTGAATCATATGTAAATCCCTCACGTGCGACAAAGAGTTCACTCCAAAATCACAAATAGCGGAGAACAAACGAAGAAATTATTGTAGGGTATGAAACCACCTCAAAGTTATCTTTTCCGATCAATCTTATGAGCTATCCCTATAAGTGTCACGAACAGCCCTAGAGTTCGTACTAAAATAACACCTTAAGATACACATCAACCAAAACCCTAATGTCACCTAGATACTCCAATGTCACCACAAGTATCCATGGGCTTGATTATACGATATGCATCACATAATTTCAGATTCATCATGTTCAATCCAACACAAAGAACTTCAAAGAGTGCCCCAAAGTTTCTACCGGAAAGTCAAGACGAAAACATGTGCCAACCCCTATGCATAGATTCCCAAGGTCACGGAACCCACAAGTTGATCATCAAAACATACGTCAAGTGGATCAATAGAACATCCCATTGTCACCACAGATATCCCATCGCAAGACATACATCAAGTGTTCTCAAATCCTTAAAGACTCAATCCAATAAGAAAACTTCAAAGGGAAAACTCAATTCATCACAAGAAGATAGAGAGGGGAAAACTCCATATGATTCATCTATATTAATAAAGCTCGCGGTACATCAAGATCGTGCCATCTCAAGAACACGAGAGAGAGAGATCAAACACATAGCTACTGGTACATACCCTCAGCCCCGAGGGTGAACTACTCCCTCCTCGTCATGGAGACCACCGGGATGATGAAGATGGCCTCCGATGATGGTTTCCCCCTCCGGCAGGGTGCCGGAACGGGCTCCCGATTGGTTTTTCATGGCTCTGGAGGCTTGCGGCGGCGGAACTCCCGATCTAGGTTTCTTTTCGGAGATTTCTATATTTATAAGAGTTTTTGGCGTTGGTCCCACGTCCAGAAGGTTCCCGAGGAGGTGACAAGCCAGGGGGGCGCGCCCCCCACCCTAGTGGCTTCCTCGTCCTTCCTCTCCGGTGACTTTTCGCTGTAGTATTTTTTATATTTTCCAAAAATATTCTCCGTAAATTTTTAGCTCATTCCGAGAACTTTTATTTCTGCACAAAAACAACACCACGGTAGTTCTGCTGAAAACAGCGTCGGTCCGGGTTA
This sequence comes from Elymus sibiricus, assembly GCA_039707655.1. Classification (NCBI taxonomy): domain Eukaryota; kingdom Viridiplantae; phylum Streptophyta; class Magnoliopsida; order Poales; family Poaceae; genus Elymus; species Elymus sibiricus. The sequence goes on along the minus strand of CM077671.1, from coordinate 292,728,409 downwards.
GTTCTAATAAAATCATACCAAAATCATATAAAATTATTGTAAACATGGCATGAATACTTCATAAATTATAGATACGTTGGAGACGTATCATCATGCCAGTCTTCATATCTTTGATAGCAACATCAATCTCTTCGTCGGAAAAGGTAAGGCAAATTTCATCGTTTGCCATATCAGGGACTCTACGAGACTCGTCCCAAAATTCAGGAGCGAGCCCAACCTGCCTAAGCTCCTCGATGCCAATGAGATTAATGTAGAAGTCGTATGTGTGATCTTGAAGTTAAAACAAAGTGTGGAGCTAACCAAACCCTCAATTTTTACTCCTCAAGCAAACTAGAACCCACATGGAAGTCTCTCTCCCTCTTCTTCTCCGTCTTATTTCTTCTTCCTTATTCCTCCTTCCACGCAACCAACAATAATTTATAGTATAGGCAGCATGTGATGTCCAAGAGCTAGCTAGGGCCTAGGGTAGATGGCCTGCAAAAATAATTTGATAGAGGTTTACCGAGCTTGACGTATGCGTGCGAGGAAAGAGTCAAGAAAGTCAGTGAAAATCGTCCTTCACGGGCCACATTTTGGGTAATTATTCATATGAATGGGTTCTTCTCCTCTTTGTTATCCTTGTGGCTCGATGGCATGTTCTGAGAAACAATGATTTGTCAGAATCGATGATGGCGGCCATCGGCCATGTAAGTGCTCCTCAGTATGAGCTTCTATGTAGATTTGTCTGTACGTGGTGTCGTGATGCTCCCTCCATGGCCTCATATGGAGGAGGGGAGTGTGGATGTGGTCGGGACGACAAGGAGTAGCGCGGCTGAGCTCCGGATATGGCCAAATGGCGGTAGAGGACCCCCATGATGATGTCTAGCCATCTTGGTCGTTCCAGCTCCGTTGTCTCGTGCTTGAGCCTCATATAACATCTCCGGTTCTGGAGGTTCAGTTAACGACCAAAGTTGAGCTTTGGCGGCGGGGTGGAGCTACGCGGCAACGATGGAAATATCAATTCCATCCCTGACAAATGAGGAGAAGGAGCGGGAGAGGGCCACGAGGCAATGGTGGGAGAGAGTGTGTGTTGGTTCCGCAGCCAAGGAGTCGCCGATGATGAGAGGCGAATCGAGCACCAAGAAGAGGTCAAGACCAACCCATATTTGCTGAGGGTTACTATTTCTAGAGCAACAATTAGGTGGAGGGTTCAGTTATGAGGGATGAAAAGTGAAATTGATTAAATGTTCGAGGGATGGGCTAGATGGGTTTAATTCGCCAAACCACATAAAATTGTACTAAAAATGACTTCGGGATGGGCTAGTTATGCTCCAATGTTGCATAAAAGTGTAGTATAACCACAAGCCAGCCAGATTCACGGTAGAGGCTTTCCGTTCCCCGGTTAGCGACAATGGTGAATTTTCCTGGTTCCCATTCATGACGGCGGTGCATCTTCCCAATCCATGGATGGATGCAATTTACGGATTGATGTGGTTACGCGTGCATAGGCTATTTTGCTCCTCGTGACGCGACCCCAAGCTGCTATCTGCCCCTACGGAGCACAAGGTCGGTAGGTTTTAGCCTACACATTGGAGGTTCCCAACGGCTTGCTCTGGTGATTGGATGACCCCCCCCCCCCCAAAAAAAAAGATGGCGTTCGTGATAGCAGATCATGCAACTCAACTTCTGCTTGATGTGTGGGTTTCACCCTTTATAGCATGCCCGATGTGATCGACCTAAATTGGCTACGTGGGCGGTCTGAATTCTCGGCGACATGAGATCAATGGAGATGATGGGTGTCCCTACCATTTGGCGGCGTGTTACGCGATCCTGGTTCTAATTGTGTGGCTAGGTCAATCAGGATTGTGCGTCTCCATGGTTGTACGATAATGGATTTGCCAGTGGTGGCAGCACATGGCGACACCAACTAGGTGGTGTCTTTTGAGTGTATATGCTTGAGTTCTTTTCTTTCTCCAATACGCCCAGAGGCTTGAGTTTCACATGTGAAAACTTTAGGTCTGAGCTTCGTTGGTCAAACATGTCAATGGCATCGTTCACGCGACGTTCCCTTGTTGAAAACCCATTGTCGTGGGAATGTCCCTGACAATAGAACTAGGGGTACGAATGAAGGGGCGTTGTCTAGCTACGGCTCAGGTGTAACACTCGGATGTGTACGAGTTCAGGCCCCACTCAGAAGTGGTAAAAACCCTACGTCTCGAGCCCTGAGGCTAGTGTTGTTTTGCTTATGGGTGTATTATGGGAATACAGGTGTCGGAACCCTGCTACAGCGTCCGGTGGTGGCTTATATAGAGTGTGCCACCACCAGCTGAGCACTGCATTGAATGCTAGTTAGAGCTAGTTACAGAAACTGTCGCTTTAACTAATACGTTACAGGTAACGTCTGACTAATCAATCCCGGAGGACGTCCTTTCATATAACTCAACGCTTCGTCTCCTGACCGTTGAGTTCTCGTTGTCCGAGTGCGAATATGATTATCCGAGTGCGCCTTCATGATGATCCGAGTGAACCTTCAGATCTTTTCGAGTGCACTTCTTCTTCTGAGCTTTGATGCTGACATAGAACCATTGGTGGGTCCCAGATGTCAGGTCCATGTCCCTATCCAGGGTAGGCATCCTCATCAGTAGCCCCCGAATCCATGAGGTTTTATAAGTCGAGTGATAGACACTCGGTGGCATCGATGATCTTTTGGAGAAGATCGAGAAACGATCATGTTGTCTCCCACTCGGCCTCAAACCAAGATGGATTCAGGATCAATGTTTTCGATGAAAACCATAACGATGTTTAATCCGAGTGGCAAGTTGGCGTGAGCCTATCACTCGGTTCGTAGGAGGGTGTCATCAGGATTATTCGTGACGTGGAGCTCATCTCTTTTGAACACGGAGAGATTTCCGTGCGTTCGAAATCGCCGAAACTACGCGCGGGCGCGCGACGGAACGGTCATATCCCGAAGTTATTGGGGATATGGGCACAACGCCTCGATAACCGCGCCGAAAATCACGCCACGCGTCCCTGATACGCTGAACAGTGGATTCGCAGATCTCCCTTCGTTCGCGGATTGACGGCCCGAGATTGTGCCGAATCTTTGGTATAAATAGCGGGAAACACTGTTTGGGCGAGAACAGATCTCATTTCCCCAATTCCTCGTCTTCTCCGACGCCCTCTCGCGCTCCTCCTTTCTCTCCACCACCGAAGGTTGTCTTGAACTTGCCGGCGAAGATGCGCACGGCATCCGCGACTGCGAAGGCCGAGCGAGCGAAGAAGAGCGCGCGCGCGTCCTCCTCCAGCGCCGGTTGGATGGACGCAAGGCGAGTGGCTCCAGTCGCGGGTGACCAAAGCCCGGATGCTCGATCTGGAAGCTGACGGACTCGTGCGTGAGGGGAGCTGGCGGCTACCGGGGCCGGATGAAGAGGAGCCATCGCCGAAGGGGGACGAGCGCGTGCTCTTGGTGCCCCACCTTGAGCGAGGTTTTTCTCTGCCTCCACACCCTTTCTTCCAAAGGTTCCTGAACTTCTTCGGTGCTCAGCTTCACCATCTTCCCCCAAATGCCGTAGTGTACTTAGCTGCGTATATCTCTTTGTGCGAAAACTTCTTGGGTTTCCACCCCCATTGGGGTTTGTTTAAACACCTCTTCACCAGCCGAATGATGACCGTGAAGAAACCCACTCAGTCGGAGGATAAGACCAATGTGGCCCAATTGTGCGGGGGACTCGGAATCTAGGTGCGAGGCAAGGGATGTTTCCCGAAGTTGACATTTCCTGACTCGGTAAAGGGGTGGCAGGAGAACTGGTTCTACTGCCATGACATTCCAGTCGGTGAGGGTCAGCCGGGTCTCCCGCCGTATACTTCGGATCGCATTCGGCCAGTTCCCCGACTGACAGTGACCAAGGAAGAGAAGACTGAAGTAGACATCTTAGTGATAGCATTAGTAGCTCTGGTGCAAAAAGGTGTTAATGGTCTCGACCTGCTGGAGGTCTTCTTCCAGAGGAGGATCCAGCCACTGCAAGCCAGAGGTGACCCCATGTGGGAATACTCCGGGCCGGATGATTCCACTCGAACTCACCCGAAGGAGCTCAAGGACGAAGAGGTGGAAGCCAAGATCAAGGCGATTACGCCAGCGCGCGACAACCCCAGGGGGAGTCGGCTAGTGGCTCCACTCTCAGTGCTGAACCCGGCAAACGAGGTAAATTCCGAGTGTTCGTATTCGAGTGAAATTCGTATGTGTGTTGAAACTGATCCGACTGTCTTTGCCTTTCATTCGGCAGGTCTTCACTCAGATGAGCAGTTTGGTGCCACTCGTGGTTAGAGGTCCGGTTGATGTCGCCAGCGACACTGACCATCCGGAGGACACGGCTGAAGCTGGAGAGGATGAAGAGTCCGGTGAAGGCGAAGACGATGAAGAAGACGACGAAGAGGGCTCAGAGGATGACGATGAAGTGGAGTCGTCACGTTCGGAAGACCGAGTGCCTGAAACTCGCTCCAAGGCGCATCATGACTCGGGAATCTGTGGGGGAGGACCCAAAGGATCCAGGACTGCCAAACCGAGCGGACCCGCCCTTGCAACACGTGCTGCAAAACGCGGGCGTGAAGAACTTGCCTCTCCCCGTGAGAAGACGACAAAGCAGCCCAAAATTGCTGCAACCAAACCTCGGAAGGCGGTCCTCATCCCGAAGATCAAGATGGCTATCCCAGTGGCTTCGGCGTAAGTGATTCTATTCTTGACAGTAGCTGTGTATATCTATCCGAATGACAAAAAATCCGGGTGTTTTCTTTGCAGGGCTGACACTTCGACTGCATCACCTGATCCCCAGACCTTGGAGAAAGAGCTGGCCGATGCTGATGTTGCGTCCTCGAAGGGTAAGTGTTGAATCCACTCGGTAATCCAGTATATTTCCGAGTACCTTCGAATGACTTGATTATTTGCAGCTCCGCGAGAGGTGATCGACCTTGATGCAACCGACAAAATTGACCCAAAGAGCACTCCGGTAGACGCGGACGTCATGATGCAGGAGCCATCACTTGCCGATACTTTGGTGCCCACATAAGAGGTCAGCTCGGGAGCCGGGGCAGCACTCGGTACCGGGTCTTCATCTCAGTTGCTGACTTCTTCTACGCCCAATATCTTTGCACTGCACCATGTCCCGGAGGACCAAGTGGGGGCGAGCAAAGAGGCGCTAATGCAACTGGAGATAATGAGCGACCGACTGAAGACGGCGTATGATGCAAGTGAAGCCCTGAAGAAGAATGTCCGAGTAAGTACTCTTGTAAGTACCCTTTTCAATTTTCCGTCTTGTGAGAATCTGAAACTGAGTACACCCGCTGAGTGTAGTTAAGTTCCAGTGGGGGCGCGCTGAGCGCACCCACTGGGTGTAGTCCCCGAGACTACCGTCGACTGTAGCAGTCAACGGGAGTCTTAGAGTCCGAGTGAATATCCTGCTCAATTCATCCGAATGAATTTTATGTAAATTCCATCCGAATGAACACTTTGTTTTTGATTTTTCAGTGGGGGCTCGCTGAGCGCACCCACTGGGTGTAGTCCCCGAGACTGCCGTCGACTGAAGCAGTCGGCGGTAGTCTTAGAGTCCGGGTCAAAGTCTTGACCAATATGCTTTAAATTTGTTTTACAGTCTGTTTGTGAGCTCGGAAGCTACTACAAGACTCTGGAGAAGGAGGTGCTGGACTTGCGCATTAGCCTCGACGCTGAGAAGACCAAGAATGTCCGACTGGAGGAGGAGAGAAAGACCCTTGAAGGTAATATCTTCCTACTCAAATGTAATGATAGTTGCCCCCTTCCCATCCGACTGAGTATGCTTCATCAGATTTTCGTAGAGAAAATCGTGAACTTGTCAAGAGGCTGAGGAATTCTATTTCTTTAGAAACTGTGAAGACTGCTCTTGAGAAGAAGGACACTGAGCTGGCGGCCGCTCAGAAGGAAGCCAGCCGAAAGGCCAAGGAGGCCGAGGAAAAATTGAAGTCAGTCGGAAAGCTGGAGGAGGAGAAGAAAGCACTGGAGGCTGCCGTTCAGAAGTCCAATCAAGAACTTGCTGAATTGAAGAAGCTGCAAATCGAGTGGCAAACCAGACTCAACCACATTGCTGCCAAGAAGGCCGAGCTGGAGGAATACGTCGAGGAATTCAGTGGCGAGGCCAATGAAAAACTCAAAGGTAATGTTCCCGGGTGACTTTCATAGAGTTTGATTGAGTCGAGTGTAATTTGTATGTCCCTGACTTCATCCTTCATTTGTCTAAATCCAGCATTTTGCGACGATGTAGCGGAAGAGACGGACAAAATCGAGAAGGAGCTGGATCCCACCCAAGATTTACTCAAGGACAGCGCCGCCATGAGCGTGCTCCGATTGGAGGAGCGTGTTGAGCAAGTGGCCATGTATATCAGGGAGCTGGGCACTGCCATTTCTGCGATTGATCGCGACGTGTTTCCGGACGACGAGCCTTCGAAGGATCTGGAAACTGTGTTAGCTCGAGTGAAGGCAGTGCCAAGCCGAGTGAAAGACTGGAAAAAATCTGCGGCCCGGGCCGGTGCTGACATAGCTCTTTCGTTGGTCCGTATCCACTGTAAGGGAGTGGACGAGAAGAAACTGAAGTCCCTCGAGGTGGCCAACAAGAAGAACGCCACGATTGATGACTTCATGGAGATGTTCATGGAAGTTGCCACTCGGATAGCGGACAGCATTGACTTGAACACCTTCGTGGAAGCAGTGCCTCCGCCCGAGTGATCGTGTAATCTTCAACTCTTTTTAAGTATTTGCCTCGGAATGCCGAGTGGTTGCTGTAACCATGAAACTTTAAGTGAGCCTGGGGCTCCCGCTGTTTGAACCTTTATCCGTACCTTTCGATCCGAATGATGCAGTTGTCGTTTGTTTTGGCTTTTATTCAATCTTTGGTTCCGGACGGTTCTAACTTAGGCGACACGGAGCCGCGGCTAAGCCCCCGAGTGTGGGTTGGACCCTCACTCGGAGTAGTTTGTCCTTATATGAACAATTATGGTCCTGTTCATCTTGACAACCGAGTGTGGAGGGTGTCCACACTCAGAGAGATTTCTAACTTAGGCGACACGAAGCCGCGGCTAAGCCCCCGAGTGGGGGTTGGACCCTCACTCGGAGTAGTTTGTCTTTAGATGAACAATTATGGTCTTGTTCATCTTGACAACCGAGTGTGGAGGGTGTCCACACTCAGAGAGATTTCTAACTTAGGCGACACGGAGCCGCGGCTAAGCCCCCGAGTGTGGGCTGGACCCTCACTCGGAGTAGTTTGTCCTTAGATGAACAATTATGGTCCTGTTCATCTTGACAACCGAGTGTGGAGGGTGTCCACACTCAGAGAGATTTCTAACTTAGGCGACACGGAGCCGCGGCTAAGCCCCCGAGTGTGGGCTAGACCCTCACTCGGAGTAGTTTGTCCTTAGACGAACAATTATGGTCCTGTTCATCTTGACAACCGAGTGTGGAGGGTGTCCACACTCAGAGAGATTTCTAACTTAGGCGACACGGAGCCGCGGCTAAGCCCTCGAGTGTGGGCTGGACCCTCACTCGGAGTAGTTTGTCCTTAGACGAACAATGATGGTCCTGTTCATCTTGACAACCGAGTGTGGAGGGTGTCCACACTCAGAGAGATTTCTATCTTAGGCGACACGGAGCCGCGGCTAAGTCCCCGAGTGTGGGCTGGACCCTCACTCGGAGTAGTTTGTACTTAGGCAAAATCAGGTTTGCGACTAAGTGTTTTTCATACCCACTGGGGATAGCAGTCAAATTTCAACAAGGTATAATGAAATAAAACTTTATTCATCGAGATCACTCGGATTCATTACTGAAATAATAAACTAAAGATAGTTGTGTTCTAGGTGTAGAACTTGCGAAGCAGATCCGCATTCCAGGTTCGGGGCTCTTCTACTCCATCTTTGATGTTGTAAAGCCGGTAAGCTCCGTTATGCAAGACTTTGGAGATTGCAAACGGCCCCTGCCACGGAGGCGCGAGTTTGTGGGGTCTCTGCTGATCCAGTCGGAGAACAAGATCCCCTTCTTGAAAAGCTCGGGGCTGGATGTGTCTGTCATGATAGCGCCTCAAATCTTGCTGATAGAGCATCGATCTGATGAGGGCCAGCTCTCTTTCTTCCTCCAGAAGGTCGAGGCCATCTTGCCGAGCAGTTTCGGCTTCAGCTTCATCATATAGTTCCACTCGGGGGGAATTGTGCTGAAGATCACTCGGGAGTACTGCCTCTGACCCATACACCATGAAGAAAGGTGTGCGCTTTGTAGAGCGGTTTGGAGTTGTCCGAATGCCCCATAAAACGGAAGGCAATTCTTCAACCCAAGCTCCAGCAGCGTATTTTAAGTCTCTCATCAATCGAGGCTTCAGGCCTTGCAGAATCATGCCGTTGGCGCGCTCGGCTTGACCATTCGACTGCGGGTGAGCCACTGAGGCATAGTTGACCCGAATGCCTTGAGAGAAACAAAATTGCTTGAATTCGTCTGTGTCAAAGTTCTTCCCGTTATCTGTGATGATATCATGAGGCACGCCAAACCTGAAGATGATTTGCCGAATGAAACTGACAGTTGTGCCTGCATCCAAGCTCTTGATAGGCTTTGCCTCAACCCACTTGGTGAACTTATCAACCGCGACGAGCAGATGTGTGAATCCACTCGACCCGGTCCGTAAGGGGCCGACCATATCTAGGCCCCACACAGCAAACGGCCATGTGATCGGAATCATCTTGAGCGCTGACGCTGGCTTGTGAGACTTGTTCTTGTAAAACTGACACCCAACACACATGTCAACCAGGTCCTTTGCTGCTTCATTGGCTCGGGGCCAATAGAAACCCGCTCAGAAAGCATTAGCGACCAAGGTCCGAGAGGACGCGTGATGGCCGCAAGTTCCCGAGTGGACTTCATGTAAGATTTGAAGCCCCTCCTCTGGGGAGATGCATTTCTGGATGACTCATGTGGTACTTTTCTTGTACAACTGATCTCCCATAACTTCGAATGACTTGGATCGACGGACGATCCGATGAGCTTCTTCTTCGTCATTTGGGAGTTCTTGCCTGAGCAAATATGCCAAATAGGGTTGAGTCCACTCGGGAGTGATTATCAGCATTTCGTGGACCAGATCCACTATAGCTGGAACTTCAACCTCAGTCGGGTCGGAAGAACCGACTGCTTGCGGGGGCTCCTCTGTAAAAGGATCTTCTGTGATTGTCGGAGCACGCAAATGTTCAAGGAATATGTCTTTCGGGACAGCTCGGCGAGTGGAGCCGATCTTTGCCAGATCGTCTGCTGCTTGATTCTTCGCACGAGGGATGTGGTGCAGCTCCAAGCCTTCAAAATTCTTCTCCAGCTTCCTGACTGCGTTGCAGTATCCGGTCATTGCTGGACTCCGAATATGCCACTCCTTCATCACTTGATTGACAACAAGGTCCGAGTCTCCATAAACCATCAGCCGACGAATGCCGAGCGAGATGGCCATGCGGAGCCCGTACAAGAGGGCTTCATACTCGGCCTCATTGTTTGATGAGTCAAAATGGATCTGGAGAACATAGTTCAGTCGGTCTCCTTTGGGAGAGACAAGAACCACGCCAGCCCCCGAGCCATTGAGCATCTTGGAACCGTCGAAGAACATGGTCCAGTGTTCGGGAACACTCGGGATTGGTTGCTCCTGCTCAATCCAATCAGCCATAAAATCAACCCATGCTTGGGACTTGATTGCTTTCTTGGCTTCGAATTTGATTTCCAGCGGAAGGAGCTCGATTGCCCACTTCGCCACTCGGTCAGCGGCGTCCCTGTTATGCAAGATCTCTGACAGGGGAGCGCTGCTGACGACCGTGACCGAGTGATCTTGGAAGTAATGAATTACCTTCTTTGCAGTTAGGTAAATACCATAAACCAGCTTCTGGTAGTGCGGGTACCTCTGCTTGGAAGGAGTTAGCACTTCTGAGATGTAATATATGGGTCTTTGGACTTTGAATGTTTTCCCTGGCTCTTCTCGCTCCACTGCAAGGACTGTGCTCACCACATGGCTGGTCGCCGCGATGTACAGGAGTAAAGGTTCCTGGCTGCGCGGAGCAGCTAACACCGGCTGGGTGGAAAGCAATGCTTTGAGCTCAGCGAATGTGACTTGCGCTTCATCGGTCCACTCGAATTTATCAGACTTCTTCATCAGTCAGTAGAGAGGAAGAGCCTTCTCTCCGAGTCTTGAGATGAATCGGCTCAGGGCCGCAAGGCGTCCTGCCAACTTCTGCACATCGTGTAAACGCTCTGGCTGCTTCATTCGGACTATAGCACCGATTTTGTCAGGATTAGCATTGATTCCCCGTTCGGAAACGAGAAAACCGAGTAACTTTCCGGCGGGAACTCCGAATGTACACTTAGCTGGATTCAACTTGATCCCGAAACGGCGTAAATTTGCGAAGGTTTCGGCGAGATCAGTCAGGAGGTCGGAACCTTTCCTAGACTTGACCATGATGTCATCCATATAGGCTTCCACATTCCGACTGATTTGCTTCTGCAAACACTTCTGGATCATGCGCATGAAAGTGGCTCCAGCATTTTTCAAACCGAATGGCATTGTGATATAGCAAAAACACCCGAATGGGGGTGATGAAGGCTGTTTTTATTTCATCAGGGCCGAACATTCGGATCTAGTGGTACCCGGAGTACGCATCCAGGAACGACAGACGTTCACATCCGGCTGTTGAGTCCACTATTTGATCTATCCTAGGCAAAGGAAAATGATCTTTCGGGCAGGCCCGATTGAGGTGTTTGAAGTCAATGCACATACGGAGTGGTAGATCTCGCGAATGAACTCGGCAGCAAGAAGCCGAGCTATCTCTTGACCAATCGCCTTGCGCTTCCCGGCGGAGGATCAACGCAAGTACTCCTTGACTGGCTTGGCCTTGGGGTCGGTTCGGAGTCGGTGCTCAGCCAGCTCCCTGGGTACACCAGGCATGTCAGAGGGCTTCCATGCGAAGATGTCCCAGTTCTCACGGAGGAACTGGATGAGCTCGGCTTCCTATTTGTCTCCGAGTGAAGTGGAGATGTTTGTCGGGGCGGCACTCGGATCACTCGGATGGACATGAACTTGTTTAATCTCACCAGACGACTGGAAGGCTGATTCTGAAGCTGGCCGCTTCGACCTGAGCAAATCAGCCGTGTCCACCTCCTTCTTGTATCCTTCAAGTTCGGCTGCCAGCACTTGTTCACTGGCTATCTTCATGCCCTGCTGCAAGCACTCTTCGGCGAGTATCCGATCGCCAGTGACTGTGATCACGCCTTTAGGCCCTGACATCTTGAGCTTGAGATACACGTAACATGGTCGGGCCATGAAACGTGCGTAGGCAGGCCTACCTAGGATAGCGTGGTACGCACTGCGGAAGTCGACCACTTCAAACGTCAGTTTTTCCTTTCGGAAATTCTTTTCGCCGCTGAATACCACGTCCAGCGCGATCTGACCGAGTGATTCGGCCTTCTTCCCAGGGACTATCCCATGGAAATGCATGTTACTCTTGCTCAATCGGGACATCGGAATGCCCATAGCGTTGAGCGTGTCGGCATATATGATGTTAAGTCCGCTGCCTCCGTCCATTAGGACTTTGCGCAGTCGGACACCACCCACTGCTGGGTCAACGACCAGCGCTTGCCTCCCGGGGGTGGCGATGTAGGGCGGATGATCCGACTGGTCGAAGGTGACGGGCATCTTCGTCCAGTTAAGGTACTTGGTGACGGCCGGAACCGCCATATTGACCTCCCGATTGATTACTTTGAGCTGCCTTCTACTTTCAACATCAGCGAAAATCACGTTGATGACTTTGTCGATTTTCGGATACTCGGAAGTATCCTCCTCTTCCTCGACATCGACCTTCTCACCCGAGGGCTCGGCGCCCATCTCCTGTTTGAGCAGGCGACATTCCCGAGTGGTGTGCTTCGGAAGCACAACGTTGCCCTCTTCATCCGTCTTGGTATGAATCTGGCACGGTTGATCAAGGATGTCGGATTTATACTCGGACTTCTTCTTGGGAGTCCATTCTTTCTTCTTCTTTTTAGGCTTTGGCTTGCCTTGCCCTTGCCCTTGGACAGCTGCGACTTTAGCCTTGCCAGAAATGTCAGCTTTCCGTTTCTGATTCTTTCCGGCGTTGCCTCCCGATTGAGGGGCGTTGCCGGCTCTGGCTTTGCCGCTTCGGAGGCGGTCTTCTTCTTCGCCGTTGGCGTACTCGTTTGCAATCTCCATGGCCCGACTGAGGGACATATCCCCAGACCGACCGAACTTCAGGACCAACTCCCGATACCGAGTGCCTGCCTTGAAGGCGCACACGGCTTGGTGCTCGGTGACGTTCTCCACAGTGTTATGCAGTGTGGTCCAGCGCTGTATGTACTCTCGGAGAGTCTCGTTGTTCTTCTGAACACAGTGCTGGAGTTCCGTCAGACCACCCGGACGCTTGTAAGTGCCCTCGAATGTTTTGATAAACACCCGGGCCAAGTCGTCCCAGCAGTAAATGCAATTGGCGGGTAGCTGATTTAGCCACGCCCGTGCAGACCCTTCCAACATGGGCGGAAGGTGCTTCATGGCGACGTAATCATTGCCGCCGCCGATCTGGACGGCGACTCGATAATCTTCGAGCCAAGTCTCTGGCTTGGACTCGCCGTTGAACTTTCCAATCCCGGTTGCTAATTGGTAATTGAGGGGTATCTCTGCCTCACGAATGTATCTACTGAAACATCCGAGGCCGGTAACTCCCCATCCACTCGCTCGGTCCCTGTCGTATCTGTTCCGATCGACCACTCGCTGAGTGATGTCCGATCGGGCGTCATAGCCTCTGTGTCTGACAGGGCTCCGCTCACGGTTTCTCCCGAGTGGATAGCCCCCGTCATACGGACGCTGACCATGCGGACCACCCGTCGGAGGGGGAGTCCGACTGAAATCGTGATCATCGCGCCCGCGTCCTCCATACTGGCCTCTCGGATGAGGAGTCCGTGGGTCTCTCCTCGGCACAAGAGGACTATGAGCTGACTGCACAGTATCTACCCGAGTGGATTCATTGTGAATGCGTTGGTGAGATTGCGATACCTCTGAATTTTGCTGAAGGGCGGTCTTCAGCAGCGCCTGGATCTGCCGAATGCCTTCGCCTGCCGCCGAATTGGACGGCTGGATCGAATCAGCGATCCGAGTGGCCACGGCCAGGTTCAACAAAGGGGTACGCATCATTGGGATGGTGTACGGGCGCTCCTTTGTGAACGTTAGCTGGCGGCGGCTGCGGCTGGAACTGGGTAAATCCCTTGCCGCGCGCTCGTCGAGTGACTGTTGTAGCCGCTCGAGACGCTCGCGCTCGGCCAGAGTGGCTTGGCGAGCGGCCTCAAGGGCTATCTGCTCAGGGGTGTTCCCCGCGATAGGTGTCTGAAGAACCTCATCGTTTCTGTGCCTGAGTTCTTCCCGCTGCTCCCGAGTGAGCGGTCGGGGGACGTACCCATCGGTACTGGCGTCACGATGATCGCCGTCCCGATCACGGGCGCCTCCGGCCGAATGCTTTGGAGGCACAGCGTCGCGGGACGGTCCGGCCATGAAGACCTCCGCCACATCTCCGCTGCTCTCGCAATCGGCGGCATCGGAAGAATCATCGCCCGAAGAAGAGAATAGGCAGTGCACCGCCTCGTCGGCTTCGAGTGCAGCCATTTGCTGCCCCTCGGCCTGCGCTGCCACAGCGTGCTTGATCCAACGTTGCAGCCTGGAGCGCCCGGAGCGCCGGCGGAATGCCGCGAGGCGTGTAGGAGAGACCGGTCGATAAGGCGTGGACGGCTGCCGGAGAAGAACTCCGAACGTCGCTGCGCTAAAGTGCACGGCGCCGTGAGCGGGTAGTGCGTCGGCGTCCAGCGGCGCTTTCTGCAGCCACGCCGAATCGTCGACGGCGAAACTGAGTGACCCGAAGAAGATCTCGCCGCCGAAAGTGTTCATGACGAACAAGAAGATGGAAATTCCACCTGCGCCGGAATTCGCTAGATGCGCGGCCCCACGGTGGGCGCCAACTGTCGTGGGAATGTCCCTAACAATAGAACTAGGGGTACGAATGAAGGGGCATTGTCTAGCTACGGCTCAGGTGTAACACTCGGATGTGTACGAGTTCAGGCCCCACTCGAAAGTGGTAAAAACCCTACGTCTCGAGCCCTGAGGCTAGTGTTGTTTTGCTTATGGGTGTATTATGGGAATACAGGTGTCGGAACCCTGCTACAGCGTCCGGTGGTGGCTTATATAGAGTGCCCAACCACCAGCTGAGCGCTGCATTGAATGCTAGTTAGAGCTAGTTACAGAAACTGTCACTTTAACTAATACGTTACAGGTAACGTCTGACTAATCAATCCCGGAGGACGTCCTTTCATATAACTCAACGCTTCGTCTCTTGACCGTTGAGTTCTCGTTGTCCGAGTGCGAATATGATTATCCGAGTGCGCCTTCATGATGATCCGAGTGAACCTTCAGATCTTTCCGAGTGCACTTCTTCTTCTGAGCTTCGATGCTGACATAGAACCATTGGTGGGTCCCAGATGTCAGGTCCATGTCCCTATCCAAGGTAGGCATCCTCATCACCCATGATCGGGCATAGTGGTTGGGTCCAGCGACGCTCGTGCATCGTTACCTTTCTAAATGCGTTGTTGTTGGAGCACCTATCGTGTTATACATGGGTTGCCATGATTAATGATTTTTTCGGTCGTTTTTTCTTCCTTTTGTGGATTTGGATGCCTACATGATTTGGATGCCTACATCCTCGATGTCTACTTTGATATCATGTTAAGTTTCATGCACTAGCCAACGTAACCATAAGTCCGAACTTATGAAAAGGGTTAGGCAATCCATATATACACTTAAACATTGACTAGCTCTTGAGCGATGTTGATCCAGAGTAATTAATATCTTTCTGATTAGCCGCGTGATAGATTAGGTACAGTAATTACTGGTCTCACAAAAGAAAACATCTCAAGTTAGGTACATCAACTGATCTCAGATATGACACCTCAGATTACCAGCAAAAAAGAGGAGAAACATCTCCGGTTATCAATTTGATATCATGTTAAGTTTCATGCACTAGCCAACGTAACCATAAGTCCGAACTTATGAAAAGGGTTAGGCAATCCATATATACACTTAAACATTGACTAGCTCTTGAGCGATGTTGATCCAGAGTAATTAATATCTTTCCGATTAGCCGCGTGATAGATTAGGTACAGTAATTACTGGTCTCACAAAAGAAAACATCTCAAGTTAGGTACAGCAACTGATCTCAGATATGACACCTCAGATTACCAGCAAAAAAGAGGAGAAACATCTCCGGTTATCAATCAACACGAGAGGGCCGCCCTGGGGACAGAGATCGGGTGACTTGCCCACAGGCAGTCACGCCGTAACATGCGGGCATCTATCAGCCGTTCAAAATGCATCTAACGCACAGCAGTGATCCAAAGCAAAACAGGCAGCCATCCAGCCAGCAAAACAGAGGATTTCCTTCAGACTTGGTCGTTCAGTCACTAGACAATACAAGCAGCGGTTTTCAGCCTGTTAATAATATCAACTTAACAATACAAACAGCTTATATACGTACTTCCTCCGTAAAGAAATATAAGAGTGTTTAGATCACTAAAGTAGTGATCTAAATGCTCTTATATTTTTTTACAGAGGGAGTAAATAAAACAACACAGCAGAGATAAGCGAACAATTTTTGCAGAGATAAGTTACAATAACTTTTTGCAGAGAATGAATCAATAGATTAGCAGAGAAAATCTACATGTTTTTGCAGGAATAAGCTACAGTTTTTTTTTTCAGAGAATGAATATACTTAGAAGAGACAAGCTACAGAGATAAACACAATAAAGCTACAGTTCTCAGTCTCTTGTGCTAGTACAGAACTTAACAGACTACATTTTTCTTTCACCCACTGTATTTCTCTCTCCCACACAATAAAGACATTAACATAAAGGAGCAGGATATAAAATATGTGACTCTCTACTAATTAGCAAGCTACAGAGATAAATATTATATTGCCATCTTTCCACATAGTACAATTTTCTTCAGATTTCTTAAGAAACAACAAGCCACTTGTCATTGAAATTCGGAAACTCTTGCACAATTTCAGAACCAAGTGCTACTACCGAAATAATGATTCAAGTGTAGAAATTTGGCCAATTCACTTGTATAATTTGGTCACAAAATACTATGGTTAGCCCCAAAATACTATAGTTAACCATGTCCAAAATACGATCTAACGAACTTGCATGCTAGAACAGATCAGCATCATACTTCTTCACTTGTACTTGCCCCAAAATGTTATGGTGGAGCGGACAAGAGCTGCTGGGTGAAACTGATGATGATGTTACTCCACTCTTGAAGCTCCAAATTTGCTCCTTTGTTATTCTTCACTTGTACTTGAGGCTGCACACCATCATTTTTATCTTGTTGCACACCATCCTTTTTCTTTTGATGCTGCCAATGCAAATTATAGTAATTAGTTTACAAATGAATAATGTCAACATATGTGTATTGTCTGCAACATACCTTTGCTCCCTTTATTGTGTTTATCTCAGTAGCTTATCTCTTCTAATTATATTCATTCTCTGAAGAAAAAAACTGTAGCTTATTCCTGCAAAAACATGTAGATTTTCTCTGCTAATCTATTGATTCATTCTCTGGGAAAAAATATTGTAACTTATCTCTGCAAAAATCGTTAGCTTATCTCTGCTGTGTTGTTTTATTTAGTACGTATATAAGCTGTTTGTATTGTTAAGTTGATATTATTAACAGACTGAAAACTGCTGCTTGTATTGTCTAGTGACTGAACGACCAAGTCTGAAGCAAATCCTCTGTTTTGCTGGCTGGATGGATGCTTGTTTTGCTTTGGGTCACTGCTGTGCGTTAGATGCATTTTGAACGGCTGATAGATGACCGCATGTTACGGCGTGACTGCCTGTGGGCAAGTCACCCGATCTCTGTCCCCGCCCTGGGACGGGACACGGCATGTGACCCGTCAACATGGGCTTGCGCCCAGGCACGCACCGGCACTGCAGAAGCAGGGGGACAAACGCAAATGCCTTGGCATTTCATAAAGCAGCCGGTGAAGAGCGTCCGTGATGTGGAGTGCGTAGCCACCACGCACGCAGGACGCGATTAGATTATATTAGAGCGGAGCTAGATACATGCCCGTCCATCTTTTCGGTTCCCAGACAGAACTCGCAGATGATCGTCTCCAGACTCCAGTCGAGTCGTATCTTTATCAGCGTCGCCATACGGAGCAGCCGCGCCGGCCATGCAACGTACCGCCACTCTCTTTGACACGGCGTGTGAAAGAGTGCGTTGGTAAACCGCTGGCCTGGCCTGGCCCTGTTTGTTGCATTATTATTGTTGTTTTGCCTGGCGGCCGGCATGTGCTCGACGTCTTCGTATAATAATAACAGTAAATAAAGAAGAAATGTTTTTTGCAAGTTCACGTACGTGGTAGTATATCATGCATATTTCGGTGTACGTAGCTTGGCGATGCATGTCGATTTTTATCGTCGGTCAAGTTATTGGCACGACTCACGCGCTGTGCTGGCGCCTGGTCCAACGACGTACGTGAACGCCGGGGCCCCCTTTGCAGTTGCAGGTAACGCGTCACTGATGGCACACTGTTCTGGCATGCAGGCAATCAGGGCCGCCAAGTACAATGCAAGCTAGGCATGCACTGTGTGGAACATAGATAAGAGCGACACTGAGCTAACCGGCGGTGTTGATCGGTACCAGTGGCGGACCCAGGAATTGAAGTTAGCTGGGGCGAACATTTAATGTCTAATTTTGTTTGGGTACAAATGTAACTCTATTTAACCAAAACTCATAGCATTCAACAACAAAAGAATTAAAAAACTCTTAAAAACCAGTAAACTGCTAACATGGACTCTTGCCGCTTGAAATGCTTACTTATGATCCCATAATTCCAATTTCCAAACGAGACCTACAAAATTACGAATGCATTAGCACAGGTGTGATGAGAGTTGTATATTTTGATATGGTCATATGATGGTAACTAGGTGGTAGTATACCTTTAAGATGTAATTGCATAATGAACACGGGCTTGTGAAGGTAGATGACCTCGACGGGTCTTCAAGGCATGAAAATGGATCATAATCTGTTTATCACTAATTTTAGCAAATATCTCGCGCTCAACAAAGCAAACCATCAAATCATTAAGCCAATCATCACCCATCTTGTTTCGAAGATCCGTCTTTATAATATTCATGGCTGAGAAAACCCTCTCAACTGATGCAGTTGCCACCGGTAATGTCAATGCAAGTCTGATGAGCCGATAAACCAAAGGAAATACCAGATGTTGTCTACTTTGAACCAACTTGAGAGCAAGAGAACTCAAACTGTCGCAAGCCAAGAATTCAGTACTTCTTTTCATCACATCAATATATATGTTGAGTTGATCAGTCAACAGATAACGCTCTTGTGAAGAGAAATCAATAGAGTAAATATTTGCAAGCTCAACTAGCTTATCATGATCAAAGTTGCTAAATGAGTCTCTAGGATCAAGGCAAGCAATGCACTTCAACAAGCGGGTAGAAGTTTCACCAAAACGATTATTCATCTCAGCTATGTTTCTATCCAACACCTCATTGAATATAGTTACCTTGTAATGATGGAGACAAGTAACCATTTTGCGTGATCTTCTTGGGTAACCCCTTGCTGAAATGTTATCATCCATATTGGGCACTATTATATTTCTTGAAGCACAAAAGTTAGTAGTAGATATCAAGAGAGGCTCCCATCCATCGTCTCTCAACTTTTGTAATAGACTTTTCACTAACACAATCATATTAATAGCACAGACTATATTCTGATCTTTTTGTTGCAATGCTTGTGACAAATCATTGGTTAAACCAAGCACTCGAAGGCATCATGGCCAAATTTCCACTGCCTTCTTCCAGTTTTTGAACCCTTTCTTAGTGAAGACATCATGGCCAAATTTGTCACCAATGCTTGGAGGCTTGAAAAGAAAACAATGGAAACAATAGGCAGATTTTGTCTCTTTACTATACTCTAGCCAGTCATAATCTTTATACCATGCTTCTTTGAAGTTTCGCCAATCTTTCCCAAAACGAGTACGAGGAAAATCATGACCATACAAGCGCCCTACACCTTTCGACAAATATGCCCTTCTCATTTCATCTCTAATTTCTGGAGTTGCATACTCTTCAATTTGCTTACGTGTGCCAGGATCAGAATCCACATCAGCTAAATTAAATGACGGAGGAATGCCCTACAACATCAAATGGCACAAAAAATGAGTGTCATGTAAGTGCTGACATATCAAATGGCACCAAGTTTCTGATTCCAACAAACATATCAACCTGCTGGTCGTCGGAGTCATGTGGTCGCTTCCGTTTGGTTGATCTAGCCGCTGAAGCTACTGCCTCTTCGACAGCAGCAGCCTCGGCCTCGGCTTCTTCGAGTTCGACAGCGGCAGCTATCCCTATGGCCACCCAATCCACCTCCTCATCCAAATCCATCACCACTTCACCAGCACTCAGTCAGTGGGCGCAGCCGCGCAGCACCAGCACGGCAACACCGCCAGACGCGCCCCTGCCGCGAATCCCGCCTGTTTGTAATGGTGCAGTCAGTGGGCGCAGCCGCGCTGCACCAACACGGCAGTACTGGCCGGCCCCTGCCGCGGTGCCAACCCCCGCCGCCGGCCGCCCTTAGCTCCCCACTGCCGTCTTTCGCGTCGCCGCGGTGCCGCCCCCCACCCCGCCGCCGGCCGCCCCCAGCCCCCCACTGCCGGTCTGCCGCGGTGCCGCCCCCAGCCCTGCCCAACGCTGGATCGATGGAGGATTGGAGGGGGGAGTGGGGCAGCGCTGGAGCATGGAGCGATGGAGGATTGGATCGATGGAGTGCGCCGGCGCTGGATCGATGGTGGATTGGATCGATGCTGGCTGCGATCGCTGGATGCCTGGATCGATTGATATGTTTGGGCCCGTAGAGACAAAGCCCATTCCATCAGCAGAGCGGCCCAAACCACTTACCCTTTCGTCTCTGTTGTCGACGCTGGCTCTCTCGCGCCCGCATCCAGCGAACAGATGCGCCGCCGCCGCTGGAATTAGAAACCGCCGCCGCGGGGGTCCATCCTTCGCCACCGGCGACCCGGGGCGGCCGCCCCAGCTCGCCCCAATGGTGCGTCCGCCACTGATCGGTACTACCGGTACCTTTCAGCTTGGTCGAGGAACAGACAAGACACGGATTACAACGTTCCTTGGCTTCCAACTTCTCAGGTGCTCCCTCGGTAAAGAAATACAAAAATGTTTGAAGCAATACTTCTCAGGGCGCCGCTTTTCTTCTTGAAGACGTCGGTCTACGTCTGCTCCTCCACTTCCCCCCTACCTGCCTTTCGGGTAAAAACCCTACCTCCGGTGGGCGGCGGCGGCGTCCTTGACGTCGTGACCTTCCTGAAGGCGTCACCTTGAGGGTTGGGTGGTGGTGGGCACTGTGTGGGTCCTTGACGGTTGCTGGTGGTGGGCACTGCTTCGGGGAAACCCTAGGATCTGGTCTTCCAGATCGGATGATGGCGGTATTGCGGTGTCGTTTCTCTCCTGGGAGCATCGTTTGTAGAGCAGCGCTGGATAACAGAGGCATGAGGTGGAGCGGCTTCATCTTGCATGGAGCTTTGGTGGAGCTGTCAAGTCATGCCTGGCCGACAGGTGCTACGCAGAGTCATGCCTGGTTGGCAGGTGCTACGCACGACAGTTCTTCCAGAGTCTTCGCGTCTGGACGGATGAGCGCAGGGCGGTGGCGTCATTGGGCGCCGTGGTGGCGTCGACGGATGTTCGGACTGGCAAGGATGATGCGGATCTCTCTCCTGATATGGGTCAGTGGTCCGATGATGATGGCGGCTTCTAAAACGTGTGCATGTGGTGTGCGCTTTAGGTCTGCTGCACCGGCTGTTGGTCCCGATACGTTAAGTGGATGGATTGGTGACGACACGTTTTAGATATGGGGAGTGAGAGCACTCCACATTATCGAGTTTGTAGGTGTGAGTGATGGCTTCGGGTGGATTGATGCATGTTCTTGTCAAGCATTTGTGGAATAATTAATAAAGATGGCTGCATGCATCGATTGATGCAGAGGCCGGGGGTTTAACCTTCTTTTCCAAAAAAAAATGTTCTTATGTTTTTTTACGGAGGGAGTTACTGGCTCTTTTTTGCTTTGGGGGAATGCAAAACTCTTATCTCGCAGCCTACAAAAACTGTCGACATGCAAAACTCAAGATTGCATCTCCTCAAAAGACATTCAAAACTCGAAACCGTGGAACCCTGCTCCTGAACACAACATGCAAAAATGCAATGGTGCTTCCGTCGACATGGTTACTGGGATCCGTCAAAAGGCTAGACTACGTGCGTGCGTGCGTGGGCGTGCGATGGACCCGTGCGGGGGCCCTGGGCTAATCAAGGAATGGAGCCGGGGCAGCGGTTGGCAGGCAGAGGCAGCTGAGGCAGAGGTCGCCGGAGTGGGGGAGGAGGAACAGAGGACTACAGCTAGCGCTAGGCGGGCACGGGCACGGGCACGGGCACAGGCACAGGCACAGGGTACAGGCGCTGCATGTGCACGTCGCCCTCTCCGATCCCTCCCCGGCCGTGGGCAGAAGTTGGCCCGGCCGCATGCACGTGCGCTCGTGACGTGCTAGCTAGCTCCTCGTGGACGCACAGTGCTGTGTGGCCTGGATCGGTACGTTTCGTCGGCTGCGATTGATTATTATTGCATGCATGCATGCATGCGCGCATGTCCGATCGCGCATCACCTCAAAGCGTCCGTCCACCATCCACCACGCATGCATGCGTGCGTGCGTGCCTGCGTGGCCGGGGTGAATGCTGCATGCATGCATGCGGCCGAACGATCGCGGATTTTTTTTGGAAATAGTACTTTTATTTGAATAAATTGGGAAAATAAGATCAAAAAATCAGAAATTTCAAAAATAGCATACCGTCGTCCTATTGTTGGACGAAATACGTATGTTTCGTCCTAGCGTTGGACGAAATACGTATGTTTCGTCCTAGTGTTGGACGAAACAGAGGTTTTGTTGGACTGTACAGTACATGTTTCGTTCACTGGAACAACTGCCTGCCTGCTACGTTCCCCCCGCACCGGATACCCTTGCTGCACCGGAGCTCCCCTGGCCGAACCCTCGCGCCACCAAGACCGCATCGACGAGGAGAATCCATTCAGACGAAGAACGACTCGAACCGTGCATCGTGGAGGATGAATTTCGCCGTTCAATCTACATTGACCGCCGCAAGCCTGCGTCGCGTTCGGCAAGAAATTTTCTAATTACTCGCACCCATCTACTTATCTAGATGCCGCCAACCTCCTAGACATTGCCCCTTATCCTATTGTTGTCGTTGGCCACGCGCATTGAACAGTTCTGATCCAGTACCTACACACCAAGATATAGATGTGAGCACTTCACCAACAACCTAGCCAAGTAACCCAACAGTGCAAATAAATTTTAGATCGCAAAATATGACTCTGGAAAACTCATTCAGCAATAAATGTTCAGATTTTTCCATGACGAGCCGCATCTATAATAGTAAATGCTTGTAGTCATAGTGTTGTTTTTTTCTTTTTCTTTGTGTTAACTGTCCATGATTTAGAAACTATTGGTGGCTACAAGTATCCAAAATACTTGTAGTAAGTTTCTGTAGTGCTTGCTTGCATCATTGGACCTTGCTTGTTTCATGGCTAAACAGACATTAGTTGTAGGAATGATCCTTGTACCTTGCTTCATGATCTGTAGTGCTAAATAGACATTGGTTGTAGGAATTTAAAGATTGGATCATAGCTGGGAAAACAAACCGTAGAGTTTTAAAAAAAGTAAGACCAAGTTAGTGTCTGCAAATCATTTTTCAAGTAATTAAACAACAAGGCACATAGCTGCAAGAAATTAGAGGTTCATTACAAAGATATTATTGAAGATAATTCTTGCTGTAAATGAAAATTATTCCTTCTGTAAATTATTAAATGAAAATGATTCTTGCTACAAATGAAAATGTCTTGCTGTAAATTGTCCACCATTTCCGTGTCTGAACTCAATTGAGATGTATACTGCTAATGATCAGTTAATTTCATATTGATATTGACTTATATTGATTGCAAGATTGATATTGATTTGCAAGATAGTGCTCCTAGGACTGACAGATTTAGTACTACTCCATTCTGATATAGCATTTCTAGTAGTAGCTACTTGAACATGGGCCCTATACGACAACAATAGGATAAGGGGCAATGTCTAGGAGGTTGGCGGCATCTAGATGAGTAGATGGGTGCGAGTAATTTGAAAATTTCTTACCGAACGCGACGTAGGCTTGCGGCAGTCGATGTAGATTGAACGGCGAAATTCGTCCTCCACGATGCACGGTTCGAGTCGTTCTTCGTCTGAATGGATTCTCCTCGTCGATGCGGTCTTAGTGGCGCGAGGGTTCGGCCAGGGGAGCTCCGGTGCAGCAAGGGTATCCGGTGCGGGGCCACTGTAGCAGGCAGGCATGTTTCGTTGTTCCAGTGAACGAAGCGTGTACTGTAGCATGCAGTTTCGTCCTGGGGTAGAACGAAACCTAAGTTTCGTCCAACAGTCCAACAAAAACCTCTGTTTCGTCCAACACTAGAACGAATCGTACGTGTTTCGTCCAATGCTAGGACGAATCCCACGTTTCGTCCAACAGTAGGACGACGGTGTGCTATTTTTGAAATTTCTGATTTTTTGATCTTATTTTCCCAATTTGTTCAAATAAAAGTACTATTTCCAAAAAAAAAATCGAACGATAGCGGTACATTTTCTGGGTAAAACTGTGGCACGTACTGCATGTACTGTCGGCCATGGAGTACATGCCGGGAGAGCACGTACGGGGGTAGTAAACAGGGTAATCACGTCAGGTGCCTCCACCGTTACATACTTTTTCCCTACCCTAGCCGCCGCCACGAACCAGGCCTAGGGAGGCGATTTTCTTCCACCGATCTCCACCGGCGAGGGCGCTGGCCCCCTCTCCCTCCGACTGCTGCTCCGGCGGCAGGAGGGAGGGGGGACCTGTTGGGGAACGATGCATGGGAAACAAAAATTTTCCTACGCACACACAAGATCTATCCATGGTGATGAGCATCTACGAGAGGGAGAGTGAATCTACATACCCTTGTAGATCGCTAAGCGGAAGCGTTAAGAAACGCGGTTGATGTAGTCGAACGTCTCCGCGATCCAAATCGCAAGTCGTCCCTCGAACCGATCACGAACTAGTGCCGAACGGACAGCACCTCCGCGTTCAACACACGTACGGCTTGATGACGCCTTCACCTCCTCGATCCAGCGAGCGATGGTGAAGTAGTAGATGAGTTCCGGCAACACGACGGCGTGGTGATGGTGGTGAGGAACAATCTCTGCAGGGCTTCGCCAAGCGCTACGCAGATTATGACGTAGGAACTAGAGGGTTAGGGTTGCCGCACACGGCTTGGGGAAATCTTGATGTATCCCGGGTGCTAGCCCTGCCCCTCTATTTATATGTTGAGCCCTGGGGTCGAAACTTGGAGAAAGAGCCTCCTCAAAGTCGGTTTGGCCCGCAAGGCAAGAGTCCTGCTCGGACTCCAGGACCAGACGCCAGGGTCCTCGGCGTCTGGCCCCAGACGCCAGGGTCCCTGGCGTCTGGCCTTGGGCCTCCGCAAAACTTCCTTTTGCACCTTCCTAAAGCCTCGTGGGCTTTACCCCTTGGCCCAAATAAAGTGTTCTCGTACCCGAACATTTCGGGAAACATCCGGAACCCCTTCCGGTGAATTCCGGAACCCTTCCGGAGACCAAACACTATTATCCCATATATCAATCTTTACCTCCGGACTATTCCAGAGCTCCTCGTCATGTCCGGGATCTCATCCGGGACTCCGAACAACTTTCGGTCACCAACATAACAACTCAACTATACTTATATCGTCACCAAACGTTAAGTGTGTAGACCCTGCGGGTTCGAGAACTATGTAGACATGACCGAGACACCTCTACGGTCAATAACCAATAGCGGGACCTGGATGCCCATATTGGCTCCTACATATTCTACGAAGATCTTTATCGGTCGAACCTCTATGTCAAGGATTCAGTTAATCCCGTATGCTGTTCCCTTTGTTCTTCGGTATGTTACTTGCCCGAGATTCGATCGTCGGTATCTCTATACCTAGTTCAATCTCGTTACCGGCAAGTCTCTTTACTCGTTCCGTAATACAAGATCTCGTGGCTAACACTTTAGTCACATTGCTTGCAAGGCTCATTGTGATGTTGTATTACCGAGTGGGCCCTGAGATACCTCTCCGTCACACGGAGTAACAAATCCCAGTCTTGATCCATGCCAACCCAACAGACATCCTCGGAGATACCTGTAGAGCACCTTTATAGTCACCCAGTTACGTTGCGACGTTTGATACACACAAGGTACTCCTCCGATGTCAGGGAGTTGCATGATCTCATGGTCATAGGAACAGATACTTGACATGCAGAAAACAATAGCAATAAACTGACACGATCATATGCTACGTTTACAGTTTGGGTCTTGTCCATCACATCATTCTCCTAATGATGTGATCCCGTTATCAAATGACATCTCATGTCCATGGCTAGGAAACCTTCACCATCTTTTGATCAACGAGCTAGTTAACTAGAGGCATACTAGGGACACAGTGTTGTCTATGTACCCACACATGTATTTGAGTTTCCAATCAATACAATTATAGCATGGATAATAAACGATTATCACGAACAAGGAAATATGATAATAACTAAATTATTATTGCCTCTAGGGCATATTTCCAACAGGACCCCACTTGCACTAGAGTCAATAATCTAGTTCACATCACCATGTGATTTACATTGTTCTAACACCCAATGAGTTCTGGGGTTCGATCATGCTTTGCATGTGAGAGAGGTCTTTAGTCAACGGGTCTGTGACATTCAGATCCGTGTGTACTTCGCAAATCTCTATGTCATACTGTAGACACTTCTACCACACTCCACTTGGAGCTATTCCAAATGGCTGCTCCACTATATGTATCCTGACTGCTACTCAGAGTCGTCCGGATAGGTGTCAAAGCTTGCATCGACGTAACCCTTTACGACGAACTCTTCATCACCTCCATAATTGAGAAATATTTCCTTAGTCCTCTAGTTACTAAGGATAATCTTGACCGCTGTCCAGTGATCCACTCCTGGATCACTCTTGTACCCCTTGACAGAATCATGGCAAGGCACACATCAGGTGCGGTACACAGCATGGCATACTATACAGAGCCTATGGAGAAGGCATAGGGGATGACCTTCGTCCTTTCTCTTTCTTCTGCCGTGGTCGAGCTTTGAGTCTCACTCAACTCCACACCTTACAAATCAGGCAAGAACTCTTTCTTTGACTGATCCATTTTGAACTCTTTCAAAATCTTCTCAAGGTATGTACTCATTGAAAGTCTTATCAGACGTCTTGATCTATCTCTATAGATCTTGATGCCCAATATTTAAGTAGCTTCATTCCAGGTCTTCCTTTGAAAAACTCCTTTCAAACGACCCTTTATGCTTTCCAGAAATTCTACATTATTTCCGATCAACAATATGTCAACCACATATACTTATCAGAAATTCTATAGTGCTCCCACTCACTCTATTGTAAATACAAGTTTCTCATAAACTTTGTATAGACATAAAAACTTTGATCACCTCATCAAAGTGTATATTCCAACTCCGAGATGCTTGCTCCAGTCCATAGAAGGATCGCTGGAGTTTGCATACATTTTAGCATCCTTAGGACTGACAAAACCTTCCGGTTGTATCACATACAACCTTTCCTTACGGATACCGTTAAGGAAACGATGTTTTGACATCCATCTGCCAGATTTCATAATTGAAAAATGCAGCAACTGCTAACATGATTCCAACAGACTTTAGCATCGCTACGGGTGAGAAAGTCTCATCGTAGTCAACTCCTTGAACTTGTGGAAAACCCTTTGCCACAAGTCGAGCTTTATAGACGGTGACATTACCGTCCACGTCCGTCTTCCTCTTAAAAAATCCATTTGTTCTGAATGGCCTTACGCCCTTCAGGTAATACTTCCAAAGCCCATACTTTGTTTTCTTACATGGATCCCATCTCGGATTTCATGGCCTCTAACCATTTCTCGGAATCCGGGCCCATCATCGCTTCTCCATAGCTCGTAGGTTCATCGTTGTTCAACAACATGACCTCTAAGACAGGGTTGCCGTACCACTCAGGAGCAGTACGCGTCCTTGTCGACCCACGAGGTTCGATAGTAACTTGATCCGAAGTTTCATGATCATCATCATTAACTTCCTCTTCAACTAACGTAGGCTCCACAGAAACAACTTTCTGCGCTGCGCTACTCTTTGGTTGAAACAAAGTTTCAACAACCTCATCAAGTTCTATCTTCCTCCCACTCAATCTTTCGAAAGAAACTTTTTCTCGAGAAAGGACCCGTTTTAGCAACAAGCACTTTGTGCTTGGATCTGAGATAGAAGGTTCACCCAACTGTTACGTTAGGGTATTCTATGAAGATGCATTTGTCCGCTTTGGGTTCGAGCTCATTAGGTGAAAACCCTTTTTCACATAAGCGTCACAGCCCCAAACATTAAAAAATGACAGCTTAGGTTTCCGCCAAACCAAAATTCATACGGTGTCATCTCAACGGACTTATGGTGCCCCTTTTAAAGTGAATGTGGTTGTCTCTAATGCATAACCCTAAAACGATAGTGGTAAATCGATAAGAGACATCATAGTTCGCACCATATCTAATAGAGCACAACTATGACGTTCGGACACACCATCACACTATGGTGTTCCAGGTGGCGTGAGTTGTGAAACAACTTCCACATTGTCTTAAGTTATATACCAAACTCGTAACTCAGATATTTACCTCCACGATCATATCGTAGACATTTTATCTTCTTGTCACGATGATCTCAAACTTCACTCTGAACTTTTCAAAGGATTCAGACTTGTGTTTCATTAAGTAAATATACACTATATCTACTCAAATCATCAGTGAAGGTAAGAAAATAACGATATCCACCGCCCACTACAAAACTCACTGGACCGCATACATCAACATGTATCATTTCCAATAAGTCAATAGCCCGCTCCATCATACCGGAAAACGGGGTTTTAGTCATCTTGCCCATGAGGCATGGTCCGCATGTCTCAACCGATTCGAAATCGAATGAGTCCAAAGATCCATCAGCATGGAGTTTCTTCATGCGTTTTGCACCAATATGACATTTAGCGGCAGTGCCACAAGTATGTGGTACTATCATTATTAACTTTGTATCTTTTGGCATCAATATTATGAACATGTGTATCACTACGATCAAGATTCAATAAACCACTCTTATTGGGTGCATGACCATTGAAGGTATTATTCATGTAAATAGAATAACCATTATTCTCTAACTGCAATGAATAACCGTATTGCAATAAACTTGATCTAATCACGTTCATGCTTAACGCAAACACCAAATAACATTTATTTAGGTTCATCACTAATCCCAAAGGTAGAGAGAGCGCGCGATGGTGATCACATCAACCTTGGAAACACTTCCAACACTCATCGTCACCTCACCCTTAGCCTCCGTTTATTCCGTAGCTTTTATTTCGAGTTACCAACACTTAGCAACCGAACCGGTATCTAATACCCAGGTGCTACTAGGAGTACTAGTAAGGTACACATCAATAACATGTATATCAAATATACTTCTGTCGACGTTGCCAACCTTCTTATCTACCAAGCATCTAGGGTTGTTCCACTTCAGCAACCGTTCTCCTCATAATAGAAGCACTCAGTCTCGGGTTTGGGTTCAACCTTGGGTTTCTTTACTGGAGCAGCAACTGGCTTGCCATCCATGAAGTATCCCTCATTGCCCTTGCCCTTCTTGAAACTAGTGGTTTTACTAACCATCAACACTTGATGCTCCTTCTTGATTTCTACCTTCGCGGGGTCAAACATCGCGAATAGCTCAGGGATCATTATTTCCATCTCTGGCCTTTTATAGTTCATCACGAAGCTCTAGTAGCTTAGTGACAGTGACTTGGAGAACTATACCAATCACTATCTTATCTGGAAGATCAACTTCCACTCGATTCAAGCAATTGAGTACCCAGACAATCTGAGCACATGCTCAACGATTGAGCTATTCTCCATCATCTTGCAGGCAAAGAATCTTGTTGGAGGTCTCATACCTCTCAACACGGGCACGAGCCTGAGATCCCAATTTCAGCTCTTAGAACATCTCATATGTTCCGTGACGTTCAAAACGTTTTGGAGCCTCAATTCTAAGCCGTAATGCATGACGCACTGAACTATCAAGTAGTTATCAGAACGTGCCTGTCAGATGTTCACAACATCTACAGACGACGCTTGAGGGGGTGGCGCACCGAGCGGTGCATTAAGGACATAAGCCTTCTGTGCAGCATTGAGGACAATCCTCAGATCACGGACCCAGTCCGCATTATTGCTACCATCATCTTTCAAATCTATTTCTCTAGGAACATATAAAAATTCAAGGGAGCTACAGCGCGAGCTAGTAATCTACAACATAATTTGCAAAGACATTTTGACTATGTTCATGATAATGAGTTTAGTTAATCATATTACTTAAAAACTCCCACTCAAATTGACATCCCTCCGGTCATTCGAGTGTCACATGATCCAAATCCACCAACTCAAGTCCGATCATCACGTGAGTTGAGGTGGTTTCAATGGTGAACATCTTCATGTTGATCATATCTACTATATGACTCATGTTCGACCTTTCGGTCTCTTGTGTTCCGAGGCCATGTCTGTACATGCTAGGCTCGTCAAGTTTAACCCGAGTGTTCCGCACGTGCAACATGGCTTACACCCGTTGTATGTGAACGTAGAGTCTATCACACCCGATCATCACGGCGTGTCTCGAAACGACGAACTTTCGCAACGGTGCACACTCGAGGAGAACACAATTTATCTTGAAATTTAAGTGAGGGATCACCTTATAATGCTACCGTCGTCCTAAGCAAAATAAGACGCATAAAAGGATTAACATCACATGCAAATCATAAGTGACATGATATGGCCATGAACTCGTGCTTTTGATCTCCATCTCCAAAGCACCGGCATGATCTCCATCGTCACCGACATGACACCATGATCTCCATCATCTTGATCTCCATCAACGTGTCGCCATGAGGTTGTCGCGCCGACTGTTGCTTCCACGACTATTGCTAACGTTTAGCGATAAAGTAAAGCATTACATAGCGCTTAATGATTGACACGCAGGTCATACAATAATTAAAGACAACTCTATGGCTCCTGCCAGTTGCCGTACTCATCGACATGCAAGTCGTGATATTCTATACAACACATGATCATCTCATACATCACATATATCTTATCATGTAATTGGCCATATCACATCACAACATACCCTGCAAAAACAAGTTAGACGTCCTCTAATTGTTGTTGCAAATTTTACGTGGCTGCTACGGGTTTGCAAGAACCGTTCTTACCTACGCAGAACCACAACATGGTGTAGTGATTGCTTTTTGATCTTCTAAAAGAACCCTCTTCATTGAAATTGATTCAACTAAAGTGAGAGAGACAGACACCCGCTAGCCATCTTTATGCAACGAAGTTACATGTCAGTTGAAGGAACCTGTCTCGCGTAAGCGTACGCGTAATGTCGGTCCGGGCCGCTTCATCTCACAATACCGCCGAATCAAGTATCAACTAGTAACGGCAAGCAATATGTATACACCCACGCCCACAACTCGTTTGTGTTCTACTCGAGATCTCATCTACGCATAGACCTAGCTCATGATGCCACTGTTGGGGAACGATGCATGGGAAACAAAAATTTTCCTACGCACACACAAGATCTATCCATGGTGATGAGCATCTACGAGAGGGAGAGTGAATCTACATACCCTTGTAGATCGCTAAGCGGAAGCGTTAAGAAACGCGGTTGATGTAGTCGAACGTCTCCGCGATCCAAATCGCAAGTCGTCCCTCGAACCGATCACGAACTAGTGCCGAACGGACGGCACCTCCGCGTTCAACACACGTACGGCTTGATGACGCCTTCACCTCCTCGATCCAGCGAGCGATGGTGAAGTAGTAGATGAGTTCCGGCAGCACGACGGCGTGGTGATGGTGGTGAGGAACAATCTCTGCAGGGCTTCGCCAAGCGCTACGGAGATTATGACGTAGGAACTAGAGGGTTAGGGTTGCCGCACACGGCTTGGGGAAATCTTGATGTATCCCGGGTGCTAGCCCTGCCCTTCTATTTATATGTTGAGCCCTGGGGTCGAAACTTGGAGAAAGAGCCTCCTCAAAGTCGGTTTGGCCCGCAAGGCAAGAGTCCTGCTCGGACTCCAGGACCAGACGCCAGGGTCCTCGGCGTCTGGCCCCAGACGCCAGGGTCCCTGGCGTCTGGCCCCTGGCCTCCGCAAAACTTCCTTTTGCACCTTCCTAAAGCCTCGTGGGCTTTACCCCTTGGCCCAAATAAAGTGTTCTCGTACCCGAACATTTCGGGAAACATCCGGAACCCCTTCCGGTGAATTCCGGAACCCTTCCGGAGACCAAACACTATTATCCCATATATCAATCTTTACCTCCGGGCTATTCCAGAGCTCCTCGTCATGTCCGGGATCTCATCCGGGACTCCGAACAACTTTTGGTCACCAACATAACAACTCAACTATACTTATATCGTCACCAAACGTTAAGTGTGTAGACCCTGCGGGTTCGAGAACTATGTAGACATGACCGAGACACCTCTACGGTCAATAACCAATAGCGGGACCTAGATGCCCATATTGGCTCCTACATATTCTACGAAGATCTTTATCGGTCGAACCTCTATGTCAAGGATTCAGTTAATCCCGTATGCTGTTCCCTTTGTTCTTCGGTATGTTACTTGCCCGAGATTCGATCGTCGGTATCTCTATACCTAGTTCAATCTCGTTACCGGCAAGTCTCTTTACTCGTTCCGTAATACAAGATCTCGTGGCTAACACTTTAGTCACATTGCTTGCAAGGCTCATTGTGATGTTGTATTACCGAGTGGGCCCTGAGATACCTCTCCGTCACACGGAGTAACAAATCCCAGTCTTGATCCATGCCAACCCAACAGACATCCTCGGAGATACCTGCAGAGCACCTTTATAGTCACCCAGTTACGTTGCGACGTTTGATACACACAAGGTACTCCTCCGATGTCAGGGAGTTGCATGATCTCATGGTCATAGGAACAGATACTTGACATGCAGAAAACAATAGCAATAAACTGACACGATCATATGCTACGTTTACAGTTTGGGTCTTGTCCATCACATCATTCTCCTAATGATGCGATCCCGTTATCAAATGACATCTCATGTCCATGGCTAGGAAACTTCACCATCTTTTGATCAACGAGCTAGTTAACTAGAGGCATACTAGGGACACAGTGTTGTCTATGTACCCACACATGTATTTGAGTTTCCAATCAATACAATTATAGCATGGATAATAAACGATTATCACGAACAAGGAAATATGATAATAACTAAATTATTATTGCCTCTAGGGCATATTTCCAACAGGACCCCGTTCCTTCGCTATGTAGTTTGGGTTTGGATTTGTAGGTCGTGGTGCGTCGTTGGGGTGGTGGGAGCGGCGTCCGGACGAATAAATCTGCCTCAACTCCACTCCCACACCGGCGGTGTCCTTCATGACAGCGTCTCGGAGTTGTTGGCATCGTGTGTTTGCCGATCCTTCAGATCGGCGGCGTTAGGGTTCATGGATGGTGTCGGCGAGACGGCGGCGGCGGCTCCATCAGGTGTGTCTCTCCTTCTGCTCTGTTCCCGTTGCTGCGGCATTGTCTCCGACGTCATGGTGGAGCAGGAAGGTTTTGTCGTCCAGGAGTACGCGCAGACGGTTGTCTACACAAGTGACAGCTGGAAGATGGTGCATCTTGTGCTGGGTTTGTGGTTGGAGGCTGACAGATCTGGTTTCCTCCTCCGACGTCGTAGTCGTGCGGGGGTGTCAGTTCTGGAGTTCGATGGCGTGTCCGGGGACACGTTGCCCCGGTCTGATTCTTTCAACGGTAATGGTTTTGCTTCAGGCAAACTACTTTGGAGGTCCGTAAAGCTGCTGATCAGCGATGGAGCCGCGTCGAGCTCGGGTGAAAAGGTGATCTGTCTTCTTTTCCTTAGTGGAGAGGGACAGGCGCTGGTTTCTTGCATAGGATTATCCTATCTTTTCAGTCCTGTAATGTCGATGTTTAACTGGCTTGTAACTAAATCTTTATGTTATTAATGAGACACGTATTACTATGAAAAAAAAACGTACGGGGGCGACGCTGCCAGCCATGCATGATGCATGCATGTATGCACGCACGCGCACCGGCTCCGGCCGCAGGTCATGTGCCGGCGCGTTCATTGCGCGATGGCTCGCCGGCCTGTCGCGCGCGTCTTAACGTCGCCGGTCGGTCGTGCGTGTCGAGCGCGCAGGGGGAGCGCCGGTACACCGCACGTGCGGGGTGGCCGGGGGAAAACGACGCCCCGCCAGCCTTGCCACCACCTTTCCTGGGCCGGCCGTCGCGTCATCGATCGATCGGGCAGACCACCTCCCGCTTGCTTAACTCCATTCACCCCTCGAAAGAAAAAGTTGGTTAACTCCACTACTCCAGCGATGCTGCCGGCACGCCGTGTCCTTTTTTTTTTTTTTGAGGGGTGCACGCCGTGTCCTGTGTGCGCGGACCCGAGCTGGCTTCCACTCGCCAGGCCTATTAACATTTTTATACAGTAGGCCCATTAGTAGTTTTAGATTCGATTTAGATAAAAGCCGAAATCATTAATGGAGGAGTACTCATTTTAAAGGTCACTCTCGTCTTCTCAGGTTGCGATAAATGACGCACTCCATGTGTGCCAATTGTCGCAACCCGAAAGTTTTTCCTTTTTTCATAGATCCGTTTATTCAAAACGTTTTTATCTTTTAAACCGCATCCCAATCTTGAATCGTTTTCACCGTTGGATTTCTCGCATCGTGATCTTCAAAACTAGTTCCCATGATGATAGGTTTTGATGATTTTTTCTCACGAAACATACCGGGACGAAAAAACAGTACCTCTCGCGGAAGAAAAAAAAGGAAACGTGTTTTTTTCGTTTCCGTGGAAGTAAAACCGTGCCTCTCATGAAAACGCGTTTTTGTTCCGTTTTCGAGAGACACGATCGTGCCTATCAAAGAAGCAAATCCGTGCCTCTCGCAGAAAAAAACACGTTTTTGTAGTTTCCGAGAGGCGAGGTTGTGCCTCTCGCAGAAGCAAATCCGTGCCTCTCGCGGAAAAAAAACGTGTTTTTTTCGTTTCCTCGCAGATGCAGAACCGTGCCTCTCGAGGAAGAAAAAAAGGGGTTTTTCATGTTTTTTTTTTAAATCTCGTCCAAAAGCTAATAAAGGCTGGTGGAAACCCGAAAAATCGAAAACGCGTACGGAAAAATTAAAAATAATTAAGGAAATGTTTAAAGCGTGACACGTGGCAACGACTGAGAACGCGTCAAGTGACGACGCGTGCGACTAAACCTTGGGAGGCTCCCGAAGGAGCGCTCCTCAGATAGTTGCTCCCGATAAAAGGCCTGAATCCTCCTAAAAAAGATAAAAGGCCCGGATGCGCGCGAGAACTATATCTCGCTTAGTGCGAGACTAGCTTATGTCTCGATGAAGGCTTTTTCTGTTCAATACAGAATCGGGCCGGCCCGTTTCTTACCTCCCGATCAACCAATCCCTCAGGCGCGTAGCGCACGCCACGTTTTGCTCTGTTGTGTTCTCCTTTTCATTTCTTTACGTTTTTTCTAGTGAAAATGATTGGGATCACACAAGAGATAAACGACGCGTGCGTCCGTCACCTCTATGGTCGTCGGATCGGATTTTAATGAGATGGCAAGAAGCAACGTAGTAGCTAGACTAGTTTTTGTAACTCAGTGGTTGTTACAATCTCCTCCACCGTAACAACTAGTGTGTTGTGGATCTAGATCTGGATCCCCCCGAGAGCAGCCACCACCCATGCTCCTCCCAAGCTTCCCGTCAAGCCGACTCCTTCTCGCGCTGCTTCGACCGCCGTCGATGACACTCGTTGTCGCCAGCACGTCGGCGTGGGCGCCGCCGTTGCCGCCCACCTTCACCTGAATGTTGGTCGTCGCAGTGCGCCCGAACTCAAGGTGCATCCCGTCGTTTCGAGGGAGCATCGGCGCCGTGTCCACCGCGGGGAGCTCTACAGCGAGTTTCTGCAACAAGGTCTATGTTGTAAAAGAAAATTGTAATGAGACCTCTGTTGCAAAAAAAATCCGATGACACTTCTGTTGCAACAAAGTAGCAACAGGACGTCTGTTGCAAAAATAATCTGCAACTTGACCTATGTTACAAAAAATCGCAACATAATCCGTGTTGCGGAATATTTCTACAACACGACATGCGTTGCAATGGTAGAAGGTGACCCTCGGCCGCTCAATCTGCAAGATCTGCCCGCTTGCGAGGCGGCGGATCGTTTAAAAAGATCCGTCGGCCGACGCCTAGGAGCACCTTTTTCTTTCGATTTTTGTTTCTTCACGGTTTATCTGGTTTTTAATTTTTTTTCCTTCGTATTTTCACGGTTTACTTCATTTTCTTTTCCTTCCTTTTTATTTGTTTTCTTTTGGTTTTCTCTTGTTTCTTTATCCGTTTTCATTGGGTTTTTTCTTTCCTATTCTCTTATTTTTCTTTGGTTTTCTTTTGTTCTTTGTTGGCTTTCATCGTTTTTCTTTGTTTTATTTTGTTTCTTTCTTGATTTTAACTTTTCCATTCTTTTTAGAGGTTTTCTTTGTTTTTCAAAAAAAAAAAATGGGTATTTTGGTTTTAGTTTTTTCCTTTGCCGATTTCATCGGCTTAATTTTTGTTCAACACATGTCAACATTTTTCAGTACACATTCTACATTTTTCGTACACATCAGAAACATTTTTATATAAATGTTTAGAATTTCATGAGCAGATGATTAATATTTTTGAAAACCAAAATTTTAATGTATATAGTTTGCCGTACACGTTTTAAATCTTTTGGTGTATATCTACAATTTTATATAAACGTTTAACATTTTTCTAATACAGGGTCGAAAACATCATACACATTGTACATTTTTTTCACACACGATGTACTTTTTCTTTGTACACCAGGAACATATTTCTATACATGTTTAACATTTTTTATGTCTACAGTTTTCCGTACACATTGTTTATTTTTGGTATATATCTAATACATTTTTCTAATAGACATTAACATTTTTTTAGTACATGGTCAACATTTTTTCCACACATATTTTATAAGTTTGATTAAAAATTCCAAATAATATAATTTTTTTTTCAATACTTGGTCAATATTTTTATACACATTTAACTTTTCCAAATGCTTTCTTATCATTTGTCAACTACAAGATTAGAAATTTAAGAATATATGGTGAACATTTTTCTAATACACATTAGACGCGTTCAAATGCTTGATTAATATTTTTAAATACAAGATTAACTTTTTTAATACACGATCAACACTTTTTTAATACATGGTCAACATTTTTGTATACATTTTTTTAAAACATCTAATGCTTGATTAACATTTTTTAAATACAAGATTAATATTTTTGAAATACATGATCAACTTTTTCATATACATTGATATATTTCTATATACATCTTCCGCATACATGATAAACATTTTCTCTATAATCATTTTAACATTTTTTTAAATTATTGATTAACATTTTGTTAAATAATTTTATGTAAAGTATTTTTGTAATATATTTATTTAAAGTTTTTGGATGGATTAAGAATTTTTTATATTTGTACCATTATTTTTTAACATTGCACACTTTTTTTTAAACTTAAGTATGTTTTAAAATTATAAAAAAAGAAAAGAAAAAGACAAAAAACAAAATCGAGTGAACAAGAGAACGAAACGAACAAATGAATAACGATGGAGCGAACTGCCCCAGTAGGCTGGCCCATTACGTCGTCGCTTCAGGCGAGAGGACAACTTGTCTCGCTAGAAGCTTCTCTTATCATTTCAAGATAGATCATCTCGAGTCTCGAGCTGAATTATTTTTCCGGGTTCTCTAGAGGTATTCACTTATCTTCTCTACTTGCATACCAAAATACCTAACTAGACTTGCATCCGTATTAGCTTACCCGAACTAACTAATGGGAAATAAGTAAGCCAACTTCATGCTATAATTTCTTGCTTCTTATGCGTTAATAAGATGAGCGGAAGGCCCAATTTATTGCTTCTTATGCGTTAATAAAACCTATTCCTTCAACTCGCTCTAAAGAAATTGGACCAAGATATTTTTATCCTTCTAGGATTAACACTGTCGTCTAAACCGAAGAGAGCTATGTATCGGGTTTCAAATGGTGTGTTTGTTGGTAGACATAGTTGCACCCCGAGATGTGGGGAAATTGTATCTACCGCATCCTGCAGCAGATGTCGTCCTATCGCACAGACATTGATCCACTTAGGCCGGCCTATTACACAAATTTCACGTTCCAGTCAATATTTTGCAGTTTTGGAAACCTTTTAGGAGGTTCCAGAGCCGTTTTCCTTTTTCTATTTTTTCATTTTTTATTCTTCTTTCATTTTTCCCTATTCTTTTATCTATTTATTTTTTGTTTAATTTTTTTATTTCATGTTTATTTTTCTTCTTTTCTAAAATAATTGTGTTTTTAAAAAAATGTTCATAAATTTAAAAAAATCATAAATTGTTCAAAACATAAAAAAAGGTTCCTATTTCCACATTTTGTTCACAAATTCAAAATTGTTCATTTTTCAAAAACATTTGCGATATAAAAAACTGTTTGCGCTTTCCAAAAGTTCAAAGGTTGTTCCCGTTTTAAAAAAATCAGTATTTCAAAAAAAGTTCCCGCTTTCAAAAATTGTTTACAGATCCAAAACATGTTTGCTTTTTTCCAAAAAAAACCTGGTGTTTCAAAAAATATTCATGTTTTCAAAAGATATTCGTGTTTTCAGAAAATGTTTTGTGTTTTCCAATAATTATTATGAATTTCAAAATGGGTCTCGCATTTTAAAATGAAATTAAAAAAAGGTCGTATTTTTTGAAAAATGTTCGCAAGTTCGAAAATTTGCTCACATTTTGGGAAATTGATCATGATTTTTCAAAAAGTGTTAAGTTTTGTCGTTGCCGTTAGTTTCTTTAAGTGTCGTGTTGCAAATATTTCACGAGAGCAAGTCAGACGGAGTGTCTACCAGCGTGCACATCGGTAAGCGGTCATTGTTCGATTCACACATAGCGCGCTCCTTTTTTGTGATTTTTCACCGCGCGACGCGGTGCCATCGTAAAATGGGTCGGCCCAAGTGAACTGCTCGTGTGAGAATCGTCCACTCCTTGCCGCTATGAGCGACACATAGGAATTCCTAAGATGCGCACGGCTATAATAAAGATTACATGACCGCAATACTATAAATGGTGTCAAACAAATTTAAACTAAAATCACGACGAGCATTATAGAACGGAGTGATAGTGTCCTGAATATGGGGGTACTAACCACAATGTCTCCCAGACATGGGTTGGTCGAGGACCCCCAAACAGCCTATGAGTGGGCACATTTGTTAGGCCCAATAAAGTAATCAAGATAAAATTCTATAAAGACTAGGCGCATACTCCAAGGCACAAATTTACTCATCGGCATGTTTATCTTCAGGTGTAACCCTAGGTACCCCCGACATCTATATAAGGCAAGGGGCGTAGTCCATGGTGGCAGATAGACTCATTCACATACGATCTCGAGGTACATCAACATCACTACAAAAAAAGAGACACATCGATGACATTATAGCCCTTATGAAAACTTTTTCTGTCATGGATGTGACACTTCCATAACGATAACTATGACAAAAACATGTATTATCAAGCCTTTGCATAAGGTGTTCCAAGGTTAATGTCATTTTCATTAATAACAATAGGTGGTGATTCCGCTAAATTTCCCATAGCATTAAAAGCCTCCAAAGTGTGACTACTTAGAAAATTTCTTCCAACAATAGTGTCAAGTACAAATCTACATCAAGTAGTGACACTCACATAAAATTTACGGAGTAGGGTAGTGGTGGATTGATTATGAGTACATCTATTTTGAGCATCGCAAATCCTATACCAAGCATCTTTTAAACTATCTCCTCTCTTTTCTTTAAAATTAAACACTTCATTTTCAGGGGTAGATAAGACAATCGAAGTACTAGTCATGGTAACAAGCAAATAAAGCACACAAGTTATTTTTGGTATTTTTGATTTTTATATAAACTGAAAATAAAAACAAGTAAAAAGTAAAACAAGTAAATGATAACGTATGTGAAGGAACCTTCAGTATGTTTGATAGCTTCCCCGGCAGCGGCGCCAGAATTCCTTTTGCTACTTTGTAAATGCGTTGGATTTTTCTTCGAAGAGGAAGAGATGATTTAGTAAAGTAGCAACAAGTATTTTCCTTAGTTAAGTATCAAGCTTATCGAACCAATATGAATTTTTTTCAAACACACGATCAACA
This sequence comes from Elymus sibiricus, assembly GCA_039707655.1. Taxonomy (NCBI): domain Eukaryota; kingdom Viridiplantae; phylum Streptophyta; class Magnoliopsida; order Poales; family Poaceae; genus Elymus; species Elymus sibiricus. The sequence continues at coordinate 292,688,795 of CM077671.1, read as the reverse complement.
GTTCCTACACACACAAGAGCAAATACTTGCACCCAACGCGGGCAAGAGGGTTGTCAAGCCCCATGTACTCGTTAATTGCAAGGATTAGATCTTATAGTAAATAATAGATAAATGTAAATGAAAAGTAAATAAATAACAGCAAACATTTTTGTATGTTTTTGATATATAAATATAAAGATGGACCCGGGGGACATAGCGTTCACTAGAGGCATCTCTCTCATGAGCATAGTAGCGGGGGTTGCACAAGTTACTGTTGGGCAATTGATAGAAAACCAAATAATTATGTCATTATTCATGGCTTGATCAATATATAGGCATTACGTCTCTAACAAGTAGACCAACTCCTGCCTGCATCTACTACATTTACTCCACCAATCGACTGACTCCTGCCTGCATCTATGGTAATAAGTTCATGACAAACAGAGTAACGCCTTAATCAAGATGACATAATGTAGACAAAGTAAGACCAATAATATGCCCAGACTCCATTATTTTACCCTTAGGATCAACAATACAAATACATGCCTCACTGCTACTCCTGTCACAGAGTGAGGACACCGCAAGATTGAACCTACTATTATGCACCACTCACTCTGATGATCTACTCATCTACTTGGCCAAAGCAAACTTATAAATCAGAAAGCATACATAGCTATATAAAATCACACAAAATAAATCTCAAATTAGATCAGTTACTTTCAATGAATCATCTGAACATAAACTCACAATTCATTGGATCCCAACAAACACAGAACAAAGATTACATCGAATAGATCTCTGAAGAGATCATTGTATTGACGCTCAAATGAGAGAGAGAGAGAGAGATCTAGCTACATCTATGGACCCGAAGGTTCTGTAGGAACTACTCACACATCGTGTGAGAGGTAGCAAGGTTGATGAAGATAGCGTATGTGATGGATTCCCCCTCCGGCAGAGTACCAGAAAAGGCCTCCAGATGGGATCGCGGAAGAACAGAGACATGCAGCGGCGAAAAAATTGTTTCATTGCTCCCTTTGGGGTTTCTGGAATATTTGGGAATTTATAGGACGAAGAGGCGGTGCAGGGGACCCATAGGGGGAGCCACAAGGGCATAGGGCGTTCCCCCTGGACTTTTCGCTCCCTCATGCGCCGTCTGGTCTCCTCCCGAAGCTTCCAGGTCTTCTTTTGGTCCATAAAAAAATGTCAAAAAGTTTCGTCGCGTTTGGACTCCGTTCGGTGTAAATTTTCTGAAAACCAAAAACACGCAGAAAAGAACAACCGACACTGGGCACTGAGTTAATATGTTAGTGATGACCCACAAGTATAGAGGGTCAATCGTAGTCTTTCGATAAGTAAGAGTGTTGAACCCAATGAGGAGCAGAAGGAAATGACAAGCGGTTTCGGCAAGGTAATTTCTGCAAGCACTGAAATTGTAGGTAACAGCTGTTTGATAGCAAGATAATTGGTAACGAGCAAGTAACGGTAACGGTAAATAAAGTGCAGCAAGGTAGCCCAATCCTTTTGTGGCAAAGGACAGGCCAGAACAGTCTCTTATAATAGGCAAAGTGTTCTTGAGGGTACACGGGAATTTCATCTAGTCACTTTTATCATGTTGGTTTGATTTGCATTCGCTACTTTGATAATTTGATATGTGGGTGGACCGGTGCTTGGGTGCTGTTCTTACTTGAACAAACCTCCCAATTATAATTAACCCCCTCGCAAGCATCCGCAACTACGAGAAAAGTATTAAGATAAAATCTGACCATAGCATTAAACGTTTGGATCCAAATCATCCCCTTACGAAGTAGCACATAAACTAGGGTTTAAGCTTCTGTCATTCTAGCAACCCATCATCTAATAACTACTCCACAATGCATTCCCTTAGGCCCAAGAATGGTGAAGTGTCATGTAGTCGACGTTCACATGACACCACTAAGGGAATCACAACATACATATCATCAAAATATCGAATACATATCAAATTCACACGATTACTTGCAACATGACTTCTCCCGTGACCTCAAGAACAAGGGTAACTACTCACAAATAATATTCATGCTCAAGATCAGAGGGGTATTGAATAGCATAATGGATCTGTACATATAATCTTACACCAAATAAACCATATAGTAATCAACTACAAGATGTAATCAACACTACTAGTCACCCACAGGTACCAATCTGAGGTTCCGGTACAAAGGGTTAGTGTAATAAATATAGATCATTCACTCAGGTACTGTCAATACAAGATTCATAATTGTTCTCACATAATACCTACTGTATTCTACCATTCCCATAATTTATACCACTAAATATAATCTATGGAAACACTAAAACAAGCAAACTATGCATGCAAAACAGAATCTGTCAGAAACAGAACAGTCTGTGAAGATCTGTAGTATAGCCATACTTCCCTGACTCTAAACATTCTGAACAATTAGGACAACTTGAAGAATTTGTATATCAAGACCGTGTAAACATTGCAGATCATTATCACGCTCCAGTAAAAAATTAAAATTCCTGTACTGGAGTCAAAAGTTTATGTTTTGGTTCAGCATCAATTCTACTCATCTTGTGAGTCATCCCAAAGGCTTTACTTGGCACTTTATTGAAATAAAAGACACAAAACATGATTACTACAGTATCTTAATTATGTGAACACACAAAAACAGAAAGAAAAAGTGTTGGGTTGTCTCCCAACAAGCGCTTTTCTTTAAAGCCTTTTAGCTAGGCATGATGATTTCAATGATGCTCACATAGGAATAGTATTTGAAGCATGTAAGAGAGCATCATGAATCTCATGACAAGCACATTTAAGTCTAACCCACTTCCTATGCATAGGTATTTTGTGAGCAAACAATTTATTGGAGCAAGAATCAACTAGCATAGGAAGGCAAAACAAGCATAACTTCAAAACTTTGAACACATAGGGAGGAAACTTGATATTATTGCAATTCCTACAAGCATATGTTCCTCCCTCATAATAAATTTCAGTAGCATCATGAAGGAATTTCACAATATAACTATCACATAAAGCATGCTTTTCATGATCTACAAGCATAGAAAATTTATTACTCTCCACATAAGCATATTTCTTCTCATTCATCGTAGTGGGAGCAAACTCAACAAAATAACTATCATGAGATACATGATTGGCATAATCCAAATGAAAATTAAAATAATGATGACAAGTTTCATGGTCACTATCACTCTTTATAGCATACATGTCATCATCATAATCATCATAGATAGGAGGCATGCCATCATAATAAATTTTCTCATCAAAACTTGGGGGACTAAAAATATCATCTTCGTCAAACATAGCATCCCCAAGCTTGTGGCTTTGCATATCATTAGCATCATGGATATTCACAGAATTCATACTAAAAATATTGCTATCATGCTCATCATTCAAGGAATTCTCATCAAGTATTTTCATAATTTCTTCCTCTACCAATTGAGCACAATTTTCTGAATCCTTATTTTCACGAAAGACATTATAAAGACAAAACAAATGATGCAACCTAAACTCCATTTTTTGTAGTTTTCTTTTATAAAACCAAACTAGTGATAAAACAAGAAACTAAAAGATTCAATTGCAAGATCTAAAGATATACCTTCAAGCACTCACCTCCCCGGCAACGACGCCAGAAAAGAGCTTGATGTCTACTACGCAACTTTATTCTTGTAGACTTTGTTGGGCCTCCAAGCGTAGAGTTTTGTAGGACAGTAGCAATTTTCCCTCAAGTGGATGACCTAAGGTTTATCAATCCGTGGGAGGTGTGGGATGAAGATGGTCTCTGTTGGGGATATAACCCCGTGGTATAACCCGCCCAGGAGGGGCCGGGTTAGGAAGTTGGCGACTTAGCAATGAGGCCTTAAACAGGCCTGAAGACCAAGACAAGCCTGGAGGTGACTTACCAGGCGGGCCGAGCAGAGGCCCAGAGCCGGATGACGGCATATGACCCGGAGGCGTAAGCCGCCCGGAGATGGTTTGTCAGAGAAGGCAAGGCGACTTAGAGACAAGGTCGGTTACGAGGTGTAACTCGGCCTGGACTCTTGTAAGCCCAGGGCCTCGACCTGTGTATATAAAGGCGAGTCCCTACGGCGGCTTAGGGTAAGAAACTGTTGATCGAGAGCTAGGTCAAGCGAATCCGCTCCCTTGTAATCGACACCCAATCAGTACAACACAAAGCAGGACGTAGGCTTTTACCTCCTTCACGAGGGGCCGAACCTGGGTTTACTCGTGTCTTTTGTCCGGATCAACCCCTTCGAGTTAGTCACCGTAGCGATGGCCTCATCCCTAAGTCCTTTCACTAGGACATCTGCCGTGACAAAACCACGACAGTTGGCGCCCACCGTGGGGCAGATGCTCGGTGGTTTAGAGTACTCGAAGGGCTCTCTCCCAGGGATCGAGGGATACGCCGTTGGCAGGATGACTAAGAGTCGCCGCGGCAAGCTCTACATCGACGACGCTGGCTGGGGCCCCGAGGCCGACTCAATTGAGTACGGATACCGGGTCCCCTTCGGCGAAATTCACATGTTCGTCGGGAAGATCGGCGGATCTAAGCCCGGGCCGGACATCTGCACCAACCTCGTCGAGTCAGCCCGGCGCACGCAACCCGCCCGGATTCAACCCGGCCGGAAGCGCGCTTTTGTTGGCTTCACACAAGGAGCAGCGCTCGCAGAAGATTCCGCGTCGGAAGGAGAAACCCTCGTCTGCTCAGAGGATGGGTCCTCGAGCGGAGAGACGGAATCAATTTACCAGCTTCATGACGGCGAGCTTGGGGGCTATTCCAATGGTGACAGTTTTCCGGAGCCCTATGAGCTGTCGAGCCAAGCCACCATCTTCATGGCAGGCACGACGCCGGCTTTCAACAGCACGGCGGCTGGAGCAGCGGCTGATGGGGATATGTACCTAGGGTAGGGTCTTAAGCCTGACCTACATACCCTACCTAATGACACCACATTGGAGAACTTAAAGATTACAAGATTACAAGGAAGACTCCGACTGAAATCACCATGACGCATGAGTCACTCGACAGAAAATCCACTCGGAGGTTTCTCCCTCCATTCGACAGCCACCTTTCACTTGAAAGAACCAGAAGTCAGTCGACCGCAGAAGACCAGAAGCCACTCCAGGGAGGCCAACGGGCAGGCATTCGACTGGTCGCCATAAGTAGCATTTATTACATACGTTATCAGTAACGTTCACCTTTATTATCTCGATTGAACCCTTGGTTGCTGGGTATTCATGAGGGGCAGCGCACTCTATATAAGCCACCCCTCCCCTTTGGCACAAAGGGTCGCACCCCTTGTAACTCATACATTCCACACGACAGAAGCCTCTCCGGAGCACGAGACGTAGGGCTGTTATCTCCACTGCGGGAGGCCCGAACTCGCTAAAACACTCGTGTCACCCATTTGCATCTTGATAGATCATGCTCCGTTATCCTACCCCTCTCTATTGTCGGAATCGTTCCCACGACAGTTGGCGCCCACCTTGGGGCATGGCGTCTATCGAGCCATGGTGCGAATGGTTTTTTTCATCAATCTTCGACAGCGGATCAACGACCATCATCGCCAAAGAAATTGGCCGCTGGAGTTCTGGCCATTACGTCATTCTTACAAACAAAAGGATCAGGGAAGTATCCATTCCATCTAGTCTTTTTACAATAAATTTTCTAACAAGGAATTTGTCTTTTCCTCCTATAGGATCAGACACACCCACGCATGATCGATCATGAAGAGAAGAAGAGAAAAGGACAAGGCGCTCACCATATTTCTCGCCTTCTCACCACTATGCGTCATGTACGATGTCGCCGTCGAGCTCCTACACACGGCAACCGGCACGGTCCGCCCCGTCGTCTCCAGCCTCGTGTATGACGCCGTCGACGAGCTTCTACACATGGCCACCGGCGTGGTCCGTCTCGTCGTCTTTGGTCTCGCGTACGACGCTGCCGTCGAGCCCTCACGCACAGCAGCTCGTCGTCGTCTTCGGCCTCGTCTGGGATGCCGTCGTCAAGTCCACACGCACGGCCACCAGTGCTGCACGCTCCATCGTCGAGTCCGCCCTCATGTTTTCTGTTGCTCAGCGGCAACCTTCGCGGTGGAGGCGAAGGTCCGACGCGGCGCAATCGCACAGCGACCCTTCCTCTGGCGTCGGTCGCTGGCGGCCGTCTCCGTGACGGGTGCGTGCTGCAGCAGTGACCTTCGAACATCTTCGGCTCACAATCAATACCATGTAAGTGCCACTTCCTCGAGCGATAACTGCTTGCAGGAAATAAGGAAACGGAAGGACGGCTCCCACCAGCGGGCAACTCCGCTGACTCCGCTCGTCAAGGTATAATCGCCTCATTAAGTGGCTAATTGGTGAGTATTCCCGACATCAGTTACCTAGTTATTGCGGCCATAACATGTGCGCTCCTCCCGCGCCAGTTAATGGGTGCATGCATGCGCATGGGAAACACCCCGGCCGTTAACTTCATGGTTGTGCTTGCTAACTTGCGGGGACGTTTGATCCAGCAAAAAATGTACTTGTAGCTACACTTGCTATTGACATGCAGGGTCACTCATCCCATCGCCGGGTCCGGACGATAGCTTACTCGGATGGACATTTTGTTCGGCCAAGTAACACGATTACAGGCAGACGACTAACATGCAGTGACTCGGTCGCCTCGCGCGTCGCCATTCGGTTGGAAGCGTCTACGTCACTCAGCCGCCACGCGTGCCGTCACTATGCTGGACACTTCTTCATCACTCGGACGCCCCGCGCGTCGTCACTCCACCATACGCGTCTTCGTCACTCGGACGCCCCGCGCGTCGTCACTCTGCCGTACGCGTCTTCGTCACTTGGCCGCCCCGCGCGCCGTCACTCTGCTGGACGCGTCGTCATCACTCGGCAGCTCCGCGCATCGCCACTCGGCGAGACTCGTCTCCGTCACTCGGCAGCTCCGCGCATCGCCACTCGGCGAGACACGTCTTCGTCACTTGGCCGCCCCGCGCATCGCCACTCAGCCGGACGCTCCATCGTCACTCGTCCGCCCCGCGCGCCGTCACTCTGCTGGACGCGTCGTCATCACTCGGCAGCTCCGCGCATCGCCACTCGGCGAGACTCCTCTTCGTCACTCGGCAGCTCCGCGCATCGCCACTCGGCGAGACACGTCTTCGTCACTTGGTCGCCCCGCGCATCGCCACTCAGCCGGACGCTCCATCGTCACTCAGCCGCCCCGCATGCCGTCACTCTGCTGGACGCGTCGTCATCACTCGGTAGCTCCGCACATCGCCACTCGGCGAGACTCGTCTTCGTCACTCGGCAGCTCCGCGCATCGCCACTCGGCGAGACACGTCTTCGCCACTTGTCCGCCCCGCGCATGGCCACTCAGCCGGATGCTCCATCGTCACTCGGCCACCCCGCGCGCCGTCACTCTGCTGGACGCGTCGTCATCATTCGGCCGCTCCGCGCATCGCCACTCCGTGTGGCATGTCTTCATCACTCGGCCGCTCGTGCGCTGTCAGACAGCTAAGTCATTTTTCACACGTTGCATTCAATTAAATAATTATTTATGCATTACCGAGTATCAAGTAAGTCGCACATGACGTTCACTCGGAGGCCACGCCACCGGGTGTACCTCTGCGCTCGGTTCTTTTTCTTCATGTCGGATCCTTCACTTTCACAAGTTCAGTCGGATCCTTCACTCTTTAGACTCTTGCTGGTTCCGGACCAGCAAGCACCTGGCACACCCAGCGGGTGTCTATGGGTGTAATTTACACGAATCATTTCAACAAACATCAAATCACTTCGAGAATTTTTTATGATCGCTTGTGTTATTTTTCATACACAGGTTACCTGGACGCCTCTGTGCGCCATTCTCGACGACATGCTCGACTCGGTCGCCCCGCGCGCCGTCACTTGTTCGGACGCCTCCTCGACGAAATGCTGGACTCGGCCACCCCGCGTGCGCGTCACCTGGTCGGACGCCTCCGCGACAACATTCTCGACTCGGCTGCCCCGCGCGCCGTTACTTAACCGCCCCGTGCGTCGCCACTCAGTGAGACGTATCTACCTCACTCGGATGCCCCGCGCATCGCCACTATGCTGGACACGTTTACATCGCTTGGCCGCCCCGCGGGTCGCCACTCAGCCAGAGACATCTACTTCACTCGGATGCCCCGCGCATCGCCACTCCGTGCGGCACGTCATCATCACTCGGTCGCTCCGGGCGCCGTCACTTAGCTGGACGCTCCTTCGACACTCGGCCGCTCCGCGCACCGTCACTCAACTGGACGCTCCTTCGTCACTCGGTCGCTCCGGGCGCCGTCACTCAGCTGGACGCTCCTTCGACACTCGGCCGCTCCGCGCGCCGTCACTCAGCTGGACGCTCCTTCGTCACTCTGTCGCTCCGCGCACCGTCACTCAGCTGGACGCTCCTCCGTCGCGCAGCCGCTCCGCGCGCCGTCACTCCGCTGGACGCTCCTTCGTCACTCGGTCGCCCCGCACGCGCCGTCCCTCAGCTGGACACTCCTTCGTCACTCGGTCGCTCCACGCACCATTACTCAGCTGGACGCTCCTTCGTCACTCGGCCGCTCCTGCGCCGTTAGACAGGTTACGCGATCACTCGACGCATCTGTGCGCCATCTTCGTCGCTACTCAGGCTCAGTCGCCGCAACGACCATTCGTGTGTTTCCACGTGTTCGGACGCCCCCTCGATGACGTACTGGACACGGCCGCCCCGCGTGCCGTCACTGGGTCGGACGCCTCCTCGACATACATGCCTTGGCCTCCCCGCGCGTCGCCATTCAGCCGGACTCGTCTACCTCACTCGGATGCCCCGCGCATCGCCACTCCGCGTGGCACGTCTTCATCACTCGGCCGCCCCACGCGCCATCGCTCAACTTAGTTGCGATTCCGTATCGCCTAAGTTAAAAACTACTCCGAGTGAGGACATCATCCACACTCGGGGGCTTAGCTGCCATTCCGTATCGCCTAAGTTAAAAACCACTCCGAGTGAGGACATCATCCACACTCGGGGGCTTAGCTGCGATTCCGTATCGCCTAAGTTAAAAACCACTCCGGGTGAGGACACCATCCAAACTCGAGGGCTTAGATGCGATTCCGTATCGCCTAAGTTAAAAACCACTCCGAGTGAGGACATCATTCACACTCGGGGGCTTAGCTGTGATTCCGTATCACCTAAGTTAAAAACCACTCCGAGTGAGCACATCGTCCACACTCGGGGGCTTAGCTGTGATTCCGTATCACCTAAGTTAAAAACCATTCCGAGTGAGGACATCATCCACACTCGAGAGCTTAGCTGCGATTCTGTATCGCCTAAGTTGAAAACTCTTCCGAGTGACGAGCGCTTCTCTCACTTGGGGGGCTTAGCCGCGAACAAGTTTTCGCCTAAGTTAAAAACCCTGCCGAGTGAATAGCATCCCATTCACTCGGAAACTTAGCTGCGAACCAGTCTTCGTCTAAGTTAAAAACTCTCCCAAGTGACGAGCACTCCTCTCACTCGGGAACTTAGCCGCGAGTCAGACCTCGCTTAAGTTAAAGGCTGTTCTGAGTGACAGGCAACACTTTCACTCGGAAACTTAGTTGCGAACCAGTTTTCGCCTAAGTTCAAAATTCTTCCAAGTAATGAGCATCCATCTCACTCAGAAACCAAACAAACTTAGCCAAGCAAAGGATTGGAAAGCAAACATGCAAACATTGTCTCTATCAGACCCCCGCCGATGCAAGCACTCGACGGCGGTCTCGGGGACTACACCCAGTGGGTGCACTCAGCGTGCCCCCACTGGACCTACTATCACTCGACCAGGTCTGGCCTGTCGAGTGACAGGCGACTATCAAAACAAATCTAAGACCCGTGCCGATGTCACCGCCATTCGACAGCGGTCTCGGGGACTACACCCAGTGGATGCACCCAGCGTGCCCCCACTGGACTAGAAACCACTCGACTAAGACCTGCTCTACTCGAGGGGAAAACAAGCAAGTATGCACCAAAAGAAAACGCATATCAAGACAGAATTGATCAGGGTGAATGACAAAGATTCCAATCGACGCAGACTTCTGTGAAGCCCTAAAATGCATTCGGAATTTTTGTGTCTTATCAGAACCTGCATCGATCCCTTTTTCACTCGAACCCTGATCCATTCGGGGGCTAATGATGGGGATATGTACCTAGGGTAGGGTCTTAAGCCTGACCTACATACCCTACCTAATGACACCACATTGGAGAACTTAAAGATTACAAGATTACAAGGAAGACTCCGACTGAAATCACCATGACGCATGAGTCACTTGACAGAAAATCCACTCGGAGGTTTCTCCCTCCATTCGACAGTTGCCTTTCACTCGGAAGAACCAGAAGTCAGTCGACCGCAGAAGACCAGAAGCCACTCCAGGGAGGCCAACGGGCAGGCATTCGACTGGTCGCCATAAGTAGCATTTATTACATACGTTATCAATAACGTTCACCTTTATTATCTCGATCGAACCCTTGGTTGCCGGGTATTCATGAGGGGCAGCGCACTCTATATAAGCCACCCCTCCCTTCTGGCACAAAGGGTCGCACCCCCTGTAACTCATACATTCCACACGACAGAAGCCTCTCCGGAGCACGAGACGTAGGGCTGTTATCTCCACCGCGGGAGGCCCAAACTCGCTAAAACACTCGTGTCACCCATTTGCATCTTGATAGATCATGCTCCGTTATCCTACCCCTCTCTATTGTCGGAATCGTTCCCACGACAGCGGCTCCCGGCGCGTTAGGATCCGGGTCCGCCAGGCCGCCGACTCAAGTGTTGCTGGACTTGATGAATGAGCTGACAGCTCTGATGGGAACCGAAGTCACAGCTGAAAATCAAGCAGACCGCAATGCAGAGATTGCGAGGTTGAAAGAGCAGATGACCAGGGCCCAGGAGGATATCAATGCGATGCAGGTTCATATGAATGCTGAGTCAGAGTTTCTGAAGGTGGAAGCTTTTCGTCTAAATCTGGATCAACAAGCCTCAGAGGCAGTTCTTCGGATGAGTATCAAACCCGCCTGCCTGCGCAGTATGAGCCCAGGAATCTCTTCAACACCCCGGGCGCAGGACCGAATGCACCGCTGGCCGTGACCCGAGCCGCGGAAGTGCCTGGGAACAAGGCAGCGACTCAGCATCGGCAGCCAGACCCGCCCCGCAGGAACCAGACCCCACCGCAGCGTTTTCTGACACCACCTGGTCATTATTCTAACCCGGTGGAGAACGTGATAGCGGCGGCTGCCAGGCTCAATGCGCTCCCTCTCGCTGACGGGACGCCCTTCACCGAAGAAGCACGAAACGCCATTGAGTTATTACAGATAGCGGTGGCTCAGCAGGAGAAGTACACATACAGCCAAAGTCGTGTGCACTCAACCCCCCTTCCAAGCCACAATTATAGCCGACGCATGGAGTCGCCGGTGGTCTCCAGCAGCGAGCGACGTCGCAACCCGCCCTATGATAGCCCGCCCGCTGTCAATGCTCAGGCGATTGTGGATAATGCCAGAGCTCAGCGTGAGGCGGCGGCCGCGGCGGCGTACCAAGAGCCGCCCCCGGTGACCCCTTCAACTTCGGTGGGAGCAGGAGTCACTTCTAAGGCTGTTGGAGTGCCGTGCTTAACGCTGGCTCTACAGAATGAGTGCCCGCCAAAGGATTTTAAGGGTCCACGCAAAGTGCCTAATTACACAGCTGATCTACCCCCAGAAGCCTGGATTGAAAGTTATGAGTTAACCATGGAGATGTTGGACGTCAGTGATGCAGTCTGTGCGAAGTATTTTATCATGATGTTGGAAGGACCAGCCCGAACATGGTTAAAGGGTCTGCCCCCTAATACCATTAATTCATGGGCCAAGTTGAAAGCACGGTTCATCAAGAATTTTCAAGGGACATGCAAGCAGCCTATGACGATCGTTGATTTGGATCATTGTGTGCGGCGCGAGGATGAGTCGGCCCATCATTGGGTCTGGCGGGTCTCAGCCATTATTCACTCATCTGATAATATCACGGCGGCTCAGGCGGTTTTGATTCTGGAGAAGAATTGTCACTTCATGCCCCTCAAGCAGAAGCTTGGACGGCTCAAACGTTCTTGCCAGGACATGGGTGAGCTCATGGCGGCTCTCACCAAATACGCAGATTCTGATAGCACAAAGGATCCTGGCTCTGATGATGAGAAGTCCACTAAGGGTAAAAAGAATGGCAATGGGAAGGGCCAGCAACAGAATGTGGCAGGAAATAACAACCCGGGTAATGGCGGCAAACTGAAGCACCCAGACGGCGGGTCAGATCTGGTGGCCAACACCAACGCTGGGAACAACCGTGCCAAGGGCAATGGTAAACCGCCTTTTGGCAAGGCCAAGCCTTTCAACATGGAGGCAATGCTTAACGACCCCTGCCCAAAGCACAGTCTTCCCAACAAGCCGTCCACTCATGCTTGGAAAGATTGTTATATTATGGGGGAGTTCCGGAATTACAGCCTTAACCAGCATCACGGTAATGGCAATGGACCGCCTGGCGGGTCAAGATCCGGCTCCCATGGGTCAGGTTTCGGTGCGGGCGGCTCAAACTCAGGTTATCGGGGTCAAGGTAACCATGGTGGCCACAACCAACAGTCCGGTAATGGTGGTCAGCAGCAAAACAACCAGTCAGGGTATCAGAGTAACCCGAAGCAGCTTAATGGAGTCCAGTATCATGTCTTCACTATGAGTCTTGACAAACGTGATCAGAAGGTGCGCAAGAGGGCGGTTCATGCGGCAACACCGGCCATTCCGCAGTATTTGAAGTGGTCTGAGCACACGATATCGTGGAGCAGGGAGGATCACCCGCCATGAGTTGATAACCCGGGGCATTTGGCTCTTGTGGTAGCCCCTCAGGTAGGAGGCTACAAGTTCACCAAGGTGCTGATGGACGGCGGTAGCAACATCAACATCTTGTACTATGACACTTTTCGCCGGATGAATCTGACTGACAAGGATCTCAAGCCGTCGTCCACAGTATTTCACCGCGTAGTACCTGGCAAGTTGGCTTGTCCAGTAGGAAAAATTGCCCTCGAGGTGGCTTTTGGTGATGAGTACAACTACAGGGTAGAGACCTTGTGGTTTGAAGTGGTCAAGATCAAGAGCCCATATCATGCTCTGTTTGGGCGGCCGGCTTATGCTAAATTCATGGCTCGGCCCTGTTATGTTTACTTACAGCTCAAGATGCCATGACTGAAGGGGACGATTACGGTGCATGGTGATCGGAAAATTGCTCTCGAGTGTGAGGAAGGTGATGCTGCATATGCAGAGTTAAGCTGTGCTGAAGCGGAGCTGCATATGCAGAGTCAAGCTGTGCTGAAGCGGAGCTCAAGTTTTATAAAGATAATGTTGACCCGGCGGATATGACTCCGTTGAAGAAGCCCAGCACAGAGTCTGACCCGCCCCTGAAATTTGTGGCAGAGGATACAAAGTTGGTGGACTTTGTCCCTGGCGACTCATCGCAGCAGTTCACTATAGGGGCTAATATGGACCCCAAATAGGAAAGCGCGCTCATCGAATTCATCCGTGAGAATTGGGACATCTTCGCATGGAAACCTTCTGACATGCCGGGTGTACCGAGAGAATTCGCTGAGCACCATCTTAATGTGGATCCTAAATTTAAGCGGGTTAAACAGTTCCTCCATCGTTTCAATGAGGAGCGACGTAAAGCTATTGGAGAAGAGGTAGCCCGGCTCTTAGCGGCTGGGTTTATCATGGAGGTTTTTCACCCGGAGTGGTTAGCTAACCCGGTGCTCGTCCTTAAGAAGAACGACACGTGGCGCATGTGTGTGGACTACACAGACCTTAACAAGGCTTGTCCGGTTGATCCATTTGCTCTCCCCCGTATCGACCAGATCATTGACGCAACGGCGGGTTGTGAGAGCTTATGTTTCCTGGATGCTTATTCGGGTTATCATCAGATCAAGATGGCAGTGGAGGACCAGGATAAGACATTTTTCATAACACCTTTTCGAGCTTTCTGTTATCTATGCCTTTCGGGCTTAAAAGTGCTCAGGCGACTTACCAGCGCTGTGTACAGAATTGTCTTCATGGTCAGATCAGGCGCAACGTTCATGCTTATGTGGGCGATATTGTGGTCAAGTCAAGGAAGAAGGAGACTCTGCTTGATGATTTGAAGGAAACTTTTGATAACCTTCGGATCTACAAGATGATGCTTAACCCGGCTAAGTGCGTTTTTGGCGTGCCTGCACGCAAACTTCTGGGATTTTTGGTCTCTGAACGGGGCATTGAAGCTAACTCGGAGAAAATAAAGGCCATCACTTCGCTTTCTAAACCGGCGTGTATTAATGACGTTCAGCGCTTGGCGGGTCGTATTGCCGCCTTAAGCCGATTCATAAGCCGCCTGGGAGAGAAGGCTATCCCTTTATTTTAGATGATGAGGAAGACAGATGATTTCGTCTGGAGTGATGCTGCCAATGATGCGTTGGAAGCACTCAAAAAACAGATAGCTGAGCCGCCCATCTTGGCTGCTCCCGTCGACAAAGAGCCACTGCTCCTGTATGTGGCGGCTAATAACAAAGCTGTCAGCGCGACAGTTGTTGTGGAGCGCAAGGAGGCATGCAAAGAATACCCAGTCCAGCGGCCGGTTTATTACGTCAGTGAAGTTTTGACCGAGTCCAAGCAAAGGTACCCGCATTGGCAGAAGCTGGTGTTTGGAGTGTTCATGGCGAATTGCAAGCTGAAGCATTATTTCCTTGGACATCCGATCACGGTGGTTAGTTCTGCTCCTTTGGGAGATATCATTCAAAATAGAGAGGCCACCGGCAGGATTGCTAAGTGGGTAATTGAGCTTGTACCTCTTAATTTGAGATATGTGCCTCGAACAGCTGTCAAGTCTCAAGCCCTGGTAGATTTTATCAATGATTGGACAGAGTGTCAAGCACCTGAGGAAAAGTCGGACAACACGTATTGGACAATCCACTTTGACGGATCCAGACAGTTGGAAGGTTCAGGGGCTGGAGTTGTTTTAACCTCCCCGAGAGGTGATAAATTTTGTTATGTATTAAGGTTAATGTTTCCTTGTACTAACAATGCAGCTGAGTATGAAGCTTTGCTCCACGGACTCCGTGTGGCCAAGGAGATGAACTTGAGCCGGGTCAGATGTCTAGGCAACTCAGACCTCGTGACTCAACAAGTGTCAGACACGTGGGACTCTAAAGACCCTCGTATGGCGGCTTATCGCCAGGCGGTTGATGTCATTGCTGACCACTTTAAGGGTTATCAGGTGGATCACATTGATCGCCGGAAAAACGAGGCGGCCGATGCACTGTCCCGGCTGGGGTCTCAGCGTAAGCCGGTGCCGCCTAATGTGTTTCTTGACGTGTTGCACCACCCATCGGTCAAGCTACCTTCTGAGGAAGATCTTGCTATACCTGACCCGGAAGGACAGTTGGTGGCGGCTCTTCGAGCTATTCCTGATTGGACGCTGCCTTACCTGGTGTATATGACTCGTGGCGAGTTACCTGAGGATGAGACTTTGGCACGACAGATCACGAGGCGATCTAAGTCCATGACTATTGTCAATGGTGAGTTACATAGATGCAGCGTGACTGGTGTTTTTCAACGTTGTGTTTCTCCTAAGGAAGGTCGTGAAATCTTACAAGAGATACATGCTGGCGACTGCGGTCATCACGCTGGATCTAAATCCATGGTGGCCAAAGCTTTTCGGCACGGTTTTTACTGGTTGACAGCTCATGCAGATGCGGAGGATATAGTTAGCAAGTGTGATGGGTGTCAGAAATTCGGACAACGTGCCCATGTGCCAGCTCAAGAATTGCGGATGATTCCTATCACTTGGCCATTTGCGGTCTGGGGGTTTGATATGGTTGGACCTTTTAAGAGGTCTAAGGATAAGAAGACCCACCTTTTGGTGGCAGTTGATAAGTTTACCAAGTGGATTGAGGCGGAGCCAGTCAGCAAATGTGATGCAGCAACAGCAGTTCAGTTCGTCAAAAAGCTGATTTCCCGTTTTGGTTACCCCCACAGTATCATCATGGATAACGACACAAATATGTCCAAGGGAGCTATGAAAGAGTTTTGTGAAAGTGAACACATCTGCCTCGATGTCTCTTCGGTGGCCCATCCGTAGTCTAATGGTCAAGTAGAGCGTGCTAACCAGGAAATTCTGAGAGGGATCAAACCCCGGCTTATGGTTCCTTTGGAATGAACGCCGGGTTGTTGGGTTGAGGAGCTACCTTCAGTTCTTTGGAGCATTAGAACCACCCCCAATAGGTCCACAGGCTACACGCCTTTCTTCATGGTCTATGGCGCGGAAGTAGTTCTCCCTAGTGATATTCGTCATGACTCGCCTAGAGTGGTGGCTTATGTGGAAACTGATAATGAGGCGGCACGTCAGGACACACTGGATGCTTTGGATGAAGAGCGGGATCTTGCAGCAGCACGATCGGCGATTTACTAGCAAGATCTGCATCGCTATCATAGCCGCAGGGTTAAAACCAGGACGTTCCAAGAGGGCGACTTGGTGCTTCGCTTGATTCAAGATCAGACAGATATGCATAAGTTGTCACCCCCTTCGGAAGGACCTTTTGTGGTCAGCAAGAATCTCAACAATGGGTCATATTATCTCATTGATGTACGGAAGAGCGACCAATCACGTACTTCTGGGGAGGAGACTATCAGGTTGTGGAACATTGCTCATCTTCGGCCTTACTACACTTGAGTCATTGGCTCTCATCAACGTACATATCTCTGTCATTGTATATACCTTTTTTTAATATAATAAAGCCGGCATCCTCATAATTCGGGGCCTCTGTCATTTTCGTCCAATGATCTCCATGCAAGAGTTACTTATTCAGTCACTTTGTCGGAGAAACGACACCTATGGGATCGAGAGGATCCCGTTACGATTCGGCAAGGGGAAAGGTTTGTACAGAGAGCAGAACTGACGATCAACACGCAGGGATTTTACCCAGGTTCGGGCCGCAAAGATGCGTAAAACCCTACTCCTGCTTCGTTGTATTAGGTGTGTTCTGGCTCAGTTGTAGGAGCGCTACAGTACTTAGCAGCTACACATGCAGAATGAGCTCTAAAAGATCCGACCCCCCTGTAGCTACGCCTTGGGCCTCCTTTTATACTCTCGAAGGGGTCACCAACAGTGGCGAAGTACAAAGGTGGCGTACAGTAACTACAAGAGGTGTAAAGTTGCTACAGTGCTATCATACCTAACACTGACGGTTTAGGACAAGAACATTAAATGCTCCGTTGAGGTGTCCCTTAGCGTCTTGGGGCTGGAAAAAGGGGCCGTCCCATCAGCACCGCTTAAGCTCTTCCACCACTAGCGTCCGACACGCACCCAGGAGGACAACAGCTAAACGACAAGCTGGTCGCTGCACTGGAGCGATAACAGAATGGCTAGGTCTTGCCGGGTGCGAGCCTTGCCGGGGCTACAAGCCATCCCGGCAAGATCTTGCCGGGGCTCCAGCCCCTAGTCTTCTATCTTCTGGTTATTGCTTTATCTTGAATGCCTTCTTGGCTTGGTCTGTCGGCCGCAGGGATCCCGCCGCAGTTGCCCGCGCACAAGTCTGGGTAATAGATACCCTGGTTCTTTGTACACTGACAGGAGCCCCCGGGCCTGGGCCATACATGCGCGCGCGGCGCTGTTGGGCTAGGCCCAAAACAGTGCGTGGGCACACATGGCCATAGTAATGATGATGGTTGATGACTTTTTTCCATGACGCATAGTAACTGCAGGTCTTGGGTATATCGGAGCGAGGCGGTCCGTCTTCTTCCTCGGGAGGAGAAACGAGGAACAGGGCAGCGCCCGCTCGCTTCCACATTAACGTCTTGGATGACGCGCCCTGAGTGACACGTGTTGTCCAGGATTACGAAGGGTCAGCCTCCCTCCTCCTCCAGCACTCAGCCCTATAAAAAGGGGGGGCGAGGGAAGAAGAAGAGGAACACTCATCTGCAATCCTCCACTCTCCTGCTGCTCAGTTCTTCCTCCTTCTGTCTTTCGCCACCTCCTTCGCTGCGCCGCCACAAGATGGGAGAGGACGCGGCCGCGCCCGTGGTTCCCTTAGCGCTACGAGGAGCAGCCCTCGGACCCCAGCATACGTGGTGGTGACGATGGCGGGTCCAAGCTCCCATGGAAGGTCTGCATCCCGAGGCCGCATGAGGGCGGCCCTGGCGGGGCGCGGTGGCCGCAGCAGCGTGCCTCTTCCGCAACCCCACGCGGGGATCCACGCGGGAGAGGAGGTGAAGGAGTTCGTCGTGGTCCTCACCCGCCGGCTCCGGAGTTGGCTGCGCCTCCCTGACCCTTTCGCAAGGGCCGTGGAGAGCAACCGGCCCCGTGGCTTATGGCTCCACGCGGACGGCTGCAGCAATGGTCCTTGGTGGGTGGCAGTTGACCTCACCCCCGGAAGCGCCATGTTCCTGACGAGGGGATGGAAGTCATTCGCCCGCTCCCGTGGCCTCACCCCGGGGCAGCTGCTTCACTTCAAGCTCATCGATCCCGCCACTCTCTCCGTGAAGTTCTTCGGGGTGACCGGCGTTCGCTTGGAGTGCTGCGCTGAAAGTTCAAGCGACAGCGACTTCAACTCCTCCAGCGACAGCGACGACGAAGACAGCGTCATTGGCATGAAGAACGAGGGCTCCGACTAGGCACGCTTGGCGCCGTAGTTAGGTCCCGACGTTCCATCCGCGAGAGCTTGTTTCCGGATCAATCGCCGCGTCGCAGTAGTAAATCTCTTTTGATGTATCAGATCGCACCCAATGTAGTCCTTGAATGTTCAAGAAGAAATGCACTGGGTATTAATCTTTTAAAAATCCTTGCTTAAAAATCCTTCGCTCTTGTATGTATCTTTGTTTCTTGCTGTCCCCCCGACAAGTGCCTTGCCGGGAAGGTCTCTGGCATGTCCTCAACGGGAGCGCAACACTCCGAAGAGGTGCACTTGCCGGATGTCTTGCCGGATCTTCAGCTTCCAGTAATGTGGACGAACAAAGCGGAATGTCGACAAGAGTCGCGGGCCCAAGAAGAAAACACCGCGGCCTGTGATGAAGAGCCAGCCCCCGATACTTTCCCATAAGGGGTACCGCGAGTGCGATGCTCGATTCATACACCCATTCTTGCCATTGCTACTATCCACTGCAGACGTCATCTTGCGCCTGCCACAAGACTTGCCGTAGATAACTTCAACTGCC
This sequence comes from Elymus sibiricus, assembly GCA_039707655.1. Lineage (NCBI taxonomy): Eukaryota > Viridiplantae > Streptophyta > Magnoliopsida > Poales > Poaceae > Elymus > Elymus sibiricus. The sequence continues at coordinate 292,669,599 of CM077671.1, read as the reverse complement.
CGTGCACCCCGCCAGGCCTTGCCGCAAGACTCCGGCAAGCCTTGTCGCAGGTATAGCCTCGACCGAGCCTCGACCGTCCGTGCACAAGTGCGGGGTACTAAGGGACCCAACTTTAGTACACCGACACCGGAGCCCCCGGGCCTGGGCCATACACGGGCGCGCGGCGTCGTTGGGCCAGGCCCAAACAGTGTACGGGTACACGTGGCAGGAGTTACCTTCCGCAATCATTCCTTTTACTACGCCACCCACGACGCCCATTAAATGCGAGACGTGGGAGACGTGCGCGGCGCGGCCGTTACAGCAGTGCGCTTGCGAAGCATTTCAGTATTATTTTAGTAAAGAGGCAGCCCCGCGTCTTCCCCATAAAAAGGAATCCGCAGGGGCGCGGCTCATTTACCTCTCATCTCTTCCAATCTGGGAACTGCCGCCATCTCCTTCCACGAGCCCGAAACAGAGCCTCTCCCATCCCCTCTCCGCTCTCACGCCTTCGCCGTCCTCAGCTTCCACCCTCCATAGCCGCCATGCCGCCCAAGGCAAGCAAGGGCAAGAAGGTGGCGGAGAACAAAATGGCAGAGATGCGGAAGGAGCACATTGTCTTCGCACCTGTGCTTGACGCGGAGGCCTTGAAGGAGCAGTACCAGTTCATGTGGGCGGCCGCGACGACGGCGCATCCGGCCACCGCCGTGAGTCCAGGTTCTTCTCAGGGCGGCCCAAAGAAATACTACTTTTTTGCCGATTACTTCTATTGCGGACTCTGCCCCCCTTTCTCCGATTTCTTCAAAGACATTATGCACACCTACGGCTTCCAACTCTTGGATTTCACGCCGAATGCCGTGACATGTATGTCCGTTTTCGCTCACCTTTGTGAAAATTTTGCCGGAGTAGTACCCAGCACCGCCCTTTTTCGCCACTACTTTATCCCTCGTATCGAGAAAGGCGAGGCCCTTTCCGGTTCCGTCACTTGGATCCCACGGACAGGAACAAAGGAGGTCTATCCAGACGGGGCCTTCCGCAAGAAGTGGGAGGAATGGCGGGGCAGATTGTGCTGGGTTCGAGAGACAGAAGAATCAGAAATCCAGTCCTTCTGCTTGCCGCGGGAGACAAAGATAGTCCGCAACAATGACTGGAGCGCCTTCGACCCTGAAGATGCAAAGCTCACAGTCGCAACCACAAGGATTCTCCGCCTCAGAGCTGTCGGGCTCTCAGTAGATATGATAGGCGCTGATTTCCTTCGCCGACGCATTGCCCCTTTGCAGAACAAAGGGAGGCCAGCTTGGCAGTTCAAGAATGCGGCAGACATCATGAGGCTGCGCCCCGGGTTGGATAACAATCTAACACTTATGCAGCACGCATCCCTCTGCCAAAAATTGTTCAGGGGTGAACTGGTGCGTGATCTGCCGGCAAGCATAGTTCCCTTGTGCAACAACTCTTCTCTGGGCCCAATCATTGCTATGATGCCAGTATTGGATGCCCACAGCCTTGACGGAACCTGGATCGAGCCTCCCGTAGATCAGGTGCAACAATTCTTTGACGACCTGACGGAGAAGCCAATCCGCGCGGAAGAAGACCTCGTCCGTGCCACCACCGAAAGGGAAATAGAGTATATCGCCAGCAGGGTGGAGGAGGCAGGCCTTGCCGCGGAGGCCGGCAGCGCTGGCTTCATGGAAACGGAGACCAATGAAGAGGAAACGCTGCCGGATGAAAATCTTGCCGGGCAGAGCGAAACTGTTGAAGAACAGGGCAGCACATCTGCCGGGGACCATTCTGCCGAAGATGCGGTCGAGGAGGAACCGCTCGAGGAGGCCCCAACTCTTAAGCCAAGGAGCAGACGCGTCCTTCGGAGCGCCACTTCTGGGGTCCCAGCCCGCCAAGCTTCTTCAAGTAGTACAGCCCCCGGCAAAGGGGCGGCCGGCAAGGCTACGCAGCGGCAAGAAGCTCCTCAGCAACCTGCGCCTGCCGTAGCCAAACGACCCAGGAGTACCCCTCCACCTCCTCCCACGGCCACAATGGTGGAAGTCGCTTTTGACCTCTCTGCTCTGAGCTCGGGAGAAGAAGAGGAGGAGTAAGGATCTTGCCGCATCCTTTATCTTCCGAATTTGCGATTTATTTCAACTCATTTGCTTTGCTTTGGCTTGTCTCTGCAGGGATACAGAGACTCTGGCGCAGAGGGTGGCGAAGAGGGCCAAGACCTCGACGGGCGAGGAGCCGCCGGCGAGCACCTCTAGTGCGCCGGAGATGATCACCACCAACCCGGAGCCTAGCCCGCGACGCAGCCCTCGTCTCAGCCCCCGGCGCAGCCCCCAGCGTGAGTCTATTACTCACTTTCCGCTGGCAAGTGCCGGGGTGTGCATCTTTACTGCTGACATCGCTAGGCGTGCAGGAGGAGAGCAGCGACAAGGAGAACCATCAGAGGCCACCCCTGATATGCCGCCTCCATCAACCACGCCGCCCAGAGATGGATCACCGGCAAGGACTTCCTCTAGCGTATTCTACCGCGACGAGGAAGAGCCGACGAGCATGGGCACCGGCAGCTCTACGCCGGCAACCAATGTTGGCACAGGTACTTGCTACTCTGTTTTCTTTCTTTTTTTGTCTTCTTGAACTTCCATCTCAATCTCATCTTGATTTGTTTTCTTTCTTGTTCCCCAGACATTCCCTCGGCGGAGCAAATGGACGTTGACACCGTCATCGAGGAGACCGCCAGGGATGCTGCCGCCGAGGCCGGCAGGCTTGCCGCTGAGGAGGCCGCCAAGAGCGCTGCCGCCGAAGCCGCCAAGGATGCCAGCGCTGAAGCCGCCAGGGCTGCGCAGGAAGAGGCCGCCAAGGAATCCGCTGAAAGAGCCGGCGAGGAGGCTAGTGGCCGTACTGACGGCATCCCTACCGCAGGAGCGCCAGGCGCTACGCCGGACACAGAGCCCCCAGCTGCCGGGGAGGCAGCTGTTGAGGAACAACCACCAACATCCAAGCCCCCTCGTCAAGCAAGTACCTCAAGATCGGCGACAACTTGTTCGTCAGCATCCCCGGCACGACAGGTACCAGGGCGCCAACCAAAGGGGAGGTCTTTGATAAAGACGCCATCGCTGCTGCCGGGCTCAAGATCGTTGGCGAACCAAGTGCCAGCGGCAGCAAAACTGAAGAGGAGAAACTCCTCCAGGCCATGAGCGACAACTACCAGAAACTCCAAGCACTCCATCGCGCTCGAAAGGAGAAGCTAGACTCCAGGGCAGCAGTTGCCGACAAGGTGGAGGCAGATTTCCATAAGCGCGTTGAAGAAACTCAAGGTTGGTTTGCCGAAGCCTATTAGGAGTTGAGGTCAGGCCAAGTGCAGTTGAGCCAAAGATGGGATGATCTCCTCCTGAAGCAACCCGATGTTGAAAAAGCACAGGAGGAGGCCAAACAGCAAGCTGCTGCAGACGAAGCACGCCTGAACGAGCTTCGCGTTGAACTTAAGGCCCATGACGAAGAACTTGAAGCTCGAGAGAAGGCACTCGCCGACAAGCTCCGCGCCAAGGACGAGGAGATCGAAAGGCTTGTCGCACAGCGGACCCAGGATTTGGAGCTGAAGCACAAGGAGACGCTCGAGGCCCTGACCACAGATCACGCCGGCAAGTTAAAGGAGGCAGTCGACGCTGCCGGAGCTGCGGAGGCCGCCAAGAACCTGCTGGAGGAGAAAGTGAAGAAGCTGGAGGCAGATGTCGAGGACCACGGCAAGAAGATCTCAACACTCGAGACCGAGAGAGACAAAGCTCTCCACAGCCTGATGGAGACGCAGGTCGCCGTGTCCAACAAGACCAAGGAGCTCTCCACAGCTAATGAGTCCATCGCTGATCTGAAGGTGAAACTGTCCACGCTGGAGGAAACTCTGGGGACCGCCAAAGCTCAAGAGAAGACCTTGGTCAAAAGTCTCCGGGACGAGGAGGAACTGGTCAAAAGCGCCGCTGTCGCCCATAATGACTATGTGCATGGAGTGGAAATCTGGACTGAGAAGCTTGCTGACGTCGCGGAGAAGCTTGCCGCACAACTGTCCATCATGGGCCTGCAAGATCACAGGCAGCCTCTTGACGACAGGGTGACCCCGAGCGCCAAGCTGACCATGTTCTTCGACCGTGTGCTTGCGGCCCTGGAGCAGCTCCATTCTGACCGAACAACTCATCTGGCCAGCGAGTCCCGCAAGCTCTGCCAAGCTGTCCTCCGCAAAGTGCTCACCAAGGTGGTCTACAAAAATCCCGACATCAACCTCACCAATGTCCTTGACCGCCTGCCGAAGAATGCAGATCTCAAGGCGACAGAAGAGCTTGTCGCGCCCATCGTCGACAGGGTGAGCCAAGTGAAGAGAGTCGAAGGCGATCGCCGGGATTAACTGTTCTGTTCCTTGCCGCCGCCATTTCATGTCAAAGACAATATCGCCTTATGTTAGAATCGCGACAGCTATCATTGTAATATAACTTGCTATGTTCTGGATGAATGCTATGCTATTCCCCTTGCTTAATTTCCTTCTGTATGTATTCGCCCTACGCTTGTTTGGAAACTTGCCGGTGCGCACACCCTTGCCGTGAGCACTAGGTGCGGGACTTTAGCAGCCTGCTGGCGGGGCCGCTTCCGGCAAGAGACCTTGGTGTTTTTAGTGCAGCCACCTAAACTGTTGAGCGGACTCGAACCAGGATAAGGGCGCAACCGATCTCAACAAGGTTCCTTCGCGTGCAGGTTTTCCATACAAGAATTGAAATCGTTCAAGGAGAACAACAGAAAAATTTGTTCAAAGTTTCTGCAACTTATCTTTTGGTTGCTGTACTTCTTCCGGCAAGATGTCTCCTTGAACATCGCCTGTCGGTATCCATACCATCCTATCCCCCCGGCAAACTTGCATGCGAGGGAACCTTCTGTCTTTTGAGAAAAAGAAAGAAGAGAAAATAGAGATATGGAACCTTGGCGGTTCGTTAGCACTTGCTGGAGGTAAGTGTAATACAATATCTTAGATAGACATGCATATAAATAAACATGAAAATCGACAAGAATTGCGAAACACTTAAGCTTTATTTAACTACGCACAGGATCTGCGCCTGGCTTTGTACAAAGGATTACATGCTACAACGGCAAGACTTGTACAAAAGGGGTTGCCGGGAAACCCGGCAACCGCGCCTTATGGATAGAACTTACGAAGATGCTCGATATTCCAGGAGTTGCTCACCGGAATACCGTCTTCGGTCTCCAGGCGGACTGCGCCAGGCCTGGTGACTCGTACTACCCGATAAGGGCCTTCCCACTTCGGCGTCAACTTGTTGGAATTCTTGGCCGACTGAACGCGCCGAAGAACAAGGTCGCCTTCCTCAAGACTTCGGGCATGAACCTTGCGGCTATGATAGCGGCGCAAAGCTTGCTGGTAGCGTGCAGCTCGCACAGCAGCCTGAAGATGATCTTCCTCAAGGAGCAACGCGTCATCTTGCCGCAGCTGCTCTTGCTCAAGCTCATCATAGGCGAGCACTCGAGGTGACCCGTATGTGAGTTCCGCGGGGAGAACTGCTTCCGCCCCATATACTAGGGAGAAGGGTGTCTGGCCGGTAGCTCGATTTGGTGTCGTCCTGATTGACCAAAGAACCACCGGCAACTCATCAACCCAGCGCCTTCCGCACTTGCGCAGCCTGTCGAAAGTCCTTGTTCTGAGTCCTCGCAATACTTCAGCATTAGCCCTTTCTGCCTGTCCGTTGCTCCTCGGGTGGGCAACAGAAGCAAAACAAATCTTGCCGCCAAGGTCTTGGACATACTGCATAAAGGTGTGGCTCGTGAACTGTGTGCCGTTGTCGGTGATGATCTTGTTGGGTACTCCAAAACGGCAAACTATTCCCTTGAAGAACTTGACGGCTGACTGTGCTGTCACCTTCCTCACTGCTTCCACTTCCGGCCACTTTGTAAACTTGTCGATTGCTACGTACAAGTATTCAAAGCCCCCGGTAGCACGGGGAAAAGGGCCCAAGATGTCGAGCCCCCAGACCGAAAATGGCCACGAGAGAGGTATTGTCTGAAGAGCTTGAGCTGGTTGATGTAACTTCTTTGAATGGAACTGACACGCTTCACACTTGGTTACTAGTGCAGTTGCATCCTGGAGAGCAGTGGGCCAAAAGAAACCTTGCCGAAATGCCTTACCGGCAAGATCTCTTGATCCTATGTGGGAGCCACATATGCCTCCATGTATCTCTGCCAACAGCTCTAGTCCATCCTCCCGAGAAATGCATTTCAATTTCACACCGTTCGGCCTATTTCTGTACAGGACATTATCCACAAACTGGTACATTTTCGACCGGCAGGCTACTTTCTCTGCTTCTTCTTTCTCTTCGGGGAGTTCTCCTATCTGAAGGAAATGGACGATGTGTTGTGCCCATGCTGGAGCCTGAGGCTCGACGGCAAGGATTAAAGGCAAATCTTCTGCCGCGGGAGCAGTTGTCTCGACAGCGAGGGCCTGAGACCCTGCCGGATCTTGCCGTTCCCCGGCAAGCTTGGCGGGAGCGTTTGTCTCGACGGCGAGAGCCTGAGGCCCCGCTGGAGCCTGTCGCTCACCGGCAAGCTTGGCGTTGTTTCCGGCAACTTCCTTGCCGGCGGCTTCTGGGAGCTCTGCCGGGAAGTACTTGCCGGAACTCAATTTTCTTCTTTTCTCTTGCCCCATTGATGGTGTCACGGACGGTTGAGTCAGTCGAAGCACAAAAGTTCCTGGTTCCACGGGTAACTTAAGGGCAACGCGCTTTGACAAGTCATCAGCAATGTTGTTTTCTGCACGAGGAACGTGTTCCATTTGCAGACCGTCAAAACGCTCTTCCAACTTTCTCACTTCATCTACATAAGCTTCCATCAACGGGCTCTGATAATCTTTGTTGACTTGCCTGACGACAAGCTGAGAATCACCCCTGACGATAAGTTTCTGGATTCCAAGGTCTGCCGCGATCCTGAGACCGGCAAGCAGCCCTTCATACTCGGCGGTATTGTTCGTTGACCTCTCCCGGGAAAAGTGCATCTGAACCACATATTTGAGGTGCTCTCCGGTGGGTGCAACAAGCACTACGCCAGCACCGGCGCCTTGCAGCGAGAAGGCCCCATCAAAATACATGATCCATTCTTGATTTGTTTCCTTGCCGGGGAGAGTTGACTCTGGAACTTCTTCTCTGGTGTTGGGGTCCATTCTGCAATGAACTCCGCCAAGGCTCTGCTCTGAATGGTCGAAGTACTTTCAAACTTGAGACCAAAGCTTGACAGCTCCAAAGCCCGTTCCACAATCCTGCCAGTAGCATCTGGATTCCGCAAAATCCGCTGCAACGGAAAGCGAGTGATGACGGTGATCTCATGTGCTTGAAAGTAATGGCGCAGCTTCCTCGAGGCCATAAGAAGGCCGAAGAGCAGCTTCTGCACACCAGAATATCTTGATCTAGCCCCCCTGTAAAAGGGAGCTGACAAAATAAACCGGGCGCTGCACCATCTTCTTCTTTATTGCTTGACTTGGCCGCGCAGACTCAACCTTGTCGGCATCAGATCCTGCCGGGGAAGGCCCTAGCTCGTCACTTGGCGCTCTTGGTGTTGGCGCTGCTTCTTCGTCAACTTCTCTCTCCGCCACCAACGCAGCAGTCACCACTTGATTTGTTGCCGCTAGATACAGCAGCAACGGCTCTTGTGGCTTTGGCGCGACCAGCACTGGCGGAGAGGAGAGGTACCTCTTCAAATCCTGCAGCGCTGCCTCCGCTTCCGGAGTCCATTTCATTGAACCTGCCTTCTTCAAAATTTTGAAAAAGGGCAGGGCGCGCTCAGCAGATTTTGAAATGAACCTACTCAGAGCAGCAACGCAGCCGACAAGACGGCGCACATCCTTGACACGTCTTGGCGCTTCAATTTGCTCAATTGCTTTGATCTTGTCAGGATTTGCTTCAATTCCACGCTGAGATACAAAGAACCCGAGAAGCTTGCCGGATGGGACGCCGAACACACACTTCTCAGGGTTGAGCTTCAAGTTGATCTTGCGCAGATTTGCAAATGTTTCTTCTAAATCTGATATGAGCGTTGCCTTGTCTTTGGTTTTGACCACTATGTCATCCATATATGCTTCCATATTTCTATGTAGCTAGGGCTCAAAACCAATCTGGACTGCTCTTGCAAATGTAGAACCAGCACTTTTCAACCCGAAAGGCATACGCAAAAAGCAGTACGTACCACATGGGGTGATAAATGCGGTCTTCTCTTCGTCTTCCTTGGACATGAAAATCTGATGATAGCCTGAATAGGCATCAAGGAACGACAACAAGTCGCAGCCGGCAGTGGAGTCCACAATTTGGTCGATGCGCGGCAAGGGAAAAGGATCTTTTGGACAGGCTTTATTGATATCTGTATAGTCAATACATAGCCTCCATTTTCCATTCGCCTTGCGCACTACAACTGGATTGGCCAACCATGTTGGATGAAGTACTCCTCTAACCAAGCCTGCTGCTTCTAACTTCTTAATTTCCTCGGCAATAAACTGTTGCCGCTCCAAAGCTTGCTTCCTGACCTTTTGCTTGATGGGCCGCGCGTGTGGACAGACGGCAAGGTGGTGCTCAATCACCTCCCTGGGAACACCGGGGATATCAGATGGTTGCCATGCAAACACATCGACATTCGCCCGCAGGAAGGCAATGAGCGCGCTTTCCTATTTGCTGTCGAGGGTGGAACTTATGGTGAAAGTTCCCCCCGTGCCATCTTCCTTGGCGGGCACCTTCTTGGTCTCTGGCGGAGTAGCCTTGGACTTCTTGCTCTTGCCGGTGGAGCTCTCAGGCACATCCTCAACGGGAGCGCAGCACTCCGAGGAGGTGCGCTTGTCGGAATGTGTGCGAGAGGCCTTGCCGGTCTTCTTCCCCCCGGGAGCTTCAGCGGCAGGAGCAAGTGCCTTGGCGGCAGATGCTGCAACTGCATCCCGGTAGAGCTGATCGGTGCAAATGAGCGCGTCCTTCTTGTCGGAACCGACAGTGATAACGCTCATCGGCCCAGGCATTTTCAGCACATTGTAGGCGTAGTGTGATGCCGCCATAAACTTGGCCAGTGCTGGGCGGCCAAGGATCCCATTATACGGTAATGGTATCTTGGCGACGTCAAACACAATCTTCTCCGTCCTGAAGTTTAAGTCACTGCCAAATGTTACCGCCGGCGTGATCTTTCCCTTGGGTTGGCTCCTTCCTGGATTGATCCCTTGAAACGAGCCTGTCTCCTCGAGATCTCCATCAGGAATTTGCAATCTCTTGATTACCTCGGGTGAGATCAAGTTCAGACCGGCCCCACCGTCAACTAACATCTTCGTCACCTTGAGGTTGCGAATCGTTGGAGAGACCAACAATGGCAAACACCCAACCGCAGTTACGCGATCAGGGTGATCCTCAACGTCGAAGATGATAGGCGTATTGGACCACTTCAAAGGCTTCCGGGCGTCGACAGATGGCTCAGTCGCATTAACCTCACGCGCCCACTGTTTAAGTTGGCGGTGGGAAGAATGCAACGAGGCGCCTCCGTCAACGCACATGGCGTCCGTCGCTTTCTGGAACTCTTGCTCACTGGATTCATAGTCCTCCTCCATGTCATCATCACCCCCCTCTTGCTTGTCGCGGCCTCGAGCGGGCCGGTCCTTCTGTTGCTTGGCCTTGCCGCGGCGACCTCCTCGGCCACCGCGCTTCTTGCCGGACCCTCCAGCACCATCTTGAGCTTTCTCCTTATCTCGCCTCTCGTATTCGGCCTTCTGCTTCTCGACAAGCTGCTCAACTTGCCGGCAGTCCTGGAGATCATGGCCCTTGGTGCGGTGGATCTTGCAATACTGCTTGCCAGAGCCGTCTGGCTTGTCGGCAGCCGCCAAGGCCTGGCAGGAGGCACACCCGGCAACATCCTTGCTGGGGCCGTCAACCTTGGCCTTCTTGGCGGTGCCGGGGTTGCCGGACCCCTCGACAGCAAGCACGGCCTTGCCCTTGCGCTTCCTGTTGTGGCGCCGACCCTTCTTTGTCGGGGCGGCAGCGTCTTCATCATCGGAATCGGCCCCTACGCCAGTATCCTCGCCGGGGAGCCTCCTCCCTTCTTCAGCGCGCGCACACTTATCTGCCAGAGCGTAAAGCTCGGCAACATCCTTGACCTTGTTCATTGCCAGCTCTTCCCGCATCCTACGGTTGCGCACGTTCTGATGGAACGCGCTGATGACAGCGGTAGGATGAACGTCTGGAATGTTGTGATGTATGCGGCTGAATCTCTGGATATACTTGCGTAGGGTTTCGCCCTCCTTCTGGGGGATGAGATGTAGATCACTCTCCTGGCCAGGAGCTTGATGGCCTCCGATGAAGGCGCCAACAAACTCGTGGCACAGATCTGCCCAGGAAGAAATGGATCCTTCCGGCAAATGCATCAACCACGACCTGACGTTGGGCTTAAGCACCAACGGGAAGTAGTTGGCGAGTATCTTGTCGTCACGACCCCCGGCAGCCTGCACCGCAATGGTGTAGATGCTCAGGAACTCTGACGGGTGAGTCTTGCCGTCGTATTTCTCCGGGACCTCCGGCTTGAACATGCGGGAATTGGGCCAATGGACTCGCCGCAGCTCACGGGTAAACGCTGGACAACCCACCTCGTAAGGTAGATCGACAGGATACCCCGGCGCTGACTTGTCTATAGTGGGCCCCGCGCGCTTGTCAGATTGATGGCGCGCTTCCCGACACCGCTCGATAGTGGTTCGAGCGTCTTCCTTGCCTCGCTCCCGAAGAACTTGACGTTGATCGCGGCGAGTACGCGGGTCGGACAACGCCGTGGAATCGTCATCACGGGTGTTGACCCGCCGAGTCAGCGTCCGCTGCTGCCGCTGTGGAGGAGAGTGCACCGTAGTCGTACCGCCTACAGTCTTCTCACCGCCGACGCGCGCCGGCTCGATGGACTGCCGCCGCGAGGGTTCCGCCTGCTCCGGCTTTTCTTCGTTGGCAAGGCCGACGAGGCTCTGAATGGCAGCTCTCCATTCGTCGAGCTAGTCCGCAGCAGGAGGAAAGTTCAGAAGTAGCTGCGCGCGTGCCAGCGCTTCTGCTCGTGTAGGCGGCGGCGACAGGTGCGAGGAACGTGACGTGCTCTGACTCCCAACTATGTTGGAAGGAGCTACATCACGGTCCCGCGACCGTACACCACTTCCGCCAGCACGCGGACGTGCATGCTGGTCTCGCGCATCCCGAGGATGATGCTCAGGAGACTTTCCGTGGGGACGCCCGGGCCCACCAACATCACGGCGATTTTCATCGCGCGCGCCCTGAGAAGGTCGCGGCACGTGCGCCGGCGTAGGTGTCTTGGAAGGCGCCCTTCCATCTCTGGAGTTCGCTGCGCCGCCTGCTGGCAGCACAGCTCCATCCCTGGATCCAGCGGCGCGAACGACGCCGCTCGCCTGGCTACGATTACCAGAGCGTCGTGGAAGCTCTGGATCTCTACTTCCTCCTCCACCCGCGTCGACACCGTCGCCCGTGCGTGTAGGCACAGGCGCGGCGGACGTGGATGGACCAACCGCCGTGAAACCCTTCCTCTTGGGAGCCATGGCGAAGAAGATGATGAAGAACTGGCGCGCTAATCACCAGATCAGGTCCGCACAACCTCCTGACCCCTACCTGGCGCGCCAAAGATGTCGGAGAAACGACACCTATGGGATCGAGAGGATCCCTTTACGATTCGGCAAGGGGAAAGGTTTGTACAGAGAGCAGAACTGACGATCAACACGCGGGGATTTTACCCAGGTTCGGGCCGCAAAGATGCGTAAAACCCTACTCCTGCTTCGTTGTATTAGGTGTGTTCTGGCTCAGTTGTAGGAGCGCTACAGTACTTAGCAGCTACACATGCAGAATGAGCTCTAAAAGATCCGATCCCCCTGTAGCTACGCCTTGGGCCTCCTTTTATACTCTCGAAGGGGTCACCAACAGTGGCAAAGTACAAAGGTGGCATACAGTAACTACAAGAGGTGTAAAGTTGCTACAGTGCTATCATACCTAACACTGACGGTTTAGGACAAGAACATTAAATGCTCCGTTGAGGTGTCCCTTAGCGTCTTGGGGCTAGAAAAAGGGGCCGTCCCATCAGCACCGCTTAAACTCTTCCACCACTAGCGTCTGACACGCACCCAGGAGGACAACAACTAAATGACAAGTTGGTCGCTGCACTGGAGCGATAACAGAATGGCTAGGTCTTGTCGGCAGGGGCTTGCCGGGTGCGAGCCTTGCCGGGGCTACAAGCCATCCCGGCAAGATCTTGCCGGGGCTCCAGCCCCTAGTCTTCTATCTTCTGGTTATTGCTTTATCTTGAATGCCTTCTTGGCTTGGCCTGTCGGCCGCAGGGATCCCGCCGCAGTTGCCCGCGCACAAGTCTGGGTAATAGATACCCTGGTTCTTTGTACACTGACACACTTGGGGGCTTTCAACTCAATGAGTTTAGCTTTCATACCCTCTTGACCGGCTTAAAAGCCATATTTGAGTTAAACCTGCATGTTTGCAACTTGCTACTCCACCAGGTGACCCGCCGTACGTTTGACAGTCAATCTTTTTTAAGACCCTGAACTTGTCAAAGTTAAAACGGCGGCTTATGTCACGAGAGAGCCGGCTTACAGAGAGCTAGGATAAACTCACATGTCTGTTGTAGTCTCTCCGCTATGTGGCCCGTTCGTACTCTTAACAGTCAATCTTTTTTAAAGACCCTAAACTCGTTAAGGTTAAAATGGCGGATTTATGTCACGTGAGAGCCGGCTTACGGGATTGTAGGCGTTTATGCCTAGCTTCTTTGAAGCAAAAACCTTGAGTTTTCTCAAAAATATAACTAAGAGTTGATCTCTTTTGGTTGTGCCTTCAAAGCCGCCTTACAACAAATGAAGATATACATGTATATACTTTTTGTTTGTTGTCTTGCAGGGATTTTTCATAAGGAGGGTCTAAGTCTTTGGATGACAACTGATCCGGCTTATTGATCAAGCTTACCGCTGCCATGACCCGCCAGAAGGAACCCAAGAGTCCAAACAGAATAAAATTCTATGCTGATTTTTCTTGGACTAGAAGGAACCCAGGAGGCTTCGAGAAGAGGCCAGAAGACCTACGGGTAGGCCACAAGCCACCAGGGCGCGCCCCTGGGGGGGCGCCCCCCTGGCTTGTGGGCCCCCCGTAGCTCCTCCAACCCTAATTCTTCGCCTATAAATTCAGGGATATTCCCCCAATACCAAAGAGAGCCACGATAATACTTTTCCGCCGCCGCAAGCCTCTGTTCCCGTGAGATCCCATCTTGGGGCCTTTTCCGGTAATCTGCCGGGGGGGATTCGATCACGGAGGGCATCTACATCAACACCATTGCCCTTCCGATGATGCGTGAGTAGTTCACCTCAGACCTTCGGGTCCATAGCTAGTTGCTAGATGGCTTCTTCTCTCTCTATGATCTTCAATACCATGTTCTCCATGATCTTCATGGAGATCTATCCGATGTAATACTCTTTTGCAGTGTGTTTGTCGAGATCCGATGAATTGTGGATTTATGATCAGATTATCTATGAATATTATTTGAATCTTCTCTGAATTCCGATATGCATGATTTCATATCTTTGCAAGTCTCTTCGAGTTATTGGTTTGGTTTGGCCAACTAGATTGGTCATTCTTGCAATGGGAGAAGTGCTTAGTTTTGGGTTCAATCTTGCGGTGTCCTCACCCAGTGACAAAGTAGGGGTAGCGAGGCACGTATTTGTATTGTTGCCATCAAGGATAAAAAGATGGGGTTTTCATCATATTGCTTGAGTTTATCCCTCTACATCATGTCATCTTACTTAATGCGTTACTCTGTTCTTCATGAACTTAATACTCTAGATGCAGGCAGGAGTCGATCGATGTGTGGAGTAATAGTAGTAGATGCAGAATCGTTTCGGTCTACTTGATACGGACGTGATGCCTATATGCATAATCATTGCCTTGGATATCGTCATAACTATGCGCTTTTCTATCAATTGCTCGACAGTAATTTGTTCACCCACCGTATTATTTTCCTTCAAGAGAGAAGCCTCTAGTGAAACCTATGGCCCCCGGGTCTATTTTCCATATTATATTTTCAGATCTATAAACCAAAAATACCAAAAATACTTTGCTGCAATTTATTTACTTTTATTTTAGTTATCGTTTTAGTAATCTTTTATATCTATCTCTATCAGATCTCATCCTTGCAAGTAACCGTGAAGGGATTGATAACCCCTTTATAGCGTTGGGTGCAAGTGTTTGATTGTTTGTGCAGGTGCATAGATTGGGGCCTTGCTTGTACCTCCTACTGGATTGATACCTTGGTTCTCAACAACTGAGGGAAATACTTATCTACTTTGCTGCATCATCCTTTCCTCTTCAAGGGAAAACAAACGCAAGCTCAAGAAGTAGCAAGAAGGATTTCTGGCGCCGTTGCCGGGGAGGATACATAGCAAGTCAAGACAAGAACTCGCCCGTCAACTTGCCAATTTTTGGCGTGGTTGTCGGAGGGATCTACATCAAGCCTACCAAGTACCCTTCACAAACTCATCTCTTGCATTTACATTATTTGCCATTTGCCTCTCGTTTTCCTCTCCCCCACTTCTAAAACGATTTTCAGAAAAAAAACCAAAAAGATTTGCCTTTTTATTCGCCCTTCCTCCGTTCGTCTTTTCATTTGCTTTTTGTTTGCTTGTGTGTTAGATCGTTTGCTCGTCTTTATGGCTCAACCCAAAAGCTTTGATCCTTATCTTAGGAAGTTGGAAGATATTGAGAATAATGCTAAAAGTTTCATGTCGCTCCAATTTGACCATAATAGTTTCTTTAGAAACGAGCTTAAAGAACAAAAGGCTATGCTGAAATACATGAATAAAGAACTTGATGATATGTCTAAGGAATTTTATGGTTTGAAATCTCAGTTTGCTCATCTTGAAAATTTAGTAGGCCAAATTTCTGATAAACAAGCTACCTTAGTCAATAAAATGGCCGCGAAGCCAGAATCTTTAAATAATGATGAAGATCTTAAAGTGATTGATGTGACTCCTATTGAATCTTTGTTTTCTAATATAAATCTTGATAAAGATGGGACTGGAGATAAGTCAACTTTAGTTAAAAGTCGTCCCAATGATTCGGAGTTTATAGATCTTAATGCTAAAATTGATAAAAGTGGGATCGAAGAGGTCAAAACTTTAAATAGCAATGAACCCATTTTTTTGGATTTCAAGGACTTTAATTATGATAGTTGTTCTTTGATTGATTGTATTTCCTTGTTGCAATCCATGTTGAATTCTCTGCATGCTTATAATCAAAATAAAGCTTTTACTAAACATATCGTTGATGCTATGATGAAATATTTTGAAGAAAAACTTGAGTTGGAAGTTTCTATACCTAGAAAGCTTTATGATGAGTGGGAACCTACTATTAATATTAAAATTAAAGATTATGAGTGCCATGCTTTGTGTGATTTGGATGCTAGCGTTTCCACGATTCCGAAAACTTTATGTGATGTGCTAGGTTTCCAAGAACTTGATGATTGCTCTTTAAATTTGCATCTAGCGGATTCCACTATTAAGAAACCTATGGGAAGGATTAATGATGTTCTTATTTCTGCAAATAGAAATTATGTGCCCGTAGATTTCATTGTTCTTGATATAGATTGCAATCCTACATGTCCTATTATTCTTGGTAGACCTTTCTTAGAACGATTGGTGCAATTATTGATATGAAAGAAGGAAACATTAGATTCCAATTTCCGTTAAGGAAAGGCATGGAACACTTTCCTAGAAAGAAAATTAAATTACCTTATGAATCTATTATGAGAGCTACTTATGGATTGCATACCAAAGATGACAATACCTAGATCTATTGCGTTATGCCTAGCTAGGGGCGTTAAACAATAGCGCTTGTTGGGAGGCAACCCAATTTTATTTTATGTTTTTTGTTTTAGTTTCTGTTATTGAGTGATTTACACATTATTATCTCTGTAGTAATTGTGTTTTAGTGTTTTAGTCAGTGTTCGAGCCAAGTAAGACCTTTGGGATGGTCTACGGTGATTGTTGATTTGATCTTGCTGAAAAACAGAAACTTTTGCGCTCAGTACAGGAATTTTATAAATTCACCAGAGAGTCTAATGAGTCAGAAATTTTTACACAAGATTTATATACAAATTTCCCAGATTGTCCTAATTTTTCAGAATTTTTTGAGTTACAGAAGTATTCGAAGTTTCCAGATTGCTACAGACTGTTCTGTTTTTGACAGATTCTGTTTTCTTTGTGTTGTTTGCTTATTTTGATGTATCTATGGGTTGTATCGGGGGGTATGAACCATGGAGAAGTTGGAATACAGTAGATATTACACCAATATAAATAAAGAATGAGTTCACAACAGTACCTAAAGTGGTGATTTATTTTTCTTATACTAACGGATCTCACGAGTTTTCTGTTGAGTTTTGTGTTGTGAAGTTTTCAAGTTTTGGGTAAAGATTTGATGGACTATGGAATAAGGAGTGGCAAGAGCCTAAGCTTGGTGATGCCCAAGGCACCCCAAGACATATTCAAGGATACCAAAGAGCCTAATCTTGGGGATGCCCCGGAAGGCATCCCCTCTTTCGTCTTCAATCCATCGGTAAATTTACTTGAGGCTATATTTTTATTCACCACATGATATGTGTTTTGCTTGGAGCATCTTGTATGATAAGAGTCTTTGCTTTTTAGTTTTCCACAATCATCCTTGCTGGACACATCTTTTGAGAGAGACACGCATGAATCGTGAATTTATTAGAATACTCTATGTGCTTCACTTATATCTTTTGAGCTAGGCAATTTTGCTCTAGTGCTTCACTTATATCTTTTTAGAGCACGGCGGTGTTTTATTTTATAGAAATAATTGAACTCTCGTACCTCACTTATATTATTTTGAGAGTCTTTAAACAGCATGGTAATTGGTTTAGGTTATGAATTTAGTCCTAATATAACGGGCATCCAAGAGGGATATGATAAAAACTTTCATATAAAGTGCATTGAATACTATGAGAAGTTTGATTCCTCGCATATAGTTTTGAGATATAAAGATGGTGATATTAGAGTCATGCTAGTGAGTAATTGTGGATTGGTAGAAATACTTGTGTTAAAAGTTTGTGATTCCCGTAGCATGGACGTATGGTGAACCGTTATGTAACGAAGTCGGAGCATGATTTGTTTATTGATTGTCATCCTTTGTGTGAGGGTCGGGAGCGCGCGATGGTTAACTCCTACCAACCTCTCCCCTAGAAGCATGCGTCTAATACTTTGCTTTGATAACTAATAGACTTTTGCAATAAGTATGTGAGTTCTTTATGACTAATGTGAGTCCATGGATTATACGCACTCTCACCCTTCCACCTTTGCTAGCCTCTCTAGTACCGCGCAACTTTCGCCGGTGCATTAAACCCACCATATTCCCTTCCTCAAAACAGCCACCATACCTACCTATTATGGCATTTCCATATCCATTCCGAGATATATTGCCATGCAACTTCCACTGTTCCGTTTATTATGACACGCACCATCATTGTCATATTGCTTCGCATGATCGTAAGATAGCTAGCATGATGTTTTCATGGCTTGTCCGTTTTTTGATATCATTTGCTATTCTAGATCATTGCACATCCCGGTACACCGCCGGAGGCATTCATATAGAGTCATATTTTGTTCTAAGTATCGAGTTGTAATTCTAGAGTTGTAAGTAAATAAAAGTGTGATGATCATCATTATTAGAGCATTGTCCCATGTGAGGAAAGGATGATGGAAGCTATGATTCCCTCACAAGTTGGGATGAGTCTCCGGACTTTACAAATAATAAAAGAGGCCAATGAATCCCAAATAAAAAAGAGAGGCCAAAGATGCCCACCAAAAAAAATATTAGAGAAGAGAGAGAAGGGACAATGCTACTATCTTTTTTCACACTTGTGCTTCAAAGTAGCACCATGATCTTCATGATAGAGAGTCTCCTATTTTGTCACTTTAAAATACTAGTGGGAATTTTTCATTATATAACTTGGCTTGTATATTCCAATGATGGGCTTCCTCAAATTGCCCTAGGTCTTCGTGAGCAAGCGAGTTGGATGCACACCCACTTAGTTTCTGTTTGAGCTTTCATACACTTATAGCTCTAGTGCATCCGTTGCATGGCGATCCCTACTCACTCACATTGATATCTATTGATGGGCATCTCCATAGCCCGTTGATACGCCTAGTTGATGTGAGACTATCTTCTCCTTTTCCTCACAACCTCCACCATATTCTATTCCACCTATAGTGCTATATCCATGGCTCACGCTCATGTATTGCGTGAAAGTTGAAAAGGTTTGAGAACATAAAAAGTGTGAAACAATTGCTTGACTTGTCATCGGGGTTGTGCATGATTTAAATACTTTGAGTGGGGAAGATGGAGCATAGCCAGACCATATGATTTTGTAGGGATAACTTTCTTTGGCCATGTTATTTTGAAAAGACACGATTGCTTTGTTAGTATGCTTGAAGTATTATTGTTTTTATGTCAACATTAAACTTTTGTTTTGAATCTTATGGATCTGAACATTCATGCCACAATAAAGAATATTACATGGATAAATATGTTAGGTAGCATTCCACATCAAAAATTCAGTTTTTATCATTTACCTACTCGAGGACGAGCAGGAATTAAGCTTGGGGATGCTGATACGTCTCCAACGTATCTACAATTTTTGATTGTTCCATGCTATTATATTATCTATTTTGGATGTTTTATATGCATTAATATGCTATTTTATATTATTTTTGGGACTAACCTATTAACCTAGTGCCCAGTACCAGTTTCTGTTTTTTCCTTGTTTTTGAGTATTGCAGAAAACGAATATCCAATGGAGTCCAAACGGAATAAAATTCTACGCTGATTTTTCTTGGACCAGAAGGAACCCAGGAGGCTTCGAGAAGAGGCCAGAAGACCTACGGGTAGGCCACAAGCCACCAGGGCGCGCCCCTGGGGGGGCGCCCCCCTGGCTTGTGGGCCCCCCGTAGCTCCTCCAACCCTAATTCTTCGCCTATAAATTTAGGAATATTACCCCAATACCAAAGAGAGCCACGATAATACTTTTCCACCGCCGCAAGCCTCTGTTCCCGTGAGATCCCATCTTGGGGCCTTTTCCGGTAATCTGCCGGAGGGGGATTCGATCACGGAAGGCATCTACATCAACACCATTGCCCTTCCGATGATGCGTGAGTAGTTCACCTCAGACCTTCGGGTCCATAGCTAGTAGATAGATGGCTTCTTCTCTCTCTATGATCTTCAATACCATGTTCTCCATGATCTTCATGGAGATCTATCCGATGTAATACTCTTTTGCGGTGTGTTTGTCGAGATCCGATGAATTGTGGATTTATGATCAGATTATCTATGAATATTATTTGAATCTTCTCTGAATTCTTATATGCATGATTTCATATCTTTGCAAGTCTCTTCGAGTTATTGGTTTGGTTTGGCCAACTAGATTGGTAATTCTTGCAATGGGAGAAGTGCTTAGTTTTGGGTTCAATCTTGCGGTGTCCTCACCCAGTGACAAAGTAGGGGTAGCGAGGCACGTATTTGTATTGTTGCCATCAAGGATAAAAAGATGGGGTTTTCATCATATTGCTTGAGTTTATCCCTCTACATCATGTCATCTTACTTAATGCGTTACTCTGTTCTTCATGAACTTAATACTCTAGATGCAGGCAGGAGTCGGTCGATGTGTGGAGTAATAGTAGTAGATGCAGAATCGTTTCGATCTACTTGATACGGACGTGATGACTATATGCATAATCATTGCCTTGGATATCGTCATAACTATGCGCTTTTCTATCAATTGCTCGACAGTAATTTGTTCACCCACCGTATTATTTTCCTTCAAGAGAGAAGCCTCTAGTGAAACCTATGGCCCCCGGGTCTATTTTCTGTATTATATTTTCAGATCTATAAACCAAAAATACCAAAAATACTTTGTTGCAATTTATTTACTTTTATTTTAGTTATCGTTTTAGTAATCTTTTATATCTATCTCTATCAGATCTCATCCTTGCAAGTAACCGTGAAGGGATTGACAACCCTTTATAGCGTTGGGTGCAAGTGTTTGATTGTTTGTGCAGGTGCATAGATTGGGGCCTTGCTTGTACCTCCTACTGGATTGATACCTTGGTTCTCAACAACTGAGGGAAATACTTATCTACTTTGCTGCATCACCCTTTCCTCTTCAAGGGAAAACCAACGCAAGCTCAAGAAGTAGCAGCGGCTGACAGCTTCAGTTCTCCAATTTGAGAGGGCACAGATGATAGCTGATCCAAAACTGTCTTGATGAGCGTTGGAGGTGTTTTTCCAAACGACACAACTACAAGTGTCCGCAGGCTTCCAGCATATAATTGCTCCGTCAAGGTGTAGACGGCTTTCAGCTTCAATAAGACATTTTGGCCAAGATTGGCACTCCTCGCGCCTGTCAGACAATTAGGAGCACAAACTCAGTTTGCCATTTTTGAACTACCATAAATGAGAAAGTGATTCGATGAAGAATAACTTTTTTGCACTTACTGTCATGGTTTTGTCACGGCAGATGTCCGAAGACTTAGGTTCGAGGCCATCGCTGAGGCGGTGGACTCAAAGGGGTTGGTCGAGATGAGGGACACGAGTTTACCCAGGTTCAGCCCCTCAAGAAGAGGTAAAAGCCTATGTCCTGCTTGTGTTGTATTGATTGGTGTATCGATTACAAGGGAGCGGATTCGCTTGACCTAGTTCTCGATTGATTGGTCTCTGTCTAAGCCGCCCCAGGGTCTCACCTTTATATAGGAGGTTGAGGCCCTGGGTTACACGAGTCCCAAACCGACTCATACAACGTAGTCAACTCTGTCTCTATGCCGCCTTGCCACCTTGGGCAAGCCATCTCCGGGCGGCTTAACCGCCCGGGTCTCACACCATCTTCTGTCTCTGGGCCTTCATCTTGGCCCGTCTGGTAAGCCGCCATGCGGCCTGGCCTTCATCTTTCGGCCCACCTTATGGGTCTTGGCTTTGAACCGCCAAGTATGACCCGGCCCCTCCTGGGCGGCTCTTACCACGGGGTTATATCCCCAACATTAGGCCCCAGATTGATTTGAGCCTGCTCATGTCAATCTTCAAACTCACTTGGCGGCGAGTCTCACATTTTATCACCTGAAAAAGGAAACTCATAACTCGCCGTGACGTCACGTCGAATATGCTAAAAAGATTCTATGACGTTCGCAACGGATCTTCTCATTAAACGGTTGGCCCGAAAATCGAGGCGTCCCTTCCGGTCAATCATCACTGCACCTCTTCGATTTTCACGCGCACTGTTGCCATCCCATCTCTTAAATAGGGACACGAGGGCCCCCCCTTTTTTTTCTCTACCGCCACCGTCTTCTTCTTCCTTCTGACGCCCGCACCTCCAGAGCTCCGCTGCACCGACCGGACCTCGCCGTCGCCCTCAACGCCGGCCGCTACATCAACCTGACTCGGTCCAGAAATCTCCCCAGCCCGTCCGCATCCGCGAGGTACCATTCCCAGCCGTTGTTGAATCTGTAGTCATCTCGATTAGGATATCCCTGAGTTCATCGAATTTCTTTGTGTTCTTTGCTGTTTCGTCAGATCGTTCTTCGTAATGTAGACTGCCAAGTATCCCCTTGAATCTCATATTGCTGCTTAACCACCGCGGTCGTCCGCTCGATGTCAATATCCGCTTACTATAGATCTGTACCTCACTCTTCTCAGCGCGCTGTCCGCCTGTTCTTCCACTGCCTTTTTAGGTTTTGAATATATTTCATTTTACCTTTGCCTGTAGATCTTACAGCCATGGTTGCAATGTGTGAAACCTGTTTATCCACACTTAACAATATTTTTAGCATCGCTTTGTCCACTTAACCCGCCATTGCATAGCCGGCTCTCTGATAAATACGTTGGCGGCTTAACGCCTCATCATCATGTTGACCATAACTGCCTTAGTTATTTGACATTTCTCTAACCCGCCATATTTTGCACCTTCTCACAGTTTAACCCGCCACCATGTCGAGAGCGCCCGCGTCTTGCGATTGGGTTGGCTCCGGAGTCACCGAGCAGCTTCTGCTTGACTTCGTAGAATCGGGTATCTTGCCGGCTCAGAACATTATACATTGGCGGGTTCCAGGGCCAGAGGTAAGACCTACTCCTCAGGAAGGAGAAGTTGTCATTTTCACTGATCACCTCGTCCGTGGTTTTAGCCCGCCCGGGTCAAAAAAATTCCGGGACGTTCTTCATTCCTTCAAGCTTCACCCTCAAGATATAGGTCCAAACTCTGTCACCAATATGTGTCAGTTTCAAGTCCTATGCAAAGTTTACCTGCAAGAAGAGCCGTCTGTTGACCTCTTTCGTGACTACTTTTACGTCAACCACCAAACTGAAGTGGCGGCTGGACCAAGCTTGGAGCTTGGCGGCGTATCTATCCAGAGACGGAGAGATTTTCCCTACCCAGCAGCCGTCTTACCAAGTCACCCCAAAGATTGGAACAAGACCTGGTTTTACTGCAAAGATACTTCTCCCAAAGAAGAAAATCCGCTGCCGGGTTACCGTCCTACCCGGCTTTGCACCTCCGGAGAACTCCCAGACCGGATGTCCGCCGTAGAGCGAGCAAAATATGCTCCGGCCTTCGCGAAGATCAGGGCTTTAATGGCGAACGGCTTGACTGGCGTCGACTTAACCCGTTGCTGGGTTACTTGGAAAATCTTGCCACTGAGTCGGCGTGACCGACTCATGTGCGAATTTACGGGTGAGCGAAATGACCCTCTCTGCTTCAACGCCACCCCTCTAACAGAACAAGACATCAACTCTTCCGTCAAGTCACTTCTTGGCGAAAAACAAGAGACTTGCAACAAAATTGGGCTGAAACCTTTTTGCGTCAAAAACCCGGCTCCAGCTGTAAGAAACCCTTTTTCACAAAACTGGTCATTCTTGCCTTGACCTTTTGCCTTGCTGCTTTTAACCTTCTTTGGCGGCTTATGCACAGGCCGGCTCTACTTTCTGGAAGAAGAAATATAATCCTCCTGTGAGGAAGCCTAAGGCGGGTAAAACCCGCGCCCATAAGAAGAAAACATCTGCTCAGGAACTGCCTGAGCCTTACAACTCGGAGGTAGAACTTGACTTCCTTGGCCGTCTCTTTATGCAACTTATTGAAAACAATTATTCACAGGAGGAAACGGAGACAAGCCACGCGGACGCCCCTGAGGTAACTTACATTTCCTCTGATTCGGAGAACTTTCCACAAAAGAAAACACGGCGGGTCATCCAGAAAGTTCCATTTTCTCATCCTCTTGCTTATTTAGACCCCAACTTTCTTTTGAAAAAGCAACAGCACAACTCTAGACGTCAGACCCGGAGCACCGGCTCTGAAGAGCTTTTGACCGGCTTACCAAACTCTCCGGCTCCTCGGAAACGGCCTGCTGAGGTACTCTTTTAACCAAGCCCAATTTCTAACAGACTTACATTGTAACCTTACTCTATTTTTTATCGTCTTAACTTTTTCAGGAGACGCCCCCTTCGTCTGGTGATTCCACTGCATTCAAGCTGCCTCCTCTGAAGATCAACCCGGAGTGCGTACCTTTGTATTTGCACCATACCTTTTTACCATCCTTGTCCTCTATGTAACAATCTTTTTGTTTCCAGGGCTCAAGCCAAACGAAGGAAGACAGGCGGGTCTACCGCTGCTCCTACTGCCCAAGAGCCAGAAACTGCTAAGCCAGACTCCCCTGCAACTTATGCTGAACCTACTAAGGTTAGGAAAGATGCGCCTGAAGATGCTCCTCAGCCTTCTGAGCCGGCTGACGATAACATGGCCACCCCTGAAAGTCCTCCAAAGTCTGATCCTAAACCGCCCAGCCCTTCAACAGCCGCCGAAGACACAGCTCATCCAGAAGTTATCGTCACTGGGACGGGTTATCACTCTCCTGAACCTCATGTACTGACAAAGCACACCAGCAAGGCTGAAGCATTCTCACCTGAAAAACTTGATTTTGAATTCCCCGTGTTGGAAAAACTGACTACGGACGAGTTACATGCTGGTTATCTGAATCGCCTCTCTACCAGCCGCAACATGGAGTCCAAGCTTGTTGGACTAATGAAGAAAAAATATGAGGTACTCCTCTTCTCTTGTTTTTCCTTATACCCTTATGTAGCCCCCAAGAGCTGGTTTAGTATTGCAAATAGTAGACCGGGTCTTCCAATCTTTGTCATTCTCCAGATAGCTTAGCTTGTAGCCCCCAAGTATCGGGTTAATATAAATAATAAGCTGGTACTTATTTGAAAACTAAATCCAAGTGTATCCCCCAAGTCCGGGTCTTTACAATGATGATGAGCCGGAACTTCACTGCTAAAATGAGCCGGAGAAAACTTCATTGTGTGAAAAAGCGTCGTGTGTAGCCCCCAAGTGTCGGCTTAACTTTATGAAGATGAGCTGGAACTGGTTGACAAATTGTGAGAGAAAACACAGACATTAGCCCCCAAGTGTCAAGTATATTGCTTGCAATCTGCTTGAAACTTGTGTCATAACAGCTTCATCAATCGTCCACTAATGTCTCATCTTGGCGACTTAGACCTCCTGAACTGTTTGTTTTTGTACAATGCAGGAAGCTTTGGATGTGGCCGAGTCTGATCTGACCAGGCTAAAGGAAAATGTTGCTTCGCAACAAACCGCCCGGTCTGAGGCGGAAGAAAAATGGCGGGTTGCCGTTAAAGAGCTTGAGAAGGTTCAAGCTGATTTTACTGCCTTCAAAAAGACAGCTGAGTCTAAACAAGCCGCCCTGACCAAGCGCGCAGACGATGCTGACCAGCGGCTCAAGCTTGTGTCAGAAGAGCTACAAACCCTCAAGCGTCATATATCTAGGATGACTTCTGCTATCTTTGGTAAGTACTGAATACTTAGAAAATTTCCTTGCCTTGTTGAAAAACTGTGCGGGCGGCTTATAACGCCTAATCTTTCCTTGCAGGTCAAAGAAGCCGCCAACTATCTTCTGACAGCTTGTTGAAGTTGAAAGCAGTATATACCTTGACAAAACAGCTATATTGCGGGACCCTTTGCACCATCAAAGCGATGTTGACTGAAAAAAGCATCCCCAAATTCATGAAGGGAGTAATAGAGCTCTTGTCGACTCTGCCCAAGCAGATTGATGAACTCAAATGATCAGCCGCCAGAAAGGGAGCAATGGCTGCGCTAAGCCGGTCCCTGGCCTTTGCCCCTGAATTGACCGCAGAAGAGATGATGGATGGCTTTCCATCCAAGAAAGATGACGGCTCAGACTTTACCGAAGCTGACTATGCCAAATGTATGAAGGCCTCCCGAGTACTGGCATCAACACTTGTCAATGAAATTGATCTGACTTCATACCAGGCGGCTTACGGCGAAGACAGCAAATGAGTGCGCTGCCCAACTTTTGAAGCCAGGGACTTAACTCCTGCACGCCGTAAGCCACTCTTTGCTCCTGAAATTGACCCGTCTCCCCTCTTTGACGAGGCCCAGTTTGAAGCTTTAACAAACTGCAACTGGGATGTGGACAATCTTCAGATCGAAGAGGTCGAAGACCCGACGCAGGATGACTCGCCGTCAAGCTGAACATGTTGCTCCTGAGTAAAGATAACCCGGCTTCCTGAGCCGCCGAAACTAGAAGTGTATAAAAAACTTTAAGTCCGTTGCATTTTGGGCTCTCTGGAGAGCTTTGTAATAGGCGTAGAAAAACTTGATTGCCTGAGCCGTGCCATCGTGCACGTATGGAACTTTGCACAACTTGATGCACTTTTATCTGTCTTGTAGTCTGCCCAAGATACCTTTCGTCTCACCTTAACGGCGGCTCATCTTAGGAGACAAACCCTGCAAAGAATAAACAAGACAGAGTATGTTCTGTATTGCTATGAGGGCGGCTTGAAAAGCACAACCCGGAGATGTTAAATCTTTTATGACCTTGCTTGCGAAATCTTTCGAAGACTCATATGCCGGCTCTTATGGCATGAATTTGTTGTTTGAACTCTTAGCAGTACAGGGTCTCTAGTGAGAGTGACCGTCAACTCCTTTGAACGGCTCAGGGTCTCTAGGCGAGATTAACTGGTAAGAGCAACAACAAACCATAAAGAGGCGCAGCAGGGCATGAGTACCCCCAGGGCCCATAAGCTACTTCTCACGTGACATAAATCCGTCGTTTGAACCTTAAACAGTGCAGGGTCTTTAAAAGAGTAACTGCTTAAGAGTACGAACGGGCCACATAGCGGAGAGTATGCAGCAGATGGGTGAGTTTATCCTCGCTTTCCGTAAGCTGGCCCTCTCGTGACAAGAGCCGTCGGTTTAACCTTGACCAGTACAGGGTCTCTAGTGAGAGTGACTGTCAAATACTTTGAATAGCTCAGGGTCTCTAGTCGAGATTAACTGGTAAGAGTTCGGCGGGTCACCTAGCGGAGCAGCAGCAGCATACAGGCAGGTTTAACTCAAACTTGCGGTGGCTGAAGAGCCGATCAAGAGGGTGTGTAAGCTAAACCCGGCGGGTTGGAAGCCCCCAAATGACCTTGTTGACAGAGTCAACTTTTTGGGTATATAACCCGGCCTTACGGTGGCTGAAGAGCCGATCAAGAGGGTGTGTAAGCTAAACCCTGGCGGGTTAGAAGCCCCCAAATGACCTTGTAGTTGTGTCCACTTTTTCACAATCTGAAATGCATAAACAGCAGAGGCCCCGGCTTGCAGGGATGCCAACTTTATTATATATAAAAGGTATATACAATGATGAGAGTCGATGACTCAAGTATAGTAAGGCCGCAGATGAGCGATGTTCCACGGCCGGTGGGTCTCCTGTCCAGAAGTACGTGACTCGTCTCGTACGTCAATGAGATAATATGACCCATTGTTGAGATTTCTGCTGACCACGAAAGGCCCTTCCCATGGAGGAGATAGCTCGTGCGCATCCGTCTGATCTTGAATCAAACGCAACACCAAGTCGCCTTCCTGAAACGTCCGGGTCTTAACTCTGCGGCTATGATAGCGACGCGGGTCTTGTTGATAAATCGCCGATCGAGCTGCTGCAAGATCACGCTCTTCATCCAAAGCATCTAACGCGTCCTGACGTGCTGTCTCATTATCTGTTTCAACGTAAGCCGCCACCCGCGGCGAGTCATGACGTATATCACTTGGTAACACGGCTTCCGCGCCATAAACCATAAAGAAAGGCGTATAGCCTGTTGACCTGTTGGGGGTAGTTCTGATGCTCCAGAGAACTGATGGTAACTCCTCTACCCAACAACCCGGCGTTCGCTGTAGAGGAACCATAAGCCGTGGCTTGATACCTCTCAAGATCTCCTGGTTAGCACGCTCTGCCTGACCATTGGACTGTGGATGGGCAACAGCAGATACGTCAAGCCGGATATGCTCACTCTCACAGAATGCCTGCATAGCCCCCTTGGATAGGTTTGTGCCATTGTCCGTGATGATACTATGAGGGTAACCAAAACGGTAGATCAATTTTTTGACAAACTGAACCGCCGTAGCCGCGTCACACTTGCTGACCGGCTTAGCCTCAACCCACTTGGTAAACTTATCCACCGCCACCAAAAGGTGGGTCTTCTTGTCTTTAGATCTCTTGAAGGGCCCGACCATATCAAGCCCCCAGACCGCAAATGGACAGGTAATTGGAATCATCCGCAATTCCTGAGCCGGCACGTGAGCACGTCGCCCGAACTTCTGACATCTAACGCACTTGGTGACCAGGTCTTCTACATCCTTATGAGCCGTCAGCCAGAAGAAACCATGCCGGAAAGCCTTGGCCACCAAAGATTTTGAGCTGGCGTGATGACCGCAATCGCCGGCGTGAATTTCATTTAAGATCTCCTTACCTTCTTCAGGAGAAACGCAACGCTGAAAGACGCCAGTAACGCTGCGCTTATGTAACTCGCCATTGATGATAGTCATGGATTTAGATCGCCTTATAATTTGTCTCGCCAAGTTCTCGTCTTCGGGCAACTCGCCGCGAGTCAGGTATGATAAGTAAGGCAACGTCCAATCAGGGGTAGCATGTAGAGCCGCCACCAGCTGCCCCTCCGGGTCAGGTACAGCCAGATCCTCCTCCGAAGGTAGCTTAACAGACGGGTGATATAAAACATCCAAGAAAACATTAGGCGGTACCAGCTTACGCTGAGAGCCCAGCCTTGATAGCGCATCAGCCGCCTCGTTCTTGTGATGGTCGATATGATCCGCCTAATAACCCTTGAAGTGACCAGCAATGATGTCCACCGCCTGATGATAAGCCGCCATCCGTGGGTCTTTGGAATCCCACGTGCCTGAAACTTGCTGAGCCACGAGGTCTGAGTCGCCGAGGCATCTAACCCGGCTCAGGTTCATCTCCTTAGCCACACGGAGGCCATGAAGTAAAGCCTCATACTCAGCTGCATTGTTAGTACAAGGAAACATCAGCCTTAGCACATAACAGAACTTGTCACCTCTAGGGGAAGTTAAGACAACTCCAGCCCCTGACCCTTCCAACTGCCTGGATCCATCAAAGTGAATTGTCCAGTAAGTGTTATCCGGCTTCTCCTCAGGTGACTGACACTCTGTCCAGTCGTTTATAAAGTCTACCAGGGCCTGAGACTTGACAGCCGTGCGAGGCACATATTTCAGATTAAGAGGCCCAAGCTCCAATGCCCACTTAGCAATCCTGCCAGTGGCTTCTCTGTTTTGAATTATGTCTCCCAACGGGGCAGAACTGACCATGGTGATCTGGTGTCCCAGGAAGTAATGCTTCAACTTACGATTTGCCATGAATACCCCATATATCAGCTTCTGCCAATGTGGGTATCTTTGCTTGGATTCTATCAGGACTTCACTGACGTAGTAAACCGGCCTCTGAACCGGGTATTCTTTCCCTGCCTCCTTACGCTCCACAACAATCGCGGCGCTGACTGCCCTGTTGTTAGCCGCCACATAGAGGAGCAAAGGTTCCTTCTCAGCCAGAGCGGCCAAGACCGGCGGCTCAACCAGCTGCTTTTTGAGCGCCTCAAGCGCCTCACCCGCCGCCTTACTCCAGACAAAGTTGTCTGTTTTCTTCATCATCTGATACAGAGGAATAGCCTTCTCACCCAGGCGGCTTATGAACCGGCTTAACGCAGCGATTCGACCCGCCAGGCGCTGAACGTCATTGATGCATGCCGGCTCAGACAGGGAGGTAATAGCCTTTATCTTGTCCGGATTAGCTTCAATGCCACGCTCAGAAACTAGAAATCCCAGGAGCTTGCCTGCAGGAACTCCAAAGACGCACTTGGCCGGGTTAAGCATCATCTTGTAGACCCGTAAGTTATCGACTGTTTCCTTCAGGTCTCCAAGCAGAGTCTCTTTCTTCCTTGACTTAACCACAATATCGTCCACGTACGCATGAACATTGCGCCCAATCTGGCCGTGAAGGCAATTCTGCACACAGCGTTGATAAGTCGCCTGCGCACTCTTGAGCCCGAAGGGCATAGAAACATAGCAGAAAGCCCCAAAAGGTGTTATAAAGCATGTCTTCTCTTGGTCTTTAACTGCCATCTTGATCTGATGATAACCTGAATAAGCATCCAGGAAGCATAAACTCTCACAACCTGCCGTTGCATCAATAATCTGGTCGATACGGGGGAGAGCAAACGGGTCAACTGGATAGGCCTTGCTAAGATCCGTGTAATCCACACACATACGCCACGTGCCATTCTTCTTGAGTACCAACACCGGGTTAGCAAGCCACTCCGGGTGAAAAACTTCAACGATGAACCCTGCTGCCAAGAGCCGGGCCACCTCTTCTCCAATAGCCTTACGCCTCTCCTCATTGAATCGCCGGAGGAACTGTTTGACCGGCTTAAACTTAGGATCCACATTAAGGTGGTGCTCAGCAAATTCTCTCGGTACACCCGGCATGTCAGAGGGCTTCCATGCAAAGATGTCCCGATTCTCACGGATGAATTCGATGAGCGCGCATTCCTATGCGGGGTCCATGTTTGCCCCGATAGTGAACTGTTGTGATGAGTCGCCCGGCGTAAAGTCCACCAACTTGGTATCTTCTGCCACAAACTTGAGGGGCGGCTCAGATTCCGTGTTGGGTTTCTTCAGTGGGGTCATATCTGCCGGGTCAACATTTTCCTTATAAAAATTGAGTTCCGCTTCCGCACAACTTGACTCTGCGTAACCTGCATCACCTTCCTCACACTCAAGAGCCGTCTTCCGATCACCATGCACGGTAATCGTCCCATTCAACCCGGGCATCTTGAGCTGTAAGTAAACATAACAAGGTCGAGCCATGAACTTGGCGTAAGCCGGCCGTCCAAACAGAGCGTGATATGGGCTTTTGATTTTGACCACTTCAAACCACAAAGACTCCACCCTGTAGTTGAATTCATCACCAAAAGCTACCTCCAAAGAAATTTTTCCCACTGGATAAGCCGACTTTCCGGGCACCACACCGTGAAAAACTGTTGAAGAGGGCTTAAGATCCTTGTCAAGCAAATTCATCCGGCGGAAAGTGTCATAGTACAGGATGTTGATGCTGCTGCCGCCATCCATAAGTACTTTAGTAAACACGTATCCTCCCACTTGGGGGGCAACTACCAAAGCCAGCTGCCCCGGGTTATCAACACGCGGCGGGTGATCCTCCCTGCTCCAAGTTATGTCATACTCAGACCACTTCAAATACTGCGGGAGAGCCGGCATGACTGCATTAACCGCCCGCTTGCGCACTTTCCGGTCTCGCTTGTCAAGGCTGGTTGTAAAAACATGATACTGACCCCCGCTGAGCTGCTTCGGGTTACTCTGGTATCCCGATTGGTTATTCTGCTGCTGGCCTCCACCGCCAGACTGTTGATTATGACCTTTATGGTTGCCTTGACCCTAGTAACCGGATCCTGAGCCGCCGGCGCCAAAGCCGGCTCCTGAACCGCCCGGCCCTGAGCCGTCGGACGGACCATTACCTTCATTACGATGTTGTTGAAGGCTGTAATCCCGAAACTACCGCATAATACTGCAATCCCTCCATGTATGGCCTACCGGCTTATCGGGCCTGCTGTGCTTTGGACAAGGTTTGTTGAGCATCTCTTCCAGGTTGAAAAGAGTTTTACCCTTATTAAAGGGCTGCCTGAAATTCCCGTTACCCTTAGCACGATTGTTCCCAGCGCTGGTGTTCTCCACCAATTCCGACCCGCCATCCGGGCTCTTCCGCTTGCCAAGGTTGCTGTTTCCAGCCGCGTTTTGCTGTTGACCCTTGCCATTGTTATTTTTCTTACCCTGACCCGATTTCTCATCATCAGAGCCTGGGTCTTTCGTGTAATCGGAGTCTGCATACTTGGTGAGAGCCGCCATGAGCTCCCCCATATCTTGGCACGAGCGCTTGAGCCGGCCAAGCTTCTGCTTCAAGGGCGTAAAGTGGCAATTCTTCTCTAGAATCAAGACCGCTTGAGCCGCCGTAATGTGTTCGGAAGAGTGGATAATTGTTGAGACCCGCCGGACCCAGTGATGAGCCGACTCATCCTCACGCTGCACACAATGGTCCAAATCCACAATCGTCATGGGCTGCTTGCACGTTCCTTGGAAATTTTTGATGAACTTCGCCTTTAACTCGGCCCAGGAATTAACGGTGTTGGGTGGCAGACCCTTCAACCATGTGCGAGCCGGCCCTTCCAGCATCATGATGAAGTATTTGGCACATACTGCATCGCTGACATCTAACATTTCCATGGCCAGCTCGTAGCTTTCAATCCAAGCCTCCGGAGGTAGGTCAGCTGTATAATTGGGCACCTTATGAGGACCCTTGAAATCCTTCGACAAACGCTCATTCCGCAAAGCCGGCACCAAGCACGGCACTCCAACAGCCCTGGAAGTTACTCCGGCTCCTACTGAAACGGAGGGTGCTACTGTGGGTTCCTGATGAGCCGCCGTAGCCGCCAGAGCCGCCGCCTCCCACTGTGCTCTTGCCCGATCAACCAGTGCCTGAGCATCCAAAGCCGCCCGATCAACTCGCGGCGGGTTTCGATGTCGTTCACTACTGGAAACTGCCGGCGACTCATAGCGCCGGCTGTAGCTGCGGCTGGGGATGGGGGTTGAATGCACGCAGCTCCGGCTGTAAGTATATTTCTCCTGCTGGGCCACCGCCGTCCGCAGGTATCCAAAAGCGTTCCGCACCTCCTCTGCGAAAGGCGCCTCGTCGGGGATGGGAATTGTATCAAGCCTGGTTGCCGCCGCCACCATGTTCTCCGCTGGGTTAGAATAATGACCCGGTGGCATCGGAAAAGACTGTGGTGGGGTATGGTTCCGGCGGGGCGGGTCTGGTTGCTGATGCTGAACCGCCGCCCGGCTTCCAGGTACTTCCGCCGTCTGGGTCATGGTCAAAGGCACATTCCGTCCCGTCCCTGGCGTGTTAAAAAGATTTCTGGCTTCATATTGATCCGGTAGACGGGATTGATGCCTCATCCGATGAACCGCCGCTGCAGACTGCTGCTCTAGCTCAAGGCGGAAAGCATCTGCCCTAAGGCGCTCCGCCTCAGCATCCATCTGAGCCTTTAGTGCATTGATTTCATGTTGGACTCCGGCCATCTGGTTCTTCAACCTCGTGATTTCTGCGTTGCGGGCCGCTTGGTTTTCAGCAGTGACCTCGGTTTCCATCAGGGTTGTGAGCTTGTTCATCAGATCCAAAAGAACCTGAGCGGGCGGCCTGCCAGCTCCGGACCCGGTTGCACCAGCGGTTGTGCTGCTAGGGGCCGGCGCCGAACCCGCCATGAAGACGGCAGCGCGGCTCGGCGGCTCATATTCCTCCGGGTCATGATATTCTGACTCGGGGTAATGCTCGACGTAGCCCCCAAGCCCACCATTGTGAAGCTGATAGATTGACTCCGTCTCTCCGCTCGAGGATCCATCCTCTGAGCAGATGAGGGTATCTTCCTGTGACATAGAACCTTCAAGCTCCATGCCCTGGGTGAAGCCGACGAAAACATGCTTCCTGTCCGGGTTAACATGGGCGGGTCGCACATGCCGGGCGGGTTGCACGCGCCGGGCCGGCTCGACGATGTCGGTGCAGATGTCCGGCCCGGGTTCAGATCCGCCGATCTTGCTGATGAAGACGTGGATTCCGCCGAAGGGGACCCGGAACCCGTACTCGATTGAGTCGGCCTCGGGGCCCCAGCCGGCGTCGTCGATGTAGAGCTTGCCGCGGCGGCTCTTGGTCATCCTGCCAACGGCGTATCCCTCGATCCCTGGGAGAGAGCCCTTTGAGAACTCAACACCACCGAGCACTAGCCCCACGGTGGGCGCCAACTGTCGTGGTTTTGTCACGGCAGATGTCCGAAGACTTAGGTTCGAGGCCATCGCTGAGGCGGTGGACTCAAAGGGGTTGGTCGAGATGAGGGACACGAGTTTACCCAGGTTCAGCCCCTCAAGAAGAGGTAAAAGCCTACGTCCTGCTTGTGTTGTATTGATTGGTGTATCGATTACAAGGGAGCGGATTCGCTTGACCTAGTTCTCAATTGATTGGTCTCTGTCTAAGCCGCCCCAGGGTCTCACCTTTATATAGGAGGTTGAGGCTCTGGGTTACACGAGTCCCAAACCGACTCATACAACGTAGTTAACCCTGTCTCTAAGCCGCCTTGCCACCTTGGGCAAGCCGTCTCCTGGCGGCTTAACCGCCCAGGTCTCACACCATCTTCTGTCTCTGGGCCTTCGTCTTGGCCCGTCTGGTAAGCCGCCATGCGGCCTGGCCTTCATCTTCCGGCCCACCTTATGGGTCTTGGCTATGAGCCACCAGGTATGACCCGGCCCCTCCTGGGCGGGTCTTACAACGGGGTTATATCCCCAACACTTATCGAAGATGGCGGCTGTCATTCGGCATATTTGCTATTTTAAGCCGTCAAGCTCTTCAGTAACCGGCTTTAGCTACTTTTCAGCGTCTTCGGCGCGCTTCTGCAGGACAGTCTTCTCCGACTCAAGTATGACACGCTCGGCAGTAAAATCAGATTTCAACTTTTCCAAATCTTCTAAGGCAAGTTTTAGCTTGGCCTCGGCCTCACTGATCTTGGCTTCCAGAGCCGCCACATTCTTGCTTAAGTCGCCAAGATGCGACTCTTTCAAGCTTAATGCCTCGTACATAAAGTTTGGGAGTTGATTTGGAAAGTAATTAATGCACATGTTTGTTATGATTCAAATATTAAAGTGCCAAGCACATTGCAAGCAATACACTTGGCACTTGGGGGCTAATGTAGGTCATTTCAAAGTATCGCAAAGACCCGGCTCATCTTTTTCAGGATAAGCCGGCCCTTGGGGGCTACATGCGGATTCTCTCAAAGTTATTACTGGAAGATCCGGCTCATCTTTTTCAGGATAAGCCGGCCCTTGGGGGCTACATGCGGATTCTCTCAAAGTTATTACTGGAAGATCCGGCTCATCTTTTTCAAGATAAGCCAGCCCTTGGGGGCTACATGCGGATTTTTCTAAGTACTTATTGGAAGACCCGGCTTATCCTGAAAGGATAAGCCGGCACTTGGGGGCTGCATGAGTATATAACTGTGAGATGGAAAGGGGTTAAAATTCATACCTCATATTTTTGCTTCATCATGTTCACCAAACCGGCTTCCAAATCACGACTTGTATGAAGGCGGTTTAGGTAACCAGCGTGCAGTTCGCTGGCACTGAAATCTGCATAATCCGGCAGGTCTAGTTTGGCCTTGCCCTTCTCCAGCAAAGGTGGTTCTTCTTTGTGTTTGGCCAATACAGTTGAGGCCCCTGGCGGTTTATAACCCGCCCCGGTGATGATGACGTCAGCATCATTTTTCTCAAAAGGGACTTCTTCAATTGGTTGGAGAGGGATTGGTCTTGGCGGATCGCCAATGTTGGCCGGGTCAACGTCAGTGTCCATGGCCTTAGAAAAAACTTCTTCAGCCTGTGGAGGAGGATTGTCTTGATGAGAGATGGGGTCTTCGCAACTCTGGATTGGGGCTTCAGGGGGCTTCGGAATCTCTTTCTCCGGCTCAAAGACCTTGGAGGTCTTGGAAGAGTCGCCCACCTTCTGTTTCTTGCTTATCTTTGCTTTAGCCCTGAAACAGAAGGGGACAAGTTTATGAGCTTATGAAAATGAATTTTTGGATACCAACAAAGGAAAAATCCTTACCCAGGGTTGTCAACGAAGGCAGGCAGCTGTGTGCCGGTTGAATCGCCAGAGGATGGAGGTGTTTCCTGAAAAGTCAGAGTTGGACAATATAAGCAGGTTGCTGCATGAGGCTAACGTGCAGAGGAAATAAAAACAGAGCTATGAAATACCTCATTGCGGCGTTTCTGAGGAGCCGGTGTGTTGGATAAGCCAGCTACTAAATCCTCAGAGCCGCCGCTCCGGGTCTGACGCCTAGAGTCATGTTGCTGCTTCTTCAAAAGAAAGTTGGGATCCAAGTGAGCAAGAGGGTGTGAAAACTTTGCTTTCCAGATGACCCGCCGTATTTTCTCTCTTGGCAAAGGTTCTGAGTCGGGAGGAGATGATAGTTACCTCTGCTGCACCGGCTTGGCTTGTTTCCGCTTCACCCTGAGAGGAGTCAGCATCAATAAGTTGCATGAAAAGAAGGCCAAGGAGGTCAAGTTCTACCTCTGAATCATCCAGTTCGAGCAGTTCTTGGGCTGTTTGCTTCTTTGGACGGCCACGTGGTTTAGCCGCCTTGACTTTCTTCTTCAAAGTGGAGGGGGCAGTTATTCTTTTCTTCCAGAAGGGAGAGTCGGCCTGCATACATAAATGTGTTTTGCAGAAAGTTAAAAAGATGTGAAGTGCAAGATCTAAAAGGAAAAGGCGAAGAGTAATTTAAGGGGTCTTACTGCGGGAGCCGGGTTAAGAACACAGAAGGGGCTTAACCCCGTCTTGTTGCAAACCTCCTGAGGTTCTCCAAGAAGCGATTTGGCAATTAAATTGATGTCTTTGTCTGTCAGAGGCGTCTGGTTGAAGCGCTGAGGGTCGTCCACATTACCAGTGTATTGACACATTAACCGCCGCGCCGGCTCAGCGGCAAAATTCTCCAGGAAACCCAGTAGCGGGTCAAATCAACGCCAGTTGTAACACCCCAAAAATCGGGTAATCGATTTTTGTGCTGTTATTCCTTCCTAGCTTTTCTCTCCCGAATTTTTCCTCTGGAATTTGGCAAGTGACCAGGTGAATCCAGTCATTCCCCCAACCTCTCAGTGCCTTTCCCATGCTCTTGTGCCAGTCAACCTCCCGTCAGTAAACCCCGAATCTTATTCAAACCCAAGTTCCAAAATATTGGAACTGGAAATCCTGCCTTTGTGATTACAAAAGAGCTATCATTTCCCCTTGCTCTGTTAATCCTCCAAAAATTTCCAGAGATCCTTCTGCCCTCATAAACCCTAGATGTGCAAAAATATTGCTAAGTCATATGCAATATTTCTCATCTAGAATTAATTCCTTTTTCTGCCTTTCTAAGGAATTAAATCCAGGAAAATATCTATCCATCTCCAGAGGTCATGAAAACTTGTGGAGATATTCTTTGTGATCATATTGAGCTCTCATAAAAATATTGGCTACAATTAAATAAGGAAAATTGCCTTTTCCTATTTAAAGCCAATATTTCAATTTGGGGCCTTTCCAAAGGAACTACCACTTTGGTAGCTAGGAAAAATCCCAAATAATTTTTGGAGCCTATCATATCCATATCTTCTCCATTTCCATCAAAATATCAAGTTCTTCAATTCAAATTTGAGCACCACTTCCATTTGCAAATTCTGTCCAGATTTCCTCTTTGCAAAGGAACTGCATGATTCCTTGATCTTCTTGGGCTAAAATTTTGCAGGGTGATTTCTTATGATAAATTACCCTTGTCCTCCAAAAATTAGCCCATCTCATCTAGCCAATATTCCTCAAAAAATTATTCAAGTTTCTGTCCAGATAGGGGCACTGTGAAGGAAGTACCATTTATGATTATGCAAATGGTGTGAAATTTTTACAGTGCTTCCATATGCCTAAATCATTGGCCTCCTCCAAATTTGAGCTATTTTCATCTAGCCAAATTCTCAGAACCATCTGGTTTTCATTTCTGTCCAGTCTGGCACTTTGTGAAGGAAGTGCTTGCTTTCTTGATTCAATTGAGCTGAAATTTGGCATGGTAGTACATATTGATATATTACTACTGTAAACCAAAAATCAGCTCAACTCTCCAAAACTATCTTTTTCTATAATTTTCTCAAGGTTCTGACCAGATTGCATCTCTGTGAAGGAAGTACCATCATAGATGATCAATTTGATCTGAAACTTGTTCAGCTATCTCTCATGACCAAATCATAACCCTACACCAAAAATCATCCATATCCATCTAACCATTTGACCTGTCAGGACCGGTTTTCCAGGATATTAATTTCCCAGTAAATGGCCCTTGTGCTCACCAGCCCCAGGATTACTGTCAGCTGATGAGACACAATCTTGATACAGAAATTCCAAGCAAAATACAAAATATGGAGTACAAGACCATTCTGGTCTATGAGTACAACAAAAGGTTTCTAGTGGTTGATGGCGGAAGCGGTTTGCGGATCGTCAGCGTCTATGGGACTCCAGTTCCCACACGAACAGCTGACCTGGATAATTCCTATCTTCGCATATCTGCTATCTTCGACGCCTAGGTTCCGGGCTGTCATCGTTGCGCTCCTCTCCAAGCAAGGAATCTGGCCAAGACAATAGCCAGGGACAAGCCAGTGAGTACTTTGAATGTACTTGCAAACATTGTGAACACAAGTATAATATAACAGATGATAATCATGCACTGAAATATTCCATGATCACTTAGTCAGTCACGAAATAAAATTCATGACGCACGCAAGCAGGTTATTCATATAGACATGAATAAGCCATCAGAGAATAAAATAAAATGCACCGATCGAGTGTCTGAAGCGACGCCTCGAGGGGATAATAATATGAAGTATGCCTCAGTCGGGCGTCTGAGCGATGCCACATAAAGGGCTTATAAAGAAAAGAAATAACACGCCTGCCACAGTCGGGCGTCTGAGCGACGCCACATAAAGGGCTTATAAAGAAAATAAATAACAAGCATGCCACAGTCGGGCGTCTGAGCGACGCCACATAAAGGGCTTATAAAGAAAAGAAATAACAAGCATGCCACAGTCGGGCGTCTGAGCGACGCCACATAAAGGGCTTATAAAGAAAATAAATAACAAGCATGCCACAGTCGGGCGTCTGAGCGACGCCACATAAAGGGCTTATAAAGAAAATAAATAACAAGCATGCCACAGTCGGGCGTCTGAGCGACGCCACATAAAGGGCTTATAAAGAAAATAAATAACAAGCATGCCACAGTCGGGCGTATGAGCGACGCCACATAAAGGGCTTATATGAGAATAATCACAATGAATATTCAGGAGGTAGAACCATCCCAGGGATACTCAATAATTCAAGTAATATAAATGGTTAGTCCACAATAATAATAATCATAATCATCATTTGTCACACGTCATAATCAATGTTCCGGTTTAGAAGTTTTCCTCCGAAGACCGACACTAAGACCGACACTTGACCCATCCCAGACTGTAGTCCTTAACCGCGGACACGGCTATTCGAATAGATATAAACTCTGCAGAGGGTGTACTCTTTACCCACAAGTAACGGATTCCTTTAGTCCACCGGGACTAATTCCGCTTACGGTCTTTTAATTGAAAACACACCTGACCCGCACACACCAGCTTAACTTACCGGTGTCTGGAATCACCCACGACACCCGTTAAGCAAAACTCTAAGTGGGGAGGCTACAACCTCGACTAGCATGGGATCACAAAATTTATAACGCGCGCAAACTAGGGGAGCTACCCCCTCGGCTCCAACCGGAAACACCCATGCCCCCGGACCAGGTGGCATGCCTACCGGATGCAGCCAGTATCTTCCACCATGGCCTCTCTGTACGGTGTGTGCTAAGAAAGGGGTTGACAACTTACTGAACCGTACCCTACCTGAGGCAGGGACAAATGGTAGCACGAAGCAAGTATGGGGGTTACTGGCACAAGACTCGATCTACGGTCAACTCAGGAGGTTAAAGTGTTTCCTGCATAATTAGCATAACAAATATATATTCCACAACAACAGACAGGATCACCACTCATCATACCTCACCCTGCCTTACTGAATATACTCGTCTCAACGAAATATCAGTAGCAAGCTCGTGTCTACCCAAGACAAAGACTTTCCCGGATTCCTTCCGGTAGGCATGAAAGGCATACGAGGGTGAATACTGTCACCAGCATATCAATACCAACAGCAAGGAATTATCATCACGCATTAGTAAACGTGATCACCTCATCACATGAAATAACGCATACTTCATGTCAACTTGGTGTTGTAGTCACATCAAACAACACACAACAAATATTATGCCAGGGTTCAGAATGCTTGCCTTAGACGTGTAGGTAGTTGAGGTGCACTCCAAAACTTTTGAAAGTTTTTTCCCTCCAAATTCCTATTTTGAGAATATTCTTATTAACAAACAAATTGAAAACAGTACAAAAAGTTGTTTTGGAAAATTTTCAAATAAATATGTAAATAAACTAGACAAAATTTGAGAAATGTGGGAAAAAGAATCAACTCGTTTGGGGTTTTATTTTAAAAGTTATGACCAGTCAAAGAATAGTCAAAGTTCTATTTTTAATAAAACATTTAAACGGAAACGAATCGGCCGAAGTACGCTTACCTACAGCGAAGGCGCAAACCCAGCAGTGCGCTTCCGTGCGGGGAAAGCGCGCCAGGGCGGCTACGCGGCCGAGGGTAAGGCTGCCTCGCCGACAGGTGGGATCCACCTGTCGGGTTTGTCCCTTTCCTCCCGCTCGCCTGGGCAGAAGCAGGGGCGAGTCGCCGACGGCAATTGCCGGCGTTAGAGGGCGCCGTTCTCGACGTCCGGCCTACCCACGAGCTCAGCAGAGCGGCCCGCATTGGATGAAGGGGAGAGAAGCGTCCGGGGAGCTCCAGGTTGAGAAGAGCTTCTCCAATGGCGGAGGAGGCTTCGGCCATGGAGGGGGCTTGGCATTTCCTGGCTCCCGGGCGAAATTTGAGGCGGGAATGGATCTATGGGGTCGAAGGTGAGCTAATGGTGAAGGTTACGGGAGAGGGAAGGCTCTGGTTTGCTTGGATTCGACCGAACCGAGGCGGAGACGAGTTCCACCGCAGGTGATCACAGGGACCAGGGACGGTTCGATTGAGAGGCTTGGGGGCGACCTCGGTGCTCTCTGCTTGCGGCTGCGTCACTACGGAACCCGGGGCTTCCTATTTATAGGCGAATCGAGGTCGGTTCCGTCGACGGCCGAGGATAAGACCGGTGAACCGCCATTCTGTTGCAAAGGGGGCGCGTGGCGACGGCTGGCGGGGTCCGGCAGGGCGAGCGGATGAGCACGCACTGCTCGAGGGGCAGCTGGCGCGCTGGGATGGCTTGGGCGGCGCTGCTGCGGTGGGGGCCGGCCGCTGTCGCCGGCGTGCTGCCAAGAATGGCTCTGACGGCGGCGCTGCGAGGCACCAGGGGTGGCTTGGATGGTTCTGACGAGCGGATGAGAACGGGGCGTGGCCCTGCGGGCGAGCAAAGGCCAGGGACGCGGGGTAGGTGAGGCGCGGCGGCTCGGATGCGCGGCTGCAATACGCACGCTCTGGCCACGCCCAGAGCACGCTCACCAACCGTTCGACGAAATGCCACGGCACTCCAGAGGGTCCCTATGCCACTGAGACTCCCCAGGATTAGGTTAGGAGGCAAGGTTGGGTTAGTAGACAAGCTGGTTTGGCAAAGGAGGCAAGTCCATAATGCAGACTTGGAAGCATGCCAAAACTGGTCAGACACACCAGGTGTTTGAAAAAATGCCAAGGGCATCTAGGTGACTTTGCTTGGACCCAAAGTTCTAGAGCAGGGTCTCTTTAGATCCTAAAAGTTATGGCAAGGTTAGTTGGGCAAAACCAGAAACTTGTTAGTGCAATTTTTGCAAAACTTCAGTTCTGGACAGAAAATATTGTCCATTATTGCATGTGTTTAAATCACTCTAATGTGGCTGATCTCCTGGACTTAAGGGTTTGTTAGGGTGGACTACAAGCAGGAAAAAACCCAAGGCCAATAGAGCAAAATAAAATAGGGTTGCAGTACAAATCACCAAACTGGACAAGAGAGCAAAGAGGGTTGTTTGCTCAAATTTTCCAAAACACAAGGTTGTTCCTTTGCATAAATGTGATGTAGGAACCTCACATGTCTTCTACAAATTTTTGTAGAATTTTTAAAAGAAGTCATCAAATGGTTGTAGTGCAAATGAGGCTCTAAAACTTATGAGAACCATTTTAAAAGAAATAAAGCTTAGATGAATAATTATAAAAATATTTCCACTGATCATACAAAATAAAAAGAAATGTTCTTGAGAAGGTATTCAAGTCCAACAATATTTTTGAAAGGTTTCTATTTGGAGGGAAAACTCCACAATTCAGAAGAAAGGAGTGATTCTGAAATCAATAGATGATCCAGAAAATAAAAATTTAATTTCCTGGTAAAATTTTAATTAATAAAACATGGTCAAATTTTTGGGGTGTTACAACACTACCCCCCTTAAGAAAAATCTCGTCCTCGAGATTTGCTAAGGACGGTTTGAAAAATATTACTCCTGCTATCATGCAATAACTTGAAAATCAAATATCCTGCTCACGCGATATGACGAGGTTACAGTGAGTGGGCAGATAATTGGTGAACTACAGTGCGGTACTGGCGCTGCGTGGAAAAATCTACGGTTGGGGAAACCGAGAGATTTCTATTTATGGCTACGGTAAATTTAGAAAAATTCTAAATTTCCATATTACGCTGGTCGTACCCGAGTGCGTAGAGCTCTCTCTGGCTGACAGGTGGACCCAGGGCCCACTGTCAGTCTCTTCTTCTACCTTTGGCTCTCTTCTCTTCCTCTCTCTCGCGCGCTTTCTCGCGCTTTCTCCACCGGCGGCGTCTAGCGCGTAGGGCATCTAGGCCGTACTGCGGTAGTGCGCGGCGTGCTAGCTGACGGCGCAGCGTGCACTCACCTCGTGGGCCAGTGCGCTGTCGGCACTGCTCGCGGATTCACCTCCGAACACCGGCGATCGAGCGACGAGCGGCGCTGGTGGACTTCGTTCACCGTACACCGATCTCGAGCTATAAAATGACCGCGGTGCTTCTCTCTTCTTCCTCACACCTGGCCTCGTTTCTTCTTCTCCTTCCTTCTTCTCCATTTCTGTTTGCAGGAGCTTGAGACGAGGCTCTAATGGCAGAGGTGATGCCAGATTGGTATACGATCCTGATGTGCGGAGGGTTGGCGGCAGTGCTGGGGTTCTCCGTGCTCTTGTGTGCGATGATCCTCGATGATCGTCGCGATGCTGCTGCTCGAGTGTTGGCTCTTCGCGGCGGCGGTGATCATGAGGATTAAGTGTCGGTATCAAGTGCTGACGGTTGTCAGTGTGCTGGAGGCAACTTGCACCAGAATAATTACCCACAATTTTCTCTTTCAGAAAAAATTGTGGTGTGTTAGTGTGGTGATCAGTTAGGTGCAAAATGTGTACATGGTTTTGCAATTAGTGCATGTGGTCGAGTGGTTGTGGCTGTGAGCATGTTGTTGTGGTGCTGCGTAAATTTAAATCTATGTCATGGAGAAATATTTGTTGCAATGGCTCAAAGAAAATCCCACCTCGAGATTTACTAAGAGCGAAAACAGTTGATAAAAATCACAGC
Source organism: Elymus sibiricus (assembly GCA_039707655.1). Classification (NCBI taxonomy): domain Eukaryota; kingdom Viridiplantae; phylum Streptophyta; class Magnoliopsida; order Poales; family Poaceae; genus Elymus; species Elymus sibiricus. The sequence goes on along the minus strand of CM077671.1, from coordinate 292,626,862 downwards.
ATTAAAAATTACTCACATCAATTGAAACCAAACAATTTATTTATAGCACAAACTTAGGATACAACGCATAAGCTGCAACACATAAATAAATGCTAGGCTAACAAACGTAGTAGTGGCGTCTACGACGCAAACGTAAAATATGCTGGGTCCTGAGAAAATGTCTCCGGCACTAGGGCACATTCTTCTTCTACCGGAGGAAGCGGATTAACTAGTCGAAGAACGCGCCTTTCCTGGTCTAGCCTCAGTGGTCTGCCAATGGCGATCTGAGGATTCAAATCAGCGAGGCTCTGGAGATAACCCATTACTCGCTGGGTCAAACGCTCTTGAGCGATGACGTACTGGGCAAGGTTGGCCAGTACCGGGTCCCTCTCAATTCGTCCACTGGGAAAAGATGCTGCTTCTCCAGGTGCTGCACGACTCGGGAAGTAATAATACCCCCTTTCGCTAGCATAGGGTACCGCGAATCGAAGGCGAGCAAGCGCTTCGTACGCAGCAGCTTCTATGGCCATTTGCGGAGTCGGCATAGATTTCCCCACGAAGGAGACTTCCGTTGGGTCTTGGTTTGGGTTTGCGGGAGGGATGTGCACTACTGCCCAATATTTCGAGGCGGATGGGTGATTCTAGTTTTGAGCAACTCGTACTGGGGTGGATGGGTAGAACTCATGGTACTGCAGGTAAAGTCCCACAATATTTTAACAAAACTACCTGGGGTTGCATCTGGAGTTCTCAGATGAATACTAGGGCTCGGCATGGCAAAAATGGTTGTGAGATCTGTGCACAAAGTGAGGGATGTTTGGTAAGGTCACGGAGTGGCCTCTTATATAGCATCAGGGCTGGGTTACCGATTGCGGTGTGGGGGCAAACTAGTTTGACGGTTCTGCTCTATGGGGTCAAAGCCACAGATATACATATCTCACAAAAGTGACGTATTACTGTGGGTGTCATCTGGGGTGGTTTTTGGTAGCTACGCCCGGAATTTAATATGCAACCGAACGCCTACTTATGCGTGACTACTATAATAATGGCATACAAGCAAACTACACTTTATTCAAGGCGATTACAAGGTCAGACTATTACATGGCGTAGAATACTAAGACTCAGTACTACTCGAGTGACTTTGTCTACCTCGTTAATATCTAGTCGAGCGTGCCTTGTGGACGTCGAGGCTTCTCCATGGGCTTCACCGTCGGGGTTTGCTGGATGGGGTTGAGGAGCTGCAGGGTCGGGGTAGCGATGATGACCATCGCGGGGATTGGTGGTCACAATCCCGTTGGAGCGTGTCCCCAAAAGGCGACGAAGCTCCTCCTGGGATACAAATGCATTCCGGTCGGCTGCAGGGGCAGACCTCAAGGACTCGATCGGCTGTCCGAACAGCATGACTGGGTTGTCGGCGTCGGGCACCTCTTCTCCTCTTGCCGGGGCTCGACAGGCAAGCTCTCCATGGGCGGCGATCAGATCAAGAGTGACCTGATCGAACAATGCTTCTAGTGCACTTACATAGCGCACTAGATGCAGCAATGCAGGGTCCGTCTCATGGTCCCCGTTGGCAACCTGGAGTGACCTACTATACCCGTCACGGCTGGGGTAGTAGTAGAACGAGCGGCAGTTAACTCTTGGTGATAGGTGCCAGAGTTGAACTATAGCCTCTCGAGCGGCCAGCTGGATGGCTTGTGGCTCAAAGGAAGTTGTCCTTCCGGTGAACCTGTAGGGGCGTTCTGGCGCTATACCCCTACCATAGACGTGCACCGTGGCCCAGAACTGACGATTCTCACCGCTCATGACCCCTTGGTACACAACATACTCGGGGGGCTCTGCTAATGCAAAGGCACGACGGGTGAGGTTTGCTAGCACGGTTACAAAACCTCCAAGGTTGGTTGTTGTGGTCTCATTGTGAACAATGGGGCCAGGCATCTTGGCTTGGTTTTGGGGTAGAGGCTGTGCTGTGTTGGGTTGGGGCTAACGTTCCCTTTTATAGAAAAAGAAAACGGAGTCTTCCTTCGCACGCTTGCGAATGAGACAAATTAGGTGTCGGTCACTGGCGCGTGATCGACGGGCTAGGCTGGTAGGTTAGGCACCGACTGCCAAAAAGGTGTCAGGGTCACTGTGTGGCTATCGTATCTGAGAAGCTTGGCTGGGGTTAGGTTACGGTCTGGTGGGTGGGTTAACCTAGGTTTATCGACCTGGTTAAGATAGTATTAGCCAATGGTCAGCCTGGCTCTGATACCAAGGTTGTCAGGACCGGTTTTCCAGGATATTAATTTCCCAGTAAATGGCCCTTGTGCTCACCAGCCCCAGGATTACTGTCAGCTGATGAGACACAATCTTGATACAGAAATTCCAAGCAAAATACAAAATATGGAGTACAAGACCATTCTAGTCTATGAGTACAACAAAAGGTTTCTAGTGGTTGATGGCGGAAGCGGTTTGCGGATCGTCAGCGTCTATGGGACTCCATTTCCCACACGAACAACTGACCTGGATAATTCCTATCTTCGCATATCTGCTATCTTCGACGCCTAGGTTCCGGGCTGTCATCGTTGCGCTCCTCTCCAAGCAAGGAATCTGGCCAAGACAATAGCCAGGGACAAGCCAGTGAGTACTTTGAATGTACTTGCAAACATTGTGAACACAAGTATAATATAACAGATGATAATCATGCACTGAAATATTCCATGATCACTTAGTCAGTCACGAAATAAAACTCATGACGCACGCAAGCAGGTTATTCATATAGACATGAATAAGCCATCAGAGAATAAAATAAAATGCACCGACCGAGTGTCTGAAGCGACGCCTCGAGGGGATAATAATATGAAGTATGCCTCAGTCGGGCGTCTGAGCGACGCCACATAAAGGGCTTATAAAGAAAAGAAATAACACGCCTACCACAGTCGGGCGTCTGAGCGACGCCACATAAAGGGCTTATAAAGAAAATAAATAACAAGCATGCCACAGTCGGGCGTCTGAGCGACGCCACATAAAGGGCTTATAAAGAAAAGAAATAACAAGCATGCCACAGTCGGGCGTCTGAGCGACGCCACATAAAGGGCTTATAAAGAAAATAAATAACAAGCATGCCACAGTCGGGCGTCTGAGCGACGCCACATAAAGGGCTTATAAAGAAAATAAATAACAAGCATGCCACAGTCGGGCGTCTGAGCGACGCCACATAAAGGGCTTATAAAGAAAACAAATAACAAGCATGCCACAGTCGGGCGTATGAGCGACGCCACATAAAGGGCTTATATGAGAATAATCACAATGAATATTCAGGAGGTAGAACCATCCCAGGGATACTCAATAATTCAAGTAATATAAATGGTTAGTCCACAATAATAATAATCATAATCATCATTTGTCACACGTCATAATCAATGTTCCGGTTTAGAAGTTTTCCTCCGAAGACCGACACTAAGACCGACACTTGACCCATCCCAGACTGTAGTCCTTAACCGCAGACACGGCTATTCGAATAGATATAAACTCTGCAGAGGGTGTACTCTTTACCCACAAGTAACGGATTCCTTTAGTCCACCGGGACTAATTCCGCTTACGGTCTTTTAATTGAAAACACACCTGACCCGCACACACCAGCTTAACTTACCGGTGTCTAGAATCACCCACGACACCCGTTAAGCAAAACTCTAAGTGGGGAGGCTACAACCTCGACTAGCATGGGATCACAAAATTTATAACGCGCGCAAACTAGGGGAGCTACCCTCTCGGCTCCAACCGGAAACACCCATGCCCCCGGACCAGGTGGCATGCCTACCGGATGCAGCCGGTATCTTCCACCATGGCCTCTCTGTATGGTGTGTGCTAAGAAAGGGGTTGACAACTTACTGAACCGTACCCTACCTGAGGCAGGGACAAATGGTAGCACGAAGCAAGTATGGGGGTTACTGGCACAAGACTCGATCTACGGTCGACTCAGGAGGTTAAAGTGTTTCCTGCATAATTAGCATAACAAATATATATTCCACAACAACAGACATAATCACCACTCATCATACCTCACCCTGCCTTACTGAATATACTCGTCTCAACGAAATATCAGTAGCAAGCTCGTGTCTACCCAAGACAGAGACTTTCCCGGATTCCTTCCGGTAGGCATGAAAGGCATACGAGGGTGAATACTGTCACGAGCATATCAATACCAACAGCAAGGAATTATCATCACGCATTAGTAAACGTGATCACCTCATCACATGAAATAACGCATACTTCATGTCAACTTGGTGTTGTAGTCACATCAAACAACACACAACAAATATTATGCCAGGGTTCAGAATGCTTGCCTTAGACGTGTAGGTAGTTGAGGTGCACTCCAAAACTTTTGAAAGTTTTTTCCCTCCAAATTCCTATTTTGAGAATATTCTTATTAACACACAAATTGAAAACAGTACAAAAAGTTGTTTTGGAAAATTTTCAAATAAATATGAAAATAAACTAGACAAAATTTGAGAAAGGTGGGAAAAAGAATCAACTCGTTTGGGGTTTTATTTTAAAAGTTATGACCAGTCAAAGAATAGTCAAAGTTCTATTTTTAATAAAACATTTAAACGGAAACGAATCGGCCGAAGTACGCTTACCTACAGCGAAGGCGCAAACCCAGCAGTGCGCTTCCGTGCGGGGAAAGCGCGCCAGGGCGGCTACGCGGCCGAGGGTAAGGCTGCCTCGCCGACAGGTGGGATCCACCTGTCGGGTTTGTCCCTTTCCTCCCGCTCGCCTGGGCAGAAGCAGGGGCGAGTCGCCGACGGCAATTGCCGGCGTTAGAGGGCGCCGTTCTCGACGTCCGGCCTACCCACGAGCTCAGCAGAGCGGCCCGCATTGGATGAAGGGGAGAGAAGCGTCCGGGGAGCTCCAGGTTGAGAAGAGCTTCTCCAATGGCGGAGGAGGCTTCGGCCATGGAGGGGGCTTGGCATTTCCTGGCTCCCGGGCGAAATTTGAGGCGGGAATGGATCTATGGGGTCGAAGGTGAGCTAATGGTGAAGGTTACGGGAGAGGGAAGGCTCTGGTTTGCTTGGATTCGACCGAACCGAGGCGGAGACGAGTTCCACCGCAGGTGATCACAGGGACCAGGGACGGTTCGATTGAGAGGCTTGGGGGCGACCTCGGTGCTCTCTGCTTGCGGCTGCGTCACTACGGAACCCGGGGCTTCCTATTTATAGGCGAATCGAGGTCGGTTCCGTCGACGGCCGAGGATAAGACCGGTGAACCGCCATTCTGTTGCAAAGGGGGCGCGTGGCGACGGCTGGCGGGGTCCGGCAGGGCGAGCGGATGAGCACGCACTGCTCGAGGGGCAGCTGGCGCGCTGGGATGGCTTGGGCGGCGCTGCTGCGGTGGGGGCCGGCCGCTGTCGCCGGCGTGCTGCCAAGAATGGCTCTGACGGCGGCGCTGCGAGGCACCAGGGGTGGCTTGGATGGTTCTGACGAGCGGATGAGAACGGGGCGTGGCCCTGCGGGCGAGCAAAGGCCAGGGACGCGGGGTAGGTGAGGCGCGGCGGCTCGGATGCGCGGCTGCAATACGCACGCTCTGGCCACGCCCAGAGCACGCTCACCAACCGTTCGACGAAATGCCACGGCACTCCAGAGGGTCCCTATGCCACTGAGACTCCCCAGGATTAGGTTAGGAGGCAAGGTTGGGTTAGTAGACAAGCTGGTTTGGCAAAGGAGGCAAGTCCATAATGCAGACTTGGAAGCATGCCAAAACTGGTCAGACACACCAGGTGTTTGAAAAAATGCCAAGGGCATCTAGGTGACTTTGCTTGGACCCAAAGTTCTAGAGCAGGGTCTCTTTAGATCCTAAAAGTTATGGCAAGGTTAGTTGGGCAAAACCAGAAACTTGTTAGTGCAATTTTTGCAAAACTTCAGTTCTGGACAGAAAATATTGTCCATTATTGCATGTGTTTAAATCACTCTAATGTGGCTGATCTCCTGGACTTAAGGGTTTGTTAGGGTGGACTACAAGCAGGAAAAAACCCAAGGCCAATAGAGCAAAATAAAATAGGGTTGCAGTACAAATCACCAAACTGGACAAGAGAGCAAAGAGGGTTGTTTGCTCAAATTTTCCAAAACACAAGGTTGTTCCTTTGCATAAATGTGATGTAGGAACCTCACATGTCTTCTACAAATTTTTGTAGAATTTTTAAAAGAAGTCATCAAATGGTTGTAGTGCAAATGAGGCTCTAAAACTTATGAGAACCATTTTAAAAGAAATAAAGCTTAGAAGAATAATTATAAAAATATTTCCACTGATCATACAAAATAAAAAGAAATGTTCTTGAGAAGGTATTCAAGTCCAACAATATTTTTGAAAGGTTTCTATTTGGAGGGAAAACTCCACAATTTAGAAGAAAGGAGTGATTCTGAAATCAATAGATGATCCAGAAAATAAAAAATTAATTTCCTGGTAAAATTTTAATTAATAAAACATGGTCAAATTTTTGGGGTGTTACATGACGCCAGCTTCACCATTTCCAAATCTGGTCAGAATGCCAAGTTACAAAGGAAGTATCCTATAGACTTGTCCAGGGGAGCTGAAACTTTGCCAAGTAGATGACCCTAGTAGATGATCAACCCCTGCCCAAGGTCATGCCAAGGGGAGCACTGTGATGGCCACTGCACAACACAAACACTTGGCTGTTGGCTTCTTGTTGAGCAAGGAGAAGTCACACTAGGGCTCCAGTGTAGTGCTTGAGGGGTCTAGTCAACTCAGAGCAGTGTGGAGAAGCCCCTAGACATGGTTTGGCTTCATGTAGGGCGTGGCAAGGCCCTGGCCGCGTGGTGACCACGCCTGATGCTGCCAAATTGGTGCTCTGTGCGTTGGATTCGTCGGGAGCGTGTTTCCAGCGAGCTCCAGCTTGTTCAGTAGTGCCGTAGAGCTCCCTAGCGCGTGCGTGATCCATCCAGAGGCCTCTCCCCCTCGTCCCCTAGCTGGTGGAGCGCTCGAAGCCTCAGTCGTCGGCGAGGAGCTTCTCGGAGCTCCGTCCATCGTCGGCTAGCTTCTTCCCCGAGCTATTTAAGGGATGCCCGAGCCCCTCCGCCGGCAGGAAGCCCAGCCCCCTCCCATTTGAGCTCCCCGAGCTCCCCCTCTTCCTAGGGGCGAGGCCTCGCCGCCGGCGTCTGCGAGGAATCCGAGCGCCCTGGCTTTCCCCCTTCCTCTCCTCGGCTCTCCAGTCTTCCCTTGGTGCCCGCGCGCCGCCACCGCGTTCAGCCCCGGCGAAGGGCGTCCTCCGGTGCAGCCCCCTGCAGTTTCCCGTCCGCCGCGATCCGGTCAATAGTGGCGGCACTACGGTCTGCCTCCGGTGACCCCGCGGCCACCCCCGGGTATGGAGAGGAGCAGCGGTGCCCTTGCACACTCCGGCCGGTCCCCTCGGATGGCGAGGCGACGATAGCACCGGCAGCCGGCGCCCTCCCCTGCTCCACCGCGGAGAAAGGAGATGACGAAAGGAGGAAGAGAGAGTGTTGAAGTGGGCCCCGCCCATCAGTGAGAGAGAGAGTTAGACCGGGCCCGCGGCCAGTTTAAGTGAAGGCGTATTCGTACTCAGTCCGGAGGTGCGATCGGTTTCTCAGCCAGGGACCTATTGGTGGGAAAACTTTTTACAGATTAGTCCCTGGCATTCTAACGATCATATCTTTGCGACCGTAGCTCCGATTGAGGTAAAACCAGCGCCCACGTTTTCGTCTCGTCGAGCCCGTTTCGATGGTACCATTTTCACTATGTGTTCACACTGTGAAAATAACCATTTTGCCCTTGCCCCATATCTGCCCCTCTGTGAGGGAACCCTTTCCGGCGATTTCTTCCATGAGGTGATCGCACTTCCTCCCGGCGTATTCGTCGACCCCCAGGCAAGCCAACCTCTTACCATGAGCTCCGGACTTGTGTGATGACTTTGCTTGCACCTGTGTGTTTATCTGTATCGCCTGTTAGGCTGCACTTGCATACACCGGTGGTGACATCGGTACTAGACCCTAGCATTTCCATTCATCTAGTGCCATGTCTTATTTCCATATTGCCATAATAATGATATGGTTAATAGCATTGCCATGTTAGTATTATGGTTAATCTCATGCCATGATTATCAGTACTATGGTCTTGCTATGTTAGCACTTATTATTGTCAGTGGAATAGTACGATGATGGATATGTTGAGTGGGATGAATAAAGGATATTTAGCCGGTTGAGCTTGAGTCACCTGTCCGGGCTTATCCGTGCAACCACATTTGCCGGTATGGGACGGCCTTGACTTGGTCTGATCGCGTGCTCTTTCACCGGTACCTCCAAAGAGGGAGGGTTATGCACGCGTGCTACCCTGATCAGGTAGGCGGTGATAACCCTATGAGCCCAGTTGATTGTTTGTTTGAGCCCGTCCCCGTTTGGGACAGTAATCCCCGTTTGGGATTACCTAGTTTGGCCACGACGGTGGCAGGTGTCATGAGGACACAGGGGCCACCCAAGGCTGACCTCCGGGGGAGGAAGAGTGCCGGTGGTACGATGAAAGAGTCACGGGTCAGGCAGGTTTCGTTGAAGCAACGCTGGTCCACCCGAGTGGGATCGCGAGACCAGGTGCTTCATGGTGTGGGTAAAGTGCGCAACCTCTGCAGAGTGTAAAATCTATTCGAATAGCCGAGTCCACAGTATTGGACAGCCCATCCAGACCTCACTAGGTGGTCAACCGTAATAATCATGATAATGATGAAAGAACTCATCTTGGGTAGACATCTGATGATGTCCGGAATATGATATATTAGCCAAGGGATGGCTATATGATGAGTGGTCGGATGACCACATGATTTGGATTGGATTTGGATCAGTTCAGGTTGGATTATGAGTATGTCGAGGGTTGTGGAACAACCCAGAAGAGAGTAAGTTGGTATCCGGTACAGTAAGTATTCTAAGCATTTATTGTGATCTTGCCATAGATTACATGCCTGATCCATGATATGCCATGCTTGATCCATGCTTGCCTTGTTAGTATTCATGCCATGCTTAGGATTGATTCATGCATAGCATAGGGCTTGCTTTGCCATCTGCTTGTTTGGTTGCTATGTATTTGGTTGTCTTGCGAGTACATTCAAAGTACTCACCTAGCCTTGCACGTGGCCAGTTGCAGGAGATGATCCGTCATGCTAGATCGTAACCTAGCCAGTCCTGTGCGTTATGGAGCCCAGCCAGAGACGTCGTTGCTGCTGAACCAAGACCCCTGCTGCCATTTAGTTAGCCTTGGAGCTATGTAATATTCTTGTAAGCAACAGTATTGTAATACTCCATTATAATTAATAAAGCCATTTTGTGCCTGGAATTGCTGTATCATGTCTTTGACGTGCGCCAGGTCTTATCCTGGGACTGGCGTGCGTCGGCCCTCTATCGGGGTGCCACAAGACTTGGTATCAGAGCCAGGCTAGCTATAGGTTACCCTAGCCCAAACCCGACCCCTAGTTTCAACCAGTAGCGAGCCCAATAGATTTGACCCGTCTCTGGCATCCGACATGGCCACTGTGGACCAACAGGCGGCGCAGTCGGAATGGACATGACCTTACCCAGTTGTCCGCCCCAATCCACTCTAGATTGGACCGCGACCCTGCTTAGTTGTCGGCCGTACCGGTGTATCTTCTACCCAGCATGAGAAGGATCCACGCCATGCTGGTGTGTTCCAGCCGACTGCCTATTTAAGCCCCCTCCCATCTGCGAGTCGTAGCCCTCTCCATTCAGTGAGCCAGACCCTGCAAGAGAACCCAGGCTAGTATCCCCAAACCAGCAGCCATGGCCAGTTCTTCCAAGACCCCCAAAAACCCCACTTTCCATAGCCAAACCTTGGCTGGTGGTATTCCTGGCTTTCCGCCCATCCTTTCGAGGATGCTCACCCAAGCCCTTGGTTGTAGTACCCCTCCGGTGTATCTAGTGTTCCAGTCGGATCCCGTCCCCCACCTTTGCCGCTTTTATGCAAAGGTGTATATCGACCCAGGTCCAACAGCGGATGGGAAGCCCATGAGTTTTCAGGGCAAACCCATGCCCACCTCGGCGTTGGCTGTCCAGATGGCTGCCGCAGGAGCCATCACCCGTCTCCGTATCCAGTTTCCGCAAGTAGCGGAGATGCAAGAGTTTCGCTATTTTCCCTCTTCGTCTGACATAGCTAGCAAGTTCTCCAGCATTGTTGGAGATGCTGACCCAGCCATAGCTTGCCTAGTCCAGTATATTGATGCCCAGGGACTTATGCTCTCCGGCATTATTAAAGAGTTCCAAGCCATTGACCAAGACACCACACGGGTTGTTATGGAAGCATACCGTGCGGCCCGTCAAATTGCATCCCAGACCACCCGTTCCCTGTTGCCAAACCCAGTGCCACCTTCGCAGCTAGTACCACCCTCGCAATCTGTAGACCTATTTCGCCCAGTCAATATCCACCGAAATTCCATTCAAGGAGCTATTCGGCGACTCCGTCGACGGGATGTGTTCCGTCAAGATCCCGTTGCAGCTCCAGCAGTTGAGCCCCAACCCATAGAGGTGTCCGACGATGAAGACAAGAGTTGGCTCAGTCTTCGTCCCCCAGGAGAGCCCCAGCCGAAGTAGGCCCATTTGTGGCTCCGGCAGTGATTGAAGCCAGAAGATGTCGCGAGTATGTGGGTGGCAAAGACTGTTTCTTCGTCTGCAGCTAGTATTAGGACTCTATAGTTCGGAGTGAGTTGTTGCTGTTAGCTGCCTAGTAGAGCTGCGTGTTGTTGTATGATTGTACTGCGTGTATTGTTTGCGCTTGTGTGATGTGGTATTATGTATGCTTGTTTGCTCTGTGTGCTTGGTTCATCTGTCACTCTGTTAAGCAGAAATGTTTAACAGAGCTGGCAGTGGACTCTTAACAAGATTTTAGTCGGTAGAGCACTTACACCTAATAACTTTGGACTCATCCGGAGTCCCTAATTAAAATGCGAGCTGGTGTAGGTGTACGTATACCAGGAGTACATACACCCACTAGCATTAAATCACCTTAGTGTAACATGCTTGATATGTTTCTTTCTTCTGCTTGCATGTTGCTACTAGGTGCATTCTGCATTTGCTTGCATATTAGTCTGAATAGATTGCATGTGTATCGTGTAAGCAAGGTCTACACGCCGGGTGCGATCTCGGAGAAATTTTAGGAATTTTATTGCCGCATAGACCGGTACAACCCTTCTAGCCCAAGACCTAAACCCCGATTTGACCCCAGCCCCACCTATTGTGGATGTTGTTCAGCAGGGAGCAACTAGCAGCGTGGCCTCCACACTAGTAGAGCTCCGCTGACCGCACCACACTAACCCTAGACCCAGCAGCGCCTCTGTCATCATGTGATGACGACAGCCCCCCCCCCCTCGCCGCCGCAGACCGCGTTTATTCCGCCGTCCTGAGACGACGTAGTTGACCCCCAGCCGCCCCTCTGGCAGCAGCATCCTGGCGATCATCGAGGATCATCGCGCACAGCAGCAGCGAGCCGCCAATCAATGCCGCCAGCATGCCAGCTAGGAGGATCGTGATCAGCTCCGAGCCCACACCCGTCATTGACGCCTTGCCCCGCGCTCCTGCAATCGGAAGGAGAAGAAGAGGAAGAAGAAGTGAGGCAGGAGGCGAGATGATAGGTAGAGAGAAGAGGAACCGCGGTCGTTTTTATAGCCCCAGTCCGGTGTACGGTGAGCGAGGTCCAGGAAACCGCGCGCCGCTCGATCACCGGCGTCCAGGAGGCGAATCAGCGAGTAGTGCCGACCGACGTTGGCCCGCAATGGGAGTGCTCTCTGCGTCGCTCTCATGCGCGCCACGCACTACCATCGTAGGGTGCTTTATGCCCCGGGAGCTAGGCGTGCGCAGTGCCTAGCCGCACTCGGGACAGCGAGAGAGCGAGAAAGAGAGCCGTTGGCCGGAGATAGAAGAAGGCTGTCAGTGGGCCCTGGGCCCATCTGTCAGTGAGAGAGGCCACTATTCATTGCGGTACCCTGAGCATTTTTGGAAAAAAGGAAATTCTGCTTTTTCTAAAAATGCCAGGACTACCTAGCGGCCCTACCTGTGGAATAGATCCCGCGATATTCGTATCTCGATCTGGGTGTACCAATTTTCGGTACTTTTAACTCGGTTGTTTTCAACCACAGGGTTAAGACCAAGCCCAGAGGTTTTTCTAGGAGGCGTAGTAATTGCTCTAGGTTAACCCTAGGAATCTCGAGGACGAGATTCTTTTAAGGGGGGAAAGTTTGTAACACCCCAAAAATCGGGTTATCGATTTTTGTGCTGTTATTCCTTCCTAGCTTTTCTCTCCCGAATTTTTCCTCTGAAATTTGGCAAGTGACCAGGTGAATCCAGTCATTCCCCCAACCTCTCAGTGCCTTTCCCATGCTCTTGTGCCAGTCAACCTCCCGTCAGTAAAACCCGAATCTTATTCAAACCCTAGTTCCAAAATATTGGAACTGGAAATCCTGCCTTTGTGATTACAAAAGAGCTATCATTTCCCCTTGCTCTGTTAATCCTCCCAAAATTTCCATAGATCCTTCTGCCCTCATAAACCCTAGATGTGCGAAAATATTGCTAAGTCATATGCAATATTTCTCATCTAGAATTAATTCCTTTTTCTGCCTTTCTAAGGAATTAAATCCAGGAAAATATCTATCCATCTCCAGAGGTCATGAAAACTTGTGGAGATATTCTTTTTGATCATATTAAGCTCTCATAAAAATATTGGCTACAATTAAATAAGGAAAATTGCCTTTTCCTATTTAAAGCCAATATTTCAATTTGGGGCCTTTCCAAAGGAACTACCATTTTGGTAGCTAGGAAAAATCCCAAATAATTTGTGGAGACTATCATATCCATATCTTCTCCATTTCCATCAAAATAGCAAGTTCTTCAATTCAAATTTGAGCACCACTTCCATTTGCAAATTCTGTCCAGATTTCCTGTTTGCAAAGGAAGTGCATGATTCCTTGATCTTATTGGGCTAAAATTTTGCAAGGTGATTTATTATGATAAATTACCCTTGTCCTCCAAAAATTAGCCCATCTCATCTAGCCAATATTCCTCAGCCAATTATTCAAGTTTCTGTCCAGATTGGGGCACTATGAAGGAAGTACCATTTCTGATTATGCAAATGGTGTGAAATTTTTACAGTGCTTCCATATGCCTAAATCATTGGCCTCCTCCAAATTTGAGCTATTTTCATCTAGCCAAATTCTCAAAACCATCTGGTTTTCATTTCTGTCCAGTCTGGCAATTGTGAAGGAAGTGCTTGCTTTCTTGATTCAATTGAGCTGAAATTTGGCATGGTAGTACATATTGATATATTACTACTGTAAACCAAAAATCAGCTCAACTCTCCAAACCAATCTTTTTCTATAATTTTCTCAAGGTTCTGACCAGATTGCATCTCTGTGAAGGAAGTACCATCATAGATGATCAATTTGATCTGAAACTTGCTCAGCTATCTATCATGACCAAATCATAACCCTACACCAAAAATCATCCATATCCATCTAGCCATTTGACCCCAGCTTCACCATTTCCAAATCTGGTCAGAATGACAAGTTACAAAGGAAGTATCCTATAGACTTGTCCAGGGGAGCTGAAACTTTGCCAAGTAGATGACCCTAGTATATGATCAACCCCTGCCCAAGGTCATGCCAAGGGGAGCACTGTGATGGCCACTGCACAGCACAAACACTTGGCTGTTGGCTTCTTGTTGAGCAAGGAGAAGTCACACCAGGGCTCCAGTGTAGTGCTTGAGGGGTCTAGTCAACTCAGAGCCGTGTGGAGAAGCCCCTAGACATGGTTTGGCTTCATGTAGGGTGTGGCAAGGCCCTGGCCGCGTGGTGATCACTCCTGATGCTGCCAAATTGGTGCTCTGTGCGTTGGATTCGTCGGGAGCGCGTTTCCAGCGAGCTCCAGCTTGTTCAGTAGTGTCGTAGAGCTCCCTAGCACGTGCGTGATCCATCCAGAGGCCTCTCCCCCTCGTCCCCTAGCTGGTGGAGCGCTCGAAGCCTCGGTCGTCGGCGAGGAGCTTCTCGGAGCTCCGTCCATCGTCGGCTAGCTTCTTCCCCGAGCTATTTAAGGGATGCCCGAGCCCCTCCGCCGGCAGGAAGCCCAGCCCCCTCCCATTTGAGCTCCCCGAGCTCCCCCTCTTCCCAGGGCCGAGGCCTCGCCGCCGGCGTCCGCGAGGAATCCGAGCGCCCTGGCTTTCCCCCCCCCCTTCCTCTCCTCGGCTCTCCAGTCTTCCCTTGGTGCCCGCGCGCCGCCACCGCGTTCAGCCCCGGCGAAGGGCGTCCTCCGGCGCAGCCCCCTGCAGTTTCCCGTCCGCCGCGATCCGGTCAATAGTGGCGGCACTACGGTCTGCCTCCGGCGACCCCGCGGCCACCCCCGGGTATGGAGAGGAGCGGCGGTGCCCTTGCACACTCCGGCCGGTCCCCTCGGATGGCGAGGCGACGACAGCACCGGCGGCCGGCGCCCTCCCCTGGTCCACCGCGGGAGAAAGGAGATGACGAAAGGAGGAAGAGAGAGAGTTGAAGTGGGCCCCGCCCGTCAGTGAGAGAGAGAGTTAGACCGGGCCCACGGCCAGTTTAAGTGAAGGCGTGTTTTGGAAAGTACGCTTTCCAAGCTGGAAAGCGTACTCAGTCCGGAGGTGCGATCGGTTTCTCAGCCAGGGACCTATTTGTGGGAAAACTTTTTACAGATTAGTCCCTGGCATTCTAACGATCATATCTTTGCGACCGTAGCTCTTATCGAGGTAAAACCAACGCCCACGTTTTCGTCTCGTCGAGACCGTTCCGATGGTACCATTTTCACTATGTGTTCACACTGTGAAAATAACCATTTTGCCCTTGCCCTATATCTGCCCCTCTGTGAGGGAACCCTTTTCGGCGATTTCTTCCGCGAGGTGATCGCACTTCCTCCCGGCGTATTCGTCGACCCCCAGGCAAGCCAACCTCTTACCATGAGCTCCGGACTTGCGTGATGACTTTGCTTGCACCTGTGTGTTTATCTGTATCGCCTGTTAGGCTGCACTTGCATACACCGGTGGTGACATCGGTACTAGACCCTAGCATTTCCATTCATCTAGTGCCATGTCTTATTTCCATATTGCCATAATAATGATATGATTAATAGCATTGCCATGTTAGTATTATGGTTAATCTCATGCCATGATTATCAGTACTATGATCTTGCTATGTTAGCACTTATTATTGTCAGTGGAATAGTACGATGATGGATATGTTGAGTGGGATGAATAAAGGATATTTAGCCGGTTGAGCTTGAGTCACCTGTCCGGGCTTATCCGTGCAACCACATTTGCCGGTATGGGACGGCCTTGACTTGGTCTGATCGCGTGCTCTTTCACCGGTACCTCCAAAGAGGGAGGGTTATGCACGCGTGCTACCCTGATCAGGTAGGCGGTGATAACCCTGTGAGCCCAGTTGATTGTTTGTTTGGGCCCGTCCCCGTTTGGGACAGTAATTCCCGTTTGGGAATACCTAGTTTGGCCACGATGGTGGCAGGTGTCATGAGGACACAGGGGCCACCCAAGGCTGACCTCCGGGGGAGGAAGAGTGCCGGTGGTACGATGAAAGAGTCACGGGTCAGGCAGGTTTCGTTGAAGCAACGCTGGTCCACCCGAGTGGGATCGCGAGACCAGGTGCTTCATGGTGTGGGTAAAGTGCGCAACCTCTGCAGAGTGTAAAATCTATTCGAATAGCCGAGTCCACGGTAATGGACAGCCCGTCCAGACCTCACTAGGTGGTCAACCGTAATAATCATGATAATGATGAAAGAACTCATCTTGGGTAGACATCAGATGATGTCCGGAATATGATATATTAGCCAAGGGATGGCTATATGATGAGTGGTCGGATGACCACATGATTTGGATTGGATTTGGATCAGTTCAGGTTGGATTATGAGTATGTCAAGGGTTGTGGAACAACCCAGCAGAGAGTAAGTTGGTATCCGGTACAGTAAGTATTCTAAGCATTTAGTGTGATCTTGCCATAGATTACATGCCTGATCCATGATATGCCATGCTTGATCCATGCTTGCCTTGTTAGTATTCATGCCATGCTTAGGATTGATTCATGCATAGCATAGGGCTTGCTTTGTCATCTGCTTGTTTGGTTGCTATGTATTTGGTTGTCTTGCGAGTACATTCAAAGTACTCACCTGGCCTTGCACGTGGCCAGTTGCAGGAGATGATCCGTCATGCTAGATCGTAACCTAGCCAGTCCTGTGCGTTATGGAGCCCAGCCAGAGACGTCGTTGCCGCTGAACCAAGACCCCTGCTGCCATTTAGTTAGCCTTGGAGCTATGTAATATTGTTGTAAGCAACAATATTGTAATACTCCATTATAATTAATAAAGCCATTTTGTGCCTGGAATTGCTGTACATGTCTTTGACGTGCGCCAGGTCTTATCCTGGGACTGGCGTGCGTCGGCCCTCTATCGGGGTGCCACACCAGTTAACCCATTGGCTAATAAAGCCCTGATCTTTGAAAATGTGTGAGTGTATTGAGTGCGCTCTGTGGCGGATAACCGGTCTGGAAGCTCGGTGGTGGTGCAGAGCCGGTAGGGGTGATAACCCGGCAATGGTTTCTCTTCAGCCGGGGCAGTGCCTTTGCAGTAGAACCAAGTGCGGTTCCAATCTTTGGGATGGCTAGGCAGAATAGCTGAGGGAAAAGATACATCTCTCCGTCTCTGGATGGAAACGCCTCCGAGTTTAAGACTTGGACCGTCTGCTATCTCAGTCTGGCGGTTGATGTAAAAGAAATCTCTAAAAAGATCAACGATGGGCTCTTCTTGCAGATATGCTTCGCAGAAAACTTGAAATTGGCACAGGTTGGTGACGGAATTGGGGCCAATGTCTTGAGGGTGAAGCTTGTAAAAATGCAAGGAGTCCCGGATTTTTTTTGACCCGGGCGGTGAGAAGCCACGGAGAAGGTGATCCGTAAAGATAACCACTTCCCCTTCCTTGGGTTCGGGAGTAGTTTCAGGACCAGGAATCCGCCAATGGATGACTTCTTGGTCCGGTAAAACCCCCATGGTTACATACTCATTGAGCATGAGCTCGGTAACTCCAGAGGCTACCCAATCGCAAGAGGAGGGAGCCTTAGTCATGATTGACTGGGTTAAAAGCTATGGAAAAGTATAAGATTATGGCGGGTTAGGAGCGTTACATGACAAGCTGGTTGTGACTATAAGACGGCAACGTTATTCGGCGGGTCATTGGTAAATTATAAGTCGCCTTTTGATTACACGAATAAGGCGCATTGGAGTATGAATATGGCGGGTTATATCTTGCCAAAGTGAGCCGGCAACATGATGGCGGGTCAGTAACACAGCGAACACTGAAAATATTGCAAAGTGTGGGCAAACAAGTTTCACGGATTGCATATATAATTATGGATCTACAGACGAGGATAAAAGGGGAATAATTACAAACCCTAAAAGATAGTGATGGAAGAACTAGCAGGCAATGCGCTGATTCTAGGGAAGAAGCGATCTATTCAAGATGCAAAACAGATGCTAGACTAAGCGTCGCGCGATTTTACTAACGTTTCTAAAGTCAAACGGTGATTTCTCTTCAAGTGAAGATAAGAACTCCGATGAATGACGACAAACACTAAAAAACTCCGGTGACCTAATGCGGATTCGAGGAAGCGAAAGAATGGAACCTGAGAAGATGCAAGGAGCGCGGGCGCGCGCCGATGAACTATGGTCACAACAGGTTGATGCAGCGGCCTCAGTGAGGTGGACGGCGCGGTCCAGTTGGGCGGCGGAGCTTCGGTGGCACGGGGCGTTTGGAGGAAGAAGAAGAGGGAATGGCCGTGGGGGGAAAGTGAAAGGAATGGGCCTCCCGTGCCTATTTATAAGGAAGGAAAGAGGTGGAACAACAACAGTCCAACGCGAGAATCGAGGAGACATGATAATGATTGACTAAGGAAGCGCCTCGATTTTTGGAATGACTAGTTAATGCAAAGATCCGTTGTGATGTCATGAAGATTTTATGGATTTACCAGAGATGACGTCATCCATTTTACATGGCGGGTTGTGAGGATTTATTTTTGGTTAAATGAGTAAAGGAGACACGAGACTCACCAACCAGAAGACTTGAAGATTGACATGAACAAGTTCAAATCAATCTGGGGCCTAATGTTGGGGATATAACCCCGTGGTATAACCCGCCCAAGAGGGGCCTGGTTAGGAAGTTGGCGACTTAGCAATGAGGCCTTAAACAGGCCTGAAGACCAAGACAAGCCTGGAGGTGACTTACCAGGCGGGCCGAGCAGAGGCCCAGAGCCGGATGACGGCGTATGACCCGGAGGCGTAAGCCGCCCGGAGATGGTTTGTCAAAGAAGGCAAGGCGACTTAGAGACAAGGTCGGTTACGAGGTGTAACTCGGCCTGGACTCTTGTAAGCCCAGGGCCTCGACCTGTGTATATAAAGGCGAGTCCGTGCGGCGGCTTAGGGTAAGAAACTATTGATCGAGAGCTAGGTCAAGCGAATCCGCTCCCTTGTAATCGACACCCAATCAATACAACACAAAGCAGGACGTAGGCTTTTACCTCCTTTGCGAGGGGCCGAACCTGGGTTTACTCGTGTCTTTTGTCCGGATCAACCCCTTCGAGTTAGTCACCGTAACGATGGCCTCATCCCTAAGTCCTTTCACTAGAACATTTGCTGTGACAAAACCACGACGGTCTCTCTCAAACAACCCTGCAATCAAATACAAGAAATCTCTTGTGTCCCCAACATACCCAATACAATGGCAAATTGTATAGGTGCACTAGTTCGGCGAAGAGATGGTGATACAAGTGCAATATGTATGGTAGATATGTTGGGGAACGTTGCATGGGAAACAAAAATTTTCCTACGCACACACAAGATCTATCCATGGTGATGAGCATCTACGAGAGGGAGAGTGAATCTACATACCCTTGTAGATCACTAAGCGGAAGCGTTAAGAAACGCGGTTGATGTAGTTGAACGTCTCCGCGATCCAAATCGCAAGTCGTCCCTCGATCCGATCACGAACTAGTGCCGAACGGACGGCACCTCCGCGTTCAACACACGTACGGCTTGATGACGCCTTCACCTCCTCGATCCAGCGAGCGATGGTGAAGTAGTAGATGAGTTCCGGCAGCACGACGACGTGGTGATGGTGGTGAGGAACAATCTCTGCAGGGCTTCGCCAAGCACTACGGAGATTATGACGGGAGAACTAGAGGGTTAGGGTTGCCGACACACGGCTTGGGAAATCTTAATGTGTCCCGTGTGCTAGCCCTGCCCCTCTATTTATATGTTGAGCCTTGGGGTCTAAACTTGGAGTAAAAGCCTCCTCCAGGTCGGTTTTGCCCGCACAAGGTCGGTTTGGCCCGCAGGGAAAGAGTCCAACTCGGATCCCTGCAGTACCGCGCACAAGCGGTAGTACCGCTTCACACAAGCGGTAGTACCGCTTACGCAGTAGTACTGCCTTACAAAGGTAGTACCGCTTAAGGCAGCAGCAAAACTTCCTTTTGCAGTTTCCAATACCTCGTGGGCTTTACCCCTTTGGCCTATATAAAGTGTTGCTGCACCCGAACACTTCGGTAAACATCCGGAACCTCTTCCGGTGAATTCCGGAACCCTTCCGGAGATCAAAACACTATTATCACATATATCAATCTTTACCTCCGGACTCTTCCAGAGACCCTCGTCATGTCCGGGATCTTATCCGGGACTCCGAACAACCTTCGGTCACCAACACAATAACTATACTAATCGTCACCAAACGTTAAGTGTGTAGACCCTGCGAGTTCGAGAACTATGTAGACATGACCGAGACACCTCTACGATCAATAACCAATAGCGGGACCTGGATGCCCATATTGGCTCCTACATATTCTACGAAGATCTTTATCGGTCGAACCTCTATGTCAAGGATTCAGTTAATCCCGTATGCTGTTCCCTTTGTTCTTCGGTATGTTACTTGCCCAAGATTCGATCGTCGGTATCTTTATACCTAGTTCAATCTCGTTACCGGCAAGTCTCTTTACTCGTTCCGTAATACAAGATCTCGTGGCTAACACTTTTAGTCACATTGCTTGCAAGGCTCATTGTGATGTTGTATTACCAAGTGGGCCCTAAGATACCTCTCCGTCACACGGAGTAACAAATCCCAGTCTTAATCCATGCCAACCCAACAGACACCCTCGGAGATACCTGTAGAGCACCTTTATAGTCACCCAGTTATGTTGCGACGTTTGATACACACAAGGTACTCCTCCGATGTCAGGGAGTTGCATGATCTCATGGTCATAGGAACAGATACTTGACATGCAGAAAACAATAGCAATAAACTGACACGATCATATGCTATGTTTATAGTTTGGGTCTTGTCCATCACGTCATTCTCCTAATGATGTGATCCCGTTATCAAATGACATCTTATGTCCATGGCTAGGAAACCTTCACCATCTTTTGATCAACGAGCTAGTCAACTAGAGGCTTACTAGGGACACAGTGTTGTCTATGTACCCACACATGTATTTGAGTTTCCAATCAATACAATTATAGCATGGATAATAAACGATTATCATGAACAGGGAAATATAATAATAACTAATTTATTATTGCCTCTAGGGCATATTTCCAATAGTCTCCCACTTGCACTAGAGTCAATAATCTAGTTCACATCACTATGTGATTTACATTGTAAAGAATCGAACACCCATGCAGTTCTGGTGTTGTTCATGTTTAGCCCTTGGAAGAGGTTTAGTCATCGGATCTGCAACATTCAGATCCGTGTGTACTTTGCAAATATTTATGTCGTCCTCCTTGATGTAATCGCGGATGGAATTGAAACGTCGCTTTATGTGTCTGGTCCTCTTGTGAAATCTTGGTTCCTTGGCTAGAGCAATGGCACCAGTATTATCACAAAACAAAGTCATTGGGTTAAGCGCACTAGGCACTACTCCAAGATCTGTCATGAACTCCTTCATCCAGACACCTTCCTTCGCCGCCTCCGAGGCAGCGATGTACTCCGCTTCGCATGTAGAATCAGCTACCACGCTTTGCTTGGAACTGCACCAGCTAACCGCACCCCCATTAAGAATAAATACGTATCCGGTTTGCGACTTAGAGTCATCCGGATCAGTGTCAAAGCTTGCATCGACGTAACCCTTTACGACGAGCTCTTGATCACCTCCATAAACGAGAAACATGTCCTTAGTCCTTTTCAGGTACTTCAGGATATTCTTGACCGCCGTCCAGTGTTCCATTCCTGGATCACTTTGAAACCTTCTGACCATACTTATGGCAAGGCTGACATCGGGTCTTGTGCACAGCATTGCATACATGATAGAGCCTATGGCTGAAGCATAGGGGATGACACTCATCTTTTCTCTACCTTCTGCAGTCACTGGGCATTGAGTCTTACTCAACTTCACACCATGCAAAACAGGCAAGAACCCCTTCTTAGACTGATCCATTTTGAACTTCTTCAAAATCTTATCAAGGTATGTGCTTTGTGAAAGTCCTATTAAGCGTCTCGATCTATCTCTATAGATCTTGATGCCTAATATGAAAGCAGCTTCTCCTAGGTCCTTCATTGAAAAATTCTTGTTCAAATATTCCTTCATGCTTTCCAACATTTCTATATTGTTTCCAATCAGTAATATGTCATCCACATATAATATTAGAAACGCTATAGAGCTCCCACTCACTTTCGTGTAAATACAAGCTTCTCCGTAAACTTGTATAAACTCGAACGCTTTGATCACCTCATCAAAACGAAGATTCCAACTCCGAGATGCTTGCACCAGTCCATAAATGGATCGCTGGAGTTTGCAAACTTTGTCAGCATTCTCTGGATCGACAAAACCTTCTGGTTGCATCATATACAACTCTTCCTTAAGGAAACCGTTAAGGAACGCTGTTTTGACATCCATCTGCCAAATTTCATAATCGAAAAAGGCAGCTATTGCTAACATGATTCCGACGGACTTAAGCATCGCTACGGGTGAGAAGGTCTCATCGTAGTCAACTCCTTGAACTTGTGAAAAATCTTTTGCCACAAGTCGAGCTTTATAGACGGTGACATTACCGTCTGCGTCCGTCTTCCTCTTAAAGATCCATTTGTTCTGAATGGCCTTGCGCCCTTCAGGTAATACTTCCAAAGTCCATACTTTGTTTTCATACATGGATCCCATCTCGGATTTCATGGCCTCTAACCACTTCTCGGAATCCGGGCCCATCATCGCTTCTCCATAGCTCGTAGGTTCATCGTTGTCCAACAACATGACCTCTAAGACAGGGTTGCCGTACCACTCAGGAGCAGTACGCGTCCTTGTCGACCTACGAGGTTCGATAGTAACTTGATCTGAAGCTTCATGATCATCATCATTAACTTCCCCTTCAGCTGATGTAGGCTCTACAGAAACATCTTTCTGCGCTGCGCTACTTTCAGGTTGAAGTAAAGGTTCAACAACCTCATCAAGTTCTATCTTCCTCCCACTCAATTCTTTCGAGAGAAACTCTTTCTCAAGAAATGTTCCGTTTTTAGCGACAAACACTTTGCCTTCGGATCTGAGGTAGAAGGTATACCCAACTGTCTCTTTTGGGTATCCTATGAAGACGCATTTTTCCGCTTTGGGTTCCAGCTTTCAGGCTGAAGCTTTTTGACATAAGCATCACATCCCCAAACTTTAAGAAACGACAGCTTTGGCTTCTTGCCAAACCAAAGTTCATATGGCGTCGTCTCAACGGATTTTGATGGTGCCCTATTTAAAGTGAATGCAGCTGTCTCTAATGCATAACCCCAAAACGATAGGGGCAAATCGGCAAGAGACATCATAGATCGCACCATATCCAATAAGGTTCGATTACGACGTTCGGACACACCATTACGTTGTGGTGTTCCAGGCGGTGTTAGTTGTGAAACAATTCCACATTGTCTTAAGTGACTGCCAAACTCATAACTCAGATATTCTCCTCCTCGATCAGATCGTAGGAATTTAATCTTCTTGTTACGATGATTCTCAACTTCACTCTAAAATTGTTTGAACTTTTCAAATGTTTCAGACTTGTGTTTCATTAAGTAAATATACCCATATCTATTTAAGTCATCAGTGAAGGTGAGAAAGTAACGATAACCACCGCGCGCCTCAATACTCATCGGACCGCACACATCAGTATGTATGATTTCCAATAAGTCACTTGCCCATTCCATTGTTCCAGAGAACGGCGATTTAGTCATCTTGCCCATGAGGCATGGCTCACATGTGTCAAGTGATTCAAAATCAAGCGACTCCAAAAGTCCATCAGCATGGAGCTTCCTCATGCGTTTTACGCCAATATGACCTAAACGGCAGTGCCACAAGAAAGTGGTATTATCATTATCAATTCTACATCTTTTGGCATCAATGTTATGAACATGTGTATCATTACTATCGAGATTCAATAAGAATAAACCCCTCACTTCGGGTGCATGACCATAAAAGATATTACTCATATAAATAGAACAACCATTATTCTCTGATTTAAATGAGTAACCGTCTCGCAATAAACAAGATCCAGATATAATGTTCATGCTTAACGCAGGCACTAAATAACAATTATTCAGGTTCATCACTAATCCCGATGGTAATTGAAGAGCGAGCGTGCCGACGGCGATCACATCAACCTTGGAACCATTTCCCATGCGCATCGTCACTTCATCCTTTGCCAGCCTCCGTCAATTCCGCAGTTCCTGTTTTGAGTTGCAAATATGAGCAACCGCACCGGTATCAAATACCCAGGCACTACAACGAGAGTTGGTAAGGTACACATCAATAACATGTATATCATATATACCTTGTTTGTTGTTGGCCGCCTTCTTGTCAGCCAAATACTTGGGGCAGTTCCGCTTCCAGTGTCCAGTTCCCTTGCAATGAAAGCACACAGTTTCTGGTTTGGGTCCAGCCTTGGGTTTCTCCACGGGAGGAGCAACTGCTTTGCCACTCTTGGAGTTACCCTTCTTACCCTTGCCATTTTTCTTGAA